>CAWYQG010000261.1:0-727263 GCA_963966155.1 Clivina fossor
TTTTATTTATTTTGCAGAACATAGAATTCATGTAATCGATAATAAATTAAATTCATTAGTTTTAAAACAATATAGTAAAAAATCTTTCAGAACTTATTATATAAAATAAAACGGCTTTAGGTTTAAGTTCTGTATTAACATTTATTAATAATTGAAGTTTCGACGAACTCAACGTCCGTCTTCATCTGAACTTAAACCTAAAGCCGTTTTATTTTAGTTTTAAAATAGTTTTCTAATGTACTGTTCTTTAAGAAAATAAACGTCTTTTTTTATCGTTGATAAATGTTTTATTTGAAAATCTAAAAATTTAAATAAAATGAAAGCAAGAGAAGAAAAAAAAAACATGATAAAAACGCAAAACGAAATAAAAATGATTAGGAAATGACGTTGAAAGGAAATTAAAAACATAAATTGATTGGTACGTAATGGTGGTGATGTAAAAATGATGGTCGAAAAAAAACAGCGAAAAATAAAAAGATGAGATGAAACAAAAAGTCGACGCGCTGTCAAGAAAACGAACGCAAAAAACCGACAGATAAAACGAAAACAAACCAAATTAAAAATTCATTAAAATTTATATAAATCGTACAATTAATAACTTTTTTATATATATTTTTACACGTTCAACAAAAATTAGCTGTCAGAGTTGAAATGTTTTTTTTTAAATAAAACATTTTGTACATTTTTATTACTTATTGTCAGAATGTAAAATAATAGTAAAAAATAAAAAAAAAACATTATCAAGATTTTACAAAATTTAATTCATTTATAATTTGTTATAAGTATTTAATTAATTTTAAATAAATCGGTTGATTTATTTAGATATTGAGCGAATGTCTAATGAACGTTTGATTGAATGATTTTGAAGGTATACGTGTGCATGGACGTCCGATGAGTAGTTAGAGTGGTATGATTGAGAGAATGGCTTACGTGAGCGAAAGTTTCCAAGTAGTAGGTATAGAACAACATGCATGAGAGGTATTATAAATGTGTATGAAGCTAAAGTTGCTTGTCTGTTGGAGGAAACTGATTTCAGAATAATGGAAAGAGAATGTATGTAATATTACATAAGTATTAACTGTAAGATAGCAGAATTTTTAATATTTCGTAATATTATAGTTTTTTTGTAAAAATATATTTATAGAATATGTAAATTTACATGTTTTCGTACGCAAAGGATCAGGGGAATAGGGGGGAAATTCCCCTTTAGCAAATGGGTGCAAGTATATATATATATATATATATATATATATATATATATATACCAGAATGTAGAGCAGAAATTGTCATTCAGTCACCAAGCACTAAGTATGCCGCCTGCGACGAGGATAGATTGAACACTGCATACCAGCTCAGAAAATTCTAAAACTTAAAATTATGTTTTTCTCTTTCTAAAATAAATGAATTGAAATAATTTATATAATTACAAAATTAATTCATAATTAAATTAAATTTTTCCTAGCAGTAATTATTTTAAAAAGAATTTAATTATTTTTTACACAATTCGATACTAAGAAAGAAAATCTCATTTTAAATTTAAGATCAAAAAATATACCTTTCCCAACGTCGATTCATTGTTTACTTTTAGAAGAATATAAAAATACCTGGACTTATATATACGAATACATTAAAAATTGTAAAATTAAAATATAATTCTTAGTTATAGGCTGACTAAAAGCTTCAAAGCTATGGTCAAAAACTTTTTTATTAAAAAAAAAAAATTTTTTTTTGTAAAAGTAATTAGTAATTATAATTAATTACTGTAATTTAACAAATTAACAATAAGCAATGCTTGTATACCATCAAAAAACTAATATAAAAACTCGGCATCAATTTCGCAAAATCTCAGTTTAAATTGAAATTTGTAACATTGTGCAGTTGGTTTGTCGCCGTATCCTTTTGCGCCTCCTAACGCTAATAATATAGAAACTGTAGCCAGGACCTTTTGTGGTCCACTGCTAATGATCAAACTATCTCCTGTCCCAACTTCTCACATAATACATTTGGTCCGTTGGTATGGCAACACCAAATTACTTTACGTTCCCCTGGTTCATCGACAGAGACAGTCATATCGACCATTGCATAGATTCGATAAAGACATTGTAACGAGAACAAAGATTGAAGACATCTGAACTTACTAACATTGCTCTCCATTATGGAATTTCGGTTAGTTATTGCAGAGAACGCTACTATATACATATAGTAGTAAGAGACCTCTGTCACCATATATATTTAACAAACTAATGTTATTGTTTTCGATCTGAACATTATTATGTATATATATATATATATATATATATATATATATATATATATATATATATACATACAACGTACGTATATAATGTAGAACGGTTAGTGTTTGTATTATTTTTGCGCAATAACAGATATGCGTGAAAATTCTAAAATGTTTTTTAGAATTTTCAATAATTTTTCCTGCAAAATCAGTATGAGTTAGAGAAAATAGTTACTTAGCTATTATGTAGCTAAATTTTTTCTCTATGTTACTGAATTTTTCCAGATTTTTTTGAGCAAATTTTGAAAAAAGTCTTATTTTGAAAAAATTCCAAGGGTACCCCCTAGTCAAATTTTCAAAAATTCAGTTTTTAATTTTTTTCTACTAAACGATGCATCGTAGAATAATGGTTTCTTCACTCAATTATCGTACTCATTATTCCGCATTTTTCCATATCATGCTTATTTTCCTAGATTACATAGTTTTTGAGAAAAAAAAAAAATTCTAGCGCCCAAACGGCACATGCTAGCAAATTAAATCTAAAACCAAATTATAGAACTTTTTATTGTCTATCAAAAAGTATTCTTAGTATTTCTCCGAATTTAACTCGAGAAAGAAGTATACCGCAAATTATCGAATTTGCATGTTAAACGCCCATACGAACTTAACGAACGAACACCCGGTATATATATATATATATATATATATATATATATATATATATATATATACCTGTATCTCCATCATTCTGACTGGTTTGGATGGTCTAGTAACTAGACTCTAGTTACTTATTTTGTTACCTAGTCTATTTACTGTGTCTTCTTTCCTGATAATGACGACCGTTGAGTTCGTTAAAACGTCAATTATTAATAAATATTACTACAGAAAACCTAAAACTGTTTTATTTTATAAAAATTCTCAAAGTTTTCTTACTATGTTCAATCTAATATATTTAAAAAAAACTAAAAATAATTGCGTTCAAGAGAAAAGTGAATAAAATGTATTTTTAAACGCAAGATATATTGCATGGTAAATAATTTAAAAACTCGCCCATAATCCAACAACGCATACGTCTATTGTACTCCGTTTGTAGAGTGAATAAAAATGTTTGGTCATGTATTATCCTTTTAACCACATCACATGCGATAACAGCGCACTGACATGGTCCCGTGTGTTGCCTTTAAAAATGCATACGTTTTTATCTGCGCCGCTCCGCATTTCGAACGACTCAATTCAACGGTGGAAAGTTTCCGGGTGGAGAGAGATTCACGGTGCAGTTTGTCGACAAGATGTACTAACATTATTATAACGCTCGTGCAATCGTCGAACAACTCTGTTTGATTTTCTAGGAAAACAAAATAGACTTGTAGATATTTTGGTAATCGGTGACAAATTACAAATGGTAAATAGAATATTTTTATTCATAAAATTAAATATGACAAAAACCTAATTTTAGCAACGAAAAATGGTTAATATTTTATCATATCTTAGGTAATATAGACTGTAAAAATTTAAATGTTTATATTTTATAAAATTAAATTTATTTTTAAATGCTATATTATAATATAAATAAAAACTTAAGTAACATAAACAAAAATTCATTATATTAGAATAAAACGGCTTAAGGTTCTAGTTCTGTAATAATTTATTAATAAATCAACGTTTCGACGAACTGAACGTACGTCTTCATAAAAAAAAGATATAAATGATATTTACAGCAAATAAACGAAATATAGAAATAAGTTACTAGATAACAAAATAAATAACTGATCATAAAGTACTGATTTAAATAAAATTTGGCTTCCTTTAATTAAAAATTTATAAATTTTATGATCTAGTTACTCATTTTGTTACCTAGTAACAGTAAAGTGTTTTAATCTTCTGTTTATTTATTTTAAATGTCATTTCTATTTTTTTTCCTGATGAAAACACACGTTCAGTTCGTCGAAACGTTGATTTATTAATAAATTATTACACAACTATAACCCAAAGCCGTTTTTATGCTATATTATAAACTTTAAAAAGACGACTGGCTAATGATGACTATTAATTTACTGTTAATATTAATAAGAGAAGCAATAGAAATTTATAAAGAAAAAGAAAACATCTAATCAGGCACTGATTTAAAAAAAATAAGCTTTCTTTAATTAAAAGTTTATAAATTTTATGATCTAGTTACTTATTTTGTTACCTAGTTCTGTTTATTTAGTGTATATGTCATTAGTGTCATTATTCCTAATGATGACGTACGTCGGTTATTAATAAACGTTAATACAGAACTACAACCTAAAGCCGTTTTATTTTAAATAAAAATAATTTAATTCGAAAACCAAAATTTTTTCTAACCATTAACAGAATTATAAGATTTTTTTTTCTGCACAAACCATTAACAAAATTATAATCACTTTTATGCGGGCAATATTTGGCTAGGCCAAAAAAGATTTTCTATATACAAGTATAATATATTTTTATTATGTAAGCTAAAAGAAAGCAAGAGTTTTTTCGCGCGTTAATTCAGGATTTATTTCCGGCGTTGCGCAGCAATAGATTATCTGGGCGTGTCATCCACTTGGCCGCCATGTTTACAGTCTTCATTTTTTGTTTTTCCAGGCCCACGTTTTTTTTTTTTTTTTGGTTCTCTAGCTTGATACACAAAAACGTACGAATACAGAACTTAAAAAAAAAACAACAGCGAAGGAACTGAGTAAAAAAGAAGCACCGCAAAACAGTCGAGTGCGGTCAAGGCTAAGGCGATTCGAACATAAATTCCGTTCTCTTGTACTTAACCTAACCTCACTTTGCGTGAACGTTTTGGTGTATTCGGCTTTCAATTTTTCTTTCCCCGCCCCCTCTCCCGTTTGTGCAATTGTTTTTCCTAATCCTCTCATTTGAAAGCTAAACTCCCACGAAATAAGAGAGGATAAAAACTGGGAAACTGAATTTTTCACAGTATTCAGTATTGTTTGAATCGAATTTTTTCCTATTCGGAATTCTTTTGTTTTTAATTATTGAGCTACAGCCGTGAAATTGTAAAAATATTTGTTTTTAATTTACAGAGAGCTCACATTTACATATCATCGCGGTTGCTGTGCGCGCTGGACTATCAATCTTTTTTTTCTTCATGGTGGTTACATTTTCGCTTTTCTTTTTTTTTTTCATCACTTTTATTTTGTCAAAGGTCGAGCGCAACATCAAAATTTATTTTTAATTATTTTAATGTCAGATAAATTTTGCAGCACGTAGTATATTTTTCGGTAAACACTTTTTAATGTGGCACATAAAGAGAAAATGTATTTTATATTAAATAACATTCTTCTGTAAATTTCAATTTTATTTTTACTTTGTAATTTATTTTAGATTTTTATTTTGCAGTTACACTAGTAAGTAAAGGTTTGTACAAAATATTCTCTATAAATTTTCTTAGAATAAAGGAAAACAAAATAACAGAATGCTACATAAAAAAATTATAATATGAAACTAAAAAAAAGCTGGGATTTAGTTCTGTATTAATTTTATTTAAAATTCGACGTTTAGATGTATTCTACCGTACATCATCATCAGAAAAAATAATACAAATGACATATACAATAAATAAACAAAATATAGAAACAAGTTACTAGGTAACAAAATAAATAACTAAATTATACAATTTATAACTTGTTTATTTATTGTATATGATATTTGTATCATTTTTCCTGATGATAATGTGTGTAAAGTACTTAGAAACGTCAAATTTTAAATAAAATTACTACAGAACTAAATCCTAAAGCCTTTTTACTATCATATAATGAATTCTGAATGAAAACGAAAAAGTATTTTTTTAATAATCGATACGAAATTTAAAAAAATAATTTTCTAGTAATCTTCAGACTTTCACTTTATAGAATATCTTAAAATAGTATGTCGTGTTTGATCTGACCTTGTTGCAGACGTTTCGCCATACATCATAGATACCATCCTCAGTGCTTTTTAGTCAAAAAGGACCAGTTTATTTTAAAAATAAACATGCAATATTCTTTATTTTAT
The DNA here is from genome assembly GCA_963966155.1 of Clivina fossor. Taxonomy (NCBI): domain Eukaryota; kingdom Metazoa; phylum Arthropoda; class Insecta; order Coleoptera; family Carabidae; genus Clivina; species Clivina fossor. Next base: position 6,263 of record CAWYQG010000261.1, read on the forward strand.
AATTAAATTATTTTTATGTATTTTATTATTTTATAAAATATTTTTTTTCTTTAGAAATTTTATTTAAATTAAAATTCTATCCCAATATATTGGCAGATTACAAAATATAATCTGGACATTGCAAGCCAAATCACCCTGTATACTTTAATAAAATAAAAAAAACTATCTATAGTTGCTTGTAAAAAAAGTTAAAAAAATAAACTTCTCAAAAAACAAAAAGAATGATAAATGTTACGTATTTCATTCTTCATCAAAACTAAATAATAAAATATAGCATCATTTCATTTAAATACGTTTTCGTATTCACAGTTTTCACAGCAAACGTAATATCAACAAGATTTAATATACATACATACAGCCATCGTAGAGTTAAATAAATAAACTCGTTATTTACCTCAGTCGAATAAAAGAATGCAAAAATAGTAAAAAATAAAAGCGATTTCGTCGAAAATAGAGAGCAAATGTACGAAACACTAGCATCAGTATTATGTACAAGTTGAGTTTTTAAATAAACCAGAGCGGCATTTATTTTCCAAGTTTTATATTTTAGTATTTCAGCTACCTACACTAAAGCTGAAGATCTAATAAAAAGATTGTTGAAAGTTGTTAAAATATTAAAAGTAGCTCCATTAGATGCAACTTGTCTGAAAAATTCATTCAAGATGCTTTTTAAATTGACGCCACTTTAAAAATGTTTTTGGAGAGACGAATAACGAACATTTTTGAGAATTGTACGTTTTGTTTTTAGGGTCATTAAAAAGTTGCATTTCTATTGAAATATTAATTTTTTAAAATAATTTTTTTATGAATTTATAAAAGTAATCTAAAAATGTAAAATACTAGATTTATACAGGGTGATTTATGACGTCGGGGAAAAACTACACCGGATGATTCCTATGAGTAATCTAAATAAAAAACTTCAAATAAACATATGTCGGAAAATGGTTTCTAACGGAACTGTCGCTGTTAGAAGTTTATTACATCAATCGCGCGTTAGCCTTATTTATTATATCAGGAAAAAAAAAACAAGTCATAAACTTCTGAATAATTGTAAAATTACTGATTGATTTTCTCACATTTTGTTTAAACACTTGTAAACCAATCATCCGGTGTAGTTTTTCCCCGATGTCATAAATCACTCTGTATACATATAATATTAGAAAATCTTTTATTATTTTTTTTTGTTTTGAAAATTGTTATTACATGACACTTTTTGGTGCTTGTTTAAAAATTAAGGCCCATAATCTCACCTCATTTTTAAAAGTGATTTTTGACGTTTACTTAAAATTACGTATTAAGCAATTTTAATCAGTTTATTTGAATTTTATAATATTACATATAAAAAAAATATATTGAAAATAGAAATATTACTCATATTTGATAAAAGATAGGAGTAAAAAATTGTTTTGTAAAAATAGTTTGTCAATATGGGCGCCGAAGATGTCAGAGTAAATCCACTAAATACACTACGCTTGGTGCTGCCACCAGTGGTAGCTATATAGTAACTAATTGTTGCACAATAATACATATTACATACTCAAAAGAATGTGGAGCAAACTATTTCCATTATCTTGAAATCAGTTTCCTCCAAACATTTCTATCCAGACAAGCAACTTTAGCTTCATCCACATTCATAATTTCTCTCATACTACTTGGAAACTTTCGCTCATACAAAACACTCTCAATCATATCACTCCAACTACTTATAATAATAATGCTCATTATTATACTAGTAACATAATAACAGCTTTCTACTTTAAGCAATATGGTAACGTAATATTAATATTAACAAAAAAAAATACATTTTCTAATTCTGTATCCGAAATTAGATAAAACGCAATAAACTTAACAAAATTAATAAGCAAAGTTATTAAACACGGCGGTAGGGGAATCTCTAGTAATGTGTAAATGGCCGTAGTAGAAAATGAAGTTAGCAGTTAGCCCAATTGCAATTTACTACCAATAATTTAACTGAAGTGCAGATTTCCGAGTCGAATTCCGGTATAAACCGGAATTAATTTAACTTGAAACCGATTGATTATCGGACGATGATTAGTTGCGTCTCGTAGGATCGATGTCATTATTGCGCTTCTATGAAACTAAAACGTAATTGGTTTTGTTTTCTAACTTTCTAATTACTTTTTAAATGTTTCACTATATTTAAAATGTCTGTATTTCAAAATAAAACTGTTTTAGTTTAAAGTTCTGTATTAATACTTATTTAAAATCGACGATTCTACGAACTCAACGTCCGTCTTCATTAGGAAAACTAATACATTAAATAAACACAATATAGAAACAAAGTACTAGTTACTAGTTCTTAAGTTTTTCATTTAATATTTCGATTTTATAAATATTAAATATAAACTTGTAATATTAAGAATATTTTATGTATTTCCGATACTTGTGTTTAAAATTTACAAATTTTATGATCTAGTCATTTATCTTGTTATCTAGTCACTTGTTTTCATGTTCTGTTTATTTACTGTAAATGTCATTTGTATCATGAAGATGTACATTGAGTAGGTCTGATTATTAATAAATATTAATACAGAACTTAAACCTAAAGCCGTTTTATTTTAACAAAAACAAAATATTTCATTAGTTTGATTTTACAGTATCACCTTTAAACAAATGAAGCAAAAATTTTCGCTAACAGTTGTACACACACAGATCACTGGTAATTCTGCACTTGTACACAACCAAAAACAATTTTTATAAAATAATAAAAAGGCACAACACGTGTGTTTGTGCCTATCAGGCTTGTCGAGACACAACCAAAGAATAAAGAAAAAAAAATGAACTTACAAAGCAACGTAGAGAGGTAAGAATAAAAAAAAAAGAAAAATCTCTCAGTTGGGTGACATTCGTTGCTGGTTCGATCTATCCAATTTAAAAAATACGACACTGCACACACACACACTACGTCAATTTCTGTTTCTTCAGTGGGGTAGGCGTTGCCGGGTAACTGAATAGGGGATGGGTGTTGGCGGGTAAAAGTGTGAGCGGGGTTAAGGACCCGTCGTTAACGTCGCGAAGAGATTGTGCCGCAAATTATCCGGATAGTTGTAGAAGATACGTGGAACGATTTCGATCAGAATAGACTGGCAACTCGCCCCCCATTATTGTAGTAGGTGATGGCTGAACTATTCAACCAAGATATTTTTACAGCGCCTTAGATCCGAACGTCGAATTCCTGATAAATATATATTCTTATCTTTCACGATCATACTGTAAATAATGTAATATATATTAATATTCTAAAGTTGAGACTTTTCTCAAAATTAGTAGTAATATATATTTATGTAAATTTGCATAACTATTAATAGCAAAATTGTAGTATTTTGTAATTTTTACTATAATGATTGATGTAATAATATATATATATATATATATATATATATATATATATATATATATATAAAACATAATAAACATGTATAATATATATGTAAATTTATATACATTTTTTACAGTGCAGTTTCATAATAAACTTTGACTAAAGTCAAATTTAAGTTGATCAAAAAGCATTTTTTTATTGACAATAACAAATAATTTTACCATTAAAAATTTGACAAGTTGACAAAAAAGCATCGTTTTATTGACAGCAATAATAATTATGCCGGTAGAATTATATATATATATATATATATATATGTTATACACACAAAACAAATTCTAAAATAAAACGGCTTCAGGTACTAGTTCTGTATTAATATTTATTAGTAATCGACGTACTTTTCGTTCATCTTCATCAGAAAAAAAGCTACAAATGACACAGAAACAGTAGTTTGATAAAAGAAGCAATAGAAATTTACAATCAATCACTGATTTAAATAAAATTTATAAATTGTATGATCTAGTTACTTATTTTGTAACCTTGTAACTTGTTTCTATATTCCGTTTATTTACTGTATACAGGGTGTATAAATGAAATGTGAACCATAGGGATTTCAATGTTATTTTTTAAATACGGCTGTATCTCTTTCCCTATTGACTTTAGAGCAAATATTTAAATACAAAACTTGTTCAAAATGTGAAATGCATGGTATAAAGTCATTTTTTTTACATAAATATTAATATTTTACGATATACAGGGTTAACCACTAAAAAATGAGCTATAACATTGGGAAACGGGAATGGTATCGAAAAATGCGGAATAATGAGTTCTATAATTCGGTGAAAAAATCATTGTTCTACGATACTTCATTTAAGAGAAAAAAATTAAAAACTGATTTTTGAAAAATTTCGTAAGGGGGTACCCTTGTGTTTTGTTAAAAAAAAAAAAAGGATTTTGGATATTTTAACACTGGCTTTCGTTGTCTACTCTTTTATCATACTCTTTGTACCTGACACTTTTTTTTTCCTGTTCTTCTTTAATTTTTTATTCACGTTTTTCAGATTTTTCGAAAAGTTGCTGAGGGGGGACCATTGGCATTTTTTTCAAAATAAGACTTTTTTTATAAAATTTAGTTCAAAAATTTTGAAAAAATTCTGTAATATAGAGAAAAAAATTCTCTGCAAAATAGCTAAGTAACTTTTTTCTCTAACTTATACTGATTTGTTATAGCTCATTTTTTAGTGGTTAACTCTGTACATCGTAAAATATTAATATTTATGTAAAAAAAATGACTTTATACCATGCATTTTCACATTTTGAACAAGTTTTGTATTTAAATATTTGCTCTAAAGTCAATAGGGAAAGAGATACAGCCGTATTTAAAAAATAACATTGAAATCCCTATGGTTCACATTTCATTTCTACACCCGGTATATTAACACAGAACTATTTTTATTTTAATATAATGAGTTGTGAAAGATATTTTACTAAGTTAAAATAAATTCTATTAAATCAAAAGGCTGAAAACGTTTTTGTCCATATCAAATAACGTATAACATTGATCCTACCGAAATAAATCGTCCGTTTATATCTCGAATTCGACCTTGCGATACGCGAAAGGTGAGAAAGGTAAATTCTAGGGAGGAGTCCAATCCGATCCTTTGGCCATTGGATTTGTTTACTCGGCGTGATCCCCTCACGGCTGCGTTCGAGGTCACTATTTCACTGATAGCGTGTCCGGTCAAAGGTGACGAAGACACGGAGGGGCCCGGCTCGGCTCGGCCACCCTTTAGCCGTCCTTTTGACGATTTCGTTTTCCCCGAGAATGAACTCTTTTTGGATGGACGCGCGAACGAGCAAAGTGTGCGCTGCCGCGCGTTTGGTTGCACGCCCGATGTATTGAGTAATTTCCGAGAAAAAAAAAGACGATCGACAAATACTGGCTAAGGTTCAATGCTGACATGGCTGTTTCAAATGATGATAGAAATATTTTCGGCGCGTGTTTAGGTTTTTCTTTTGTTTATATTGTTAGGTTAGGTCATATATTGAAATGTCACGTGAAAGTAACAATATTTCTTTTAGTTTAAAATAGCAATTTTCCAGTTTTTAACCAATTCCTCATTGAATTTTAGTTTTAATTTCTTTATTTGTATGTATGTTTATATATATTGTGACAATTTGACATTGTCACTTGTTTGAAAATTAAAATAATTATTTTTATATTATTTCGGTGTCTTTAATAGTTGAATTGAACAGATTTATGATTTCAATATCATTAATTTAGAACTTATAAATATTTTGACAACTGTCATTGAGATTCCTGTGAACCACAAGAGAGGGCGTTACTGACATATCGCTGAATATTTTACGCCAGCGAATAAAATTGTGTTTTCTAAATTCAGTAATTGTTTTAGAATATTTAATTATTATATCAACGAACAATATTATTAGTAGCATCGAAATAAGCGAAATAAAATTCGTTAGTAGCCGTCACATCCGCCTCATGCCCTTGGTGGGGAGATGTCATAAGTACAAGCGTTGTGGCGTGGCTCGTTCTCTTGCGCAGCGACCAGGGCGACGTAGCCTTCTCTCTCGTTGAGAGCGTACTCTCCTGAACCGACATTTCTGTTCATGTTACCGGTACTGAAATTGTTTTCAATGCGAACGTGAAATTTTATTGTGTGAATATTTAGAATATTCAAGTTTTAGTAATTATAACGTTAGAAAATTTATGATTCCGGTGGGAATATTTCTATTTTATCGGTTGGAGAGCATATTTTATTTGAACGCTAGTAATTGCGTTGTAATAACGTCCTCGTGGTTGGAGACGATTGGAATTTGGCATGGCTGAATACACGTAGGTAAGCGATAATTTTGAAACTTAGAATCTAAATCTAGATCAAATTGTTTTCCTTTTGATTCATTTTTAAATTCACGTGACCTTGATCAATGACTTACGATTTATTCAGTCATGTCGTTCAAATCTGTCTAGTTTATTGTGTCATTAGTCGATGGATTAATGAACAATTATTTTTAATTCTTTTGATAAGATATTTGATGAGAAAATAATTTGTAGTTCGAATTATTTTATAGAAGAAATTTTCTAAGATTTTGATTTATAATCAATTAAGATTTATTGTTTTGAAAACAATTTCACGACTGTCCCGATCCTGTATTATAGTTTATGTGTTGTGTTGTCAAATATTCCAAGTGCAATCCTATCATTGTAGCTTGCATGTTGTAATTGTGACGTCAATGGGCTGCTGTGGATGATTTGGTGAACCTGTGTGCGTGAGTTGATTGAAGCGTAGCGTCATTATTCTGCGTGCGTAATTCGGCTAGGATTAAGGTCCATTTTGATAGTCGGCCGTCTTCGTAAAGATAATTTTTTTGTGATATTGTGGAAAACGTTCTATTATGTTTGAGGCACGGAGCCTGTTTTATTAGTTTTGAGTTTGGAACGTACCACAACTTTCTTTCGGAGACATTGCTCGCGTAGTTTCGACTTGTAGTCTAGACCATAGCAACGAAAGACTTTCGCCGCACATGCCATCAGCAAAGCAAAGCCAATTGTTTTTTTGTAAAGCCAATATGTTATTTTGTTGTAATAATTTTATATCGAAATGTTAATTTATGATGAATCAGGACATTTAACTAGGTAAAGTTAACTTATTTTGTTTGGAATCGTGTGTAGTATATTTAGTTGCATACTGTTGAATTTTCATTGCATTGCGCTATCACATTCCTGATAGAATACGTTAAGTTCACTTAAGTCCTTTATTTGAGTCGTGTAACGATCTCTAATTTTGTACCATTCTGTTATATTGATGATTGTATGTTTGTATTTAATATCTCTGTTATTTCAAGTGTATCAACTTTTGTTTCAAGTTCGATTTGTTTGATTATATTACATTTGTTAGTTCGGATTATTCTGCTCTGCCCTCTTATGTTTAGGGACCAGTCTGTGCCTTTCAAAGACGTCTGAGTGGGATTCAGTCGTATTAGCAGCATCAGTCTATCTTGGAAGCCGAATTTTGGATCAGCTGCTGAATGAGATATACCATTATACAAATCGAGCACGAAGTAGTGACTGAACGATTTATGCTGAACGTACGAACGCCAACTGGGCATAATCAGATCTCGAGAGCGACCATTTTCTGGCAGTCTTCATCAACTACCAAACCGCTACTGCGTAATGCGTACTGTCGTCCCCTCAGCGTCTACGAAAGCTCAGAAGAAGATCTACTTTAGCTAGACCACCCGCTAAGCAGCAGACGTCAAACAATCTGTCTAGATACACTATTACGAATGACATACATTTCTTTGTATTGAAAAAGAACACGTAACTCTGTAGCGAATAAAATCATCAATATAAGATTATTATATTACAACTCTTCATCAGGTATATTTTTTTATTTAATTAAGATATTTCATTTCCGAAACAAATTCTCGAAAAGACGAAAACAGTACCTATCCCGATAAGTTCCTTTTTGAGATTTGTCAAAGCTTCTCAATTTTGCGTCAACATTCCGCTTTGACTGGCGCCCACCTAATTTACCAACATCACAAAATAAAGTTCCTACCAACCCCACCTACGACCCCGCTCTCCTCCAAACAACTGACGCCGTGCCCATTATGGGTGACAGGTAGGATAAAAATCAGATGAATAAAATATTTCAAAATTTGAACACTTTGATAAAATTTAATCAACAACATAAATTTTAAATTCATCTAAATTGTCACACATAATAAGTGGCGCATCCAACGTGTGGGGCCTTTGTTCATATTGTGATTTGCTTTGCACAAAAAATTTTTGTCGTCGAATTAGTCCATTCCTTCCTTTCACTTTTCCGAGAATTTGAGTTCGAAAATATTTATAGTTATTATAAGTTATTATCGTTCATATTGGCTATTTTGATATTATTTGTTTGCTATCAGTTATTTAATTTATTGTTTTGAATTATATTATTGTTACTATTGGCTATTTTAATATTATTTGTTGGCTATTAATTTATTTATTGAATATTTTGCATTATCTTGTGTTATTTATTATTTTGAATTATATTGTGTTATTTTGCTTACTAATTATACTTTGTAACATGGCGAACCTTCCGTATCGAATCGAGCACCTGTATGAGGACGAAATTGAACATGAGTTATCAATACGCAATGTCTCCGAATCCGGATCACTAAACAGCAAGCGAATCGTACTAGAAGGACTTCTACAGTTAGAGAAAGAACGAGTTCAGTCAATGATAAGGCCTGAATGCAGTCCTGTTCCTGTGAACGAATCCAGAGTATGTCAGTTAAAGTTGCATGAAGTATTGGGTATGCTAAAGATTTTGCCATTTCTTAACCCCGCTGAACGTAAGCTACATGATGAACTGTTGAATTCAAGAATTTTTTACTTGCAAGATCGCATTTGCTTATTATCATTAAACCATCAACAAGAACTCATCAAGTTGCTTTCGGTCACAAAAAATATGCACACGCAAATTCGTGAGTCAATTCGTGGCAATCCGTCTGCGAATCTGATTAATTTGAACTCAGAAGCTGACGCACCACCAGCTGGCTCATCGAACGAAACCTCTGTCTTGCGAAATACTTCGATCACTCCTTCCTATCTAGATCCTGGATTTTCGACTCTGTTAAATCGTATACAATTCGATTCGTCAACTATAGATCGCGAGAATGATAATTTAACTGCACGTAATCAACGCGATAATCCTGTTCTTGACGCTCATGTACCATTACTAAATAATTCGTATCCTACTACGTCAACGCAAAATTTTATTCCGATTCCGAGTAACCATTTTGATTCAAGAACGCAAGTTAGTCGTTGGAATATTGTATTCGACGGTTTATCGGGTGTTAATCAATTTATTGAGCGAATTAGCGAAGCTGCGTATGCTTACGGTGTATCGGATGAAACCTTATTTAGACAAGCTTCTTCGTTATTCACGAAAGATGCTTTGATCTGGCTCCGTATGGTGCGCCCAAGTGTCAAAACTTGGTCTGAATTAGTTGGCCGACTAAAGGAAACCTTCCTGCCGTCAAATTTCGAACTAGCTTTAATGGATGAAATACGTCAAAGGACACAAGGTCCAACGGAACGTGTAGAAATTTACATTGCTATTATGGAGAATTTATTTTCTCGCTTGTCACATCGACCAGACGAATCTTCGCGTGTTTCATTAATAAAAAAAAATCTACAGCCACGGTTTCAACGTCTCTGCTCACTACAGTCATTTGATACTATTAGCGATTTAATTCGAACGTGTAAACGTATTGAAGATACGGAATTTAACGTAGCATCGTTTAAAAATCCTCCGTCCCCTAACCATTCGTTATTAGAACCTGATATGGCTTATCGACGTCCGCCGCGCGTTCATGTTGCTGAAATTACTCCGCACAACACTTCGTTTAGAATGAAATGTTGGAACTGCGACGAAAACGGGCATTCTTTTAATTCTTGTACTAAACCACGTAAAATCTTCTGCTACAAATGCGGAATGAAAAATCAAACTGCTGGCAAATGCAAACGCTGCTGTGAAAGGCAGACAAAAAACGTATACGCCGTTTCGGTTTCGTCAGCTCCCGAAAACTCGGCAGATTAAGTGCTGATAGAAAAGAATGGACCGCTTGGTTAAATACGATCCATCGTTTTGTACAAACTCCTGAAATTGCACCTGTATTAATAAATCCCGGTTCCGATGATCGCCCTTTTATTACTGTTACTACGTATAATAAATCTATTACGGCATTGTTAGATTCTGGCGCGAATGTTTCTATTATTGGATGTCGCGGCCTCTCCTTATTACGTGATTTAAAAATCAGCTTGTTACCAGTAGAACATGCTACTATTGTTACAGCAGACGGCAAAGCCCAAGCTTCACTTGGCACCGTTCATTTACCGATTACCGCTCAGTCGCAAACGCGAACGATCACTTTCGTTATTGTCCCGTCAATCCGTCATACGATGATTCTCGGTGTAAATTTTTGTAAATCGTTTGGAATTTCTGTTAATTTTGCAACAAATTCGTGGACAGCTGCGCCTGAAGTTGCGTCTTGTATTGGCATTGCTAGTTCGGATGAATTATCGGATGTTCAAAGAAAATCACTCGATAGTTTAATCGCGGATTTTGAAAAGTTAGGTAAAGTAGGACTCGGAAAAACTCATTTAGTCGAACATATTATCGATACTGCTGATGCGCTTCCGATTAAGCAACGACAATATCCCCTGTCTGAAATCGTGCGTGGACATTTGAATAAAGAGTTAGATGAAATGTTAGAACTCGGTGTAATCCGTCCCTCATCATCCGCGTGGAGTTCACCCGTTCTGATGGTTAAGAAATCTGACGGAAAATATCGTTTTTGTTTCGATGGTCGAAAAGTAAATTCTGTTACGAAAAAAGATGCTTATCCTCTACCGCGTGTAGACTACATTCTTAATCAACTTCGCGGTGCGAAATATTTAACTTCGCTCGATTTAAAAAGTGCTTTTTGGCAAATTCCACTTTCCGCTTCATCTTGTGAAAAGACTGCTTTTTCAGTACCCGGTCGTGGTTTATTTGAATTTCAACGCATGCCGTTTGGTTTATGTAACGCTGGTCAGACACTACAACGTCTGATGGACAGAATCATTGGTCCCGAGCTTGAACCGAAAGTTTTCGTTTATTTGGACGATTGTATTATTGCGACAAATTCGTTCGAAGAACATTTAATTACGTTAAAAGAAGTTTCACATCGCTTTCAAAAAGCTGGTTTCACTGTAAATTTTGAAAAATGTAAATTTTGTAGACCCTCGCTGAACTACTTAGGTTTTGTAGTTGATAAATTTGGCTTACGTACTAATCCGGAAAAAGTATCCGCGATTGAACAGTTTCCGCGTCCGACGAATGTAACCGAAATTAAGCGATTTCTCGGCTTAGCCTCGTGGTACAGACGTTTCGTTCCGAGTTTCGCATCCCTTTCTGCTCCTATTTCTGATCTTACGAAGGGTAAGAAAAAGAAAATGGCTGTTGTATGGAACAGCTCGGCCGAAACCGCGTTCTGTAAGCTCAAAGAAGCACTCGTATCGTCTCCAGTACTCGTTAGTCCGGATTATTCTGTTCCTATCCGCAAATTTCGGATGTATACCGATGCATCTAATTTTGGTCTAGGCGCTGTATTAACGCAGGAAGACGCAGACGGCTCTGAACATGCTATTTCTTATATTAGTCGCACGCTTAATAAAGCGGAACGTAATTATTCTGTTACGGAACGCGAATGTCTCGCTGTAGTTTTCGCTATAGATAAATTCCGACCTTACGTGGAAGGTTTACATTTTACAGTCATTACGGACCATTATTCGTTATTATGGTTAATGCGAATGTCAGAACCAACAGGTAAACTTGCTCGTTGGGCAGTAAAGTTACAACAATTTGATTTCGAGCTTATTCATCGTCCTGGTAAGACAAATGAACTACCAGACGCGTTATCTCGTGCGCCCTTAGAAGTCGCTGTTATTGAAAGTTATGCTGATACCACGGACAAATGGTATATTTCGTTACGGCAACGTATTACCGAACAACCTATTTCTTTTCCTGATTGGCGTGTTGAAAATAATATAGTTTTCAAATTACGAAATCATTCCTATGAATTACCGGCTAATCTGTCACCGTGGAAAATTGTAGTTCCCCGTTGCGAGCGTAAAGCGATTATTGAGCAATGTCATAATGTGCCAACCGCCGCACATCTCGGTATTTTTAAAACAGCTGCGCGTATCGCTGAACGATATTATTGGCCGCATTTACACTCATCTGTCGCTCATTTTGTACAACGGTGTAAAACGTGTTTAGCTCAGAAAGTTGAACAACGTCCGCCTATCGGACGTATGGGCAAAGAAAAAAATATTTCATCGCCATGGCAAGCCATATCCATCGATTTGATGGGTCCCTTACCTGCCACCTCACATCCGAATCGGTATCAATATATCCTCGCCGTATCGGACTGGTTTTCAAAATTTCTGTTATTGTTTCCGTTACGTCAAGCTAATGCTCCGAAAATTTGTGAGATTCTCGAATCGGAAGTATTTTTATTATTTGGAATTCCACAGATTGTTATGTGTGATAATGGCACACAATTTACGAGTAAAAATTTCGAAAATTTGATTAAAAAGTATGAAATTCCCAAGTTATGGTACAATGCGAAATTTCATCCGCAGGTAAATTTTGTAGAACGCTCGAACCGCGTTGTGAAACAAGCTATTCGGTCATATTTGGATGATAACCATCGCGAGTGGGACAAAAATCTCACGTCTGTCGCTCAAGCGATTCGTACATCAGTGCATCAAGTCACTGGCTTCTCGCCGTCGTTTCTAACTTTCGGTCGACATGTACCCACATCCGGAAAATTTTATGGTAACGCTCCCAAGAATGTGTGTACTGATAGTCGTATTGCGTATGCCAATAGATTGGAATCCTTGGCAACCGTATTCAATACAGTGCAAGATCGTATTCATGCCGCGTACAATCGGAACGCGAAATATTACAATGCAAATCGTCGCCACTTAGAATTTTCTGTTGGAGATACTGTTTGGAAACGAAACTATGTTCTGTCGTCGGGTATTCGGCATTTTGCGTCGAAATTAGCGCCACGCTTTATAGAATGTCGCGTCGTGAACAAATTATCCCCAATTACTTATCGCCTTGCTAACCTCCTGAATGAAGATCAGGGTATTTGGCACGTTAAAGACCTAAAACCTGCTCCTGAAAGTTCTGAGGATGAAAACGAAAGCATAACATCTGACGATTCTGTAACTTCGGAGTAAATTTGTTATAAAGCAGTTAGTTAGTAATCTTTAAAATTTTTAATGTTATTCATTTTTATTAGTAAATTTTATTGAATGTTACGGTTCATGTAAAAAGTATGAGTATAATTTTTTATGAGATAAAAAATTCTTTTGCAAGGGGGGCTGTGTGACAATTTGACATTGTCACTTGTTTGAAAATTAAAATAATTATTTTTATATTATTTCGGTGTCTTTAATAGTTGAATTGAACAGATTTATGATTTCAATATCATTAATTTAGAACTTATAAATATTTTGACAACTGTCATTGAGATTCCTGTGAACCACAAGAGAGGGCGTTACTGACATATCGCTGAATATTTTACGCCAGCGAATAAAATTGTGTTTTCTAAATTCAGTAATTGTTTTAGAATATTTAATTATTATATCAACGAACAATATTATTAGTAGCATCGAAATAAGCGAAATAAAATTCGTTAGTAGCCGTCACATCCGCCTCATGCCCTTGGTGGGGAGATGTCATAAGTACAAGCGTTGTGGCGTGGCTCGTTCTCTTGCGCAGCGACCAGGGCGACGTAGCCTTCTCTCTCGTTGAGAGCGTACTCTCCTGAACCGACATTTCTGTTCATGTTACCGGTACTGAAATTGTTTTCAATGCGAACGTGAAATTTTATTGTGTGAATATTTAGAATATTCAAGTTTTAGTAATTATAACGTTAGAAAATTTATGATTCCGGTGGGAATATTTCTATTTTATTGGTTGGAGAGCATATTTTATTTGAACGCTAGTAATTGCGTTGTAATAACGTCCTCGTGGTTGGAGACGATTGGAATTTGGCATGGCTGAATACACGTAGGTAAGCGATAATTTTGAAACTTAGAATCTAAATCTAGATCAAATTGTTTTCCTTTTGATTCATTTTTAAATTCACGTGACCTTGATCAATGACTTACGATTTATTCAGTCATGTCGTTCAAATCTGTCTAGTTTATTGTGTCATTAGTCGATGGATTAATGAACAATTATTTTTAATTCTTTTGATAAGATATTTGATGAGAAAATAATTTGTAGTTCGAATTATTTTATAGAAGAAATTTTCTAAGATTTTGATTTATAATCAATTAAGATTTATTGTTTTGAAAACAATTTCACGACTGTCCCGATCCTGTATTATAGTTTATGTGTTGTGTTGTCAAATATTCCAAGTGCAATCCTATCATTGTAGCTTGCATGTTGTAATTGTGACGTCAATGGGCTGCTGTGGATGATTTGGTGAACCTGTGTGCGTGAGTTGATTGAAGCGTAGCGTCATTATTCTGCGTGCGTAATTCGGCTAGGATTAAGGTCCATTTTGATAGTCGGCCGTCTTCGTAAAGATAATTTTTTTGTGATATTGTGGAAAACGTTCTATTATGTTTGAGGCACGGAGCCTGTTTTATTAGTTTTGAGTTTGGAACGTACCACAACTTTCTTTCGGAGACATTGCTCGCGTAGTTTCGACTTGTAGTCTAGACCATAGCAACGAAAGACTTTCGCCGCACATGCCATCAGCAAAGCAAAGCCAATTGTTTTTTGTAAAGCCAATATGTTATTTTGTTGTAATAATTTTATATCGAAATGTTAATTTATGATGAATCAGGACATTTAACTAGGTAAAGTTAACTTATTTTGTTTGGAATCGTGTGTAGTATATTTAGTTGCATACTGTTGAATTTTCATTGCATTGCGCTATCACATTCCTGATAGAATACGTTAAGTTCACTTAAGTCCTTTATTTGAGTCGTGTAACGATCTCTAATTTTGTACCATTCTGTTATATTGATGATTGTATGTTTGTATTTAATACCTCTGTTATTTCAAGTGTATCAACTTTTGTTTCAAGTTCGATTTGTTTGATTATATTACATTTGTTAGTTCGGATTATTCTGCTCTGCCCTCTTATGTTTAGGGACCAGTCTGTGCCTTTCAAAGACGTCTGAGTGGGATTCAGTCGTATTAGCAGCATCAGTCTATCTTGGAAGCCGAATTTTGGATCAGCTGCTGAATGAGATATACCATTATACAAATCGAGCACGAAGTAGTGACTGAACGATTTATGCTGAACGTACGAACGCCAACTGGGCATAATCAGATCTCGAGAGCGACCATTTTCTGGCAGTCTTCATCAACTACCAAACCGCTACTGCGTAATGCGTACTGTCGTCCCCTCAGCGTCTACGAAAGCTCAGAAGAAGATCTACTTTAGCTAGACCACCCGCTAAGCAGCAGACGTCAAACAATCTGTCTAGATACACTATTACGAATGACATACATTTCTTTGTATTGAAAAAGAACACGTAACTCTGTAGCGAATAAAATCATCAATATAAGATTATTATATTACAACTCTTCATCAGGTATATTTTTTTATTTAATTAAGATATTTCATTTCCGAAACAAATTCTCGAAAAGACGAAAACAGTACCTATCCCGATAAGTTCCTTTTTGAGATTTGTCAAAGCTTCTCAATTTTGCGTCAACATTCCGCTTTGACTGGCGCCCACATAATTTACCAACATCACAAAATAAAGTTCCTACCAACCCCACCTACGACCCCGCTCTCCTCCAAACAACTGACGCCGTGCCCATTATGGGTGACAGGTAGGATAAAAATCAGATGAATAAAATATTTCAAAATTTGAACACTTTGATAAAATTTAATCAACAACATAAATTTTAAATTCATCTAAATTGTCACAATATATATATATATATATATATATATATATATATATATATATATATATATATATATATACAGGGTGTAACAGAATAACTATTCCTAATTTTCAGAAATGATAGAGGGCACATAAAGAAACATTTTTTATTAATAAACTAGTGTCCGGATTTTTTTTTTTATTTCGGCAGTCGATTGTAAAAAACACAATTTTATGTTATAATCCGAGAATTAACGGAGATTTATAATATCCGTTAAGACCATTTCATTCTACTCAAAAAAGTGCCTTAAGAATGTGAAAACTATTTTCATCTAATTTAAAAAACCATCGAGATATTGCCATTTATCAAAATACGGAAAAAGCAAACTTTTTGCCATAACTCGAAAACAAAAGACGATATCTAATTTTTGTTTTCATAATTGAGTTTCTCTCAAAAAAAGCGATCGAGGATGCACGGTCCATTTTTCCATATCTCTTATAGTTTCCGAGTTCCCCTATGAAAACGTCCAAATTTGCCCAGCCTGTACATGCACTATTATTTCTAATAAAATGTTCCGTTCCTTAACTTAACTACTCTTTGACGTTGTAATAATTAAAATTGTTTTTAACGATATCTATAGTGTATCTTGACACCGAGAAATTTTCGGACACTTGTTTATTAATAAAAAATGTTTCTCTAAGTGCACTCTATCATTTCTGAAAATTAGGAATAGTTATTCTGTTACATCCTGTATATATATATATATATATATATATACTATATATCTTTGCCTTTAAAATCATGCTTGAAATGAATATAAACAATTAAAAATTACAATTAATTATAATTTATAATTTAATAATATAATTGTCCATAAAAAAGATTTTCTAAATCAAATTTAATAATTTGTTACTTAAAATTGCCTACAATTCTCATATTACAATTTCATCGAAACAAAAGCGGCCATTTTTCAGGTGCTGAAACAAGCCGAACTCATAATTGAAAGTTCGAAAGCTCTGCGTACAGCAAAGTAACAAAAGCTCGACGAACAAGAGTAAGGGTCACGTTGAGGAAAAATGGTTTTCACAGTGGCTGAGCACGAATTACATGGTACGGAAAAGTACAGTTAGAGAGAATAAATATAAAATGTAGCTACATTTTTTCAATTGAAAATTATTTAAATAGTAATAAAAATGGGTACATATATATATATATATATATATATATATATATATATATATATATATATATACACGATTCCGCTTAATTGGGACAGCCGCTTATTTGGGCCAAATCTCAAAGAACAGAAACCAAACCAAGGAACCAACAGTAAATTTACATGTTTAATTGGGACAACATTCCGCTTAATTGGGACAGTAAATTTAAGATCATAGTATATATTATGTTACAAATATGTATTCAAAAAAAAAAATATTTACAAAAAATTTAATATGATACGCTTCATATCTTTTTGATTCACAACATGGAAAATTATTTTTAAAAAACTAGCAAATATGTATCAATTAATTACATTAGTATCGCGCGCTGTGAACTTTTTTCCCAACACATTCATTCACGTGTATGGAATACGGACCCACGCGCGCTCAAAGGTTAATGTTTACTCTCGCGTCGGCGTGGCGCGGCACCGGTCATTAAAGCTGTGAGAGTCTACCCTGCTGTCTTAATCGTTACGTATTCAGTTATGATTCAGTTACCACTACACCTCGCGCGTGGAATGTTCGTTATTTATTATTTTATTTTGGAATTTATTATTATTTTTTCTTAAAAGTTTATATTTTTTTGGTTATATGTAGTTTATAGTTTTTTCCAAGAATTTATAAAATAAAATTATTAAAAGAAAAATATGGATTGCTTAATTTTATGTAAAATTCGGTTAATTGGGACAGCCGCTTAATTGGGACAAAATGCCCTAGTCCCGATGTGTCCCAATTAAGCGGAATCGACTGTATATATATATATATATATATATATATATATATATATATATCGATGTTTGTACTAATTGTAAATTATATTATTTCCATGTAGTGGAATTTAAGAAGGTTTAAAATAAACCGAAAACTTGCAATCAACTTTAAGTGAGTGCTTTTATTTAACACCAATCCAAACCAGACTGCAACACCCATTAATTCTCCTAGTAATATTACACCAGTCATTATTCATTCATTGTTATATATATATATATATATATATATATATATATATATATATATATATAAGATATTTACGTTCTTCTCTGTATCTTTTTAGGGGGCGATAGCACACCTTAAAAGGAGTCAATAACCCTTATAAATGCCTTAGTAAAAGTCGTCCCATAATTCGTTTAGTTTTTACATTAAACGATTAATTTGTTTTAAACTCTAGTAATCTACAACTTTGTAGTTATGTTTGGTGCTGCAAGCAGTGGTGTATGTATTTCTAGTAAGTAACTGTTGTATAATATTGTCATTATTGTATTAGTAACATAATGAACTCTTTTTACATAAGCAATATGGTTACGATAATATTAATATTAATGATATATGCTTGAAGAAAAATAAATTATTTTAATACTTTACTAGAGCAACAATATATATTTTGACGGTGTGCAGAAAATTTCCTCAGCATATTAGATCTGTAACCTTTGTAATTATAATTCCATTTTGCAACAGAAACCTGGCCCCTGGTTGAGTTGTCAACAAAGCGAAATCAGAATCAGAATACATTCGTCTCATAGCCCTAGCCTAGAGCTTACATACCCCGGATCGTACAAAGCTTTAAGCTTGAAACTTTCCATAACATCGCCAGACTTCCTTCTGCCTGCCTGTGTGTATGTATGTGTGTGTACAGTCACAATAAAGACGTTGGATAGGCACACCGTAACACCGTAAGCAACACAAACACAGTGGCAACCAGGTTCTGTCCATACGACCACAAAGCAAATGTCTTTTGTGCGCTTTCGGTATGTTTGTGAATGTTAACGCTACATGTAGCCCTGCGCTGCTATGTTGTTGGCCCCCCGATACACGAACTAGAATTACAGAGAATTGTCATGGCGCGCGGTGATGGAGGTAAATACAGAAGAGGCAGTTTCCATTTGTTGTACAAATACTGTCGAAACGAGAGTGAACGATTCAATATTTTTTTGAGTTGTGTATACCGATTTTTGATTTTTTCTTCTTCTACGTTTGCTTATCATCTATTTAAATTTGTGTTTCGATTTAATTTTTTTTGTAATTGAAACTTACGTTGACAGGTTGATGAATGACAGGCTGACTGAAAAATTAGACTGTCATTCTTGATTTCAATCACGAAGCCCCTACACTTATCTTGACTTTGATAGAATATCAATCTTCGGTCTAAATGTCATTACGAATAATCGTAAAATGACTGCTGTGGAAATGAGATTTTTACGTGGGGTATGTGGTGTAACTAGGAGAGATCGGGTACGAAATAGACTAGTGTATGATGAGTGTGAAATTGAAAAAAATGTTGTAAGAAAAGTTGGTGTTAGTCAGTTAAGATGGTTCGGCCATGTTGAGCAAATGCCTAATGAACGTTTGGTTAAAAGGTTATATTTGAATGATTTTGATAATATACGTTTGCGTGAACGTCCGATGAGTAGCTAGAGTGGTATGATTGAGAGAGTGGCTTGCGTGAGCGAAAGTTTCCAAGTAGTAGGAATAGAAGAGCATGTATGAGAGAAATTATGAATGTGGATGAAGCAAAAGTTGCTTATTTGGATAAGAATGTTTAGAGGCGACTGATTTCGGAACGATGAAAAAAGTTTGTGCCACACCCTTTTGGGTACATGGCGTGATTGTGTATGTATGTATGTATGTATATAAACTGTTATTGTCTTTTGTTTAATAAATAAGATTCGGTAATTTTACATAAAAACCCGAAGCAACTGATTTCCACCTATTTAATATGTAAATTTACAAACGTCACAGAAATAACATAATCACAAATCCAAACATTACTATCCAGACAAGCAACTGTAGTTTCATTCACATCCATAATACCGCTTATACATGCTCTTCTATTCCTGCTACTTAGAAACTTTCTCTTAAATCACAAACAATAATTTAAAAAAACTTATGTATGTGTGTTTATACAACAGTGTTCTTTGACCACTAAGTACGTTGAGTATTTGTGTAACTTTAGATCACTGATTAAGACTTTAACTTTATCTTTTGCTATTGATGATGACAGTTTAGCTTTCGTATATAGCTTTTTTTTTAATTATTATTTGTTTTTTAAGGAAAATTATTCTATTTTATTAACTTTTGTAACTATTCTGTTAACTTATTAATTAATTTTTTTTAAATATTTATATTTTCTTGTAAGATACAGATTAAAATTTTTGTCTTAGTTTTTATTATTTTTGATAATTCAAAAAATTAAAACAAGTTAATAAAAAACTTGTATTCAAATATTAACATTATCAAAGTACTAATATGTTATTTAATTCATAAAAAAAATTTCTATTCTTTTCTTTTTACTTCAAAACAATACAATAGACCAAAAACACTCAATTACGAAACCAATATTTCCACGTCTTTTGAAAACACGGTATACTTCCGACTTCTAAAAGCCTGAAAACAACACAACATCATTGTCAGAACAACCACGCATAAAATCAGAATTACATTTTAACCATGATGTAATATCATCATCGAGGTTAGGAAACAGAAGAAGAATAAGAAGCAACGGATCGAAAGCAAAACTAAAATGCGTAGGAATATGTTTCAAGTTACATCGCACCGCTTTTTGGATGCCTTGTTAACAGTGGCCCTCTTGCCCGTACACCACCCTTCTCGGTACCTTCATGTAGGCCAGAAAGAACATTTAATTGGATAAGTTAAACGTCATCAACGCTTACAAAGAGCGCGCACACTCTCCTTACCGATCTATTTCAGTATTGCCGTATCCTTGGTAACACTGAGTCGTAGCTCAAAGGACAAATGCCTGGCTTGTAGGTAATCGGTTTCGCCAAGTTGGGTCTCTTTGGCGTTGAAGTGGGTTTGGTCATTATATGTAGAAATTGGTTTTAATCACAAGCTATTAATATCAATTTTATTTTTATAAAATGGTTTTCAGATTTTAAGTTGATATGGTATACAATAATAACTGTAAAATATTTGTTACCTAGTAACTTGTTTCTATATTCTGTTTATTTACTGTAAATGTCATTTGTATCAGTTTTGTTGGTGAAGACGTACGTTGAGTACATAGAATATATTAATATACAGGATGTAACAGAATAACTATTCCTAATTTTCAGAAATGATAGAGTGCACTTAGAGAAACATTTTTTATTAATAAACTAGTGTCCGGAAATTTCTGGGTGTCAAGATACACTAGATATCGTTAAACACAATCTTAGTTATTACAACATCAAAGAGTAGTTAAGTTAAGAAACATTTTATTAGAAATAATAGCGCATTAAACTTTATAAAAATTGTTCGAAGTTACGACCACCATTTTCGATACACAAGTTGTAACGATGTACAATTGACTGCCGAAAAAAAAAAGAAAAAAAAATTCCGAACACTAGTTTATTAATAAAAAATGTTTCTTTATGTGCCCTCTATCATTTCGGAAAATTAGGAATAGTTATTCTAGTTACACCCTGTAGAACTACAACTTAAAGCGTTTTTGTTTCTATGTTCCGTTTGTATATTGTAAATGCCATTTGTATATTTTTTTTCTGATGAAGATGTACGTTAAGTTCGTCAAAATGTCGATTATTAATAAATATTAAAACAGATCTATAACCTAAAGCCGTTTTATTTTAATATAATAAGTTCTCACAATTTTTTTACTTTGTTAAAAAAAATAAAATATTTTCATTTTTAGATATTTTAGGTACATTATTTGGAACAATTGTGTATATTAAATTTTTGACTTTGTTAGTTTAACAAAATATGTTAATAAGTACTAAACAATTTTATCGAAATATTTTGCATTTTCTTGTATATTGATTCTTTGCAAAAATAAATGTATGTTTTTGGTCGTATATACTAGAAAATAAAAATATATCCCAGCTTATAAACTCATATGTATCAATTAACGTAGATTTTTCAAACAAAGTTTTTAATAAAAATGTTCATTTAAGAGCTCAATATTTCAATATTGAAAAATATTGGAGTTCAAATTTTTATTGAGATATATCGTACAATATTTACGAAAAAAAAAAGTGATTGCTATTTGAATAAGACTTTTTCTACACTCAGTAAGTATATGTACCTATAAATATATATATATATATTAAGGTGGTCCTTAAAAAAAAAAAATTGTATACCTGGCAGATAATGATTTTTTAGTATGAGAAAATAAGAAAAAAACGCATATAACATTTTTTAATCACTATTTAATGGTGCCTCAATCGCAATGAAAAAATACGTTATTTTCCGCCTATTTTTGCCCGTACCGTTGCAGTATTTAACGTAGTTTAATACTAATTTATCTTGTTCGGTTTTCTATGTCTATTTACGTCGATAATAGTTTTGTAAAAGTTTTACTATATAAATGTAAGTTACGCGAATCTAAAAATTCTTTACAACTCAACAAAACAATCTATCATTAACTAAAATTCGCCCCCAAATTCCAAAATCTTCTTGAACTTTCGTTTCTCTCTAGAGACCAACTGCAGTTTCAGCTGCATTGCACTCGTGGTCATTGCAACTAACCTAAGTATACCAACGTATCCCAGTTACTTCATAAAGAGTTAATTCCCCGTTGAAAACAATGGGCCCCTAGTGGCCCAGTGTACCCAGTGCACACGCCTATGGACATCGGCAGAAGTTCGGTAGCGCATGACTGCACCCTGCACCAGAGCACGTGCATCGTATAATTATAAAATGTAATTAATGCAGCGGCGGCACAAGTGGGGTTTACCTGAAATGGCTTTCGAGACTTATGAGTTGGTTGCGTGGAGAGTTACTTTGCTGTATGAGAGAGAGAGATGAGAATACAGGGAAATGAGAAAAACATATATTGGAGGGTAGTTAATGAGAATTTATGCAATTCTATGGCTTTCATGTAACGTATAGTTTATGTTATGTAACGCAATGCTGGCTGAAATTAATTTTGATATTTGATATTTTGTAGTAGTTACTTGCAATATGAATATTTGTTGGTATTGGAATATTTCGTTTCTTAATTATAAGTAGTAAATTGTTTTAATAAATGTGTAATTTAATTTTTATTTTAATTGGTTGTTTGTGTAGTAGAACATTTTATTGTAACTGTATTATGAATGTAGATGAAGCTAAAGTTGCTTGTCTAGATAGGAAACTGATTTCGGGATAGTGGAAAGAGTTTGTGCCACACTCTTTTTGGGTATATGGCGAGATTGTGTGTGTTAAGTATGTAAAATACATTATTATTTTTATATAATAAAAATCGAATATTTGCTTTTATTTAAAAATATTTTTAAAAAATGTAAGTCAGATTACACTTTTAAAAATTAATTTATATTTTTAACGACGTATTTAATAAGAAATTTCAATAACAACAACATCCATTAATGAGAAAATTTTTGCGTTTTATTTGCCATGCCAACAAAAATGTACGCGTTACATTTTCAACAAAGTCTCACTGAGATATTCAGATTTCTAAGACGGCGCGCGTGGCGCGCATCCATTCCATAAAATTCCTCAAGCATGATAATTAACATCAGAAAATCGCGATGCGCAATTGTTGAAGATCCCCGACGAAGAAACAAATGAAACAGAAAAGAAACATCGACAATATGGTCTTGGCGTCGTTTCCGTTACGAGACGGCGAAGGTACTTTTGGAATGCAAACAACTTTAATGAAAGAATATCTAACATTTTAATGAGGACAAGTAATTCGAATTGAAAATACCGTATGTACAAGAAAATTGAAGCTTCGGTATTATTATATAAGGCATGATTTTACCTTGTTTAGCTTTTGCGCGGTTAGTCGTTATAGAAGCTTCTGTATTTGCTACGCTGTCAAAGTTAGTAAAGCTTTCTAGCTAGGATGGTAATTGATAATTAGTGATAAGTTACAAAACTTATGACTTATTGGCTAGCTTTTTTTTCGGTTGTTATTGAATTCGTTGCGCAGAAAAATTTGTTATCGTTCAAGAAATTTATCATTTGTAATCACAGTTACCTTATTTGAATTACATATATATTTTTTGTTATTTGTAATATTAATAGTAAAAATGTAAATAATTTTCTATAGGAATATATTTTATTTTTAAGCTCCAAGCTTTAGATTCTAGTTATGTAATCATTTATTAATAAATCAATGTGCATCTTTATCAGTTCGTCGAAATGTTGATTTATTGATTTATTACATAATTAGAACCTAAAGTAGTTTTATTCTTAAATAAATAGTTATAATTTAATTGCATCATTTAACAGAATAAAATATCACAAATTATAAATAAAATTGTTCGTGTTACGCTAATATAAATTTTCTTCTACATATTTAAATAAAACAAATACCATTCGTTCTCATGAATATTTCGCAGAAAGTGGGTATATAAATTGAAAAGTTAGTATACGAATAGATTTAAATGAAAACCAACTATGCGACGAACGACAATGAATACAAAATGAGAATCGTTGAAGGAAAATTATTCGAAATTAAATTTTATTTCCTATGGTCGGTGGTGGAAATAGTTGCAAAATAGATGTACACGAAATAAAATCGTTGTGTTACATGGGAATGAAAGCGTGCGCGCGAGCGAGCGCTAAAATTCCCCTAGGAGAATTTCACTGTCTATAACTAGAATAGTTGTATCACTTCTACCAACTGTGCCCGCCTAATAATCCCCTAGTTACACGCGATGCTTTGGCTATATATAGGTACCCCTGTTAGCACTCTATATTACGGCATGACAATGAATTCTTATCTGTAATTAATATAATTTAACAGAGCATTGTTGTTGCTTTGCTTTGACATCGAGAATTCATTAGTATATAATTTCAATTAGAAGTAAATTGGCAGATATTACTTTATAATTATTATTCAGTTTTTAGATTGTTATTATTTAAGAGCTGATTCCTTCAGCTATACTTTATTTATGAAAAAAAAAAATATATAAATATATTTTTTTGGCAAAATAATAATAATAATAATTAAAAAGTAAGTCTCTTGTATGACAAATATTTTTAACATTTTTCACACGATACTGATGTCATATTTAAAATCAACAACTCGACATAATATCAAGTTTTTTTATCTTAACTTAAGTGATTACTGGATTCTTCTTTGACTATTAGGGTTTTGATAAAAGCAAATTTTTTATAAAGAATAAGTTTTTCTCCTAAAACTCATATTAAAATTTTTTTCCCTATAGGAAACCTCATCACTTTACACACTGTATATATGTATTTGCACCTCCACCATTTTTCTATGTTTTGCTTATTTATTATTTATATTACTTATATTATTTTTTCCTGATGATAATATATAGTCGATATTTATTATTTAAATAAAATGTATACAGAACTTAATCCTAAAGCAATTTATGTTTACTTTCAATTAAATTGTAAAAGTAAATTAAATGCAAATCAAATAATAATTTTATATTCTTGAACCGTATTACATACGTAACAGATTGTAGAAAAGAAGTGAACAAATGTAAAAAAACAACATCTACAAGTGTTAGAATGTATACATGTTATTTAAGTTATAAAAACAAGTGAAGTGAAGTAAAGGAAGATAAAATGCCATTATTGATTCTTCCTATGTTGAGCAGTTGACAGGAGCCGTCAAAAACAAATGCGCTTCTGTTGTCATTTTTTAAAAGCCTTTTAGTCGTCCAGCAAGCATCTACACCCCCCCCCCCTTCGCCACGATCTAAATTTGTAACTGTCAAATTTTATTTGCATACAACAAAATGTTATAGCCCGGCATCGCCAGACAACGAACTTCTCATCGTCATAGCCTCCGTTCTAAATACGAGCGCTCTTAGGAGACTCTCTTTTTTCT
Organism: Clivina fossor; assembly: GCA_963966155.1. Classification (NCBI taxonomy): domain Eukaryota; kingdom Metazoa; phylum Arthropoda; class Insecta; order Coleoptera; family Carabidae; genus Clivina; species Clivina fossor. Next base: position 32,072 of record CAWYQG010000261.1, read on the forward strand.
CGTTCACTTTTGCTCGTTTTCTTCGTCTCCTAAATCGATTCAATTGACTAAAATCCATCTATGTCAAAAATGAAGCAGACTAAAGAAAACGTTTGCCCACCATCGCGTTTGATACATGAGCGTAATGATGTATTTAAAATCTCATATTTTAACGTTAATAGCACAAAATAAACATTGAATGTTAAAACAAAATTACCGGCGCGTCGGATTTTGTTTCGTCGCTACCACTCAACCCGACTACTATGAGGACATGCTTCAGTTTTTCGATCAATAGATTATTTAATAGAGAATCTAATTTATTGCTCACAACAACGGTATACAAAGTACGTATTACGTACAATATTTTATAGCGTTAAGTCTTTTCCACGAAAATTTATTTATGTTTACTTTTCTTATTACTAATAGATAAATTAACTTAGTAAAAAATCTTTCAAACTCATTATATTAAAATAAAACGGTTTTATATTATAATTCTGTATTAATATTTATTAATAATCTACACTTTTAATCAGGAGAAAAGATACAAATAACATTAAAAATAAATAAACACTATAATTTAAATTTTATCAGTGACATTAAAATAATGTCATTGATAAATTTTGATCAGATAAAAACAAGTGTTCACTTTCATCGAAACGTCGTTTTTATAAAATAATTAAGCAGTATTTTATCCTAAAGCAGTTTTTATTTTAATGTTACAGTTACAGTTATAGTTATATAATTCAAACAAATCACGTAGCAATGTTTACCAACATCTTTTTAACAACTTAACAAGAACGTGAACAAATGAGTGTTACACTGTAAAAAAAATTAGCAAAATTACAAAAAAATAGTAGTAAAATTTTGCTATAAAAAAATCTGTAATTTTATTTTACTATAAAAATTCTGTATTTCTGCCTCAAAATTTGGAAATGTTACATAATTCATAATAATCATATAAAGTAAGTAAAAATGACCTAATAAGTATGTAATATTGCATATTTTCAACAAATTGCATCACATACTTAATGTAGAATTACATATTGTTGGTATAGCTTCTTAAATTATGTAAAATTACAGCTTAAATATTAATATTTTTAATAATTCATCAAAATAATGAGACTTAGTACATATTTTGTGGAATAATACTAATAAAATATTTTGATTGTAAATATGTAATCATATCAACAATAATATTACAGAATTAAACAAATTTTAGCTATTTATGAAAAATTCCCGACAGCAAATTTATAAATTTACTAAAAAAAAACTATAACTAAAAAACTGTAATATTACTTACTTATGTACTTTTCTATTCCGTTGGTAATATATCATATTACGTAATGTTTGTAATAGTTCCGATATTATTTATTTTTAAACAATTATATATTAAATTAACAGCAGTTGAGTAATTCTATTTAGAAATACCGGGCATCATAGTGTCTCATGGTTTGTAGATAAAATTACGTAAATATTTTTTAAAGTGTAGACCATCGTAACGCTGTGCCGCGTGTCAAATCTTAGAAATAGTTGTACGGCGATGGATATTCTAGAAGAGAGACGCTCTTCATCAAAATAATAAATAAACCAATTAACTGCGGTTTCCTTTCATTAATTGCCTTGGTGAAGAGAGTCCCCCGCAACTCCTGCCAGGATCGGATTAAGGTGTGTCGCGGCTACAACACGCCTTTAAATTGGCAAATGTCGAAAAGTTCGCGTCTCTTATTTCTTTTTAGGTGAAGAACTTGGTACAGTATCATGCTGAGAATATCTAGCAAAGAACTGTGTCGTTTTGTTTCGTTTTTTTGGTTTCTTTTCGTCTTTTAGTTGTGGACGATCTTATTGATTTTGCAGAGAAGTATTTCGACGATTTTTTTTTTCAATTTTGTACAAAATAAAAATCATATATAACTTTGTTATAGTAATTTGCCGGCTTTCACGGTCGGTATCCATTGAATTTATGGAATTTTCTGTGCTAATATATACCTCGTTGCAGACGTTTCACCATGCATCAGTGCTCAGTCACTAAGTACTAAGAATGTCATCTATACCACAACATACCAGTACAAAAAATTCCATAAATTGTTATTTAATAGCTGTGATTACTTTTGTTATAAGGAGAGTTAATAAAAGTTATAACTTAGGGTAATAATATAAATAAAATTTGGCTTCTTTTAGTTAATAATTTCTAACATAGTAAAAAATCTTTCAGAACATATTACATTAAAATACAACGGTTTTATGTTATAGTTCTGTATTAATATTTATTAATAATCGACGTTCCGACGAACTCAACGTACGTTTTTATCAAGTAAAAAGATACAAATGACATTTAGAGTAAATATCATTTGTATCTTTTTTCCTGATAAAAACATATGTTGAGTACGTAGACTACGTAGATTATTAATAAATATTTTAATAATTTAGTTACTTTACCAATTAGTAACTTGCTTCTTTATGTTTTGTTTGTTTATTTTTTGCAGTATTTTTTTCCTGATAAAGATATACGTAGATTATACTTTCAACATCAATATTTAAATAAAATATATACAAAACTTAATCTTAAAGCTATTTTATTAAAAAAAAAATGCCTAGATTAGTCATACACATGTTACAGACACGGTATCAAACACTATACCGCTTTTCCTTTCAGTCAAAGTAGTAAAAATAAATATTTGGCATTATGAAAATTCTGTAAATAGGTGGCATGTCAAGACAGTTTTGTTTTATAGCTATTATGATGACTAAAGTAGTTGTTCTAGAAATTTTTCTGTTCCATATGTTTATTTAATACAACTTTTTTATTGAATTTTATTGAAATTTTCGATATAATTTTAAATATAAAATAATTGAAAATTATGAAAATTTTTAAATTTAATTATGTACTATTTCACTGTATAATTATATAGTTATTAAAAATAAATAACTGCTCAAATAATTATTCTCGTTATTTAATTATACTTGAAAATATTGTTAACATACAATACAACAAAGCTAGATTTTCTAAGCGTCTTAAAATTTCTCCTAAAACCGTCGCTGCCTGGTTCCTCGAAAGTTTTGGACGTGCAATGAATTACCAATGCTTTAATGAACACTAGAAGCTTACAAAACGAAAGTACAAAGGTAATTACAAACACACACACACACACACATACACACACCATATCACAAATATAACACAGTTTCACGAATATAGATATGTACTTAGAGTGTAATATATACAGTACAGAATACAATAATATTCAAAACAAAACATTTGTATACATATTGGTATTTGATAAATGTAAGATCACTTCACGTCTGTTATTGTATGTACCTACATTAACAAAATATTTTATCTTCAACAATTCCATTTTATAATGTTTATAAATTTGAAAACTGTAACATAGCAAAAATCTTTCAGAACTCCTTATATTAAAATAAAACGGCTTTTGGTTTTAGTTTTCTATTAATATTTATTAATAATTGATATATTCAACGTACTCAACGTTTGTTTTTATTAGAAAAATTATATAAATGCCATTTACAGTAAATAAACAGAACATAGAATCAAGTTACTAGGTAACATAATAATTTTTTTTATAAATTTTTAATTAATGGAAGCCAAATTTTATTTAAATCAATTACTATAGTCACACTAATTAATGTTATCTTTTTCTTTATAAATTTCTATTGTTGTTAATATTAAAGGGTCTTGCAATTATTACAATATTATTAATTAAAACGTATTAAAGCAATGTTTGCTACGATGACACTAAAAGTTTTACAAATATTATTAATTTCCATTTAATCGCAGTAAACTAATATATAATTAAAAAATTTCATAAATTTGGAAAAATGTATTGACCTCGTCGGGATTCAAACCCGGGATTTCTTTCTTTCGCGGCAATTATCCTAACCACTAGAAGTTCCAGATTCAAATCCCGGTGAGGCCAATACATTTTTTCAAATTTATAATATAATATTTTCTAATTAAGTGGAAATTAAAATATTTAATAAAAACGTAATTTATTAAAAATGTTCTTAAATAAATTTGTCAACCCCTACAGCTACAGCCTAATATTGGTGCTTTGGTAAATTATAATATATTAATCAAAATTCATACAGTCCCAATTTCCCCGGACTTCCAGACAACCGTCCCTATTTTCCATTTAACCAAAATCTATTCCATTTCTCTCCTATCCCACACCGTGTTAAAAACCTCCTAGAAAACAAACAATACGAGCAAAGTGTGTCCACACACACCATTCCTAATTACCGGTTGAGCGAAGCCTGCCTCAGGGCCAAGCACAATCAGCTCGCCCAATTGCGTGTTAATGGATACATTTGATGGTCGTTCGCGGTCTTTGCCCGGAGCCAACAAAGAGCCAAACGACCACGGCCTAGGTCCAGCCGGGCAATAATTTCCCCCTGATTGTGTGTCTCGAGAACGAGAACAAGGCTTCACCACCCCGGGGCAAAATGACCGGCTGACTGTTGACCGAAGTGATGGTCGAGTTAGAGAAATAATAGAGGTATTTTTGAATGTAGTCAGACTTTGATTTATTTGTTACTGAATATGATATACATATGTATATAATATTACTGTTTTTTAGTTAAAGTTTCTTTTAGTAAATTTATAAAACTTCAGTAAATTTGCTGTTAGGAATTTTCCATAAATAGCTAAAATTTGTTTACTTCTGTAATATTAATGTCGGTACAATTACATATTTAAAACTGAATGAATTACACTTAAAATATTTTATTAGTATTATTACATGAAATATGTACTAAGTTTCATTATTTTGATGAATTATTACAGATATTAATATACAAGCTGTAATTTTATATATGCTGTAATAAGCTGTAATATATATACAGGAATGTTCGTTCGCCAAGTTGATATAGGGCAATAACATGGAATACCGATAATATGCAGAATACTTTTTTCTGAAGTAAAATTCGGAGAAATACTCAGAATACTTTTCGATAGGAAATAAAAAGTTATATAATTTGGTTTTAGTTTTAATCTGCTAGCATGTGCCCCGTTTGGGCACTAGAATTTTTTTTTAAATGTTTTTTAGAATTCTCAATAATTTTTCCTGATATAACAGTATGAGTTAGAGAAAAAAGTTACTTAGCTATTATGTAGCTATTTTTTTTCTTTATTTTAGTTTTTTTGGGCAAATTTTGAAAAAAATCTGAAAAAATTCAGTAAAATAAAGAAAAAAATTAGCTACATAATAGCTAAGTAACTTTAAAAGTAATCTTGAGCGAATGTCTAATAAATGTTCGGTTAAAAGAATATAGGTGAATGATTTTGAAGGTATACGTTTGTCAGTAGACATCCGATGACTAGTTGTAGTGGTATGATTGGGAGAGTAGCTTGCGTGAGCGAAACTTTCCAAATATTAGAAATAGAAGAGCATGTATGAGAGAGTGTCAGTACGAATGTGGAAGAAGCTAAAGTTGCTTGTCTAGATAGGGATGTTTGTAGTTTGTGCCCCACCCTTTTGGGTACATGGCGTGATTGTGTATGTATGTATTATAATATTTATTTATTCCAAATTGTTTTAATAAAATATTTGCATAGTTTCGATTTAAAATTAAATCAAAATATTAACTATCAATTAATGAATAGGAGTATAAAATAAACCACTTTTTATAAAGAACATGTTTTTATCTAATGATCTATTATCATCTATACGTAAATCTATAGTTATAATTTATAAAATAATTATAACTGTTCAGCTAATTGAAATAATTTGCAACTAAATGGGAAAACTACGTACTTGTCTATACCTATGAATTTAATTTAAGCGCTTTATAATAACAACTAGAGTTAATTTAAAATCATACACAACTAATTAAAATATAATAACGTGCATGGCCGAAATAATCAACAAAATTACAAACTAAAACGCGATATGTATAAAATAGCAGTTCAATTTTGGGAAATCCAGTTTTCGTATAATAATAATAATTCTAAATTCGCATTACGTTTAACGAGTTAATTACATTGTAATAAATTATTATATCTAGTACTATTATCGCACTATCTTTCTATGTAAACAAAAATTAAATGTTAATTGAATTTAATGTTATACTGTAGCTTTTATTATTTTGTATATTGGATTAGCATCCATTTCTCTATGTACTTACTACACTACGTAATTGTAAAATTGATTCAACTGATTAAATTGTTTTCATATTCATGTTGATTTTGTAATTATAATTGAACTAGACCAATTTACTTTATATATATATATATATATATATATATATATATATATACGTTTAGAGGAATTGTTATTTATTGAACAAATATATAGTTTGATTATCGTAAAGTTCCGTTGTACATCATCCAAGAAAGTAACTAAATCTATGACATCATCACTGAGTACGTTTATATGACAACATAATAAATATTTATTTACAAACTTCAAGCAAAATTGACAACACAAAAATAAATGATTGTTTATTAATGTAAACGTAGTATTTAATAAAAAATAATCATTGTTCAGAATTCATTATATTAATAATAAATAAAAATATGTCTTACTGTGGCGAAAAGTTAATAAAATAATTTCCTTTAAACCACAAAATATTTGTATTACAAGTAATACAAGTATTTTGTGGTTTAAGAGAAATTATTTTATTGTATTCGTTATATTAAAATAAATTATTAAAAAAAAACTATCTCTTTTCAAAAATAAATTTTTTCGAAATATAATATAAAGCCATTTTATTTTATTATATTTGTTAATAAAAACATAGGCCTGTATTTTTTTATTTTTTGCTTTAAAATAATTTTTTATTTTTACCTCTCAAATATAAACAGTATTTCTATTTTTGATATATGTATATTTTTTATACAATATCTATACTGTAAAAAAATTATCTAATTTAAATGTCTTGTAAATGTAATTTTCAAAACTCATTATAGTAACATAAAATGGCTTTAGTATTTAGTTCTGTATTAATTTTTATTAATAATCGACGAATGGAATTTTACAGCAAAGTGAAAATTTAACTATCATAGACCCCCCCAAATTACAGTTGCCTTTCGATTATTTTCTCACATAGTAAAAAATAACTCGGCACATCCGAAAAAAACATGGTTGTTTTGAAACGCAAACCTAAAATCCTTGCATCCGTGAAGAAGATAAATAAACAAAGCGAGCCATTCGGGTAGGGGGCGACACGAACGCCTTTTTCGGCGAGCAAGACAAATAAAACACAACATGAAACGAAATAGCCGGAAAAAAAAACAGAGTGAAAACAAAAGCTCGGTGTCTTTACAGTTTCCTATGTTATTGTTTACCAAACGTGCAAGTCGCTATAAAGCTGCTTTATACTACGTCAAGAGGAAGAAGAAGAAGAACACGGAAAATAAGAAAAAGAAACGAAAGATGAGACGATGCGAAAATGGATGATAATGAAATATAATAAGAAGTTTTTACTGCTGATGGATTTATTAATTAGGAAAGAATGCTTAAGACATTTATTTGTTTGTGGAATTGTTTTCTTCAACACAGATTATTATTGATAATTTAATTACTCTTTGATGTTGCAAATGCTTTGTAAAGATATTAACAAAAATATGTTATAAGTATAATATTCCCAGTTTCTTTTTTTAATTTAGTAAAATTATTTTAATAAAATTTAATATTTAAAAATTTACCTTTAACATGAAAGGAAATTTTCGTTTTTTCATAAAATAATAAACAAAAAATAAGTAATTAAGAAAAATTTGTATATTTATAAAATAAAACAGCTTTAGGTTTAAATTCTGTAATAATATTTATTAATAATCGACGTTTCGATGAACTCAACGTTCGTCTTCATCAGAAACGGATAGAAATGAGATTTACAGTAAATAAACAGAACATGCAAACAAGTTACTAGGTAACTAAATGTTTAATTAATGGAAGCCAAATTTTATTTAAAGAAAATCTAGTTACTTATTTTGTTACTAAGCAACTTGTTTCTATATTCTGTTATTTACTGTAAATGCAATTTGTATCAGTTTTTCCTGATGAAGACGGACGTTGAGTTTATCGGAACGCCGATTATTAATAAATATTAATATAACTCTTAAACCTAAAGCCGTTTTATTTTAGAGCTAATTTATTATAACTAGATAAAAATACAGAAGCTTCAGAAAATACATTTAAATAGCATGATTGAAATTACTTTTGATGGACATTGCCATTGTCAAAAAATATGCAAATTTTAAATAAAACGTTCCTGATATTAGTCGTAAAAATTTGGATAACAAAGCTTACTAACCCCAAAAATTTATTACAACTGCTAACCTATTAAAAGAGAGAAAAAAATATCTAACAATACCTTTAACCGAATTTCAACCCAATTTCCCTTGTCAACAACCAGCAACCTTTACATCTATCGTGAACAAATCTCGGAGAACAATAAGCGGGGCAAAGACGTATAGGCGGGCCGTTGCGGCTCGCATCCTTTTCTTGAGCGGCAAATAATAGTTTCCGGACCTCGTACAAAGTTGGATGAAGGCTACTAGGACGAAGGATATGGCCCGTGGCTAGCCGTGTCGGTTGCGCGGAGCTTATTTGAGTTTGCAAAATGGCCAAACGATGGCGCGGCGTCGGAAATAGACGGGTTAAGGAACGGATGTTGACTGGACCCGATTTGGACGTTTCCGGCATCACAACACGCAAAACGTCTTCGGGTTAATGCTCCACTAAGAGATGGGAGTGATTCTGTTTTTTTTTTTTGCGGAATAAGAATTGCATAAAAGTGTTGTGGTAATGTAAGAACGTTAATTTATTGAAAGATGTTGTAGCTTTAGATAAATATAGTACTGCTACGCAAATAACAAAGTAAAAAACATAGTAAAAAATCTTTCAGAACTTATTATATATACATATACATAAAATAAAACGGCTTTAAATTTAAGTTTTGTATTAATATTTATTAATAATCGATGTATACTCAAAGAAGATACAAATGAGAGTTATAATAAAAAAACAGAACAAAGAATGAAATTACTAGGTAACAAAATAAGTAATGTTTAATGTTTAATATAGTTTAACACATACTCTATGGACGTCTTCATCAAGAAAAATGATGCAAATATCATTTACAGTTAAATAAACAAAAGATACAAGTTACTAGATAACAAATAAGTAAGTAAATCATAAAAAAAAACATTATATTAAAATAAAACGACTTTAGTTCTGTATTAAATTTTCACGTTTTAATTTCACGTAGGTCCAAAAGCCAAATTTTATTTAAATTAGTGCCTTCACATTATTGTTTTATAATCTAGTTACTTATTTGTTATAATTTGTAGTAAATTGTTTCTATTTTCTATTATTTACTGGAAATTATCATTTGTATTATTTTTCCTGATGAAAACGGACGTTGAGTTGGTCGAAACATCGAGTATTAATAAATATTAATAATTTAATTTATATAATGTGTTCCGAAAGATTTTTTATTAATTAAAATTATTATAATTCAATTAAGTTGTTTTTTTTCTAACTATTAGGCAATAGAATAAAAGTCAATAATTCTAAACTGACAAAAGTAAATTATGTTACGAAGAGCAGGAAAGCGATCTTTATTGCGTTGAGTCCGGATACTTGCAACTGACGCAAAGTCGAGGTTAGGCAATCTGGGTGAAACATAAAAAAGCATTGATTGACTTGATGTTGTAGTTATGTAGTTTTAGCGTGATATTCGTCTATCGGTCTGTCTGTCTATTACCATTTACCCTACATAAACTACAACGTAATTTCATTAGAACAATATTTTTTGTTACATTTAAATCCTTCGACCAAATATTAATAACAAGAAAACTTCAGTATAAATTTGTTAGTAAAACTGAAATCCACTTAAATACACCGGGGCATTATCGTCACAGCTTACTTCAAAGTTTATTTGAAGATCTTTAACATTCCAATTAGCGGCTTGGCAAAAACTCTCACTAGAAAGTCCTTTTTTTTTCTACAAGAGTCAGAAACAAAGCCGTTTGCTAAAGTGGACAAATGTATCGAGATTTGTCGGGCAACTGTCCTCGAAGTAGCCGTAAACTAAATCCAGGAAAAATTACGAATTCTGGACGCGTTTCAGTTGGGCACGAGTCTTCTCATTAACCCGACGCGGCGCAGAGAGAAAAAAAAAACCTCGTTTCTATGTAAAGCTTTGGTAGTCGCTTCCATCTTCAAGATGATGTCGTGGAGGAACTTTGTTAAGAGTTCGTGCCATCTAACGGTGGAATTTAGAAAGCTAGCGGAATGCGGTTAAAGTGTGTATTTGCACTTTGTCGAAAAGAAAACTACCCACTTTTAACAAAAAAAAAGTTTGTCCTTTTGACTTTATACATTTACAGTGGTTTTAATGTACTCTTCTTTTTTAGATGTTTTTGTGTTTATTTGAAAAAGAAATTTTAATGTTTTGTATGCGAAAGGTATTGTTGCTAAATTACGCGGATTTATTTTTATGCTAAAACTTTTTGTTATAATTACTTTGCATATTTTTCTGGTTACTTGAATATAGCTTTCCTGCTGCTGTTTGAAATATTAAATACAGGTCGTATTTTTATTTTATTAGCGATTCGATTATTTATATGTAATTTTGTAATTTAATTAATTGTAATTCAATTAAAAATTTAATAATGTCTATCTTATTAGGTACATAGTTTTATACTATATATATATATATATATATATATATATATATATATATAGTGGTGTAAGCAAGGGGGATACATGTCCCAGAAAATTCCATAAAACAAAATCAATAAAACTCTAACCTTTTAAAGTTAATATAGTAAAACATTTTATTAAAATAATAAAAAAAAACTGTTTTAGGATTAGATTCTGTTTAAATTATTTTATAAAAACGACATTTCGACAAAACTGAACGCTCATCTTCATCAGGTCAAAAATTTATCAATAACATTAAAGTAAACAACAGTACGTAGCAACAAGTTACTAAGTAACATATAAGTAACTAGATCATAAAAATTATAGATTTTTCATTAATGATACGTCTGCGTGGATATCCGATAAGTAGATAGTGTATTACGTGAGCGAATGTTTCCAAGCACATGTTTAGTAGAATGTCATTTCTGCTTAAATAAAAAGAGTGCCACACCCGAACTGCTACATGTCATAATTATGTATGTATGTATAAATAGTTGTGTTTTTCGTTTATCGGAAACAGTAAAATATTTTTCACGAAATAATATATTTGCAGCTTTAAAACTTCACCAGTGCAAAACAATTTTGTAAATATTCTCCATTTTACAAATTGGTTTATTTGATACATTCATCAAATATAAATAATAATTCACACTTGGTATTCAATATTAAAGATAATTCATCAAATACAGTAAACAAAATAAACAAACCAAAAAAAAAAAACTTAAATAGATTACAATACATCATTTGTAAAAAGTAAAAAAAAATTCTCGCCATCATCTTTTTGGCTCAACTTCTCAACATCTATTTCCACACTAGTACGGAAGCCAAAGCACAAAAGTACAAAAGTGATGGTGGATGAGTCCTTCGACTGTGCTAGTGTTTCACGCCCGACAATTTCAACACCAACGGAGCATCGTCGCAATGACAACCCGCAGCGTTTCTCACACGCGCGTACGGGCAACCAGCCAACTATAATTTGTCGCGCTAGGCTCAACTGCCACTGTTTGGGGGCTGTTGTTGTCTTGTTGCCTCCACCCCTGTTTCTACTATATTGCACATATTCAATTTGCTAAAAATAAATATTTTCAGCTTATGCTCATATTAATGTTCTTACTTTAGTTTTGAAAAAGTTAGAATAAGCAGAAAGAAAACAAATTAGTTTTCTTGTTTTTTTAAAAGAACTTTATTTAATTCTAATATATTTATGAATTTTTAACGTATCAAAACTTATTATTTAATTGCCAATTAATTACATAAAACCCAGGATTGATTGCACAAAACATTGTTATCTTAATCAATGAATTAACTAGGTAATTAAATTGTCTCATTGATAAGTCAGTTGATTAATTAAAAAAAAAATATTTCTAATATATTTATGAATTTTTAATGTTTCAAAACTTATTATTTAACTGCCAATTAAATATATGAATCCCAGAATTGATTGCACAAAGCATTGTTACCTTAACTAATGAATTAACTAGGCAATTAAATTGTCTCATTGACGGGTCAATTGACAAGTTAATAGAATATGTTTTATTTCTAATATATTTATGAATTTTTAACGTTTCAAAACTTATTATTTAATTGCCAATTAATTACATAAAATCCAGGTTTGGTTGCACAAAGCATTGTTACCTTAATTAATGAATTAACTAGGCAATTAAATTGATGCCTAATTGATGGGTCAGTTGACAAGTTAATAGAATTTTTTTATTTCTAATATATGAATTATTTTGTCACCAAGCACTGATTTATGGACCACGATATACCATCACAGAATATTCTGAATATTCTAGAAATTCAATGTATTATGCGTTTAAATTTAAGTTCTTTAATCTAACATTTTTATGACTAAAATTTAATACAAAAATGGCAAAATTGTAAACATTTGAAAGCAATATTTTACAATAACTAAAGTTTCTATTTGATTTGAAATTAATAATCTGAAATTTTATTTGATAAACTTTTCTAAACTTTATTTTCTTTGTAACTAATTAAAAAAATTTAACGCGCTTTATGTACACTATAATTAATACTTTATGTTGGTACAAAAAAGAACGAAGTAATTAGAAATTTCTTTCGCAAAGTACGATTGAAACGTATTTAAATTAGATTTTTGTTTGAAATAATGAACCCGAAAAATTGGTATTTTATTAAAAAATAAATCCGCATATTTATCTTCAATTAAAAGATAACCAACCGCAGCCCCCCCTCTCTAACCGGGCAAAACAAAGCGGAATTTTAAGTGTGCTCAATTAAAATTTTAATCCGAATAGAAAGCATTCTTTTCGTCCACCCGATTCGGATCGCGGGGGTCCGCGTTGCCTTAGCCGGGCACCGAACACAGCCAGGCGACGACGGCGTCTGAAAAGAATTTTTAAATTAAATAATTGACGAAGCGCGCTCGGAAAGCTGCACGATGCAAAGTGGACTTTAGCAATGGCAGGCGAAGGACCAATTTGGATTTGGATTTTTTTTTAGCAGGATCCTGTTTGCATAAAACAGATCACGTCAAAAAAAAAAACAACCAAACTGGGGGCACTTTTTAATCTGATGAATGCCGAGTTAGAGTCACATAGATAAATAAATGAATGAAAAACAAATGCTGTACTACGCTTGCTGGATTTTCATGCTTTGCTTTTGTAAAAGCTGCTTTTTTGTATCAGATGCGAATTTATTTAATTAAACTAAATGACGTAACGAATGATTTTCTAGATGTATAAATTTATAGTAAGATTAAAAAAAAAACTTCTCGTTGTTATTAAAGAGTTAAGCAATAAATATACAGGATGATTTATGACGTCGAGGGAAAACTATACCGGATGATTCCTATGAGTAATCTAACTAAAAAAACTTCAAATAAACATATGTTCGAAAATGCTTTCTAACGGAACTGAAGCCGTTAGAAGTTTATTACATGTAACATCAACCGCGTTAGCTTTATTTATTTTATCAGAAAAAAAAAACAAAAACAATAATTAAGGTACTAATTTAAACATTTTGTTTAAATACTAGTAAACCAATTTACTAGTTTATAAATTTTTGTACAAACATAAATAAATATTTAATAAACTATTTACAATAATTAAAAATCGAAGACAATTTTTGTCGGGACCCAGTAAGTCATAACTAGTAAATTGGTTTACTAGTGTTTAAACAAAATGTTAGAAAATCAATCAGTAATTTTACAATTATTCAGAAGTTTATTACTTGTTTTTTTTTTTCCTGATATAATAAATAAGGCTAACGTGATTGATGTTACATGTAATAAACTTCTAACGGCTACAGTTCCGTTAGAAAGCATTTTCGGACATATCTTTATTTGAAGTTTTTTATTTAGATTACTCATAGAAATCATCCGGTGTCGTTTTTCCCCGACGTCATAAATCACCCTGTTTATATATATAATTGTAATATTTGATGTATAAAATATTGAAAAAGAACTTGATGATTTACAAACTTTTTAAATATTTCATCTATATTTTAATTTTGCGTCTCTTCTCATTTTTATCTCAGGCAAGTACCTCATTTGCCACATCCTGGGTACGGCTCTCTAATCCATTTTTTTTAAATTTAAACTAAACTTTGTTTCAAATCATAAAATTTGTATGTAAAAACCCAAAATCGTAAATCTGTTAATGAAGTGAGTGCGTCATCCAACACACCGACTTGCCACTGAGCATATCAAACTGATTGGGGGATGACAGCTAACTAATAAAGTACGCTCTTCAAATCGACAGGGTCACGTGATTACCTCACCAATTCTTTATTGTGACGATGAAGTACGCATAATTGATAACACTTGTACGCGTCCATAATTAATGCCTAATTGTAAAATAGTAAAAAACCAAAATAAATAAATATGTTAGTTTTATAAGAAAACAATTTTTGTATGTAATTATTTCAATAAATTGATTTTATTTTTAATTTTTATTTTTTACTTTAAGCATATTATAATACATATTAATATTACGTTACTATATTGCCTATGTAGAAGAGGGTCATTATGTTACTAGTACAATAAAGTACATTATTGATGGCAGCACCAAACATGACTACAACGTCAAGTGCATTTAATTCAACATCTTCGGCGGTTATATTGACAAATTATTACGTAAACTTAAGTTAATTGACAATTGCAGTGTTTATTTTCGCTTAAATTTAAATATGATTATTGAAAATGTGTGAAGAAGTGCAAGAAATACAATGTGCACCGTCCAGGGTGGTCAGAAATTGCATATTCGACTAAAAAAACACAATCAAGTGTATTTAATTTAACATGGCCGACGACTATATTGACAATTATTAAGTCGAGTTAAGTTAATTGACAATTGTATTGTTTATGGTCTAGGTCTGCAAATATTTTTATATTCAAAATAATTTTTTATATTGATTTTATTAGATTAAATATTGTCAATATTTGAGAAAATTTTCTAATATTTTAAATAGAAATTTTAAAATCCATTCTTTATTTTTCATTTGGTTTTTATTTGAAAATGATATCTTTAATAATAGAAAAAAAATATGTTAAACCCTGAAAAACACTATTTTATTAAGAAATTTGATTGTAATAGAGCGATCCAAGCAGACACTGTTAATACTAAACCCATGTACATTCTTAAATAGAATCTTATCAAACGTTATCATAGCTGTACAATATTTATTGACTAGCTTGTACAAATGTCTCTCAAGTTTTAGTATATGTGTTGCACTTTCTCTTAAGAAAGCTACTTGAATAATAATAAATATTAAACGTACAAAAGATAACTTTTTAATTTCACAACGTTAAAAACACAATGTAAACAAGGAAAAGATAAAAATATTTGAAATATTATTTGTAAAAGATAGATACAAAAATGTTAAATATTTACTTTTACACAGCTGACATATGTGCACAAAGTTAAAGGAAATAATAAAATTATACTTTAATAAATTGTAAAATATATCAAATTATACAAAACATTCGAAGTTATTACTAAATAATAATAAATAATATTTTTATTATTATTATTATTATATTGACAAACTATTGGGTCAAGTTAAGTTAATTGACAGTTGCACTGTTTATTTTCGCTTGTATTTGAATTTGGTTATTGAAAATGTTCGAAAAAATGTAAGAAATGCAATGTATACTGACCACGGTGATCAGAATTTGTATATATTCGACCAAATAAAAATTAACTCGCATAAATTACTATAACAAATATAAATAATATATTCTATTCTACAACTGTTTATAACTGGTTAAAGTTATTTGTTGAAAAAATCATGTATGTCCGACTAAGAATAAAAAGCTCATTTCGTGTTTCACTCAAATTGCTTTTACTATTTCAATTATTAGCGATTCGCACAACTGAAATTGCAGTTTTGCACATTCAATATTTGACCCAGCAAAAACTGATTATAATCTGCCGCCTGTAACGTGTAAATATAGATAATAAATATTTAGTTTTCAAGAGTATCTCAGTGAGAATACATGTGTTTTAAGTAACGCAACAACGTATAGTTAAATATAACATTTCAAGTTTGTTAATATTACAACTAGAATTTTTTTGGAATAAAATTCAGATATATTATTTTCTATGAAAAAAAAGGTAAGTATATGTGTTGCAAATATAGTAAAATTGGTTAAAACAAATATGTATTGAAACAGTTTGATTTAATATATTAATGTTTAAACTATTTCTTAGTAGAATAATAATAATCTTAGAAAATAAATAACCTATGTAGCTATTATGTTCATCAAATGTAGCTTCTATAAATGTAAACTTTAGATGACATAGTAAAAAAAAAGCTTTTAGAATTCATTATATTAAAATAAAACAGCTTTAGGTTCTAGTAGTTTATACGTCTTTATTAGGAAAACAAAGACACAAATGACACTTCTAGTAAATAAACAGAACATAGAAATAAGTTACTAGGTAAAAATTAAGTAACTAGATTATAAAATTTATAAATTATAATTTAAAAGTAGCAGTCTAATGCCGAAAAATTAATGTAAATACAATAACTTCAACGAGACACATAGATTTATTACAATTTTTATATTTATCTTTTTAATAAAAATAGATATTATTATTTTTTATAACATATTTTACTAAAATAAAACGGCTTTAAATTATAGTTCTATATTAATATTTATTAATAATCAATGTACTCAACATATTCAACGTCCGTCTTCATCAGAAAAAAAATATAAACGATATTTACAGTAAAGAAACCTAACATAGAAACAAGTTACTAGGTAGGTAGGTAGAACACAATATAAGAAAGAGGTCAATACGTCTAAACTACCCAGATAAATCTGCTATTGCTCAACATGCGTTAGAGTGTCTTTACGATGTAAAATTCGAAGATACTGTAATAATTGCAATACCCATCAATATTAACAGCAGATTGATAAAAAAACAATAGAAATTTCTAAAAAAAAAAGATAACATCAATCAAGCGCTGATTCAAATAAAATTTGGTTTCTTTTAATTACAAATTTATTAATTTTATGATCTAGTTACTTATTTTGTATTTTAGTAATTAGTTTTTATGTCTGTTTATTTACTGTAAATGTCATTTGTATTATTTTTCCTGATGAAAACGTACGTTGAGTTCATAGAGTATGTAGATTATTAATAAATATTAATACAGCACTATAACCGTTTTATTTTAATATAATGAATTCTGAAAGATTTTTTACTGTATTTTACTATTTTAGGTAAAATAAATTATTACAATGCGCGAATCAACAGCACCTACTAATTATAATGCAGATACTCCACCATCATATATGAAAGAAAATTTTAGTAGTGACGAAAAACTAATAAACCCTCCACTAACGGCAAGGAATTCAGAATCGCGTATATTTCAAGAAAATAATACAAGTAATTTATTTTGCATACATATACAATCACGCCGTGTACCCAAAGGGTGTGACACAAATTCTTTCTATTATCTTGAAATCAGCTTTCTTCAAACATGATCTTCTATTCCTACTACTTATTTATATTATAATATTTTTATTAATTTTTATGTAGTTTTAAATTTTCACACGAAACTAAAATTATTAAAAATGAATAATTTAAATAAATCTAATGTTTATATTCAATTAATATTGATGTCATGTGTTTTAATTTATATTTGGTTAGTATCTATTTTATTATCGAAATTTTTTGTACTTTAACTAAAACAATATAAATTAATCAATATATTAAAATAATTATTATAATTTTTTATATTAAATGTTTAGATACATAATATAATAATATTATATAATATACATATAAACTATACTATATAATTATCTATCTTTTTGAACATGGTAAAAAAATCTTTCAGAACTCATTATATTAAAATAAAACTGCATTAGATTAAAGTTCTGTATTAATATTTATTAATAATCGACCTTTCAATGAACTTAACGTCCGTTATTATTTTTCCTGATGAAAATAGATGTTAAATATTAATTCAGAACTTTAATTTAAAGCAGTTTTATTTTAATATAATAAGTTCTGAAAGATTTTTCACTAGTTGCAAATGGCAGCTGAAATAATTTATCTAATTTTTTTTCAGATTCTGCACAAGTATTGAGTTATGATGATTATCTACAATTAATAACGCTGATCAAATTCAGTGATGCATCAATTAGAAGAGCGTTTGCAAGAAAAGTGTTTTTGATTCTCTCGATTTTATTAGTAAAAACATTTTCATATGCTGTCTTATGTGCATATTGGCAGCCATTAAGACAGTTTTGGCAACATAACACTTCTTGGTTCATATTTTGTATTGGTATTCCGTTTTATATAATCGCCGCTTGTCTACTAGGATGTTCTGAAAACCTTAGAAAAAGATTTCCAGTAAATTATATAATATTGTTTACACTCTCTGGATCGATAACATATATGATTGGAATTATATGTGCATTATCTGAACAAGACGCGGTATGTATTATTACTTCTACCATAAACACACGTAAAATTATTAAATCAAAAAAGTCTCTTGGAATGTTTAAAAAAAAATTAACATAGTAAAGAATCTTTCAGAACTCCTTTAAAAAAACTGGTTCAAGTTTTAGTTCTATATTAATTTTTATTTATAACCGACGTTTCGACAAACTCAACGTCCGTCTTCATCATAAAAAATAATACAAATGACATTTACAGTAAATAACAGAACATAGAAACGAGAAACCCAAAGCAGTTTTATTTTAATATAATAAATTCTGAAAGATTTGTTACTGTAATATTTTGTTTGTTTTTTAATTTCAGGTATTAATATCGTTGGCAATGACAGTGGTGTTAGTATTTTGCCTGGCAATATTTGCTTGTCAGTCTTGGATAGATTTCACAACAAAAACTATGATAATTTATTCATCTACGTTAATAGTAACTTTTCTACTAATTACATGCCCATTTTTTTTAAACGACATTTACTATATTTTTATAGGAGCTGTGTTTCTTTTTATTTTATCTATACGTCTTATCTGTAATATTCAGTTAATCATAAATGGTTGTCATTCATTTAAAATATCTCCGGAAGAGCATATTTTTGCTGTTACTATATTGTATATAGATGTGGTTAATATATTTTTAACTATTTTAAGTAGAAGCCGAAGATAAATTAATATCACACTAATTTATATATAAATATTCGGCCTAATTCACAAACGAAGTTGCTAAGTTTTAGCAACGTTGCTAACCACTATAACCAATAGAAACAAATATAACAGTTCTTATTTTATTTTTGTATTTAGTGTCAGCTAATATTATTGGCTAATGTTGTTAGCAACGTTGCTAAAATTTAGCAACTTCGTTAGAAAATCAGGCCGAATGTGTTTTAAATTTTTTCTTCAACCTATCTTATAATTAAAATTAAAATTGTAGCATATATGCATCATCTGTGTATCTGGACCGGATGCGAGGATGCCATATGGCCAGATGGTGACATATTTATGTGCACATTTTCTTCCCCCCGCGCTCAAGGGTCGCCACCCTTGCTAGCATAAGTATTAGTTTTAAGATTAGTTAAGTTTTCGCTGATGAACGGTTCAGACGAGGTTACGAGTGTTATAAGTTAAAGTTACAGTTTTGTTTTTATAATTGCGTGCGTGAGTTATAAAGCTAATAAATAAAAGTGTGAGTGATTAGTTCGGCTAACCCACGAAAATATTTTATGTGATTTAATTAAACAATTATTCACATTACATTGGCGCCCAACTAGATTGGAGCCGAATTATTATTATTTGCATTTTGTGTTTCGTCTGCAATAGTTTAAAAGCGAACGCGCGCGCAACAAAGTTCGATCGCAATATTGTAAGCCGCGTTTAACTCGAATTTTTAAATATACTTCGCCCAAGCCGCGTCGCTTCCCGTTAGGTTTACCGCGCGCGAATTCAGTTTTGCCGCCAAAACATAGCGTCCCCACGCCAAACCGCTTGCCAAGCGAACTCGTGTCCAGCGCAAAGTGTGTGCGTGTGTGTGTGTGGTGCTAGTAGTGCCATCTAGGGTTGAAATTTCGCCGCTAAAATTTCGCGCCGCAGTCAGCGTTTAAAGTCAGCTATGGCGACGTTTTCCACAGAACAATTTGCTGCACTTATACAAAACATGCAAACGATGTTAGCGACCGCCGCGACGCCACCACCAGCCACTACATCCGGAAATTATGCGAAATGCACGTCGCGTTTTGGGGGAGAGAGGCATGAAAACGTCGACGCTTTCATCGATGCGATTTTAGTGTATAAAGACTGTGTCGACATTTCGGAGGAAAACGCGCTAAAGGGGTTGCCGATGCTATTCACTGGCATTGCTGCAGAATGGTGGATCGGAGTGAAGCACAGTACGAGTTCGTTCGACGACGCAATTAGTGTACTGCGGGCTACGTTCGGTACAAAGAAACCAGCGCACCAGGTATATCGCGAACTTTTCGCGAACTTATCGCGAACTTTTCGCACGCGAACAAGGCGAATGCGAAAAAACAGATTTGTTTGTGTGCAAATTGCGGGCGTTATTCGCGCAGCTACCAGAACCACGATTAGCCGAGTGCGTTCAGTTGGACATGGTGTACGGATTATTGCATCGCGACATTCGTAAACGGGTGCGTCGTGATGAAATAGACAATTTCGACGCGTTACTTCGGTTGGCTCGCGTTGCCGAAGAAGCGATAGAACCAACTCTACCTAGTGCGTCGAACAGAACAACGACATCGGCACCGTCGGCAAAGCGGAATGAGCGCGTCCGATGTCATTTTTGTAACAACTACGGGCACACGAAGAAAGAGTGCCGTAAGTTTTCCGCCAGCCAAGTTACCAGCCGTCGTGAAGAATCTGGTACGCGCACTCAGCCAAATCACCAGGGGAATGCACGGCCAGCCATTACATGCTACGGTTGCGGTAATCCAGGAGTGGTGCGCAGCAAGTGCCCTAAGTGTAGTCCGGTTTCGCCTACGGTAGTTGTCGAGTCTGCCGGATTCTGTGCGCTGGAAACCGCCGCAGGTAAGATGATTGTCCGGCCACGCGCGCGGCCGCTACTAAATATTTCGATAGCTGACGTTCAGGGCACCGGCTATATCGATAGCGCCGCACAGCAAAGCATCGCCAGCCGTTCGCTGTATAATGTCCTGCAGCGCAATGGCCAGCACTTTGACGCCGTTACGATCAAGACGGCGTTAGCTGACGGCACGGAGCGCGTTGAACCCGCGCTTGTGGCGGAAGTGGAGGTGAAGATTTTGTCGCGGTCGGTAACGACCACTTTCTTGTATTTGCCGCGCGCAAACACAAGCAAAACGTTGTTGGGCATCGACTTCATCGGCGATGCCGGCATAGTTCCCAATGTTCCGCAGCGCACTTGGTGTTTTGCGGATGCACCAGGTACGCAGCACGACTTAATATTTGAACAGCTCGATTGCCACAAGCTTGCCGTCCAGTCAATCGAGTGTTTGCGAGCTGATGAAGGGGTATCGCTGGACGCTATACAGCGCAACCAGCTGAACGTATTGCTGCAGCAGCACCAGGTGGCATTCGAAGCAGCCACGGGACCGACCCCTTACGCGGAGCATCGGATTGACATCGGAGACAGCGCTCCGATTGCGTTGCCACCATACAAAATGTCGGCTCCGAAGAAAGACGTTCTGCGGGCCGAAATCGACAAAATGATTGCAGACGACACCATCGAGGAATGTGAGGCTGCGTGGGCGGCGCCGGTAGTTTTAGTACCGAAAAAAGACAAGAGTGTGCGTGTGTGCATCGATTACAGACGTTTGAACGCTGTGACCGTTAGCGATAAATATCCGTTGCCGCGAATAGACGATTTGTTGCATTCCGCGAAGCAGACAAGGTACATGTCACTGCTAGACTTGAAAGCCGGTTACTATCAAGTATCAGTGCGCGCTGAAGATCGCGATAAAACCGCGTTTGTGACCCCCTTCGGCACTTTCAGATTTAAACGAATGCCGATGGGGCTGAAAAACTCTGGTGCCACGTTTTCTCGTTTAATGGAGCGGTTTCGACGAGGATTGCGTGACGGTAGCGTGCTCGTGTACCTCGACGACGTCATCGTGTTGTCGAATACATTTGAGGAACATTTATCGGACTTGAAGGCTGTGTTCGAGCGACTGTCTGTGTTTAGACTTTGCGCGAATCGTGGTAAGTGCCAGTTTGCGTGCCCCACAGTAAAATATCTAGGGCACTTGATTACGCAAAACGGGATAACGACAGATCCGGATAAAGTTTCCGCAATCTCCGACATGCCTGCACCTCGTAACGTGAAAGAAATACGAACATTTATGCAAACGTGTTCGTGGTACAGGAGGTTTGTTCGTGATTTCGCGCGCGTAGCTAAACCGCTCAGCGATCTGCTTAAGAAAAATGCAGAGTGGAAATGGTCACAGAGTGAACAGTCCGCGTACGAACAATTAAAAACCGCGCTGGTTACCGCTCCAGTATTACGACAAGCTGACGCGACTCTGCCGTATCTAATTCGGACCGATGCTAGTAGCTATGCACTCGGCGCTGTTTTATTACAGGGGGATGGAGTCGACGAACGGCCGGTGGAGTATGCTAGTCGGTTGCTGATCGCAGCTGAACGTAACTATACAACCACCGAGCGGGAGGCCCTCGCTGTGGTGTACGCCGTGAAGAAATTTCGTGGCTACATCGATGGCGCGCCGATCACCGTCGAAACCGACCACCAGGCGTTGAAGTGGTTGATGTCGCTGGCATCTCCATCCGGACGCCTTGCTAGGTGGGCGCTTACGCTGCAAGAATATGATATCCAGATCCGCTACACACCTGGACGACGTAATCTGGTAGCAGACACGCTGTCCCGACCACCTGGTGATAGCGAGGTAAGTAGTTCGATGGAAGCTAGCGCGTTCGCGATCGAACTACCTCATAAAGGTGCCGGTGAAACGCGCGCAGCGCAATTAAATGACCCGGAGTTACGAAAAATAATTGAAAGCTTCGAAGAAGGCGACCACCCGGACTTGCCTAACTGGCTTGGCAGACACTACGTCATGCTGGACGGAGTGTTGCATCGTTTTGTGCCGGAACGGGATTCGGAAAAAGCGCAGCTTGTAGTTCCGCACGACGAACGACAGACCGTGTTGCGGGAACATCACGATGCGCCAACAGCGGGGCACTATGGCGTGGACAAAACGTACCAGCGGTTAGCGGCTAGGTATTTTTGGCCCGGTATGAAACGTCACATCACCGACTATGTCAAACAGTGTGCCGAATGCCAAAAATTCAAGCCCGCAAACGCAAAGCCGTCCGGTTTGTTACGCACGCCCGTAGCCGGCCAGAGATTTGAAGTCGTCGCCGTCGACCTCTTTGGACCGCTACCAATTACGTCCAGCGGGGCTCGCTGGATATTTACTGTTGAAGATGTTTCCACCAGGTGGGTGGAATTGTTTCCGTTAGCGCAGGCGACCGCAGAGGCTTGCGCAAAGCTGCTGATAGACGAAGTTTTTCTACGCTACGGAGTTGCTCGCCGCGTGGTCAGCGACAACGGCGTCCAATTTGTAAGCGCAGTCATGCAGCACGTGTTCCACTGTCTTGGCGTCGAGCAAACCTTGACGACACCTTTCTTCCATCCGGAGGCTAATCCGATTGAACGGCGGCACCGGGATCTAAAAGCACAGTTAGGAATCTTGGTGCAAACCGACCACACCAGCTGGGACGAGAAGCTGCCGGCAATTCGCTTTGCCATGAACACAGCCGTGTGCCAGTCTACAAACGCGTCGCCGGATAATTTGACGTTCGGACGTAGACTGAGGTCACCCGCAGATGCCGGACGTGACTTTCGTGACGTGGTGCTCGCTGAGAATTATGTGTCTCAGGTGACGCCGCATTTGCTTGCCATCGCTGATGCGATGCGCGACGCTAGAGAAGCTCACGAACGAGCGCAGGACGTTCGGAAGGCGTACGCGGACCGAAAACGGCGAAACGGGCCCCAGCATGAACCTGGAGACCTGGTGCTGGTAGAGACGCACGTGCTGAGCAACGCGGAAAAGGGCGTAACGGCAAAGTTTGTGCCACGTCGGGATGGACCGTATTCCGTTGTCCGAAGGCTAGGGACCGTATACGATGTCGCAGCCACCGAAGCGCCTACGATCGTAATCGGACGCTACCATGCGTCAGCATTGACCCCGTTCGTCGCGTCAAACGTGGAGACGCAACGGCCCATCCATCCGATCCGGCGTAGAGGACGCCCGCCGAAGAAGACGGCCAAGTAATTCTGGGGTGATTACGAGGGCGTTAATTCCACCCCAGAAGGGGGAGTGTAGCATATATGCATCATCTGTGTATCTGGACCGGATGCGAGGATGCCATATGGCCAGATGGTGACATATTTATGTGCACATTTTCTTCCCCCCGCGCTCAAGGGTCGCCACCCTTGCTAGCATAAGTATTAGTTTTAAGATTAGTTAAGTTTTCGCTGATGAACGGTTCAGACGAGGTTACGAGTGTTATAAGTTAAAGTTACAGTTTTGTTTTTATAATTGCGTGCGTGAGTTATAAAGCTAATAAATAAAAGTGTGAGTGATTAGTTCGGCTAACCCACGAAAATATTTTATGTGATTTAATTAAACAATTATTCACATTACAAAATATAATAAAATTATCTTTTTTTTTTATTGAGTATAATGATATCATGTCACCTTTTTCTATATTGTAAATTAAAAAATATAAAAACTTATCTTTTTTACTTTTTCTTTTAAATAAATATTTATAAATTTTATGATGTAGTTACTTATTTTGTTACCTATAGTAACTACTTACTACATTTGGTAACTGTAAAGTAAAGTTTTTACCAAAAAAAATCTAGATCCTTTTTAAAACACAGTATTTGTGTGATCTCCGTTTTTTGATTTTTTTTATAGATTTATTTATAAACTTTTAGATATAGATTAATTATTATTATTATAATACAAATAAAGTTTAACCCTTTAGCTACGACTATATATTAATTTACAAATTATACACACTTAATATTTTCTTTTTAGATACTTAATGTATTATATTTTATATGTCTATGTTTATATCGTTTGCGCAATTGCCTGTCTGGTGTAATTAGTTAAATAAATAAGAAATATAAAAAAAAAACTGTCTGTCTAAACGCAAACCAAAAAAGAAATGAAATAGTTTTACTGTGTAATAAACAGTTATATAACGGCCTTTCATCTGCAATATAGAATATGTAGACATATAATTCAAAAAAAATTTTGTGCTATTTAAAAGAAAATAATTTACCAATCTCACTAAAGTTTTGTTTCGTCGTCCATTGACAGCTGTAGTTAGCAAGCTAAACGAGTTTTTTTTTTAATAATAAATATAATATATTAAATTATCAATAACAGATTTTTCGTAGAAAAAATGTAATATTATCTTGTATTTTCAAATTTAAACAAATAATTATTATTTTCCTTAAATATTGCATTCGCCCCAAAGCAATATGCTTCTTTTATTTGCTAAACATATACTACAGAAACGAAAAATACTTCCAATATTGGAAAAAAAATCTATTTAAGTTATTTTGTTATTTTGTCAATAATAATAATTTAAAAATAATATTTGCAAGAAATAATTATTTACTTTAGCCTGTACATGTTCTAAGAATAGATATTTCTGAATAATAAATAAACGTTTTCTAAGAATATAACTAAATGTTTATATAGGCGTTGTTCTCGATTGAATTTATACTTTTAATGATATATTTGATAAAAAAAAAATCAGAAGCAAAAATATAAAAGCAATTTCTCTACGAGCGTTGAACGTATCATTCGTTATACAAAGAGGTAAATAAATGGTAAAGTCAAAATCAATTTTCAAATAAAACATTTTTAAATTTGTATGTTTTATTTTTCACTCAAAATACTGAAATAATATAGTAAAATATTTTTCAGAACTCATTGTATTCAAATAAAAACTGTTTTAGGATTAGATTCTGTTTAAACGACGTTTCGACGAAACTGAACGCTTGTCTTCAACAGGTCAAAATTTATCAATGGCATTAAAGTAAATAACAGTACATAGCAAACAAGTTACTAAATAACATATACGTAACTAGATCAAAAGAATTATAGATTTTTTAATTAATAGAAGCCAACTCACACTAAGAATTTTATTCTAAACCAGTTTTTATTTTGAAATAATTTACATATATGACATGCCGGCCGATAAAAATAATTAACAAATTTCTGTAATAAGATTATTGTTAAATTCAATTTTAAAGTAAATATTCTGATCAGGAAAAAAAAACATAACTTTCTCCAGAATATTTCTTAAATGTAAAACTGGGAAACATAAAAAAAACAGCGATAAAAAATTCCACACATGTTATCGCAATTAATATAACACTAACATCCTGCCTAGCGCCTTCAGTTTATATTTGTACGTAATACGTATTAAATCACACAGCAAAAATGGATAATAAACCAAGTAATTCTGATAATAATGTGCCAGTGCAAATAAGTCAAACAAATGAAAATAATATTCGACAAAATGTTGCAATTGGTTATGAAGGAATCTATTCCGAAGAAGGCTCTAAAATGTCTAAAAATCATCAAAATGACGACAAATTTGTCAATGTCGCTTTTATTGATAACGAAAAATGTCAAAATTTCAACGAAGACCAAATAATTATTAGTAAGTTATTTTTCAATTAATTTTTATTTTTATATGTTGATGGTGCACGTTTGTGTATCTGGGTTGTTTGTTATTTAAAAACGGTCACTTTGATTAAGAATCAAATGCAAAACATGGAAAAATATAAATTCAAAAATAGAAGTTATAAGTATTTTATTCACATATAATATTGTAATACATATGTTAATATTTTAAGTAAAACTGCCGCTGGCGATTTTGATAATAAAATAATAATGAAAAATGAAATAACAAATTTATTTAAAAATACTAAATAATAATTATTGCATTTAAACAAATTAATTTTAATAAAAAATTAAACAAATATTTTTAAAAAATGTATATAAAAATAATATTTATTTAAAATTTTTATTAATATTATGTTTTTATTTTAAGTTTGATATTGTGAGAATGCATTAAAATACATCTATAAATTATATAAAACTTTAATTTACAATCCATGGAGCCTGCTATTAAATAATTAAATGTTTCTTAAATTAATAATTATGTAAAATTAGTAGATAATTTCATATACAGATGTTTTATAAAAAAAATAGCTCATATTTGACTAATAAATAAAATAACTCCCCTTAAACTACAAACAATAATATTAAAAAAAGCTATATACATATTTCGAAAGTTGAGCTTTTATCATCAGTAGCAACAGTCCTAAGTTCGAAAATTGCGAACTCATGGCATAAAATCCATCTTTACACACTTGTTACATAAAGAACTATTATGTAAAACTCATAAATTTTTTTTCAATTATTTTTAGAACCAGATGAAGCTGAAGTGCGTCCAGAAATTAACGAATTAATATTAGCATTTAGTGAAACATCAGTGCGACGAGCATTTTCACGTAAAGTTTTTTTAGTACTTTCCTTGTTACTATTGAAAACAGTAATTTATTCAGCGATATGTACATATTGTTCGGCAATTAAAAAATTCTGGAACGATAACATGCCATATATGTTTATTGGTATGCTGCCATATGTTATAGCGGTACTCGTTCTGATATTTTCCGAAAAAGTTAGAAAAACCTATCCATATAATTATATTTTATTGCTGACATTGTCAACTTCCTTGACATATATGGTTGGAGCAATCTGTGCGGTTTACGATGAAGAAGTGGTAAGTAAACTTTTTTTGTCAATTTCTTATATAATTCTGTATTAATATTTATTAATAATCGACGTTTCGACCAAACTCAACGTATATCATCATCAGGAAAAATAATACAAATGACATATGCAATAAATAAACAGAACAATAGAAAAAAGTTACTAGATAACAAAATAAAATTTATAAATTCTTAATTAATAAAAGTCAAATTTTATTTAAATGTGCCTTCATAGTGATTGATGTTATTTTTTTCTTTATAAATTTCTATTGCTGCTCTTATAAATATTAACAGTAAATTAATAAGAGAAGCAATATATATATATATATATATATATATATATATATATATATATATATTTATAAAGAAAAAATAACATCAATTAGGCACTGATTTAAATAAAATTTGGTTTCCTTTAATTCATAATTGATAAATTTTATGATCTACATACTTATTTTGTTTCCTAGTAACTTGTTTCTATGTACATTTTTCCTGATGATGTATATGTAGTACGTCGAAACGTTGATTATTAACAAAAATTAATACGAAACTAAATCGTAAAGCCGTTTTATTTAAAAATAAAATTTATTAAATATAAATGTATCTTTTGAAAGATTCATTAAATATTGTAACTACCCAAATTTTTTAATATTTTCCTCTAATATAAATACGATAAAATCATCGCTTTAAACATTTATTCAGATCTATTCTGTAAAAAATTGTTAAAATTAAAAAGTAAAAACAAAATTCTAAAATGTATTAAAATGTTTATTTTGTTATGTAAGATAATTATTAAAATGAAACGGCTTTAGGTTATAGTTCTGTATTAATATTTATTAATAATCGATATTTTGACAAATTCAACGTATGTCTTCATCAGAAACACAGATACAAATGACATTTACAGTAAATAAACAAAACATAGAAACAACTTACTAAGTAACGAAATAAGTAAGTAGATCACACAGGCATGAAGACACTGATTTATATAAAATTTGGCTTCCTTTAATTAAAAATTTATTTATAGTTACTCATTTTGTTGGCTAGTAACTTGTTTCTATGTTCTCTTCATTTACTGTAAATATCATTTGTATCATTTTTCCTGATAAAGATGTACGCTGAGTACGTCAAATTATTAATAAATATTAATACAGAACTATAACCTGAAACTGTTTCATTTTAATATAATAAGTTCTGAAATATTTTTTACTATTATTGTTCTAATACTTGACAAAATCCTAGAATATTTGTTTTGTCATGTCGTTAATTTTAACAGCAATGTTACAGAATACAAGCCTTCCGATTTTAGTTTCTAAGTAAAACAATGTTTTCATGAATTTTGCAGGTTATGATAGCTTTTGGAATGACAACAGTCCTCGTAATAGGTCTGGCAATTTTCGCTTGTCAAACACGCTGGGATTTCACGTTCTTATCAATGTTTATCTTCTGTTGTTTGACAGTCCTTAGTCTAACAACGGTAATCTCGCTGGCGTATTTAAGTATTGGCGGTCGAGTTGTCTTAGGCGGACTAGCTTTATTTATTTTATCAATATGTCTGATTTACGATATTCAAACGATTATCGATGGCGAACATCGATTTAAAATATCACCCGAAGAACACATTTTTGCTGTGGCTGTACTGTATTTAGATATTATTAACATATTTTTAACGATACTTAGATATATGAGATCATAAATTTTAGTTTTTCACTTATTTTTAAAACTGTTTGAATTATTTTAGTGCGTCTATATGTTTACAAATATTTCGTGAAAATTTGCAAAACTTTCTATATAAAATTGTTTTTTTTTTTATATTTATTTGTTCTATTAATTTCTAACAATACATGCAAATAAATATAATTAATAATTAATTATCAGTTTCACCTAATATTAAATACTATTCTGAAAATTTTCTAAATTTTTTTATTGAATATATTTTTATATTATTATATTATTCTGTGAATAAAATTATTAATATTATTGAATTAAAAAAAATAAATATTGCATATAATTTTATACAAAAATATATTTTACATTCTGCATGTATATTTGTAATATGTAATAAGTATAAATAAAATTATTGTTATTATAATTAATTACTAGTTATAACTAAATATAAATATCTTCTAATATATAAAATTCTTGTGTCACCGTTTTAGTGTTTATACTCCTCGGAAACGGCTTGACCGATTTTGATGAAATTTTATATGTATATTCAGTAGGTATGAGAATAAGTTTATAACTAATTTTTATGCCCCTAAGTGTTAAAGGTGGCTCACCCTAAAAATTTTTTTTTCATTTTTTGGACAATTTTTTTGTTGTTTTTTTTATGGTGTGCCATTAAAAAATACATTTAGTCCTAAATTTTTACCCTCCTACCACCAACCCCTACTTTTTAATAGCATTTTATATTTTTCAACCGTGGTCGATAGCTGATCAATGTGGTTCCGTTTAGCCAAACTCCATAAAATAAAAATAAATAAATAAATAAATTTGTAACTTTGGAAATTCAAAAAAAAAATCAGAAAAACTCAGTAAAATAAAGACGTTTCGACAAACTCAACATACGTCTTCATCAGGAAAACTGATATAAATGTCATGTACGGTAAATAACAGAACATAAACACAAGTTACTAAAAGTAACAAATAAGTAATTAAATCCTAAAAAATTTATATACATTCGTATCTTTTTTACTGATGAAGACAGATGTTGAGTACGTTGATTATTAATAAGTATTAATACAGAACTATAACCGAAAGCTGTTTTATTTCAATATAAAAAGTTCTGAAAGATTTTTATTATGTTAATTGTACACTTATTCATTTGGTATTAATGTTGTTCATGTATCTTTTAACTATCCAATTTGTGCTAGCGCAGATAGCAAAATAACAATCGCATCTTGTTAAAACTTAACTAGTTAACATTAATACGAAATCGTACTGAAACTACCAGTGATTTCTAATCTTCGGTCGCACTGAATTTGCACTGAATTTGCACTGAAAAGCATATTGTCTAAATTTGCAAAAGCATTTCCACAGCAATACCGCTGCTGCCATCTGTCCGTTACCACCGTACATATATCAGTCCCGTTCGTCCTCCCCCCGCATGAATAATTGAACAGCTCTGAAACTATTTCAGCGTTTCAGTATTTCAGGTAGGTGTATGCGTGTGCTTATTTACATTAGAACGATGATGCCCAAGCGGTGTGCTTTTACCGAAAGTGCATATTTGGTCACTTACATTTACAAATGCGGCCTGATACCGACGATGAGTTTGAAATGTGGACGACTCGTAAGCGAGTAAAACATATTTTGGAAAGCTGAACGGGTAGCAATGCGAAATAGGAAGTTAGTGTGTTTGAATGGGGGTGAGAATAAGTTAAGAGAAATTTTAGTTGGTATAATGTTGTTAGGCATGTTAGTTGTAGATATTTACATAATTTTTCGAGTCGATTCTCAAATCTAGTTGGTTGGACGATGCAAATGATAAATTAAAAGTTTAACGAACAATTTTTAATAAAATCTTATAATATTTTAAATTTTAAAATATAATAAATATTTACAATTTCATAAACTGTAATAATTATCAACCTACACACATATTAAAAAGCTCATAAGGTTTTTATTGATTTATTAAATATGTACTAACAAATAGAATTTATTTTATTTATTAATGAATAAAACAATAAAAACAGAAAATTTTACTTTTAATGCTTATTATTAAAAAAATTAAAAAAACCAATTTTTTCAAGTAAAAAAAGTTATATTATATTAATATTATATTATATTATATTATATTATATTGTATTAATATTATATTATATTATATATATATATATATATATATATATATATATATATTGTGACAATTTGACATTGTCACTGGTTTGAAAATTAAAATAATTATTTTTATATTATTTCGGTGTCTTTAATAGTTGAATTGAACAGATTTATGATTTCAATATCATTAATTTAGAACTTATAAATATTTTGACAACTGTCATTGAGATTCCTGTGAACCACAAGAGATGGCGTTACTGACATATCGCTGAATATTTTACGCCAGCGAATAAAATTGTGTTTTCTAAATTCAGTAATTGTTTTAGAATATTTAATTATTATATCAACGAACAATATTATTAGTAGCATCGAAATAAGCGAAATAAAATTCGTTAGTAGCCGTCACATCCGCCTCATGCCCTTGGTGGGGAGAGTGCATAAGTACAAGCGTTTCGACGTGGCTCGCTCTCTTAGTAGCTTCTCTTCCAGCTCTGACGTTCAACCTTCGTCGACAGACTCTCTCTCGTTGAGAGCGTCCTCTCTTGAACCGACATTTCTGTTCATGTTACCGGTACTGAAATTGTTTTCAATGCGAACGTGAAAATTTATTGTGTGAATATTTAGAATATTCAAGTTTTTAGTGATTTTAACGTTAGAAAATTTACGATGCCGGCGAACAATTCTATTTTATCGGTTGGAGAGCATATTGTATTTGAACGCTAGTATTTGCGTTGTAATAACGTCCATGTGGTCGATGATGATTGGAACTTGGCATAGCTGAATAAACGTAGGTAAGCGATAATTGTGAAATTTAGAATCTAAATCTAGATCAAATTGTTTTTCTTTTGATTCATTTTTAAATTCACGTGACCTTGATCAATGACTTACGATTTATTCAGTCATGTTGTTCAAATCTATCTAGTTTATTGTGTCATTAGTCATTGGGTTAATGAACAATTAGTTTAAATTCATTTGATGGATTTTTGATGAGAAAATAATTTGTAGTTCAAATTATTTTAGAAGAAGAAATTTTCTAATGCTGTAATTTATCATCGGTTTAGATGTTAAATTCGTTTTTATGAGAAAATTTTCTAAGATTTTGATTTATAGTCAATTGTTTTGAAAACAATTTCGCGACTGTCCCGATTCGACGAACCCTGTCGAATCCGGTTTCCCTGGGCCGTTGCGCCACTCATACTTTGTCTTTTTTTTTCCATTTCTGAGTAATTCTGCTTTCCTACATACTATCATGTATTGTAGTTTATGTGTTGTGTTGTCAAATATTCCAAGTGCAATCCTATCATTGTAGCTTGCATGTTGTAATTGTGACGTCATTGGGCTGCTGTTGATGATTTGGTGAACCTGTGTGCGTGAGTTGATTGAAGCGTAGCGTCATTATTCTGCGTGCGTAATTCGGCTAGGATTAAGGTCCATTTTGATAGTCGGCCGTCTTCGTAAAGATAATTTTTTTGTGATATTGTGGATAACGTTCTATTATGTTTGAGGCACGGAGCCTGTTTTATTAGTTTTGAGTTTGGAACGTACCACAGCTTTCTTTCGGAGACATTGCTCGCGTAGTTTCGACTTGTAGTCGCGACCATAGCAACGAAAGACTTTCGCCGCACATGCCATCAGCAAAGCAAAGCCAGTTATTTTTTTGTAAAGCCAATATGTTACTTTGTAATTATAATTTTATATTGAACTGTTAATTTATGATGAATCAGGACATTTAACTAGGTAAAGTTAACTTATTTTGTTTGGAATCGTGTGTAGTATATTTAGTTGCATACTGTCGAGTTTTCATTGCATTGCGCTATCGCATTCCGGATAGAATACGTTAAGTTCACTTAAGTCCTTTATTTGAGTCGTGTAACGATCTCTAATTTTTGTACCATGCTGTTATATTGATGATTGTATGTTTGTATTTAATACCTCTGTTATTTCAAGTGTATCAACTATTGTTTCAAGTTCGATTTGTTTGATTATATTACATTTGTTAGTTCGGATTATTCTGCTCTGCCCTCTTATGTTTAGGGACCAGTCTGTGCCTTTCAAAGACGTCTGAGTGGGATTCAGTCGTATTAGCAGCATCAGTCTATCTTGGAAGCCGAATTTTGGATCAGCTGCTGAATGAGATATACCATTATACAAATCGAGCACGAAGTAGTGACTGAACGATTTATGCTGAACGTACGAACGCCAACTGGGCATAATCAGATCTCGAGAGCGACCATTTTCTGGCAGTCTTCATCAACTACCAAACCGCTACTGCGTAATGCGTACTGTCGACCCCTCAGCGTCTACGAAAGCTCAGAAGAAGATCTACTATAGCTAGACCACCCGCTAACCAGCAGACGTCAAACAATCTGTCTAGACACACTATTACGAATGACATAAATTTCTTTGTATTGAAAAAGAACACGGAACTCTGTAGCGAATAAAATCATCAATATAACCAAATTAAGCTTTCAACCAACATCAGGTATATTTTTATTTAATTAAGATATTTCATTTCCGAAACAAATTCTCGAAAAGACGAAAACAGTACCTATCCCGATAAGTTCCTTTTTGAGATTTGTCAAAGCTTCTCAATTTTGCGTCAACATTCCGCTTTGACTGGCGCCCACCTAATTTACCAACATCACAAAATAAAGTTCCTACCAACCCCACCTACGACCCCGCTCTCCTCCAAACAACTGACGCCGTGCCCATTATGGGTGACAGGTAGGATAAAAATCAGATGAATGAAACATACTTCAAAATTTGAACACTTTGATAAAATTTAATCAACAACATAAATTTTAAATTCATCTAAATTGTCACAATATATATATATATTCTGATTTATTACATTTTGATAACAAATTAAATATTTATAAAAATGTATTTCCGTCAAAGAATAAATAATTTAAAATAATCTATCTACTTTACATAATTACCACTGTTTAGCTGTGGTTCTTGACGCATTAGGAGATATGTTTGCGGAAATTTTAAAGATAATACTGTGCAGATTATAATGTATCACACTGTAAAAAAAATCTGCTGTGGCCACCGCAGAACCGACAAAACCGTCATCGTATTAAATAAATTTACAAAATAGAATTTTTTTTAATAACAGCTACTGTAATTATCATAGTAAATAAAAACAAAACTGTCTTGACATAAATATGCTACCAATTTACAAATATTACCTTAAAAATATGGAAAATTATTTAGCCGTATCGAAAAATGTTCCAAATAAAAGTTGTTACTTATAACTTGTTGAGCAACTTTTATTTAATAATTTTTTTCGAAATATATCTATTTCTGTTGCGAAATATTTGTAAAACACATAAAAGTGTTTTATTACCACTTTCGGTTAATAAATCTTTACAAAAAGTTGATTAAATTGAGATAGATTGTCATCACGCTAAAAACAGTTGATTCGCCTAATTCGCGCTTATCAGAAAAAATCTCGATACATTAAATTCGGTATGATTACAATATCTTCCTTATCATAAAGATATGATGATCTGTAAAAATGTTAATTCAAGATACATTTTAAAACAAACATATTTATAAGAATTGTATTACATTTTTCTTGATATTAAATTTCATATTGAAATTTGGAATTTTTAAAAAATAATTCAATTTCGAAGCCAAAATGAAAAAAAAAGTTTTGTATAGAAATCAAGTAGAATTTTGGTAAAATGAAATAAGAGATTGGTAATTTTAATTTTTATTAAACATTATTTAGATTTTCCTCTTTACAAATTCAAATAAATTCCGAATTTTTAAATTAGTATTACAACTTTTGCCTCCGTACACTTAACAAAGCGCGATTTGGCTACAGCCCAAAAATTTCCATCGAAATAATTCGCCTCATTTATATGTCAAAAATACTCCTCATTTAAATAGGTGAAAAATCTCCAACTTTAATTCAACTGTTTTTAGCATCTTAGCAAATGTTCCCGACGAAAAACAAAACAAAAAAAAATTAAATAAAAGACAACGGAACTGTACGGAGAAAAACAAAAGGTAATTAACACGTTGACTGCGGCACCAAAAAAGCATGTTTAGAAAATAAGCATGTTACATATCCCCGGGGATATGTATGCATGATCAACTTTAATTGAGCCTGGAGTATATAAAAAAATATTTTTAAAACTTTTAGTAGCATACATCTCTTAAAAATACCACAAACTTATTTACGTCCTTACCGTTTTTACTTCACGTTATTATTACTTAAAAAATTACAGGATACACTAGAAAAAAAATAAAAATTCAAAAAAAAAATTATTATAATTCTCATTATGATCATGTTACATACAACAAAATAAAATAATATCATTTACAATATTTTATTATATAATTTTAGGTATGTTTTTCATTGAAACACGGCAAGCAATAGCCGGGTTGACCATCGCAATCCGAGCAATAACTTGCTATTCTTCTTACTTTTTTATCAGCCTCCCGGCTTGATAAAGTTTTTCGAAATTTTCGTAACAACCTTTACATGTTCTTCTTTTCTTTCTGCCTGGTCCTTCTGGTTTTACAAAAGTATGTGCCCGTTTCTTCGGTTGTTGTGCTTCTGCTTCCGTATTTGAAACAACCAGAGATTCTGCTAACTTTCGTCTAAATTCTGTGATACCCATTTTCGTATTGGAAATCATATTATAAACAACCCAACTATTTACCACTGTTGTTCCGAAAAGTATTTCAAACATAACTTTTCTGAAAAGGTAAAACATGATTTACATTGTCACAAAATTGAGTATTTTTGTTCTTACCTACCACTTTACACTCCTACGCAATGCTGAGTGATATGACGACATCTGGTCACTTACACCCACGCCTTTCTTTGCCTTATTTTAATCGATAACGCATTTCAATATCATTTTCTGTACAGTACCCCGGGGTTATGTGCCGCACAGGAGTAATCATTTATTACTCCAGTGCGGAACAGTACCCCGGGGATATGTACCGATAAATTAACATATAAAGAAAGTTTGGCTAAAAACAATTATAACGCTATTTCTTACATCTAAAAATTCCAAAAATTACACGAACTACATCATTCGTCTGTATGGAATAACTGATACTGGACCCCGGGGATATGTTTCGCAGTCAACGTGTTAAGTTGAAAATAAAACGAAGTTGAAAGTAAAACAATGGGCTAATCGAAACATTTGAAAACAGGGTAGGGTGCCGATGTGTATTAGTCAGTCTATAGTATTTGCATTTTCAGTGTTTTCAGTTGCGTTTCAGGCCGTTTCAGTTTCAGCTTGTATGCAAGCGAATTTAAATGTAAATATGTAACGTAAATAACGCAACTGAACAATGTTAGTGACATGCAGTCCACACAAAAAAAAGCATACCATCCACTTTTGAGATATTGCGTTTCAAAATGCATTTATGTTACATAATGTTGTAATAGGAGTATTGACAAAATAGGTTTATGTTGTAGATTTTTTTTGCATTTATTCGAAAGAATTTAATAACATATGTGCAACTGAAGTATTGAAGAAAATATTGTAGAATTTTATATACGCAGTCTGTATTGATTTTGTTATTTTTTAGTTAAAAAAAAGTAGACTATTTTAATGATCACGTTAAAAATGTTTTTTTTTTAATATTCATAATTAAAGTTTTAATTAAAATAAACTACATTTTGTACACAGTGAAAGATTTGAATTTTTGTATTACTTCAATATATATAATAATATGTTGGTAGTATAATTTCGAAAACTTAAAATACAATATTTGTATATAGTAAAAATCTTTCAAAACATATTATATTAAAATAAAAAAGCTTTAGATTATAATTCTGTGTTAATGTTTATTAATAATAAAAATCATTTGTATCATTTTTCCTGATAAAGACGGACATTGAGTACGTTGAAACGTCGATTATTAATACAGAACTTTAACCTAAAGTCGTTTTATTTCAATATTTATAAGTATGTATATAATTTTTTTTATTTCTATACATATAATTTTTCATATTTTTTATATATTTATTTGCACCCAACTAATAAAATTTTCAAAAACATTTCTTTTTAAAAACTAAATTTAAACGTTTTTCTGTCGTGAAACTGTTACAATATTAATAGATAAAAGAACTTTTCTAAACAAAATAAATAAATAATTTATAACAAGAAAAGCTAAACAAAAAAGGAATGTTGTAAAATGTTTCTCATGAATATTAATTTCTTTCATGTAAAAACTAAACAAAACTAACTTGCATTTTTATTACTGTTTGTACACCTAGTTAAACTATGTTGAAAATTTTTATCAGGATATACAATTATATTTAATTGCTAGAAACAATAGTTTCAAAATCAAAATTACTATATTATCTCTAGTTCCAAAATATCTATTACGTAAGCAGTTGCAATCTTAAAAAACGTTTCTCTACCAGGGCATTATCACTTAAAATATAATTTATGAAAATGAATCTACGTCCGCATGTGATATCAGAGCGTGCTTTGTCGCTGATAACCGAGAAATTTTTAATTAAATTTTTAAGAGATCGCCGCCGCGTTGTACAAATAACGTGCGAGTACGAACCATCCGACAAAGATGTGCTTGGTGTTACCCAGGCCATGTACTCGCGACGTATGAGATAAAATGGAACGAAATCGTGTGATATGTAATATACACACAGGGTTGGGCTGGCCCACCGGAGCACCGAGTTTTCTCAGGTGGGCCGTCATCATTATGGGCCGTGACCGGCGATTGCCACAAAGTTTAAATCGATCTGTGAGTTTTACAAAAAATTAAGACAGATTATTCCAAAATCATCAATATGCACTGAGAAAAATAGATATTTAACAAATTGGATAATAATAAGTAGATATTTATTTGAAATATACGAGTATGTTTACTGTATTCAGAAATTTATACATTTTTAAAATCTACTCACATATAGGTATTTTAATACTATATTAAGAATTAAGACTGTAATACTATATACAAATTGATGGTGTTAAATTTTTGTTTTTATTATATTTATAGTTAATTTTTAAATATACTTATTTTGTTACTTTTAATATCTTGTGTTTGTGTCACCTTTTTAAATATAAATAGCGTTACGGTAAATATCCATTTTTCTCAGTGTGTATTGAATAACGGTATATATAATTACGTTTATTAGTTAGATCTTAATAACTTTTCCAAAATCAATGGTGGTATTATTTTCAATAAAACTTTTAAATTAATGACAAATTTAATTAATTGAAAATTAAACATAAATATATTAAAAAAGAACAACTTAAAATCTGAATTATTGGATTTTTCAAGAAAATAAGACACATTTAATAACATTTTAAATGATAAAAATGAATATTTTATTTATAATGAATTCGATGACGAACAAACTCAAACCGGAGAGGAAGATGAAATCAATGTAACAAACTGCAGTAATACTTGTAGAAATTGCATTTTTTGTTGTTTTTCAGTTTTACAAAAATTGAATCTCTACACACACTGACATACGCTAATTTATTCATTGCTTATAAATTAGTGCTAACATTATCTTCCACTTAAGTATCATGCGAACAAACATTTTAAAAATTAATGCATATTTTAAACAGATTGCGAAATTTTTTAAGTCAGGATAATTTCGAGGCTATCATGCTCATGTCATGCGAAAAAGATATTCTGTAAAAATTAGATAAAGAAGATATCATTAATAAAATTTCCGAAAAGAGTCGTTTATTAAATCGTCTTTTAACTTAGGTTTAAATAAAAAAATATATTTAATTTTATATGTGTCATTTTTACAACTAATCTTTATTTTTCTATAATGTCATTTCCATGTTTATTAGAATAAAAAATATAAAAAAAACGTATTTAAACAATTTTGGGATGTAAAGTGGGCCTATCCTGCAGCTTTCCCAGGGCCTAATTTTTATGCAGTCCAACCCTGTACACACACACACCTCGGTATTTAGACGGAAATGTGCCGACGTTTTCCGTTCAAAACGTGACGAAATTTTCGTATTTTTAATGGCGAATTTAGGTGAATAATATTTAGGGTTCATGTTTGCTTAAACAATATTAGAATTTCAATGTAGATTTGCCTAATAAAATTAAATATAATGAGATAAGCATAAAAATATAAAATGATCTTTGATCACTGGGTACGTTGAGTATTTGTGTAACTTTAAATCACTGATCTTTTGTTACTGATGCTAAAAGCTTAGCTTTCGAAATACATATGTATATAGCTTTTTTAAATATTATTATTTGTGATTTAACGGAAATTATTTTATTTTCGCCACAGTAAGATTATATTTTAATTTATTAACGGAGATATAATGTAAGTCAAGTATAATATTATAGTAATCTTTAGGCTTTCATATCATAGTTATTTAATTTTAATAGAAAAATACACAAATCTACAGTTAAGCTTAATGTAAGAATCAGTTTACTGCACAGAACAAAATGAGTCTCTCCACTATAATTGAATTTCATTATTTTACAATAAAACTGCTTTAGGTTTAAGTTCTGTATTACTATTATTAATAATCGACGTTCCGACGAAATCAACATCCGTCTTCATCAGGAAAAATGATACAAATGACATTTAGTGTAAATAAACAAAACATAGAAACAAATTCCTAGGTAACAAAATAAGTAACTAGATCTAGTTATTTATTTGTTACCTAGTGACTTGTTTCTATTTGACATTTGCATCTTTTTTTCTTAAGCCCGGTTTATTCAATATTTATATAATGAGTTCTGAAAGATTTTTTTACTATATTCAAACATACTTTTATTTTGTTAATTTTATATATTTTTAATCAAACTTTTTTTTTGATTTCTTTGTGAAGCACAAAATACATTAATAATATTACCTCCCATTGAACTACGTACTTTGAATAGACGGTAATGAAAAAAAAAAGTAAAAAACAAAAACAAAATGAAACGTATAAAAAAGAACGTGAAAAAAAGACAGACACGCTACTGAATCTATTGTTTGAATATCTGACTGGGTTTTAAATATGTGAAATTGAAACAACACTATTCATTACTCGCCGCCATATTTGCACTGTGTTTATTTGTTTTATTTTTATTCTTTTTTTGACTATGTAGAATATTGTATGAAATCTGTCGCACTTGTACATTAAACATTCATTTTGTCTTGTTTGTGTTGTATATAATATTTTATATTTAAATTAATATAAATCTTATTTAAGCAATTTAATCAATAAATGTAACTAAGCTATTCTTTAAAAATGTATAAAGCTGCAGCTACTTTCTTCCAAAAGTAGCTTTGCTACAGCTATAAGCTACTATAAAAGAATCTGTCAAATCTTAAGCTACTTTTAAGTTAGTTTCACGCTATTTATTAAGCTACTTTTTAATATACCTTTTAGATACTACATATATTGTCCCTTTTTGTTTTGTAACAGGGCTGTACTAAGATATTTTACCATCTTGGGCTGCTAAACTGTACAGTTACCAAATGTGGCGCTCATTGCAGAATAGGGAAGATAAATTAATGTTTAGCCAAATTAAAGCAATGCAACGTGAAAATTTTTTAGTTGTTTTTAACGTGAAAAATTAAAAATAACAGTACCTGCTAGTAAATAACAGTGCTAAAATAACAATGTGTAAAGCAAGAAACGTCTACTATTCAAAATACAGTTATATAAAATCAATAAATTATTAATAATCAATATTTTTATTACCAATAACAATCTGAGAATTCCTGCTTTACCTTTAAATCTTGCAATTTTATTCCAGTCTTGCTAAAATCCGTTTGCGAATCACTTCACACATAATTTAATAGTTTTTGTAAAATGTTTAATGTAAAAATTGTTTAAAAAATTATATGAAAGATATTTACGTGGGTTAACCAAATTAGTTCACTCTATTTACAAACACAATCACTCCCAAAATACGCACAATAAACAAACTAGCAGCAAATCGCTATCAATTAGCTCTGAACTATTTAAGTCTCTAACTTACTATTTATCTAGAACTAAATAAAATAGTTTTGCAAGTGTGTCAACCTTTGGATATAAAGGCAAAGAGGGTAGCCATAAACCTGTTATTGCGACACACGTCTTTTTTTAAATATTACATTCGCGTATGTTAATATTTCACATATATTTATCACCGAATATATACTTATATGCAGACGACAGCAAGTATTGCGCGTTACCGATACGATACAATACTTGCAACTGAACAAGAATTAACCAAATTCTACCTGAATAGCCGCATAACAAGTTCAGACAGTAAAATTAATTATATTACTATATAAATTTGTAATTCAATATCGTTCTATATTTACCAAATAAACAAAGTCGTTTTTTGTTAATAATAAGAAGAACACAGTATTAATACAATATAATTAGATAAAAAGATATTAATATATATATATATATCGTTTAAATTGAATAAATAACATTGATTAATTGAAAATTAAATGAAAAATTGGTCAACCTATATCGTCTGGGTATCGAACCCAGGTCCACTATGTATCCGGCACAGCGCTCTTACCTTCTGAGCTAAGTTGAAATTTTTAATCAATATAAAGTATTCATAATTTTTGTATATTCACCTGCATACTACTATGATTACATTTAAGCAAAATATATATATATATATATATATATATATATATATTTAATTAGTTTTGATTAAATACGTATGTACTATTTAAATAAATCTATAAACAAAATTTCAAAGCTAGTGTGTCATTATATTTATCTGAAAATATTCCACAGATTGTAAGTTTTTTTCTGCAAACTGCAAGCCTATAATAATACTAATAATCAATTACTGTAACGGCACTGATTTAAATAAAAATTTATAAATTTTATGATATACTTAGTTACTTATTTTGTTATCTAGATACTTGTTTCAATGTTAACAAATATTAATACAGAACTTTAACCTACAGCCGTTTTATTTTAATATAATGAATTCTGAAAAAAATTTTCTGTTAGTTTTAAAAAAATTTTTACAACTAGTTGAATATTAATTTGTAAAAATGCGAAACAAATACCCTCTATATAAGACAAAATATTTATGACATATAATTTACTCAATATAACACATATTATCATCTTCAAGAACATGCCACTCAACCTTTTTCTTAAAAAAAAAAAAAAAAGGAAAAAAAAACGTTAATAATTTTTTTAGGTGCAAAAAGAGCTCGCACCCAAGTAGGTCATGAATTAATATCACAATTTGTTTCAAAGCGAAATAAATCAGAGTCGTCTATGGCTCCAGCGTCCACGGCTGGCTTTGATAAAATCGCATAATACTTTTTCCAATGATTTCTTCTAATGTCTCTCTCTCTCTTTTTCCTTCCATTTTCCCTTTGCTTAAGGCGTCGTCAAGCCGTATTATCCGGACTGGGTAATTTTTTCTTCCGTCAAGTGCCTTTCACGCCTCATATACTCCATCATCCTCCGGC
Organism: Clivina fossor; assembly: GCA_963966155.1. Classification (NCBI taxonomy): domain Eukaryota; kingdom Metazoa; phylum Arthropoda; class Insecta; order Coleoptera; family Carabidae; genus Clivina; species Clivina fossor. Next base: position 75,163 of record CAWYQG010000261.1, read on the forward strand.
GTCGGTGTGCGGGGACGGGGGCAGGAGAGAGGCAAGCGAAACGCAAAGAGTTGCTTGCGTTTGGGGGGCCTGGCGGCGGCTCACGCGCCTAATGTTTTATTTCACATTCGTTTTGACTTGACGACGTCATTTTCTCTCATCGTACGTCCGGACTACACTTACTGTTTAGCTGCCGGAGCGCCGGTAAAGTTATTGACTCTTGGCGTGAAAGCCTGCCGAGAATTTGTCGTTCGGATAAGAGCAAATTTTTATTGATTCCAAATGGTTTTAGACATGTTTATACGGATTGTGTTATTGTTACACAATAATTCGATAAATCTACACAATCAGAACGATTTGCAATTTTTATTTTATTGTTCGATATAGAAAAACAAAATTTTTTTGTTCAAGCGTATTATAATATTAATATTACGTTACCGTATTGCCTATGTAGAACGAGGTCTGTATATTACTAGTACAATAATGACATATTATACAGCTGTTAGTTACTCTATACAGGGTGATTTATGACGTCGGGGAAAAACTACACCGGATGAGTAATCTAAATAAAAACTTCAAATAAACATATGTCCAAAAATGCTTTCTAACCGAACTGTAGCCGTTAGAAGTTTATTACATGTAACATCAATCGCGTTAGCCTTTTTTATTATATCAGGAAAAAAAAAACAAGTCATAAACTTTTGTATAATTGTAAAATTACTGATTGATTTTCTAACATTTTGTTTAAACACTAGTAAACCAATTTACTAGTTTATAAATTTTGTACACACATAAATAAATATTTAATAAACAATTTACAATTATTAAAAATTGAAGACAATTTTTGTCGGGACCCAGTAAGTCATAACTAGTATAACTTAAACCTGAAGCCGTTCCATTTTATGTAAATCTTATTTCATCGCAATAAATCTAAGACAAAACCTCCGTTTTAAGTTACAATCAAATTCATATGCATCCAGATTTCAATCTAAATCTTGAATCATTATCGCAAATCCGTTTATCATCGACACCGATTTAGTTTCTTTGAAATCTCATTCGCTTAATATTAATATGTAAATTTTCGTGTAAATTACTAAGTTTTTGTCACCGACGAGAACAGCTTCACAACTTGGCGGATTGTGAAACCATCGCCTTGCATCCCCCTCCGGACAAAGTCAAGTTGTTGTTCGTCTTTTAGTAATTGAATTCCTTTGCAAATCGCTTTTGTTCTTAATATATAATGATCGGACCGCCAAAGTGAACGACCGTGCTGGCGACGGATATGCGTGTTAGTAGAATAAAGATGGAATTATCCGAGATAATTATGAGTAAAATAAAGATGGATGGAAGGGATTTCCGTGGTTTGATAATAAAATGGAAATGATTATTTCTTTGTGTAATATTTGTTAATTTGTTTTATATTAAATAAAACAGCTTTAGATTTAAGTTTTGTATTAACATTTATTAATAATAATCAACGTACTCTATGTCTTCAACGTACGTCTTCATCAGGAAAACTGATACAAATGACATTTACAGTAAATAAACAGGACATAGAAACAAGTTACTAGGTAACAAATTTCATTGTGATTGATGTAATCTTTTTCTTTACAAATTTCTATTGTTTACATAAAACAGAAAACACTAGTTTTCCTGGAATTTTTATTTGAACATTAAAATATTATAATTATTTTGAAAAAATAAATTTATATCTTGAAACTTATAACATAACACAATTTAGTACACTGTATATGGACCATACCAATTCCTTTTAAGTATAAAACAATTTATTTATTTTATTTTTGTTTTAAATTAATTTTTATTTATTTTATAATCTAGTTACGTATTTCGTTACCTAGTAATTTGTTTCTATGTTTTATTTATTTACTGTGAATGACATTTGTATTTTTTCCTGATGAAGATGTACGTTGAATTCGTCGAAACGTAGATTTTTAATAAAGATCAATAAAGCCGTTTTATTTTAATACAATAAGTTCTGAATTTTTTTTTACTTAAATAATATATAATACTCGGTAAAATTAAAATGTAAAATTTGCTCTAATAGTAACATTAATTTTCATTATATATAATAAAACCCAAAGACTTCCACCATTACAAATTCGGCCCTGTTTAACGGATTTGCATTATTAAAAATTGTTATTTTAATTTTTAGACAATTCTCATTGATGTCCGGCGTAAAATAAGCATGAGTTTTTCTCGAGAAACTTTTTGACACACTTGTCTTCCTTAGAAGATTGCAAAATAAATAGCGAATTTAAAAATACATATGACATTCATTCTATTCATTCTTCTTTAACGGACACCATCAATTCAAAAATCTTTCCAGTGCACAAAATCCGATCCAGTCATGCATCAAAAACTGGAAAAAATAAGACACGAAAATGGAATGTCAGTCGCATACCGAGAAAGAAAAAAAACAGCAGCCGCTAAACACGAAACGAAATCTTTTGGCGCGCAGCAGGCAGACAAGCAGCGGGTGGCCGGTTTTGTGTGTGTGTGTGTTGGTAGCCACGCATGCGCGATTGTGCGTGCGACACTTGCGACACATAGCGTCCCGGCGTCCGCCACGATTTCCGGCGCGCCGCGCCGTTACGGAACCGGATGCGTCCCCCTTATTTCATCTATCGACCGCATGTGGCGCGATCTAATGTGCCAAGCGTTGAGCCAGCAAAGAGCGCCCCGTTTCCGTTCCGAGAATTTTTCTACTTGAGTTTTTAAGTTCAAGATTGAGTTTGTTACTAGGTATCGGTTAAGTTTTTTTTTTACATTCTATGCAAAGCACATATTAGACCGCAAAAACAATATTAAGAAACAGTAGTAATTTCTAACATAGTAAAAAATCTTTCAGAACTCATTACATGAAAGTTTAACGGCTTTAGCTGTAGTTCTGTATTAATATTTATTAATAATAGATGTTTCAATGTACATTTTCATTTTTCCTGACGAAGATGCACGATTATTAATAAATATTAATACAGAACTATAACCTAAAGTCGTTTAATTTTAGTTGAAAATTATTATTACGGGATTTTTTGTTACTGGTCTAAAAACTAAAAATATACTAGGCGGAAATACTGCACTTTCGGTATAAGTCAAATTAAATAATAATAAAAAAAATCAGGTTAATTTACTTCAATTGATGATATTGTCGACACTAGATAAAACATTTTTACAATGTATAAACAAATAAAAAATAACATATTAAAAATCTTTCAGAACTAATTATATTCAAATAAAATGGTTTTAGGTTGTAGTTCTGTATTAATATTTATTAATACAGAACTATAAACTAAAGCTGTTTCATTTTAAATAAAAAATAATAGAAACATTTGGTTTTAAGTTTTATAATTCTATGGGCCAAAATTTCGGTAGTTCAGCCATTATCAGAAAGAATACATAAATTTGAACAAAGTTCAAATCTTAAATACACAAAAATAGCTTAGCTTTTAACAAAAAGTAGTAGTGAGGCTGTTACAGCATAAAACAAAATGTTCATTCATTGAATTTGCACCTTTATGTGTGTCTTTTTTTAATTTCAAATATTTCTAAGAAGGTCATACCTAATCCTTTGCTTTCCCGGTACAGACAGTTTAAGTTACTTTTCTTTACTTGTAAAAATTTTGAACAAAAAAATCATTTAATTTAAAAATGCAGAACAATTTTTTTTCGTCAGTTTTTTCTTTAAATTACTTTAAAAATGCATACAAGCACATAAAATCACAAAATATTGAAGATATGATAGATTGTGCTAGAAAAACGAAACTTTTAGGTTATATTAGATTAGGTTAAAGTTTGCAAAGCGCGTGCGCCTATAAAATGAATGTTGCCTTTATAAAAAAAAAATGTTTTACACTGATATTCCCTTACTCGCGTTGAATTTCTGGTGTCACCGGGTCGAGTCGTATGCCAAAAAGGTCCGTCCTCATAGACGAAACAAAACTTTGATACTTGACATTTAATTAAAGAATAATTACGATGCTAGTATAGCGTTGTCGTTGGCTTTAAGGGTTGGGGGAGGGAGGTTCACTGGTAAAGTAGGGAGTTATGCCCGCGACAAAAGTGCAGCCGACTGTAATGAGTACACTTCGCTAACTGTCACATAGAAACTTTTTGTTTTGCATTTTTTTTCCTCTGTTCTTTTGTTTTTTGTTTTTTTTTTTTCGTATTTGCAAAGGTAGAAAGAAGATTACGTTAGCTTATCTTTATAGAGTAGATTTTCAAGCTTAGATAAATTTGCATTATGTATGTCATTCCTACTGGAATTTTAATTAATTCGTTAAAAACCTGGAGTATTATTATTAATTTCAGAGAAATATAAGAAATACATTTTTATTTAATATATAATTGTGTATAATAATAATTAAAAACTCATATATCTTTGAGTTTTAATAAATTAGAATGTAGTTTTAAACAAAATCTAATCTTTGAAATAGATGTTTTTTTTTTTTTGTTCCTTTTCTCTGTCCAACTGATTGAGTCCTGTGCATGTTCTTAGAATAGATGTTTCAATATCGTAATGGCGTTCCTGATTACATTAAAGATGTTTGGATAGTGTTGCTCGCCATATATTTTACTTCCGTTTTCCGTTTCTCCAATCTAACCTAACCTAACCTAAAACGTTCTGCTACAAGTCGTATGTCATTCTACGTATTATTATTTTCTTTTTTGGTGATTCGGCTTTTGTTGTGTTTTAAACTTGTGTTTCGCTATCGTAGTACCAAAAACGTTTCAATTTATTTGTTTTTATTTTATTCTAATTAAATTAAATGAATTACTCATATTTTATTTAAAATATTGTAATAATGTTTAATTTAGATCTGGTTTGAATTTGAATAAAATAAAAAGTGAATTTTTACATCGCCATACATCGTGACAAAATGACAAATCTTTGCTCCGCATTCTAGTATATATATATATATATATATATATATATATATATATATATATATATATATATATATATACTTATACCCCCACCAACATCTACCAGATTGTAGAGCAGAAACTATCATTAAATCACCAAACGCTGAGGATATTATACCATCAATACGTAATTCTACATTAAGTAAGTGATGTATTTTGCAAAAAGTAAGCAATTTTACATACTTATTAGGTCATATTTACTTACTTTGTGTGAAAATTACAGAATTTTGAAGTAGATTTTTTGTATAGTAAAATTATACTACTTTTCTCTGTAATTTCGCTATTTTTTTTACAGTGTATTATTAGTTAATAAGTTATTAAAAAATTGATTACACACTATGTAACAAAAATCAATTAATCATATTTTGCAACAACAACAAAAAAATGATTACCGTTAACAATTTTTTTTGAACATAACCAAAAAATATATTACCTTATTTCGGAAATTTATTTCGGTTACAAACCATTAAATTCTGTGTTGTCCGTGACAATAATGATGATATCTGAAAACGCGAATCGAGGATGTACTATAAGATTTGTCGTTTATAAAGTAATCTTGGCGTACCCACTATCCAACATCTCTCTGAATTGTGACTCTCTTTTACCCTCTTTCTCTCTTACTCACTCTAGATGAGTTAGCGTTTACCTGTTGCTCGGAGTATTACTCACTTTTTTTCGTCATAACTCCGCCTCGCTTATCTACTTTAATGTGGTCAGTTTCAGCTTTGTTGGTTTAGGTTCTTTTGTAAATATAATTTATTTGTTTATATATTTGTATTATTTAAAAAAATATATTCTTTGTACAGTTGAGTAATCTATAGTACTTATAATTAAATGATTTCTTTAAATTTATAAATGAACAAATTAACATGCTTATTAAAATAAAAGACTTTAAGATTACTTGCTGTATATATTATAATAATAAATCGACGTTTCGACGTACTCTATGTATATTATTGTCACAAAAAAAATATATAAATGAGATTTATAATAAATAAACAGAACATACAAATAACTACTTGTATGTTAAGTAAGATAGATATTAAAATAAAACGGTTTTAGGTTATAGTTCTGTATTAATATTTAGTAATAATCGATATTTCGACAAACTCAACGTACGTTTTCAATAGGAAGAAGATACAAATAACATTTATAGTAAATAAACAGAACATAGAAACAAGTTAGTAGGTAAATTATAAAAATTTATAAATTATTAATTAAAAAATGTCAAATGTTAACTAAATAAGTGTCTGATTGATACTAATTAATACTATCTCTTTTTATTAAATAAAAAGAGTATTTTGCTTCAAGCGTTCCAAATGAAAGTAAACTAAAAATAAATAAAAATACATTCTAATTAACCTTGACTTTACTAAGAGTTGTAGAATATATATGTAGATATTTTATATATATATATATATATATATATATATATATATATATATTTTTGTTGTATGATTTGTCAGAATTAAATTTTCTTTGGTAAAATATACAATTTCTGACTACTCTGAATTACATTTCTTACACTTCTTCACACATTTTCAATAATTAAATTAAAATTCAAGCAAAAATAAACAATGCATTTGTCAATTAACTAAACTTAACTTAACTTAATAGTATTTTCAATATGTCCGCCGAAGATGTCAGATTAAATTTACTTGACGTTGTAGTTATGTCTGGTGCTGTCATCAGTGTTGTATATATAGTTTATAGTAACTAACTGTTGTACAGTAATGTAATTATTGTACTTGTAATAAAATAGAATGACTTAGTCGTTATGTTCGGTACTGCCCATCAGTAGTGTGTATACATAATAACTACTTTCTACATAGGTAATATGGTAACGTAATATTAATATTATGATACGCTGAAGGAAAAAAATTATTTATGTAATAAACAATTAGGTAAAAAAATAATCAAATAATGTAGATAATCGTATAGAAATATTTCGAGCAAAATACTAACTATCGTAATACCATTTCAAACTTGTCAAACAACAAGCTGTATAGAACATACATAACCTTTATCAAAATACAATAAATTCCCAGTACATTACATTACATAGCCAGCGAATCCGTCAATTCGACGAAGGCTCAACTTCTCTAACACTTTATCCGAACTTCGAATCCAAATCGGCGTGACTGGGGGGTGTGGGGTGGGGGCTTTAACCCTATTTGAACTGACCATTGCATCGACAGGGCACCAGAGTAACTAAGACTCTGGGACCTGTCAATTCACACCACGTTCCGCTGTCTTTCTCTCGACCTATTGAAATTTTAACCCAAATCCGTTACGTGACTAGTATTAGCAAATAGTTAACGGGCGAGATGTGTATGTTTGTGTGTGTGTGCGTAGACGAAGAGCTTTCCGTCCGAGCCAAATTTTGCACACTCTTACTCATTAGTTTTGCGTTCCGGACGAAAAGGAAGGCTACATTTCAATCAGGTGCAAGGTTGGCGTGGACTTCCTAATTTGTTCGATAAAAATAAGTTGTCACTCGCTCTTTCTTTTTTCTTTCTTCTTTTTCTTCTTCTTCTTCTTCGTATTCTGAACAAGTTTAAAAGAAAAGGTTTTCGTCTGTTGAGGTTTTAATTGGTGTGATTTATATTAGGATTATTAAAAAAAATAATGATCAGTATATATTTGTTGAGTTATAATTATTATAGACTGTAATGAAATTTATTTTTTTGTTAATGTATTATATTATAAATAAAATGAAACAGCTTTCAGTTTAAGTTATATGTATTAATATTTATTAATAATCTACGTACTACTCAATGTACTCATTTTAACACATGACAGGTTACAGTAAATAACAGAACATAGAAACAAGTTACTAGATAACAAAGAAGTAAAGTAGATCATAAAAATTTTTAATTAATGGAATCCAAATTTTATTTAAATCAATGCTTATAAAAATCAGTGATCTATCAAGAAAAGGATAACATCAACCACTATAAAGGCACTGATTTAAATAAAATTTTGCTTCCATTAATTAAAAATTTATAAAAAAATTTTGATCTACTTTACTTATTTGATACTTATAACATGTTTCTACGTTCTGTTATTTACTGTAAATGTCATTTGTATTGATAAAGACGGACGTTGAATTCGTCGAAACGTTGTTTATTATAATAAATAATAATACAGAATTTAAACCTAATGCCGTTTTATTTTGTACCAAATTCTTCGATTTATCGAATTTATGTAATTGGTCTATTATGAACGATTACAAATCATGCCAAAGTTGCAAATAATTTGGCAACATTTAAACTTTGAACAATACCATATCGGAAAAGTCTTTTATTTTACGGTTAGTGACCCGTATTATGTATTGTCTTGATGTTGATTTTTATTTCCACTGTATTTTCTTTTGGTACATTAAAAACTTAAAAGTTATCTTGTCCATTGTTCCAACATATATGACACATTAAAACTGAACAATTTCCCCGTTTTTTTTTTCTCGGCGAAACCGATTTCAAAAGAATTCTTTTCTAATATCGATCCACAGTGGAACCGACAATATTGTTCATTTCGCCTTAAAAAGAATTCACCCTGTATATGTCAGTTCGCTTACACCGAATGAAAAGAAAACGAAAACAGATGGAAAAACGATAAAACGGAAAAACAAAAACATTTGAAGGGAACAATGATATCCCAGTTTAACTACAAAACGTTAGTCGTTTCATGCTTTCCAAAACCGACAAATGCCTTTTTTCTCTTCTGCTTCCCTTTCTATTTGCCCCCCGCAACCCCTCCAACTACTACTAAGATCGTCTTTTGTTTCGTCTAGAACAATTGACCATCTTGTTATCTTTTTTCTTATACCTAGACGTCATTTTCACTGTTGGCAACACTCGTTTCATTGCTACAATAAAGTTAGTCGACAAATGTTATTGCAATTTAAGTAATACTGCCAGCTATGTGGCCCCGTATTACATTTCTTTACTAGTTTTCTAATTGTACATTTTTTTGTACTAGAGTAGGTATATATATATATATATATATATATATATATATATATGTACATATATATATATATTAATAAATAACTGATATTACTGCTTTTAATTGCATTTCTAAACGTTATTATTAAACAATAATTATAATACTTATCTGCCAAAAAAATAGAATAATAGTAGATTATGTTACGAAAAGTAGAAAGCAATGATTATTGTGTTGCTAGACGAAACACAAAAGATCTTTCTATTCCAAGTCAGATATATACGATATTTCTTCAAGCGTTCTAAATGAAATTTAACTAAAAATAAATAAAAATACATACGAAGTAACTTTAACCTTATGTATGTATGTATATTATTTATATTTATGTGAAGCAATTTGTAAGAATTAATCTTTCTTTGATCGAATATACAATTTCCGACCATGACAACGCAATTGTCAATTAATTTAGCTTAACTTGACTTTCTAATTTTAAATATAACTGTAATTTTAAATTTTACCGTATTTCTTTAGTCAAATATGTAGTTTCTGACCACCCTGAACAGATCACATTGCCTATTTCTTGCACTTCTTTACACATTTTCAATAATCAAATACAAATTCAAGCGAAAATAAACAATGCAACTAACTTAACTTGAAGTAATAGTTTGTCAATATGTGAGATTACAAATATACTTAACGTTGTATAGTTATGTTTAGCGCTACCACCCGTGATATGTATATACTAACTAAATACTTTAGAATAATGCTCATTATTTTACTAGCAACATAATGACCTCTTTCTACATAGACAATAAGTTAACGTAATATTAATATTATAATACGCTTGAAAAAAACGATACTTATTTAACACACAAAAATGTAAATTCCCAAAAAAATAAAACGGCTTTAGGTTTAAGTTCTGTATTAATATTTATTAATAATCGACGTTTCGATGAACTCAACGTCCGTCTTCCTGATAAAGATGTACGTTGAGTACGTTAGTAGAGAACTTAAACCTAAAGCCGTTTTATTTTGTATTATGTTGTTTAAACAATTTTTAAAAAAAAATCTGAATTACAACGTATTTATTTCAAGTCTAAAAAATTCATTAAAACAAAAAAATATTAAAATCCCACTCACGTGCTAGTCCGTAAAAAATTTTTTAAACAAAAATTTCAATATTAGTATCTAATTACAAAATACAATCCTGTATTACATACATAATCTAGGTACGTGATTTCAACTTAATAACAAACAAATTTCAACTCGAAAAGATTGCTATGTTTGTCGAAAAATAAAGAGAGAAAACAAGAAAAAAATACCGTAAAATGAAAAAAGAAATTAAGAACCGACTGTAAATAAGATGTGACATCGTGGAGTACAGAAAAGCAAATTAATTAGGAGTAATTTTTATAAGCTTGCCCCCTGGTTGGCTGGAGAACGTGTACAATTTTTTTATTAACGGTTGTCCGTAGGCTAGCCAAAATTACAGCTTTATTTGAATACATAATGCGTGCGCGTGTACGTTGCCACACCGACTGAAACACGTGCGTAGCCACGTGAATCCGTGATTACCTGCTTATACGAATTTTAAGTAGGAAAAATGTCTGTTTGTGCGTTATGCGGACTTTACACGATACAAAAAATGTATAAAATAAAACGGCTTTAGGATTAAGTTCTGTAGTAATATTTATTAATAATCAACGTTCCGATGCATTCAACGTCCATCTTCATCAGAAAAACTGATACAAATTAAAGTAAATAACAAAACATTAAAGCAAGATGTAACAAAATAAGTATAAATTATTAATTAACAAGAAAAATTTTAATTAAAATTTTATTTTTTATTTTTAATTTTTTTTTTAAAAATTTATATAATTTTTATGATCTAGTTACTTATTTTGTTACTTAGTAACTTGTTTCTAAGTTCTGTTATTTACCGTAAGTGTCATTTGTATCAGTTTTCCTGATAAAGACGGACGTTGATTATTAATGAATATTAATACAGAACCAAAAGGCGTTTTATTTTAATGTAAAAATGTTTATTGCAATTAAAAGTATTTCAATTTCAATCAACATAATAAATAAATTATTAATTAAATTTTGCTTACATTACAATAATAGCTACAATATATAAATATAATTATATAGCAAAACTGGCAAATAAAAACAATAGATTTATATAATATATAATTGAATTGTTTTGCTATATTTATGTATATTTCGGGATTAGTTTTAAAATAAAATTTCATTAGCAATTAAACAAAAATTATTTGTTATTTAATAATTTATATATATATATATATATATATATATATATATATATATATATACATATATATATATATATATATATACATATATATATATATATATATTTAATTGAAATATTTACTATAAAATTTTATATTAAATTGTATTAAAAAATATTTATTTTTATCGACCGTATTATCGAGGTATTGCAATCATACAAACATTAACTTCTCAAAACGTTTTAAAGAAAAGCTACATATACTTATATCAAATAATTATTGTTTTTTAAAAAAAAATTGGCCGAATTGTCATATATACTTAAATAAACTGCTTGTGCTTACTATAAACACGCCTGTATTGCTCCATATCTCAAATAGCTTAGGGCCTTATCAAGTGTAAATCCAGCCCTGATTCTAGCAAGGATACTTAAAAATCTTTCTAATATCTACAAAAACAAATTCATAATTCCGTCAGCAATATAAAATAAAAAACACTATTTCGCTAACGTCATAACAAGCAACAATAAAAATTACCACAAATTAAAAAAAATAATATACATCTATCTACCGGGTTAGCGTTACACCAAATTGGCGACAAATCTTTCCCAAGCCACAATATGCGATTACGAATTAAAATTCTGGCTAGTAGCTTCATGCCCACCCCGAATAACGCCCCCACCCCACACCCCCCGACCCTTAAACGTGCTTCTGCGCTTATAATTAAAATAACTGCGGTGCTATAATTCTCAATGGCGAATTGCACAAACTGTTTGTCAAATTAATTAAAATTTTGTTTGCCCGGTTGCCGTTCCGTGCCGTGCCCGTTGAGTTAAAGGGGGTGAGGGCCAAGCCAGATGGTACCCTATTGCTGTTTGAGGTTAGGTTCACGTTGTTGTCTAGGTATTCATGGGTTATTATTTCGGTAATTATATGTTTTTGTTCAACGATTTGATTGGATAACTTACATATACCTTCCCTGCATTGATATGATTGTTTATAGATAAAATAAAAATTTCAATTTTATTGGATCTAGCGTAGCAGTTTTATAAGTAGAATGTACGAATGTATGAATAAATTTTGAGGTAGAAATACTGAATATTTATAGTAAAACTAGCTGGCCCGGCAAACGTTGTCTTGCCTTTATTTTAATGTGTATATTAAATTTTTTATGAATTTTTTTGTATTACAAAAAAAATCAATTACATTTCTCATATTATAATTATTTTCAATTCATTTGGAATCAATTTCTTTTACACTTTTCTATATTTTTCCTGCTACGCTTCCCAGGGCCCTAGAATCCTTTGCGGGAGTGTACTCAACAACTTCCCAAAGTTACAAATTTATTTATTTATTTATTTATTTATATTTTATTGAGTTTGGTTAAACGGAACCCCATTGATCAGCTATCGACCGAGGTTAAAAAATATAAAATGCTATTACAAATTAGGGGTTGGTAGGAGGAGGGTAAAAATTTAGGACTAAATGTATTTTTTAATGACACACCATAAAAAAATAACCAAAAAAAAATTTGTCCAGAAAATAAAATTTTTTTTTTAGAGTGAGCCACCCTTAACACTTAGCGGTATAAAAATTAGTTATAAACCTATTCTCATACCTACTGAATATACATATAAAATTTCATCAAAATCGGTCAAACCGTTTCAGAGGAGTATAAACACTAAAACTGTGACACAAGAATTTTATATATTAGATGTAATGTAATTTTGTTAATTTTAATAAAGAATCAATTAAGAAAAATACATTCGATCCCTTCGTGAATAATAACTGAATATCTTCGGGTCATAATCAATTCCAAATAATACCGTTTTTCCTGCCGCTGTATATCCCTTTAGCCCTTTGGCAGAGAGGACGTTTAAAGGACCGTCTTGTCAGTGACGGAAGGGGGAGGTATCTATCTAGATCCTTCGAGCCGGAGATTTCGTGTAGTTAGTATGTAAATTCAAGTGCAAATTCTAGCCAAGTTCGGCTCTAACTAGTAATAATGAAGTGAGACCGACAGATTTCCGCTTTCTCTTCTCCTGTTTGTTTTCATGCATTTGTCACCCTTCATCTAAAGCTCTATTTACATGATAAAAGAGAGCCTAGTTGTTTTTTTTTCCAAGGGTGACGCTATTATTTCGATATCGTCTTTTATTGCGGCTCAATATTATTTTGATTGTCTTTTTTTTTTTCGTTTGGCTTTTTATGAGAAGTTTTGAGAAGAAATGAAAATAAAATCGTATCGGAAAATAGAAATCTATTTGTGAAATGAAACTGAAATTTAATTAAATTTTTTAAGCGACCCAATGATGAGTCATTATTATTTTTATGAGCTATTTATTGATAGCACTTTTATAATGTAATGACGTTTATATAATGTTGGTGTTTTTCGCTTATGTATCTAAATTATTAACATAGTAAAAAAAATCTTTAAGAATTCATTATATTAAAATAAAACGACTTTAAGTTGTAGTTTTCTATTAATATTTATTAATAATCGATTTTTCGACAAACTCAGAAAAAATGATACACATGACATATACAATAAATAAACGAAACATAGAAACAAGTATCTAAACGTAACAAAATATAAATAACTAGATCATAAAATTTGGTTTCCTTTAATTAATAATTTATATATTTAATGATTTAGTAGTTACTAGTATTTTGCTACATAGTAACTTGTTTCTATGTTTTGTTTATTTACTGTAAATATCATTATCATTTTTCTTGATAAAGATATACGTTAGAACGTCGATTATTAAAAAATATTAAACCTATAAAATAAAATAATAAGTAATGGCTTTTGTTTAAATCATTGCCTTCACAGTGATTGATGTGATTGATAAAGAAAAAAAAAACATATCAATCACAGTGAAAGCACTGATATAAATAAAATTTGGCTTCCTTTAATTAAAAATTTATAAATTTGTATGATCTAGTTACTTATTTTGTTACCTAGTAACTCTATATTCTGTTTATTTACTATAAATGTCATTTGTATCTTTTATCCTGATAAAGACGGACGTTGAGTATGCAATAAATATTAATACAGAACTATAATCTAAAGCCCTTTTATTTTAATACAATGAGTTCTGAAAGATTTTTTCCTGAGTTATTATTTTTAATTTATTGTGTTAAAAGTAATTATTTAAATTTTCTGTATATTCAATTAAAATGTAGTTCAAAATATTTGTCACTCAGTAGAAAACATATTGATTTTGATAAAGGTCGCTTAACCGACTTTCTAGACCTATAAATACAAGCCAGAGAGGGGTAGGGGGTGGACACAAACTGTATTTGCGGGTCGACTTTATTGGCGGAGGCGGCTATTGTTTTGATCGAAGTGTGGCATGCCGCCACCGAAGACCTTTCAACAATTAATCTCCCTAAGTGCAGTCGGCAGTCGACAGTCGGAAAACTTCCTTCGCAGGATCATTTTTACATCATTAATTATCGCCCAAGACTGCCACTTTATGGTGGCCGAAAATCGAATGAGTTACTCAAGAATTTCTCGGCCAAAGATTATTGAGCGTAATCTTTCAATTAGATTTATGATCGAATGAAGTATGAATTATTAATTTGTGCCGTGAATGGAAGGAATTCTTTGGGTAATGTTGTCAAAGAAAAAAGTTTTATAATTATTTATGTCAAAGTCTAATTTTAATTGATCTTTGATTGATCATTATATTTCGAAATTTAAAATATATATATATTTTACAATGTTAATTTACGAAAATGAAAAGCATCATATTTTTAAGCGTGAAATAAAATTAGTATATTCTAGTATATTAAAGACCTTTCAGGAAACGCATACGTACCAAACACGAAATGCTGAAAATTTTATATTAGAATCCAGAAATTACAAATAAATACAATACTCTATATTCTTTAAAGCAGTGCAGTGCTTAAAATACAACACCTTACCGAAAAAAAAGTTCAGTTGTGCAATTATAAATTTTTTTGTAGAGAGTTAAAAGACTTATATTTAAATGATTTATTTTAATTAAGATTATATATTCCTTTATTTTTGTATTTTTTTTTAAGTTTTATTTTTTTTATAATTAATTGTATTTAAATGTACTCTCTATTAACGCTAGCTATAATAAATAGTATTATTATATATAAATTTTATTAGTAATTACAATGTTTGAAAATATTCATAATTTACTATGAGGTTATATGTTTTATTAATAATGTTTACTTAGGTTAGGTTAGGTTAGGTTATAAAAGGAAAAAATGACTGCTGTGGAAATGAGATTTTTACTTGTGGTATGTGGTGTAACTAGAAGAAATCAAGTACGAAATAGATTACTGTATGATGAGTGTAAAATTAAAAAAAAAAGTTGTTACAAATGTTGTTGTTAGTCAGTTGAGATTGATCAGTCTAATAAATTTTTTTTTTAAATGTTAAGGTCACATTAACAAAAAATTGGATTGTAAATAGAGAATGTTTTAGTAAATTTATGATATCTGTCTTGACATATATTTTCAATAAATCAGAATATTTTATAAAACAACATTATTTGTTTTTCCAAGAAATAAAATTATAAGCGTAAAGTTGGTAAATAAAATTGTGTGGTTTGCAATATTAAATTATGTAGAATTTCAAATATTTGAAAAGTTAGTGCCATATTTAACTTTTATTTACTTGTAAAGTTGCATTGTCAAACTCTTCGGAAAAACTTAGCAGCCAGTCGAAGAAAACTATGTTAAGTATTCCTATGTGAAAACAACGCGCGTAATATATTTCAACCGGTTTCTCTTCTACTTTGGAAAGGCGAAACGTATTATATACCATCCAAAGAATTTTCAAGTGTAAAACGAGCAAATTAAACGAACAAAAAGTGTTCGCCATATTTTTCATTCATAGGTTCGCAAGTCCTAATTACGCCATCCTAAATCAGCTGGCACTTTAGCTAAAAAGGAAAGCTTTCAAACTTACTTTTTTGTAAATGTTAGTTTTTCTTTTTTTAAATATCAGATTTATAACTAAATTTGTCAATCATATAATATACTAGTATTTACATACATACACAATCACGCAATTTATCCAAAAAGGTGTGGCACAAACTCTTTCCACTATCCTGAAATCAATTTCCTCCAAGTCAATTTCCTCGCAGTCTAGACAAGCAACTTTAGCTTCATCCACATTTATACTGACACTCCTGTCATACATGCTCTTCTATTCCTACTACTTGGAAATATTAAGCCATTCCAGCTCCAGCTACTCATAAGTATATTTCAATTCTGGTTAATACTTCAAGTGTGAAATTTTTAGCTTAAATTCTTTTAAATTTAAATTACATACATGTTTAGAATTGCTCTATTTAATTTTATTTAAGTCACAGAAAATACGTCTAAACCATCCAGATAAAATCTGCTGTTGCTCAACATGCGTTAGAATATCTTCATGACAAAAGATCAGGTATTATTTAAACAGAATTAGACACAATAGTTTGATCAACTGTTTATTTAAAAAAAAAACAACAGTAGTTTAGATTACTGTTCAAAATTCGTCGCTGCTCTATACGAACGCACGACTTGCAGTTTCGAAAAAGTGTCTAAATAAAAGATCACAAAACAAATATTTAGATACTTGAAGTAAAGGTTCGCCTAGAGCTACCAAATATCAATAAATCTGTTAATAACGACTTTTAACCGTTTTGTAGACTTTCCTCGTAAGTTGGCTATGAGCATTTTTCTCCTGTTTTGGAAAGTGAATAAGGAGGTAGAGGGTGAAAATGGTGGTTGTTGCCTATTTCACGAAAGGTTGTTACGCGTTTTCAGTGTGTATTTATTGTTTAATTAACCGTTAGTTTTGGCACTTGGAATGCGCAACTCGGCGCCCGTGCGGGCGCTCCCGTAAATAACCGGCAACTTATTGGAAAAGCTATATACAAGCTACACACTACATTCAACTCCGAACGTTTTCTAGACAAATTAAACTTTGCTCTAATTGAAATTTAATATATTCTGTTTTTAGTTTATAGCAAAAAAAAAAATTCAAATGAAATTTTATATAAAACTTGGTATTAGATTACATGAAAACAGTTTTAAAGCTATGTCTGTAATATAGTAATCAGTTTTCATAATTTCTTAAATAAAATTTTTGTTATTATTAAAACTGTCAACCAATAATTAGTAGGAGTATTTTACAGTATTTAATAATACTTTTTTGCTATTAAATATAACGTAAATAATAGTAACCTCAGAATATATAATCTACAGCAAATTAAATACTATAGCTAGTACAAAAAGTTCTAAATACCGTTCTGGCTAATTTAATAAACAATAATTTTATTTTTGCCTTTTTAACACACCTGCCACTCTTCATATTTCAATTATAAAAAAAAATCACTACTTGTAGAACGTGTTCTCTCCGCAACCGTCAATCTCCAATCTACCGAAAGTGACATCAACAAACGCTGACATCTATCGATACACATATTCGCCGATTTTGTACGCTTTTCCTTAAATGAAATCGTTTCGTTTTTACGCTTTATTAGATCGGGCAGGTGATCGTGCGTTTGTTCCGATTATAGATTAAAAGCGATTTTGCCGTTACCGTTTCACTGGTTAAAAAAAGAGAAAAATGGCCGCCGTACACCAATCATCAAATGCATTTCATTTAGATTGAGGTATCTCTTGGGAATATGATGGAATTTTATTCTCTTTTATAATATTGGATTATTAGATGAAGTTAAGTTTGGATTAGAGTTTTATTCAGTTAGGTGCGTTGCCGAAAATTTAATTATGATTGAACGCAGTCGATTTATCATTTATAATATTCGAAGTTGAGCAAAATTGCTTGTTTGATTTAATTAATTAATGTTACTTTTTCCGGGCGTGGTAAAAAAAAATTGTTGATATTCTCTTGTTTGGAGTTATAAAAATCTTAATGGTAATATTTGAAAATTTCATTAAAATATTATAAATTAGATTGCTGATATATTAGCTACCTATTTTGGCTTTAAAAAATTGTCTACAAAAAAAGCTTATGTTTGTGATATATACTTTAGATAATTTTAACAACACATATATCATTTTTAACATTGGAACTAATCAGAGTTGAATATCATGTTAATGTTTACTTAAATGAAAGTGATTCAATGGAAAGTAAAATTGAATATAATATAATCGTAATTGTTTCTTCTAAATTCCTATAAAAATATTATATATTGTCAAAAATTTGAAAACAATAAATGGAAACCGTTTTATCCACTGATTTGGTAGGGTAGTTGTAATATTAAATATAATTAATTCTCCTAAAAATCCCTAATAAAGAAATTAAAAATATATTTCAATTTTACAGAAAAAATACTAATATCCAGTTGCATAAAACGTTATTAAATACATGCCAACTAATAATGTAATTTTATTCATATAACTTTTAACTAAAATTAATTTATGCAACTGGCTCTGTAATATTCAGGTTGTTTTTTTTTAATTTTTATAGTAGAATTTTTTTTTTATCTTTGTTACTAATAATATTTTCATTATGCATATAAAAATTTCTTGATAAACAATGCTACTATTTTCGGCCGACTTATCGCTGTTGATATAAAACAGTCAAATTTTATTTATGTCAGACTGAAAAGTACAATTTTCTATTCTATAGTTGTAGACTATTATTTTTATGTAATGATTATTATTCATTCGGATATAAACTTTATTCTCATGATTAATAAGTATCATTACATGTATTATTTGTTGTCTAGTGCAATAATTATTGATCTATGATATTAATTTATGAAATACAAGTTTTGTACAGTTCTGTCACTTGTAACTTCTTAATTATAATTTTGTTAAAAACTACATATTTTAAACTAAAAATTACATAATTTAAGTAAATTTTTCAAACTATAACACGTTTTTCTTCATCCTCATTTATAACCTAAACAAAAAAAGAAAAAAGAAGAAAGGCATTGAAATACGCATGCATCGCTTGCCGACTACGTTTCGCATTCGTCACACGTAGGTGCTCAGAAAACAAATTGCATATTAGCGTCGGTACGTCTGCGTGTTGGGTGTCAGCGCGTCGCCGTTGTCGTTCACCCCTGTACGCGTGTTTGTGTGTGTGTGTGTGATGGTGTGTGTGTGATGGTGTGTGTGTGTGTGTGTGCTACGCGCGTGACACATTGTCCGTTGCCGCGTAATTGAATTACCCACATCAGACTCTGTGCGACGCTCGATCAGTCTTGCAGTGTTTTTTTTTTGGCGATACCTGCTCTGTGATGTTTGCCATGAAATTCATCAAAGGTGTTTGTAATTATTCAGTTAGATTTGTTTTATTTTAGTTTACAAATTGTAACTCTGCTTTAACAACCAATTTCAATTTAAAATTTTTACTAAATCATATTAATGTTAATCTTCAGGCTTTTACGGCCAGTATTCATTGAATTTATAGAATTTTCTGGGCTGGTATGCCGTGGTCGATCTATCGTCGTGGCAAACGTTTTGCCATACAACGTAGATGAATTCAGTAACCAAGCACTGAGGATGTCCCATCTACGATGTATGACGAAACATCTGCGCAAGGATAGATTGACCACGGCATACCAGCCTAGAAAATTTTGTAAATTCATACTAATAATATTTTAAATTATATATTTTAGGCAATTTATATTTAATTACTAGATTAGGTAATAGATATTATTTGATTATTTTTTGATGAAGATTAAATACGCCTTAAGTTTTTTTTTTTTAAATTGTGATTAACGAACAGTACTAGTGAGGAAAGCAGTTTATAAATGTGGCAATTTAATGATTGGGGAGTAACATACGATATTTGTGCATATAGTTTTATGCATTACTGTTCAATGTAGTAACCATATTTGCAAAAGCTTTGTATATATTTTGTTATATGTCTGCAAATTACAGATACATGACATTTTATTTTTGCTTTATCAATAACATTTTATATTTTTTTAAATGTTACGTGTAAATAGCAATAACAGTTATTTCATTTATTTGAATATTTATTTCGTATTTGTAAGAAAATATCAGATGACATTTGGATTCTCAATTAGTATACCTTTATTTCTTCAATTTCTCTCGCCATTTCTCTAATGATTCTAACAAAATTGATACCTAAACCTGATTCTGTAACTTGAACTTCACATTCCTAATAATAAAATAAATGTATGTACGGTAAACTAAATGAAGATATAATAAAATAAAACCTTCGAGCAACCTTCAGATAAAACTCCAGTTAAAGAAACACAACGGTAGACAAATTTTATTATACGAATTGCAATAACTATGCATTGAATGCGGACATTTTTTTCTTTACTCTTTACTTTGTGTGGATAAACTTACCACACTAAACTGCTCACCAGCACGACTTGAGCGATAAGCGAAATATATAAAATAAAATGGTTGATTGAGCGTGCTTCAGCTGTTTCACTTATCAGAGAGGTAGAATGAAATGTTTAAGAAAACAGTTAACTATGCACCAAGTGAAGATAGCCATTGGGGTTGCATAAGATGACTCTTTCGATATTTTGTTTTTCCCAGGCAACAAATATTTGCGTTTGACGATAAAATGCACATTTGACATACTTTACATAATGTCAAATCTGATGATCTGCCGGACATTCATTAAATTTCAAATTGTTACAATCTGTCGTACAAAATTAGAATTCAGATTTATTTTACAAACGTGATCAAAAATTTATTCATTAATTTTTGGCTAAATATAATAATAGCTTGTTATTAGTTTGTACAGGATTTAAAAAAATGCAACCGGCTTAAAAACAATATACAATTGAACTAGAATAAAATAGAGGAACAAAATACAAATACAGATTTTTACTCTACTTTAACTAAAAAAAATATTTATACTATACTTTTCTTTCAACTTTATAAAAAATAAAATTGCTTTGTAAATTTACTATATTTTGTTCATTTATTTCTATTATAAGTAAGAATTTATATCTAAGAATTTAATTTACGTATTTTAGGTAATTCTATTATTTTTTTTTTACTGTAATAAAAGCCCAATAATAATTGTATTTAACAAAGAAATGTGCTTTATGCATTTTTAAACAGTTTAATATCAAAGTAACAAGAAAATTGTTGCACTTTTTAATATAATAACATGAAAGACTTGAAAAAAGAAGCAACGAAACTAATGTCTAAATATTTATATTACTGAAAGTCTCTTGCAGAAAGAATGTTTGAATATTGAAAAATAAAAGTGTTTTTTTTTTAGTTGTAAAATTCTTGTTTAACAAAATAAAAACAACGGAACAAAAAACAAGGTAGAACGCGCAGTCAAGCTAGTAATGAAATGTCTTTGTAGATTGTAATTGTTTTCTTTTAAGGTATATAAAGGTATTTAGTAAAATTTCTTCGGAGTTAAATACATTATTAAATAACTTTGAAAAGTATGTTGTCAGCGCCTTGTCGACTTGGATGTTTGAATTTCATCAGCATTCGCAACTATGAAGGCACAAAATTACTTGCCTTTATCTCTCTTTTGGTGTACGTGTATGTGCAGGGCAGGATTTACACATAAGCTGGACAAGCTTTAGGTTAGGGCCTCTCATTTGGAAGTGCCTTACAAATTTAGTTAATATTAAATTATGCTATCAAATTAGAAAATTTTAAAAACAAATCTTCTACATACTGAATCTATAATCGATATAAATCAGTGTTTCCAATGTTAAAACAATATTTGAAATATTTATTACCCTTATGATTATTACCAAATTCTGTGGAGGAGGATCCTTTGGTGTACTGAAAAGAAAGAAATAAATTCAGTAATACTGCGTTTCAAGATAAACTTTCTGCTTTACTATGGAAAGCAAAAAATTTAGAATTCTTAAATTTTACATTTTACTAGCAGATTTCGCTTCACAAAAAGATTATTAAATATTTGCTATATTTTTTTGTTTAGCTTTAGTATTTCTATTTTCTTAATTAGAATTTTTAATGGTTTAGAAATTTATATTTTGTTTCCAGATTTAAAAAATATTTTTATAATATTTTAAGAAAGTAAAAAACGTGGATTCACGTATATTTTATTTTTGTTAAATTATTTTTTAAGCTACGAACTAGAATACAGCTTTACTTCGAAAAGTACTTCAAAAAAAGTTTAGCTCAGGACCTCACTTGTTTTAAATCCAGCCCTGTTTGTGTGTGTTTGTATGCGAGCAAAACTGACTCAAAACATTAAGGTTCGTCTTTAGGAAGAGAAATTCAATATTACGCGTTTCTACCTTGATATATATATATATATATATATATATATATATATATATATATATATATTGCACCCACACTTATACATATCCATATTCCTTTGCATCGTACCGTATTCTTGTAAAAGCGACGAATATTAGATTCGGCTTAGATTTATTTGCGACACGTTTGATTTATAATTTCTTACGCGTAATTTTGCGCTATGTAAGAGAGCAGGACTCATTCGTATCCGTATGGAATTTATTAACTATGTACCTGGAGTACAGATATGTATAATATTAATACATATGTCAAAAATTGAAGAGATTTAATTAGGAATGTAAATTTGAAATTTGATCTCAAATTAAATACAGTATAATTTAGTTGATATAGTGTTTTTTTTTATTACTGACTACTAGTTCTAGAACATAACATTATTAATTTGCGAAATGAATTTTCTTTACATAAAGTCAATATAATTTTTTCTGTCTTATTAGCAAATAATAAAAATAATTGATATAGAATTGTTCATGAAAGAAGTTGGGATAAAGTCCAATATGAGTTTTATGAAGTAAGATTTTAGGAAGAAGAAAATTGACTAGCTTATTAGACACATCGATCTCTTATTGCGTGTAATACATTATAAGTGGGAGTGAGAGATAAATATTTGAGTAAATGTTAATTTTAGTGTCAGTCATACTGTGCACAATGGACTTTCGTCCGACTTCTTTCCTGAACAATTCTATATTTGTAATTTTTATTACCTAAGGTGGAGTGGGGTAAGTGCGTAAACGGGGCAAGTGCATTAATTGGCTATATTTATTATAATATGAGATAAATTTTTCTAGCTAGTATGTAGTAATGTACTACAAGTTAATATGTACCATATCTCATAGATAACGCGCAAGAATGAACGTGATTTCCTTAATTATATCAATCAGTGTAAACAGTCACGTTTGAACTACCAAGCAAGATTGACGGCTCCGTAAACGAACAATAGTTTCTTAGGATAATTTTATATTTTTTGGGCTGAACTTCAGAATAGCCTCCCGTTTCACAAATTTTAAAAAAAGTCAGATTTGCGCATGCGTTAGCATCGGAACGCCCATATTTGGTGTATAAAAACCAGTGAACCTCAAAGTGTTTCATTAGTAATTTTCCTTTTGTTATGTTATGTTAAGAAGTCCGGTAGGTTAGGGTAGGTTTGGTAGGTAGGTTTCAGGTAGGAGTTTGTTTTTTAAAGACCGTTAAGAAGTCCGGTAGGTTAGGGTAGGTTTGGTAGGTAGGTTTCAGGTAGGAGTTTGTTTTTTAAAGACCGTTAAGAAGTCCGGTAGGTTAGGGTAGGTTTGGTAGGTAGGTTTCAGGTAGGAGTTTGTTTTTTAAAGACCGTTAAGACACATTTAAAATCATATTTTGTCATGTCGAATAGTTTGACAGTCACTGGTTTTTCAACTCGCGTGCCTACCGCAAAAACGGGAGGCTGTTCTATAACTATACCATTTTTTGTTTTTATTTTAGGTAAATATAAATAATATCGATGTAATTTTACATTAAATAAACAGTTTCATTTGTTTCTTGTTTTAATTTATTGAAAAAACACTAATCTGATCTTGCCTCGTAAATATTATAACTTGGGGCATGTGCAGACCAACACGGTGGGGTAACTGCGTATTAGGTTATCATATCTACGTGGATTGTATTTTATACGGCTTAATACGGCGTGATATGCTACGCCGTACTTAACGTGTTAAAAATTGGATAACTATAGAACTAAACAATATATTTTAATGCAGTAAAAAGCATTTTATAGCAGGATTCTTAATAATTCTGCTCCTGTCTCATTGCACATGAAACAAGGTTTTAAAGCATTTTTAACTCCCACTTACGCTCTTGCCCCATTTCAGGGGAAAGTGCAGAGTAGGTGACATTTTAAACAATTTTCTATCAAAATGAAAATTTACATTGAAAAATTAGGGTTCTAGTTAATATTAATTAAATAGTAATGATTGTGTAAAGCGTTCGATATCGACAGTGTTAAGTATTTATATATCAGATTAAAAATACATAGGTTTAAAGTCCAACTATGCAAAAACTACTCTGCACTTACCCCACTCCACCTTAATTACTTCTTATTAGTAAAAAAAATATAAACGATGCAAAATCCAGAGAATATTAAATTTTCTCATGAATAAGTCAATAAAAATTATTTATTTTCAAAAATAACAGTACTGATTTTTATGTGCTATTTAAATTTTACATTTTTATTTTTAAAATTTACAAATTTTTTATACTGAGAATTTTTAGAAAATAGGCCACTTCTTTGATGAAGAACATAACTTTGTGTAAATTTTTTTGTGCTTATAATTATTTTTTTGTTTCATTTAAAAACAAAGTTGTTTATATAAGAAGTAATATTAATTAACCTAAATATAATTTAAACATTGTATACGTATTTTGAATTACACAATGAAAAACTTGTTTATTTAACAATAAAGAAAATATGTTTTGAACTAGTTTTCTATCCGAGGCAAAGTAACATACAATTATTTTTGTTAAACATGTAAAATAAATTTTAAAATTAATGAAATAATTAAACATAATACAGAAAAAGCAATAGATATTCTCAGTGTATAAATTAGTATTTTTTTACGTATGAGTGAAAAAAAAACACTTTATGCATGAATTCTATAAAATAGTTTTTTTTTTTTGAGTGTCTGCAATTAGAATTAACTTACATAAACATTAAAATACAAATCTAAACTTTGACATTTACAATGCTGAGATCATTAGACTTGTTTCAATTGTTTTTCAATACACTCTTTTGATGCATGATTATATAACGCCGGTGTGAAATGGCGACATGATATGGACCTTTTTCACTCTTTTTTAACTTGTTTGCATTTTAATCATAACCACAAATTCTACATACGAAAAATAATAATAAAATTCAGTTTTTTAACAGTCGTAGAAAAATGTAATTTATTCAAAATTAGTATTTTAATGTTTATATATTACCAGGAGTAACATCAAAAGTAAAACCTACTACAAATTAATATGTATATAATGATACAACTATATTTTTTATTTTAAAAAAAGTTGATATAAAAGATACTAGATTCAGTTTGTTGCTATGATATTTACACAAATATAATACATAAATTTTATTAAAAACGAAATATTATATAAAATGTCTACTTATTAAAATATATTTATTATTTAAATTTGAGAAAAATTGACATTTAATACCTTGTTTTTAATATTTAGTTATTTAAATATGAACAGTTTTGATCTTATACCAACTATACTTTCTTTGCTAATATCTATTGACAGATTTTAAAATTAGTTATAAATATAAATTTGATTGACAGGCTGCGGTAGGCCAATGGTAGCTTTCAAAGTCTAAATGTCTTTAGTTCGCGTCGAGCTTACATCAGAATTTAAACATTTTTTTTGTACCACTGAATTAACATCGGCTATGTTTGAGTGGTTTGGAACTACTAAAAGTATGGGTTAAAAATTTGCATCCATTGACAATGCAAGTAAAAATTATTATTTAAACTATATAATTCAATATCTCAAATATGTATGTAGTCTTATGATCCGCTTAGGAATTATGGGTATACTTATGATAAACTTGATCGACAAAATCTGAAATTGTTGTTATTTGAACGATCTGTTAAAATAATAAATTAACTAATTTTAATTAATTAATTAAAGCAATAAAACCCAAAAACAACATTAGTCGAGCTGGAACGAAAATCTGGTAAACGAGCAATGGTGCCTTTTAAAATAGATTAGCCTTATAGTTATTCGACCGTCACTGACTATCGCATTGTTATTAATTAAGTTAACGTTGCATTGCGGTTTTATCTCGGTTTTAACTTAAACTCTTCCGCGGCTGCGCGCAAAATGCCCGCCGCGCTGCGCCGAGCTTACACCGATAATCCTACGGCCCTTTTGCGAATTAATGACGGTGATCATTAGTAGCATTGCTGGATACACCCTCCCCTTGCATTGCATTTGTTTCAATTGTTTTATTCTATATAGTTTTAGACGTTATGTGGAAAGTCTGGATTATGTTTGTTAACTACGAAAAAAAATTCTTAGAATAATACAATATTACTAATATTCCACATATAACACCAACGTCCAATCGCGTAAATCAGTGGTTAACGCAATTAGATTGTCTACTGTTTTTGTAGCGTCTTATTGATTGGTCAGTCAACAGAAAACTTGTATTTTGTATTTAGAAGAATTTTGATATTATTTTAAAGAAATCTGTTTTTGCATTATTGGGAAGAGACATAAATATTTTAATTCTATTTATGTGAGCTTACTTATATAAAACAGATTTTCCATAATTTTTAAATTTAAAAAATAGAGAAATGATATACATAATACATACAAAGCAAAAAGCATTCAGAACTCATTATATAATATAAAACGCTTTAAGGTTTAAAAAAATTAAATTTTTATGATCTAGTTACTTATTTGTTACCTAGTAAATTGTTTCTTTGTTCTGTTTATTTACGGTAAATGTCATTTGTATCAGTTTTCCTGACGAAGACGAACGTTGAGTTCGTCGAAACTTCGATTAGTAATAAATATTAATACAGAACTTAAATCTAAAGCCGTTTATTTATTGAAAACAGTTCTACAGTTCCACATTTTAATGAAGAATAATAAGCAATAATGCGATTTATTTTTATTTTCAAATTAGTCAGAATGCTTTAATGAAAACTATAACATGAACTAGTACACTAATTTTGTTTTAAACTATAATTCAGAATATTTCATAAAGATAGATGGATACAGGACTTGCAGAACATATAATAAATTAACAATAACACTTTTAATAAGCTTTCTATTCTATAGAAAACAATATAATTTTGAAATATTATATAAACAAATATTTAATTTAATTTACATATTTAAAATTTTAATATAGAATCCAAAACGATGATCATTAAAGAATTAACGCGACGATATTTTATTTTGTAAAACAAAACAAAATACCATTAAATATTCTCGACACAGCGAGAAAAAATCGTTCCGAAGTTTCATTGCCAGCTAGTTGGCGCGCGTCTTATAATGTCGTCCGGAAATAAAATCCAGTGAATTCGAATTAGACGCTCGGAAATTTATACTAATGTAATTTGATGCTGTGTAACAGCAGAACAAAGGCGCAACGACAACGAGCAAGTGGACGAAAGCCGACGAGGTTTAACTTCGGTACAGCGTTCTGGAGTTGTGAACGGGTTCCCGAAGTCGGAATGTTGGAAATCAATGTAGCTGCTCTCCAGTAAATTTTCTTGTCGGACGCTCGTCAGCTTTGCAACGCTCGAATTGATTCGAAATTGAATTATAAGACATTTTTCAGCACTTATCGACATTCCGAGCAAGACAACGATTGGCCCAACGTACGCCCGGCTATTTTAGGCCTGAATTATACAAAATATGACGAAATTATAATTAACTCCAAATGAAGTTTTTCGTTTAAAGAAAAAAATTAAATTAAAAATCATTTGTTTTTATATTAATATATTGTGAGTGTTCAATTTGTCAGTTGTTGTTTAATTTTAATTTAATAATATTAATATATTTTTAATATATTAATATTTATGTTCAGACCAGGCATTGCCATCTGTTGGCAACTGGCTAATGTTCAAGTTTCGTTATCATGTTAAGACCGCAGTTCCATCTGTTGGCCACTAGCGCGTACAAATCGTAACACATTTCATATTCTTATCAAGCTTCGTATGGCGCCCGCATTCAGTACTAGTTTCGCTTTGCATCTGCATGCATTCGGAGAGTTCATATCCGGCCGTGAACGAGTCAACATGTCCACGCATTGCTGTTGTTGAACAAGAACGCACATTTCACCTCATCAAATATCATCCGCCGCAAGTATTATTATATATTTCTGTGTCGCTTCGTACTACACATACAAGTTATGCTACGTTATTCGCTAAACGAACGACTTGTAATGTGATTCTGTCGAACATACATGAAATATCTCGCTAGCTTGCACAACGCTACTTTCTATATTAAAATAGATTCGCTTTTATCCGCTATACTACACATATTACGCAGAAGTATATCATTTCTACTATTAATTGTGATTAACTGATTGTAAATTACAAGATATCACATTTCCGCATGGTTCACCAAACACGTGTTGGAACTAACCTCAAATATTCAGTTAAGTACAACATATTTTGTTTCTTTGTGATTTACATGTTATTATTTACAATTACAAACGCTTGTATACTTGTTACACATAGAATTATTCCAATTCTATGCGCTTGCAGTATCATTATTCCGCATTTTATGTACTATGCTGACATTATTGTCGCATCACTCGCATCTATCATTCACGCTCGCATCGCTGTATTTGCAACATTTATTCTCATATTTAGTTGCAGATTCTTTTCTTTATTTGTGCTTTATTAATTGTTCTGGAAGCTTATTAACCCTAATTCTCGCTCAACACTCGTTGAAGATTTGACGATCTATACACATTCACGCATAGCTCCAGACACACACCGCAGCAACAGCCAGCTTACGTTAATTGAAGTACACGCATCTCGAAAGCTCTCACACTAACCACACAATCCTAAGCTCAAGTGTAAGGTATCTAACCGCCATTTTATTAAGGATCTGTACTACATTATATAAACGTAAGTTGCTTTTGCATTACTCATTCCACTCGTGCAGTAATTGTGCTGACACTTGACTTGCTACAAGTTATTGGTTTAATTCACTTCGCCTACCGTCCCGCACTCCTATACCTCAGTTGTGGGCCAACCTCTTTCCTCATTTCTTCCTAGAGCTACCACTTCTTGTACAAGCCCTATCTATCGCTCGGATAGGTGAAGATCGTCTCTGATCCTTATCCATCCTCTTATTTATCACTTAATTAGTTCTATTCAGCAAGTTACGCACGCTTACTTCTTATTTACGCCGCAATACAGTCCACTAGCTCGCTACATCACCGCACACACGCCGCATCGCCTTTTTTAGGAACTCGAGCACTTGCCCACAAACACAACTAGTGTTTCGTGGTTGCCAAGCCAGCACCGGGTCCCAACATTTGGTCCTTCGAGCCGGATGGGCGGGTCACAACCCTAGTGACGTGTGCCCCATCATTTGGACCTACGATCATTGAATGGGCAGGTCACAACCTGTTGACGTGTGCCCCATCATTTGAACCTTTGCACCGAATGAGCAGGTTACAACCTACGCTACGTGTGCACCATCATTCGAACCTTCGATAGCCGCTAGGCAAGTCACAACTCGTTTGACGTGTCTTCATCATTGATCATTTGGGCTCTGAACATGATCAAACGCTATATTTACGCATTCTAAACGGAATTCGCTTCGCAGTCGCCACGCTGTGCACATACAATGCACATCAGCTGTCGCAACACTAGCTCATCAGCAGCTCGAACTCGCAACACTAGCTCATCAGCAGCAACCGCATATATGACGTTCAACAAGAACTCGTATCACTAGCTCATCAGCAGCAATCGCATATACTACCTTCAACAAGAACTGGTATCACTCGCTCATCAGTAGCAACCGCATATACTACGTTCAACAAGAACTGGTATCACTTGCTCATCTGCAGCAAACGCATTAATCACGTTCATCTAGAACTCGCATCACTTGCTCATCTGCAGCAAACGCATCTCACGTTCAACACGAACACGCTTCATTTGCTCATCAGCAGCTAACGCAACAAACGCATATTCACGTTCACCTAGAACACGCCTCACTCGCTCATCAGTAGCAAACGCATATATCACGTTCAACACGAACACGCATCACTCGCTCATTCAAACTATAAACGCATATATTCAAGTTCAACAAGAACTCGCATCGCACGCTCATACGAAGCCAACGCATTTATATTTTATTCAAA
Source organism: Clivina fossor (assembly GCA_963966155.1). Lineage (NCBI taxonomy): Eukaryota > Metazoa > Arthropoda > Insecta > Coleoptera > Carabidae > Clivina > Clivina fossor. The sequence continues at coordinate 105,394 of CAWYQG010000261.1, forward strand.
CCGCAACTCGCATCGCACGCTCATACGAAGCCAACGCATCTATATCGCTATATTTTATTCAAACCGCAATTCGCATCACATCTTCATCATGACTGAGTTACTAGCTCCGTCTGTACGCCGCAAGTTTTGTCAACTGTTTGTAGACAATCTACAGTCTCTAATCACACAGGTTGCAGATCCACAAAAGGTCATAGAAGCACGCTCCCAGTTTAAGTTGCTTCCGAAACGCATTCGTGAGTTTGAAGACCATCACACTCAAATCATGATCCATTCAAGTAACATTTCCAATCAGGATCAGCTTTACGCTGAATATAATGACTTCATGGATTCTGTACGTGTCATACAAGCAGCATTCACGCAACCTCCATTCTACGAGCAACCGGCTCTGGATACCAGCGTTGCAAATATCGCATTCATATCGCAGACGTTGTCACAGTCATACACGCACGCAAAACTTCCGAAATTGGATTTACCTCAATTTTCTGGTGAGATCGCTAATTGGAACTCGTTTTTTGATATATTTTGCAGCTCCGTCCATGACAATGACAGTCTACGACCAGTTCAAAAATTCCAATATTTAAAATCTATTGTAAAAGAAGAACCGCTCGCTCTAATCAAGAACTTATCGCTCACAGATGATAATTACTCGATCGCTATTAAATTATTAACTGATCGCTACGCTCAAAGAAGATTAATATCATCTTATCATCTTCAAACGCTACTAGAATTGCCAAAGCCAATTCCAATGACTTATGATCACGCTATAAAATTCATTGCTGCAATCAGAGAGCACACTGAAGCATTAAGGGCAAACCACGAACCTGTCGATGAATGGAGTCCAGTATTAACTTTTATTCTGCTCACTAAACTCGACACAAAAATTCGCAACAGCTTTGAACGCAATTTATCTAAAAATAATTTACCTAATCTCGCTGATTTCTTAGATTTTTTAGATAAATTCATACAATCTCAGCAGTGGCAATGTATTGACAAACCACCCACTCAAGCAGATACATCACGATCCTCCGATCAGACAAATCGTACGTTATTCAAGACAAATCGCACGACATTCAACACATCATCATTTGTATCAACTGTAAACACAAGTAAGTGTATCGCTTGTTCCAATCGGCATGCACTGTACAAATGTTTCAAGTTTCAATCTATGGAACCAACCAAGCGATTTGAGATGATACGCACCAACAACTGTTGTCGTAACTGCTTATCAGCAATACATGCTACGTCTACTTGCAAATCAAAATTCAACTGTCGCAAATGCAATAAACGACATCACACGCTCCTGCACTTTGAACGAGTTGAAAAGTCAACAAACGCTTTAAGTCAGCCGCAAGTTGCGGACAACGCAATCAACAACAGTCCGTCAACTTCTCCTATGCCTATGATAGCAGGTACAACTCGGACTTCATCACTTTCGCACAGCACGGCAGTTTCAGCAGTTCTGTTAGGTACAGCTATTGTACGTATTCAAGATTCACTAGGATCATGGCAATCAGTACGTGCACTTTTAGATAGTGGAAGCGAATCTTCATACATTTCTGAAAATTGTTCCAATCGTCTACAATTACCAATACATTCTGCAAACATCGTCGTTTCAGGATTTGGAAACTCTACAGCTCTGAACAACGTTCGAGGCAATACAACAATTTGTCTATGCTCTTCGCACAACGCTTCATCAGCATACACGCTCTCCGCAGTCATTGTTTCGCAAATCATCCAAGATTTACCAAAGGCGCAACTTTCTTCCGATCTACTTTGTCAATTTCGACATCTACAGTTAGCTGATCCAGACTTTGTAACACCAGCGCCCATTGAATTGTTAATTGGTGCTGATCTGTATTTCAATCTTCTCACTGGTCACAAGCAAACCACTGCGAATGGTCCGACTGCTATTGAAACCTCATTGGGTTGGATTGTTTCTGGACCAATCTGTTCGCTAACCGCATCAACCGTTACCACATGTCTGACGGTTCAGAATCCGTTTTCGCCAGCATTATCGGAAATTTGGAACGTGAAGACGCTGCCACGATCGCTACACTGTCAAGTTTAGATCATCTAGCCAATAATATCTTTTCATCTCAACACAGAAGATTAGAATCAGGACGCTATGTGATTTCGCTTCTTCTTAAAGAATATCCTCCTAAGTTAGGAAATTCATACGCGAACGCACTTAGATGTTTTAATATTTTTCAATGTCGCCTACCATCTGACAGTCACTTAAAATTGGAATATTGCAAATATATTGCTGATTACTTAGAACAAAATCACTTGTTATTATCTCGCTTAATAAAATATTTGTTAGACACCGTAACATTGTCTTTCTTTAATATTTTAGCGTCGTCCGATTCTACAATCACTCTGTCATGGGTTCGGACACCACCATACAAATGGAAAACTTTTGTAACCAGCCAAGTTTCTGAAATTCAACAGAATCTTCTGCAAAATATGTGGCATCATATTTCGTCGGAAGACAATCCTGCTGACTATAAACTTCTACATCAATATTCCAACTTAAATCACCTGTTAAGTATTACTGCACTCTGCACCAGATTTTACAAAAGGTTAAAATTGAAGGAAGCAATATCATCGCCTGCACTATTAGCATCAGAACTCGATAACGCCTCAATCACATGGGTGAAAATTACGCAACTTGAAGCATTCGCTGATGACATCGCAAGATTTGAGAATGAAATTCGAAATTCCAGCCTAAGTGTTTCTCATAAACACCCTATACTGCTACCATTACGTAATCGCTTAACCGATTTTGTCATCGATTATTATCATCAGAAATATCTTCTCCCATCGCCAAGAACACTTCAAGCAATTTTAAATCGCCGATTTTGGATTGTAACTGCTCGCCGTCTGATTCGCAGTTATTCTTTTAACTGCATCAAATGCTTACGCTGTCATCCTATTGGAATCAATCCTAATATGGGCAACTTACCAGATCATGTATATCGAAAATCAAATACCAATTTTCTATGCCGCTGGCACCTGTTACAAAATGTCTTACAATCATTTTGGAACCTATGGCATGCCGAATCTCTCAACACACTCCAGCAAAGATTAAAATGGACACGCTCTACCGTTAATCTTCAACCTGATCAACTCGTGATCATCAAAACGATCTACTACTTCCTCTTCAGTGAAAGCTAGCTTGAATCATTAAGGTTCACCCAGGAAGATAACGTAGCTAGAGTAGCTTAAGTCCGAACAGCTTCTGGAGCATTAACAAGATCCGTTGTCAAACTGTGACCACTCTTGTGATCCTAAAAAACTCCGTTTTTGGCCGGCCGGCATGTTCAGACCAGGCATTGCCATCTGTTGGCAACTGGCTAATGTTCAAGTTTCGTTATCATGTTAAGACCGCAGTTCCATCTGTTGGCCACTAGCGCGTACAAATCGTAACACATTTCATATTCTTATCAAGCTTCGTATGGCGCCCGCATTCAGTACTAGTTTCGCTTTGCATCTGCATGCATTCGGAGAGTTCATATCCGGCCGTGAACGAGTCAACATGTCCACGCATTGCTGTTGTTGAACAAGAACGCACATTTCACCTCATCAAATATCATCCGCCGCAAGTATTATTATATATTTCTGTGTCGCTTCGTACTACACATACAAGTTATGCTACGTTATTCGCTAAACGAACGACTTGTAATGTGATTCTGTCGAACATACATGAAATATCTCGCTAGCTTGCACAACGCTACTTTCTATATTAAAATAGATTCGCTTTTATCCGCTATACTACACATATTACGCAGAAGTATATCATTTCTACTATTAATTGTGATTAACTGATTGTAAATTACAAGATATCACATTTCCGCATGGTTCACCAAACACGTGTTGGAACTAACCTCAAATATTCAGTTAAGTACAACATATTTTGTTTCTTTGTGATTTACATGTTATTATTTACAATTACAAACGCTTGTATACTTGTTACACATAGAATTATTCCAATTCTATGCGCTTGCAGTATCATTATTCCGCATTTTATGTACTATGCTGACATTATTGTCGCATCACTCGCATCTATCATTCACGCTCGCATCGCTGTATTTGCAACATTTATTCTCATATTTAGTTGCAGATTCTTTTCTTTATTTGTGCTTTATTAATTGTTCTGGAAGCTTATTAACCCTAATTCTCGCTCAACACTCGTTGAAGATTTGACGATCTATACACATTCACGCATAGCTCCAGACACACACCGCAGCAACAGCCAGCTTACGTTAATTGAAGTACACGCATCTCGAAAGCTCTCACACTAACCACACAATCCTAAGCTCAAGTGTAAGGTATCTAACCGCCATTTTATTAAGGATCTGTACTACATTATATAAACGTAAGTTGCTTTTGCATTACTCATTCCACTCGTGCAGTAATTGTGCTGACACTTGACTTGCTACAAGTTATTGGTTTAATTCACTTCGCCTACCGTCCCGCACTCCTATACCTCAGTTGTGGGCCAACCTCTTTCCTCATTTCTTCCTAGAGCTACCACTTCTTGTACAAGCCCTATCTATCGCTCGGATAGGTGAAGATCGTCTCTGATCCTTATCCATCCTCTTATTTATCACTTAATTAGTTCTATTCAGCAAGTTACGCACGCTTACTTCTTATTTACGCCGCAATACAGTCCACTAGCTCGCTACATCACCGCACACACGCCGCATCGCCTTTTTTAGGAACTCGAGCACTTGCCCACAAACACAACTAGTGTTTCGTGGTTGCCAAGCCAGCACCGGGTCCCAACAATTTAATTTATTTAATATTATTATAATTTAATTTATTAATATATTATTTATTTATATGTTTATACATCAATACCAGAAATAACACGTTATTAATTTTTACCTTTTTAAAGATATTACCTTCTGGCAATTTTTATATTACAGAAATTTTTTTTTAATATTTTTTTTGGTATGTAGCATTAAGGAATTGGTTATTGTTTTTAGTTATTTTGAAAACTACTCTGTTTTATTACTAAATTTATTTATTGCAGACATTTAAACATTATGTTTCCTAATATTATTTCTATTATTGATTTAATAGCTATGTTTTTGACAAACCTGTGATTATTAAAAAAAGTTTATTTTTTCAATGTTAACAATTATCAAAGTTTTGTTATCAAACATGTAAAGATTATTTGAAAATATTCATAAAAAAAAACTTTGTAAAAGTAAACTTAAGTAATTTTTATCACATATACCAAAAAGAAATTATTGGACCTAAATAATATTTTTTTTTATGTGCGATATATCAGATGTTTTACATTTAGTAGCTTTTTTTTAAAATATTGAAAAAAACTCCTAGTTACATTTCTTATTTGTAGGATGTACAAGAAATATAGTTTTGCTCTTTGATTAATTGTGCTGTAATTATTTTTTTTTATATTGATGTTTTTATTCATCATACTTAATCACATAAAATAACGTAAAAAAATATTCAAATATTTTTCAACATTTAAACTATTTTATTTAATTATTACTTAGTTTTTATTGACATTTTTATTTATATACATACAATTGAAGAGCAACAACGTGGCATGTATTAATTTTTAATAATCGATAGTGATAACTTCATTAATATTAATATATTTTTTTTAATTTAATAGAACGTATTTATAAGAATTATAACCCTAATATTTACTTGTGATAACTTCATTGATATTAATAATTTTTTTTAATTTAATGGAACGTATTTATAAGAATTATAACAACTAATATTTACTTTTCAAATTAGTATAATTGATACATTAAATATTTAAAAGTTATATATTTTTGACCATAAAAATTTTATATATTATTTAAACTATATTTTTCAAATTGCATTTCTATGTTTAACATAACTTTTTATCTATCTTCACCTCAATTTTTTGCTTCAACTTTATTCCTGAACTGAACAGAAAAACAAAAAAAAAACTATACAACTCTGTAAAAATCTTACAAGCAAAATTAGTTATATTTTTATATTTACAACTCACTAAAATAGTATAATATAAACTTTTATACCCGAACTTTTAGAACAGTTATAAAAATATAACCGTCTTTTCTGACGCCTCTTATTTTCCAGGTACGGAAACGAAATTTGCCGGGTCAAGTTGCAACGATCTGGTGACGTCAGACGCCGCGGGTTCAACAATTATCAGCGGTCACTTCGATAAAAGGATTAGGTTTTGGGATACTCGAGTCGACACGAGCGCCAACGATATTGTCCTACAAGGCAAGGTTACATCACTCGACTTAACTAGAGGTTTGTGTTTGTTTTATATCTCGACCAATAATCGTTTCATTCGCTCCAAATACTTTTGGGGGTCGATCGGACACTTTTAGATCTTGTTTTAATTGTGGAAAGGATATTGTTATTTTGTTTCGGATTTATTTTTGCTTTGATTTCTTTTATTAATTAATTTAAAGGATGCGAGTTAAATTTGTGTTTTTTTTTGGAAGGGATTTTTAAAATGATTTAGCCTCAGGATATTTAACGATTTGTATTAGGTTTCATTGAATATTTAAAGGTGCTTTTGTTTTTTATGTGTAGCATAATAATATAATGACTCGTATTATAACAATTTTATTCGTATTTTTTGAAGATAACTGCCTTTATTATTTATTTCAAAGTAAATTTTTGCTTTTTGTTTTCATTTTTAAGTGCTTAATAAATAGTATAAAATTTGCGGTAAATTTATTTAATATTGGGAATCGACAATGTAAAATGAAATATTTATAATGAAAAATTTGATTATACAAAATATGAGTTTTGATCATTTCTAGTGACCTACAATTTTTTTAAAAAGTAATAATGCATCATTATAATGTTTGAGTCATAGGTAAAATTTTGTCTAATTTAGCTATTGTTGTATCTCAAATGGTTTTTAAGATTCCCATACACAGCAACTTAGGTTGTGGCAGGAATCCTATTATATGGCATATGATATTTATCTCACAAAAATGAATTTTTTATTTGGACATAGTTACGAAAAAAGGAATCAATTCACAGAAAGTAAATTCGGAGTAAATGAAGTTTAAAGTTAAAATTCTAAATATTTAATTTAAATTTATAACTTGGTTCATAGCGCTATTAGGAATATAAAATTAATAGTTGTGACTTTAATTTTTGTGCCGCGCTCACACCAGAATTTAAATTAGATATTATTTTTGATATTAAAACTTTGTACCACTGAATCGATATTGGTTGCATCTGACTGGTTCTGAACCCGTTATAAGCTGTAGGTCCTTTGCTTAGCTGTAAGCACCATTGACAATGCAAGTAAAAATTTGTAATGAAATTATATGATCAGCTTCTCGAGCATATAGATTTTATGTTTTACTTATAAATTACGGGGACTGATTTAATATTTTTATAAGCGTTTATATTATGATGTATAGCAACTATATAAAGTTAATATGTTAATTAGCAATATATTGTAATTAAGAAACGAATTTATAGGAACATTAAAGTTATCTCTTAAATGGGTTTTTTCAAAAAAAAAATATACAAAATAAATTTTTTAATGTTTACATCGTGAAATGGTGAAATATACTATATTAAAAATCTAATATAATATTACTTTGGCTATAACGAATGTTTTAAATGACGCTGCGTAAAAACCATTATGCTAATAAAATATTTATTTGAAGTTAAGTAATTAATTTGTATAGCTTCCTTTGCTACTGCATAATGTATTTAGATGTAATCTATTTGTATTTGAAAATATGCATATCGAAATTACTACCTTTTCGTATTACATAAATCTTGTAGGGACATAAAGTAGATTTCAATATACAAAGATTGTATAATTACATCATCAGATATTATCATATATGCGTATTTCACCTTGTTTATTTTGCTATTTGCATATTTCATTTACATTGTAATATAAATTTTATTTGTTTATCATTTGTAACTTACTATAAAACTAACTTAATTTTAGATATTCTGTAGAGCATGAAAAAGTTTAAAATATTGTAATTTTATTACGTAGTAAATATCCTTTCAAAACTCATTATATTAAAATAAAAGAGTTTTAGGTTGAAGTTCTGTTATATTATAATTATAATTCGTGAAATGGGCAAAATTCTGCGCAGTTTGTCAAATGGACGTATGTGATAAATGTTTTATTACAGGTTACAATAAACATTTTTTTAATTGTATATTGTACAACGGGGACTTACTTGTAAAATAAAAATAAAAAATTTTATTACTATCTGATTTATTGACTTAAAAGACAAACATTTGCATGAAAACAATATTTTTATTATTTTTTTTTTTTAAATTTATTGTCAAAATAAAGGTATTGTATTTTTATGTGACGTCAACAATGTTATTTGGGAAATTCCTTACATCTCAAAAATAATTGCCAATAGCCAAGCTTTTCAGTATAAAATAGTGATACTATTAAAAGTATCACTAGTCGTGTCTGTGATTTCGAACAGTACGGACGTGCTTGTTTATCAGTGCGAGTTTTCGAAAACATTAAGTTTAATTAAATAAATTAAATTTTTCTTTCAAAAACAAAATTTTATATTTGTGTATACAAGTAAATACCGACACCAACATAAATTATTTTAAAAATAATAATCTTTTTTTTCGTTTTTTTTTTTTTTTTTGTTTTATTGTACTTTTCGAATAGTTGTTACAGTGATTTTAGTGATAGTGGTTTTTCAAGTAAAGTGCAAATACAAATAAAAATCGGGAGTGCTTCAGCATCAGTTTACCCAGTGTGCAGCTACAACAAACTGTTTCTGCGCTCGCCAAAACAAGCGGTACGGGCTCCGGCCCTGGCCCATCAAACATGGAGGGCATTTCCTCCTCTTCTGCTGGATCATTCTTTTCCAAACCGAACCCAAATCTATACAAGCAATTCATTTTGGTCAAATGCAATGGTGAAAATATAAACTTTAACAAAACTAACCCAATAATCTTAAACAAAACTTTAAAAGATACTGTTGGATCTATTGATAGCTGCAAAAAAATTCGCGAGGGCCTGTTAGTAGTCACAAACAATCAGAAACAAACTGATAAAATCCTTAAAATCAAATCGCTTTGTAATATTCCTGTTTCATGTAGTAAACATGAAACGTTAAACACTTCTAAAGGTCTCGTCTATTGCCCAGATCTTCTAAACTGTGACACAAACGAACTACTCGATGAAACAAAATCGCAAAAAGTTATCGCTATTCGAGCCCTAACAAAATACAAAAATGGCAAAGCAGAACCAAATGGTGCTTTTATCTTTACCTTTGATTCTTTATCCTTACCTGAAAGGGTACAGGGTGGGCAAATTTGGACGTTTTTATAGGGGAACTCGGAAACTATAAGAGATATGGAAAAATAAACCGCGCATCCTCGATCCCTTTTTTTGAGAGAAACTCAATTATGAAAACAAAAATTAGCTATCGTCTTTTGTTTTCGAGTTATGGCGAAAAGTTCGCTTTTTCCGTATTTTGATAAATGGCAATATCTCGATGGTTTTTTAAATTAGACAAAAATAATTTTTACATTCTTAAGGCACTTTTTTTAGTAGAATGAAACGGTCTTAACGGATATGATAAATCTCTGTTAATTCTCAGGTTATAACATAAAGTTGTGTTATTTTAAATACAAGTCATAGTCGGCTCTGACTTAGTTAAATAGAGATTTTTTTTCTCTTTTCAATGATATACAGTGTGTTGACCGCGACCCCGGAACATAGGACTTTAACATGTAATTTCGAGAAATTGCGATATACTACTTTCTCGAGTAAAATTCGAAGAAATACTTACAATACTTTTCGATAGGGCATAATAAGTTCTATAATTTGGTTTTAGTTTTAATTTGCTAGCATGTGCCATGTGGGCTCTAAAATTTTTTTTGGATTTTTTGATTTTTATTTTTTTTCTCAAAAAATATGAGGTATAGAAAAATAAGCATGACATGGAAAAATGAGGAATAATGAGTACTATAATTTGGTGAACAAACCATTATTCTAGGTTGCATCGTTTAGTAAAAAAAAATTAAAAACTGAATTTTTGAAAATCTCTCAAGGGGGTACCCTGGTTTGTTCACCAAATTTGTTTGTTCACCAAATTATAGTACTCATTATTCCTCATTTTTCCATGTCATGTTTATTTTCCTACACCTCATAGTTTTTGAGAAAAAAAAATAAAAACCAAAAAATCAAAAAAAATTCTAGAGCCCACACGGCACATGCTAGCAAATTAAAACTGAAACCAAATTATAGAACTTATTATGCCCTATCGAAAAGTATTCTAAGTATTTCTTCGAATTTTACTCGAGAAAGTAGTATATCGCAATTTCTCGAAATTACATGTTGAAGTCCTATGTTCCGGGGTCGCGGTCAACACACTGTATATCATTGAAAAGAGAAAAAAATTCTCTATTTAACTAAGTCAGAGCCGACTATGACTTGTATTTAAAAAAACACAACTTTATGTTATAACCCGAGAATTAACGGAGATTTATAATATCCGTTAAGACCATTTCATGCTACTAAAAAAAGTGCCTTAAGAATGTGAAAATTATTTTCGTCTATTTTAAAAAACCATCGAGATATCGCCACTTATCAAAATACGGAAAAAGCAAACTTGTCGCCATAACTCGAAAACAAAAGACGATAGCTAATTTTTGTTTTCATAATTGAGTTTCTCTCAAAAAAAGGGATCGAGGATGAGCGGTCTATTTTTCCATATCTCTTATAGTTTCCGAGTTCCCCTATAAAAACGTCCAAATTTGCCCACCCTGTACATGTTGCCATGTATTCCTTACCAGTGAGACAATACATCCCAAACCCAATTCGTTGTGCCGGATGTCAAGGTTTCGGACACATTGAGGCCAGATGTCCCGCACCAACCATCAAAATATGTATTTGTGGACAATCCAAACATGAAGGACGGGCATGTGATGTTGAAAAAATTTTCTGCGTCAATTGCAATGAAAAACATCCCTCATCCAGTCGCAGCTGTTCCTTTTTCATGTATTATCACTCCATTAATGTTTATCGAATTACAAACAGATGTAGTTACTTTGAGGCAAAAAAGTACATCGATACCATTTGTACGGATCCGACAAAAGCCAAACAATCTTCATACGCACAAGCAACAAAAAAACACCTTCCCCTACAGCAAATAATCAAATTGATCCTAACCAATTAATCATATTACTAGAACCTGTACTCAAAAATTTAGTTGAAAAAATCTTCTCCAACCTTTTCTCCGCCACCCCCATTTCTGCTCCACAATTAAAGCCTCCTGGTAAAAAATCACAGCCGGCACCAAAACCAAATGCGACTTTGGTCGCTCCTATTCCAACCATCATGGCAGCGCCCGGAACCAATATTGTTGTCAAGAAACCTTCCACTTCTGCACCGTCTTCCTCCTCTCCTTTCGCTGCAATGAAACGCACAGCTTCTACAGCCAGCCTACAACGTAAATCGTCAGCGTCCAGCGAGGAAGTGATTGATAGTGATCTTGATGCATCTGACGACTTTGTATCAATGACATCGGATGATTCGCAACCCAATCTAAAAATGACAATCAGAAAAGCTAAACCCAAACTAAAGCAAAAAAAACCCGATTACTAACGATGATTCATTTAATAAGAATAAATAATAATTATAATTATTTATTTAATGGAATGTCCGCTTTACTCATGGTAAACGATTATGGTTTATATCATTACAATAATAATTTATATACTTTTAGTACTTGTTTACGTCAATTAATTGGTTCTATAACCAGAACTTCGATGCAAATCTATCGATTTATTTTCAATTTATGCATTACTATTAAACATTTTAATAAATACTTACATATTAAACTAAATAAACATAAAACTCATAAGCTGCATGGACTTTTGTTCCCTTTTGTCTACCATCATAGTGTGGGTTTGCACATAGTGCAGATGCAACACCACCTCTTGGTAGTTGCTTCGGCAATATTATCAACTTCTTCTAGAAATAAATATAAAATTATCAGCATCTCTAAATTTACTTCTCGATCATATTTTCCATTTAGATGTTTCTATTATTTAACATTAATTGGATTTCGATATCCTTATAATTATAATAAAAATCTAAAAATCCTTACGCTCGAGTATTTCGTAATTCCCAAAAAACCCTCATAAAACCATCATGCTTATACACTGGAATATCAACGGCATTAAATATCGTTTCAATGAACTCAATTTGCTTGTGGCTGAGCACAATCCTTACATTCTCTGCATTCAGGAATCTTTGTTACGATCTAATGAAACATTTCAACTAAAGGGGTTTAATTCATTTTGCAAGGACTGCAGCATCAATGCGCAACGCGCAAACAAAGGCGTAATCACACTTATCAATAAAAAAATTGCTGCTAAAGCTATCAATATAACATCCGATCTGCCAGTAATCGCTGTACAGATCTTCAATAATAATAGTAAAGCTCCCACTTCGCCAAACCAGTCACGTATGAAGAAGTTAACAATCTGCAACATCTACATTCCGCCTAATTGGCGATTTCCTGCCTTTGAATTACATAATATTGAACGCCTATTACCGAAACCGTTCATAATGTGTGGCGACTTCAACGGCCACTCCATACTGTGGGAAACAAATATTACTGGTCCAAATCGTATTGGTAGAGCAATTACTGCATTCCTGCAAAACAACAATAACATTAGTCTACTTAACAAAACCAATGTTCCAACTTATCTAAATTTACGCTCAAATTCTACTTCTTCCATCGATCTGTCTCTCTGTTCGGCTAACATCGTTCAACATCTGTCTTGGTCAACAATCAAAAACGACGCTTACGGCAGTAACCACATTCCAGTCTCGATTAAATTTGATAAGGCATCCGATTTCGATTCGCAAGAAGCCCTACTACATACTCACCGATTTCGTTACGATCGAGCTGATTGGGATTTGTTTAGAAATGAAGTACAAATTCCTACTGCAATTTTCGACAGTGACACGGATATTGATGAATTATTATTCAATATTAATGCTAACATTTTTTCTGCGGCTCTGAAATCAATCCCCATTAGTAAGTGTGGCATTAAAGATTGTCCTCAGTATCAAAGTTTTATCGATACTTATCATCCTTCTCCACCAGTAGTTGACTCTTTGCATTCATCCTCTTCAAATTTAGATTCTCGTTCATTTGGAGTCAGTGACGACAGCAGCAGTTCTAGTGGTGGCGACTTGCTACCATCATCATCAATGTCGCAATCTTTAGCTTCGCATTCAATCAATTCGAATGATAGTGACCCTTCGGACAATATTAAACTTCGTAAACCTGTTCCTTGGTTCTCCAAGGAGCTTCTACTTATAATAAAAGCAAAAAGGCGTGCATATCGTCTTTATCGTAAGCATCCGAACGATGCTAACAAAATTAACTTCCTGAGAGCCAGAGCTGCAGCAAGATATGCTGTTATTCAATCGAAACGCAACAGCTGGCATAAATTCGTGAACCATTTTGGTGGCGGTAGTGGTGATACTTCCTCCTCCTCATCATCAGCCTTAAATTCTGACGTCGTTTGGAAGAAAATCAAATCCATGTTTGGACTCAAAACGTTCAAACGTATTAACCTGATGAACAATGGTACTGGTAGCGGGGATGTCGTTGATACCAACGAGATATGTGAGTTGTTGGCCAATCATTTCGCTTCTGTAAGCAATGATGACAATTATACAGCTGACTTTTACCGTGCTAAAGTGGATGCTGAAGCTTACGACAATCTCAATTTCAATCAGCCTAGTGATAATAGACATCTCGATATTTGTAATATCAACTTTACGCTGAAAGAACTTCAATCTGTTCTTCACAATATAAAGAAGAAAAATGCGGCAACTGGCCCGGATATGATATCGTATACGATACTAAAAAACCTTCCATTGGAGATGATTTTAATTATTCTCCAATTTTTTAATCACATATGGCTTAATGGTCTCTTTCCAGCTATCTGGAAAACTTCATATATTGTTCCGCTTTGTAAGCCGGGCAAACCAACCTCCGATCCTTCTTCATATCGGCCGATTTCGCTTACATGCCACCTAGGAAAAATTTACGAAAAACTTATTAATAACCGTTTAAATTGGTATTTAAATATTAATAATTATATTAAAAATTACCAGTGTGGTTCACGTAGTGGATATTCCACTAACGACATACATATCCGTTTCGCTAGTGACATACAGAAGTCTATACTTTCGCGCAAACATCTTGTAGCCATATCGGTCGACATCACAAAGGCTTACGACATGACATGGCGTCATAACATCCTACGTCAATTATACAACTGGGGCTTGCGTGGCAATATTGCTTTTGCCATTGAACAATTCTTATCTGAACGTAGCTTTCAAGTAAAATTGGGATCGTTTCTGTCTTCCTCGCACAGCATGCAGAATGGCATACCACAAGGATCTACGATTTCCTGTTCACTCTTCTTAACGGCGATCAACTCAATTGCAGAAGGTATCCCTAATTCGGTTAATCCCCTGCTTTACATGGATGACCTATTGATATATATGTCGGCTGAAAACTTAACATTTTTAAAATGTAATCTTCAAAAGGCAGTAAACCGCATTGAAAAAAATGCTAACGACATCGGATTTCGTTTTTCATTGGCTAAAACTAAAATGATCGATTTTTGTAGGTTACGTAGAGCTCATGCAGCTCCAGTTGTTAGGTTTAATAATGGTAGAGATATTATACAAGTGGTAGACCAAATCAAAATTTTAGGCATTCATTTCGATAATAAATTAACATGGCGGTTACATTTTAATCACTTAGTTGCAACAGCTCAACGGGCATTAAACCCTATTCGATGCTTGAGCAATACGGTATGGGGTGCTGACCGCCATCTCCTAGATATTCTTTTTAAATCGCTCGTTCTTTCACGATTAGACTTCGGATGCATTGCTTACGATTCAGCCAGGCCTTGCCATTTGAAGAAGATCCTTCCGATCATTAATGCCGGTTTACGATGCATAACGGGTGCATTTCGAACAACCCCATCTAGCAGCTTGCATGCTGATGCCAAATTTCTGCCAATACAGTTACGTCGCAAACACCTGGCACTAAAATATACAACCAAATTAATGGCCAATAATACTCACTTAAATTTCGACTATATATTTAACAATACTGAATTGGAAAGGTTACGAGCACAAAGGCCCCCATCTGCCATCATGCCATGTGCGCTACAGTTATATAACATATACAACAACATTAATAATGAAAACAAATACCTTATCCCAGCTACCGCTAACAAACCTCAATCCTTACAGCCACCAAAATGGTCAATACTGTCTTCTGATTATATTGAATTTGATCTATCTCTTACTAATTTTAAAAAAAGCGATACACCACCGTCACTATATAGGCAGTTATTTCATGAAATAATAGATTCGTTTTCGACGACGTCGTCGTCGTTGCCATCTACAATCATCTACACAGATGGTTCAATGCATATTAGTAACAATAAAATTGCATGTGGCATTTATAACTCGTCTTCCAATGACAGAGTGTCTCATCATCTACCTGACGTATGCTCCGTCTACTCGGCTGAATTAATAGCTATTTTTTTAGCTATTAAAAAATTCTATGATAATAAAAAAATTTCTGCTGCAGCTACCGCTGTTAGCAATGATGATTGTACTGGTTTCGTGCCTGATATGATACCCAGTCGTCTGGTCATTGTATCGGACTCAATATCTTCGCTTCAAGCCATTCTTAACCATCCCAAAAGCAACAACAATAATTCTGATGCAACAATTAGCTACATACATCACTACATTTACAAATTATACACTTACCATAACATAAAATCTACTTTCATATGGGCACCATCTCATACAGGTATATATGGTAACGAGGTAGCTGATGAATTGGCAAACAATGCTGTTGTGGAGCAGTTGGCAACTAATTTCGATTCTTCGCTCATCACAAAACTTGTTCTACAGCAAGATCTGATTCGATGCAGCAAAACGAACGCATTAACTGCCTGGCAAAACCTCCACACCCAGATTCAAACCTTTTATTTGAGCTGGAGTTGTGCGAGAATCGCCTTCGATAATAAAGATCCTTACAAAAACTTGAGTCGTAATGATCAGACAAGACTGGCCCGTATACATCTTGGTCATACAAAACTTACGCATTCCTATCTTCTGGATTCAACGACATCCAAACCAATATGCACTTCTTGCATAGATGCTAATTATGACCTCACAGTGGCGCACATATTCTCAAACTGTACAAAATACAAGAACATCCGCATCAAACACAACATATCCATAGAATCACTGAACCAATTGGCAAATGATTACGAACCTGCAAACATAATTGCATTTCTGAAAGATTCAGGTTTATATAACACTATATAATTCAATTTTCTCTTTACTTACTTGCAATACTAATATTATAAGCTTTTTCCTCAAGATAAATAACAAATTTTGATAAACACGAAATGGCATAAATAACTTGTCAAATTACAACAACAACAACAACAACGACACGAACATATATTATCAACAACAACACACTCAAATAAAATTACGTACATGAATGGCGCAATAAATTCTCATATATAATTATTAGTTTGTTAGCTTGTATATTTGTCTATTTATCGTATTATATTGTATTTATTGTATTAAATCTATAATGGTAAAACATGCCGCAAATGACCATAGAAGTTGCGCGGCTATATATTAAAAAAAAAAAAAAAAAAAAAAGTATTACTATTAAAATTATTAATTGTTAAAATATCTCTAGCCTCGAACGAATATATAACAGAAAAAAAACCACAACGCTGATGACGTAATTCCGCCTGCAAAATTAAAATTTTAGAAACTAAAATATTTATTTCTAAGCTTATTTGACACATTAAAAAAAATACATATTACTTATTTTTGTATGTAGAATAACATGTAAAAAGTCAAAAATTGTGTTAAATCTCTATTACAGAAAAGTATTTAATTTTTTCTTGAAGATTAGTAATATATTTTATAACGATTAAAAATTTAAAAATAATTACTATTTTACATAATATCTATTTTGATTTTATTTTCTTACAATTGTTTGTTTTTCATTCCAGACTGTAATTATTTATTGGCCTGCGTTAGAGATGATACTCTAAAATTACTCGACCTCAGGATGAACCAAATTGTACTTTATTTTAGGTAAGTTTCAAATTATTTATAATTATTTTTCTAATATTTTTTTGTCGTTTTGGGAATTTTTTTAATTCATTTTGTTTAAATTTTCGACACAGTATCGTAATTTTTTTTTTTTTTCAATATAAAATTTTATTG
This sequence comes from Clivina fossor, assembly GCA_963966155.1. Taxonomy (NCBI): domain Eukaryota; kingdom Metazoa; phylum Arthropoda; class Insecta; order Coleoptera; family Carabidae; genus Clivina; species Clivina fossor. The sequence continues at coordinate 122,720 of CAWYQG010000261.1, forward strand.
GCTTTGAGGAATTATTTCTGTATTCAAATAGTTTTAATTGTAATCTTCAGGCTTTTCATAAAACATGCATATGAAGGTGTTACTTTTTTTATAGAAAATTTGTATAACATAGAAATATATTATTATCAAGAAATATTAAGTTACACTTTACTTTGCATGATAAAATTGATCTTATCTTTAAATTATTACGAGTACAGTATTTTTATTAGAAATATAGACACGTATTTACGCTTATGTATACCTATAGTTAGTACTTCATATTATTTTTAACTTTTAATATATTTATATGTGCTACTTTTATCAGTAGTAATTACAACTGCTCCCATATGTATATAATATCAAGATAGTATCAATTTTCAGTCATTTTATATTAAACTCGTATCGATTCTAATTAACTGTCAATTAATTAAAAATGTTTTAACGGGACGTTATTCTATTTAAACATAAAGTGTAGACAAGTGTAATTAAAATCAATAATTTAAAAAAATGATATTTTTTTAGTTTAATTTAGTTTAGTATGACTATTACTAAGTTATATACTATATACTGTAGAACTAGAGGTACATAGTAGAGAGTCCTACCAATTCATACACATACTCATATACATAACACTATAGTGATATTACACAAACACTAGTAAACATCTTCTGACAGAAATAACTAAGAGTGCATTAACAGACTATACAAAAAACACATTCAAAACATACTTAGTTTACTTAGCAACATATTTAAGTGGGAATTAAAGTATGTTTACTGCATTGACACTGAATTTTGCATCAACAAAATTACAGTCTAATTATCTGTTTTTTTATGCTGACTCTTTCTCTTGTTTTATAATTTGGTTAAATTTGGTAGGTAATTAAAATAGTATTTTTAACCAAAGGTTAATAATTTTAATTTTTTATATATATATATATATATATATATATATATATATATATATATATTATAATAACAATAAATATTTTCTTATTCTTCGATTAATTATTCTAGGAATAATACTATTCTGTTAACATCGATAAAATAGCTTAACTTGTATTTATTCTCGAGTTAGTTAGTTAATTTCTGTTTATTATTACCAGGGATTATGTTTATTTAAATTTATTCATTAAATATATTAATTTTTACAAGTATTATAAAATTAGAACTACTGCTTATATGCATATTTATTATTTAATTTAAAAATTACGTTAGAATGTATGTAAACAAATTTATTATTTCTATTTATCACGTAGCTACGGGCATAATTTTAAACAATAACTACCACAATATTACGATATTATAACCTCATCTGGCTTTACAAACTAAATCGGTTTACACTAAAACGTTATAAATTGAACCAACATTCTCCGCTTCGATAATTTCAAGCCAGATTACAGATTACACTCAATGCAAGTGCAGTACGGCGAATTACTACTGTTAGCTTGCAACTCACACTACACCTAACACACTATGTGTTGCATACATACAATTATTTGTTCACATACAGCCATTTTCAATTTATTAACGTGTCACTTTGTCATTTTACCTGTTAAATTTCGGTGGAACGTTTTTGATAAATATTTATAAACAGAATTTTCACTTTTACTAGATTGATTATATTTTAAATGCGGTTGTAATTCGGGCAGGCAGAGCAGCAAAATTTAATTTTAGAATTTTGCAGTATTTATCGAAACTTGTTTTGTTTTGAATAAATTAATATAAATTTTACGAATATACATTTTGTTTTTACACAAACAACTGTTTTAATATAAACATGTGGAATGGGGTAAATGACTATTTTATTTTTAAAACGATTTTTAAAGGTCGGTTTACACAGCTAAAAAACAATTTGGTTGTATTAACAAGTATTTGTTATTTCCATTTTGATTTGGTTATGTAAATTTTTATTGATGTTTAGTACGGATTTATGTTATTGTGATTTAGAAATTGTTTAATTTTTTTTAATACGCATACAACTTTATTTTGATTTCTAATTTAATAATACATGTATTTATAACTTCAATTTTACATTTATATCTTTCTATTTTTATGAAACTATACATATACATAGTAAGAAGTTAAATATCAATTTATTAATTAATTTTTTTTAAATCGAAAGTAAATTAATAAAAAAATTAATTTTTTCTTAATTAAATAAAATTACTTGGTTTATAATATTTATTTAAACAATTATGTTATGGATTGTGAGTGGGTAAACGATTCTAAAATAGACGAACCTAAGAAGATCAATTGTAATTTGCTAATACCTGTGAAATCTAAATAAAAATATGAAATACATATTTTTTTTATTTGCTGCACGCATTAGGTTATAATTTATAATAGCATAGTAATTTTGTCAGTTGCTATGGAATCTTACTAAAGTGTGACAAATTCAACTTATAAAATTTGTCAACAATGGCTGTAATTACGAATAACAACGCGATCGTGCAAAAAAACTACTTTAACAAGAAATTAACTGAAAGTTGAAATTTAACATGTTTTACATTTTTTGAAAATACTAATTTAGTGAACTCTGTAAATAGAAAAAATCAAGACAAATCGTATTACAGTAATCATAAAACCAAACGTTGAATAAAAAAGTAAAATTATAATTTTTCAGAAATAACACACAAACACACACATACACATACACACATAAACCGAGAATTATAAAAAGAAGAGAAAAGAAAAGGCAAGAACGAAAATAATATACGTTGGTTTTTCGGACAGGGCGAGAGAAAGCGCCCGGATAAAAATTATTTCTGTCAACGCAGACTCAAAGCGAATAGGCAGGCGAGGCGGGCAACATGATAATAACGACTTGCTTAATTAAAAGACCTTATCTACCATTTTTCCCGCTCGCCTCCAAAAACTAAATTCATCCCGGTTATCTTAGGCACAACATCAGGTGTGCCACGAATCGATTCAAAACGGACAAAGACAGGGCAGGAACTCATTTGTTAACACTAAGCTTGCTTGTAAATGAAAAGTCAATCAGAGATGTTTGTTACAGATGCTGCTTTGTTTCATAACCAATCATAAAACACTGTTCGATTTCTTTGGTTATAGTAAAATGTAGGTATACTATATTACTGATTATATAATGGCACGACAAAAATAAGAAAGTTAGTATATAGTTCGATAAAATAATCTGAAGATTTTAGACGCATTGCATCACAATACACTTGAAGATTTGTATACGACTCATTGCAGTATGAGTTGTAAAAGATTTTTTTTTTTAATTGTATATTTAGTTGTGTACCTACATTTTCGGCTTCAGAACAAATATTTTGTCTCACATTTTTTACCGTTTATATATATACATATATATATATATATATATATATATATATATATATATATATATATATATTGTGTCATAATTTAAAATATTTGTCGTGCACAATATTTTCTTGCCGGGCTGAAAAATATCTATTATATTATGTTCACTTTAAAATTAAAATACTCTGAATTGTAAATATAATAAGTTTTGAATATTTTTTCTAAACCACAAAATTTCATTCATTTAATAACGCTATATTACTGAGTGATTTTTGATTTTTGTTTAACCTTAGATCGCTAATAATCCAAAGAATATAACCAAATAATGTACTAAAATATCATGAATGGTATATAAATTTGAAACGATTACAAACATTTGTTTATAGGTATAAGGTATATCTTAATATTAACACTTGCTAATATAACATAAAATTTTGTTTATTTTGTAAATAATTGTGTAATAAGTATAATCTAAATAAATTTATTTTATATATAATTCTAATATATCTAAAATGTTTTTAATAATCCCAAATATAAAACTATTTTTTGTAAATACAGATAAATCAGGCTACATATATTACAAAATTTTAATGTCGTAAACATATTTGTTCGGTCAATAAAACGATTATAAAATATTATTAAGGTAATAATAAAATTAATTTTATAACGAGAATATGTTTATGTAATATAAATATATGGTCCGCTTTGATTTTTATTTGTTAAAATTTAATTAAATATTGTTATTAGTTTTCATTTCTTGCAATAATTATAAAAATTTTATGTTATTTTAAAATTGAGTATTATTTGATTAAATATATTAATTATAGATTTTTAATAGTGTGGTGAATTTTAATTCTTATTACAATTAAAATTTTTATTATAATTTCAAAATAATAAACAAAATTTTGAATCGAAAATAACATTATCATAAACACATTAAACCAAACAAAGAGCCGTTTCTAATCCGAGCTTAAATATTAAAAGCAAAAGAAAAAATCGTGCTATTAAATTCTAAAATTTTTAAAATTTGAATTTAGTTTTTTGTTGGACACCGTGCTTCAGGGTGGATTATGAATTCTCAGTCCGACATTTGTCTGTCGTCATACGGAGCAGTGACCTGTGCAGAGAAATAGTTGCCGTAGAATATAGTGTACGGCATTTTCGGTCTTGTGTTCAACTGTCACCGAAATGTTTGTTCGTAAATCAAATGGCAAAAGGGTGTCGTATCTACACTTACAGCGAGCGCAATATCGTACAGAACTACCTACATACAGTACTGTAGTACTATTACTAGTGCTAGTACACATTTTGGTTCTATGTTATACTATATGTAAAATGTACTCGTGTGTTGACTGCTGTCGTATAAACTTTCTGGCAATGCTGGAATTTCCATGCTAGAACAGTGTTAAATTTGTTGGTTTATGTATACAGATAAATCAACAAATTTGGGGGAATATGCTTTAACAATAATTTGAAATTGGCGAGAAATTTACATTGTTGAAGTTTTTAAATCATGAAATAATTTATTTTATGGAATTGCATTATTATCAAAAATGGATAAATTTAACTATACATTAAAACACAAAAAAGGAATTTCAGTATTTACCACGTTGTATAAAATAGTTGTTGTTTTAACACTTTCCAAAATCTGATAATAATTGTATATTTGACAAAATAGGCCATTACAGTTTTTAGAAAATATTCCAAGGACTTAGTTTAAGTATTTTAATATATACAATGAATTAGAAATGTAGTATGTACATATAAAATTTATACGTAGAAAGTTTAATTTATATGAAATTCACGTAAAAAAACTTAATTTACATAAAGAATTAATTCATCTAAAAATCGTGACTTAATTCATATGAAAAGGACTTAAATCATTCATAAATACGATACATTTTCACGCTTATTTATAAAAATTGTTTGTAATTAAATGCGTGTGTAAGAAAGCATTGAAATTGTCAATCATATTGTAAATTTTACTACGGTAATTATGAATTATTTTTTTTTTCTCAGCTTTGATTAAATTTCGATTTTATTGTTTGTTTATAAATTAATATTTGAAGTAATTAATCAATTTTATAGTTACAAAACTTTAATTAATATGTACTTTAATAATACTCAATATTTTTATTTAAAATTGAAAAAGTTCTAAAAAATAATTTACTTTTTTTATTTTACTGAAATTGTTTATGTACGAGTATTATAAAATATTTGAATGATTTAACGACATGCATTTAAAATTTGTGAAACATACTATAGAAAGTTATGTAATATGCTGAGAATGTTACTATAAATAGTTGATCTTGTTTATGGACTTGCGTTACGCCGTATTTATATGCAACCTACATTATAAAGTTGATTCTTTGGTTGCGCTATTATTAGTAGTTAAAATGTGAAGTCAAAATATAGGTATATTTCTGATATTATCTACGATACTGAGGTAAAATTTTACAGTAAAAATTTTGTATGCATTTAAATTATTTTGCATTGCGATTTCCGGTTCCACAAAAAAATATAATCTTGAAAATTTGTCATGACCATGTTTTAATATTATTATTTCTAATATATTATTAATTATCTTTTGTTAGTAATATTGATATATTTAAATTTATATACTGCGGGGAACATGATTTAGTTATTTTAAGGTGTTAAAATTTGAATATAGTCACGAGAACTTTCTAATCGATGCGTTTAGTTTATATCAAACAGAAGTGCTAAAACGTCAATTTACAGTTACGATGTTATTAGGATAACGATTTGAAATAAAATGACATACACAACTTTTGATGAAACCGAAAGTTAAATTATGACAAGATTAATAGCTACGTATTACTACAAAAATATCTTAAATCATCAAAATGATTAAGCATTTCTGTATTCTTAATATTTTGATGAATTATCTATTGTGAAAAGAAAAAAAAGTGCTTATATATAAAGTTTAGTTTTTTCCTGGATACAATAAGCAAAATTTAAAAAAAATAAAAATATTTTATCACAAATTTTTTTATATAAGGAACTCCACTTTAAATACATAAATTTAATTAAGTTTTTTTTTTTCTAAAAATAAACATTACTGCAAAATATTAATGTCACAATTCTTTATCATAAATAACTTATAATGTTTTGGTTGTTTTAAACTTTGCATAAAATAACAATTTCAATTCAACTAGTTTGTATATAGATGAATTAACTAATATAATTAGAAATATCATTTAATTATATAGACAAATTATTTAAAATTTAGGCACATGATTCGAATTAAATGAAATTGCTATTTTACTTTTTTCTGTGCACACACACAAAAAGCAAATCAAATCTAACACCTCTTCATATCCACTAACATTTTGAAATCGCAAATCGCAACAATCATTTATATTAGCACTCGATGTTCGACGTAAATTCGCCATCGGCATCAATCCAGCACGTACGCGCCGTAAAGTAGGCTCGTTAACTCCTAGCTGAGGAGCCCCATCGGCAAAAGTTGTTATCGGTCACGCTGCAAATATCACACACCGAGACAACCCGTCGTGCTGTGTTATCGCTAGATCCGGCGCATCGTCTGTCGTCCTAGGCGTCTGTCGGCGCCATTATTGCGTCGCTGGCAACTTATAGATACTGCAGATATGCGCGCTGCTAAACTCAGTTGTTCGGTAATCCACGGTAAGATGGTTGATTTTTTCGGATTTTTTGCCAGTTACATTTTGATGTTATGCTAGATAGTATATAGAAAATTGGATTATGAAGGTATTTTATTGTTGGCAATAATGAAAAAGCTAAGCTAACTAACGTATGTAAATAAGTTTTTGTGAAAATTTGTGCGCTTAAAATTTTATTTCCAAACAAGATTCAATTTAGTTGCCACTCTTTTATATTTTTACATACAAAATTTACCAGAATTTTTTTTTAAAGATTTAAAAAAAACTTGAAATACACAAATTTATTTAAAATGTATTTGAACGAATACCGAAACATAAGATTGTTAAGGTTTTTAGTGATCAACATATTGGACAAACGACTACTTGCCGAACTTATGGGTATGTGTAAATAAACAACCCCAAATTTGTTTCCAAATCGAATCAACAAACTTATCTAAATTGCTCAGGACAAATTTTAAATGTCGCTGTGTAAATTAGTTCGTCAATTTGGTATTTTACACATGACTGCTAGTAAGACTTTAGCCAAAAATGATTTAAAGTTTTCAAATAAAAAGTAGTGTATCGAATGCACAGCGGCAGTAAGACCTGTAATGTTACAGATTATTTTGTCTTTTTGTATCAAATAAAGAATTCAATTGACCAGAAAATAGCAAAAGATTATATAATGCTATAGGTCTTATAATTGTGATCGAATAGATCTAGTATTCTAGCATTTGTATAAAGGATAAAAGCATTTTACAATTTTTTTGTAAATAATTATTTAATCTAAAATAGAATATATATAATATTTACAAAAATTTTTGTATAATAAATATACTTTATAATAAACACTTCTGATTTACGTGAAAACGATGATAATATTGCATCAAAATACTAATAAATTAAATATGAGTTATGGAAATATAATTAAGCCCAACGTAATATAAATCTACTTAAACAAATATAATAAGACGTAGAACTAATTCGAAATAAATGAAATTCCGCAAATACTTTGAATTTTTTTATCGAAAATTAATGTATCTGTGCATTGTAGACAAACTTAATATAAGTACGTCAAAATAAAGAAAGTGTACGTGACGTACAGTGACTAGTAATCCTCTTAAAATCGTTGGTTCGTCGGTTGAAATTGGGTTTTAGTAAATTGATACGAAGGATTTTTATAAAGGTCTGAGCCGATTGCAATAAACCTTAGTAATGAAACAACGGAGGGATATTTATTTCTGGACTTGATGTCATCAGTTTTGTGTTTTATGTAATTGATTGAAATGTTATTTTATCTGTGTAATAAACATTGCCTTTCTTGAGTTATTCATGAAGGATATGCTTTCAGTTTATAAACACTTTTTTATTGTATGAATACAGCGAAAAAAATAATATATTTTTTATTTTGCTTTTATGAAAATAATTCAAGACAAATGATTTGATTTGATTTATAAAAATATTAGAAAATTTTATACTATATTTTTACAATTATTAATATGTATTATATTATATAACGTAATTATTGTTTTAAAATTATAAAAACTTCAGCATTTTTATTTTAATATACTTTTTAACTTACAATTTTTTTAAACTTGTATGCGATTTATCTCAACTTGCATTAAATAAATTAAAGAAGAAAAATATCATTTTCTTCAAGCATATCAAAATATTCGTATTACATTAATAAATTATCTATGTAGAAAAGAGTTAACATTATTATACCTATAGTTACTATATATACCATGCAGCACCAAACTTGGCTAATAAAACAAAATCTATGATGGTAGTATCGGTGGCCATATTGAAAATTATTTTTGTTATTGATTATCGATAATGTGTGAAGAAAAAACATATCCAATATCTACAACTCTCGTAATAAATATAAATAATATTGATTGTTCTACAACGTAAGGTTACTTATTATTTATTTTATTCTTGGTGTTAGTTTAATATCATTTGGAGAATAATATACGTCACTCGAAAAGTTGAATATACCTCGGCCGTAAGTATTGCTTTATAATCTTCGTAACATTGTATACTGTTTTTTAAAAATTGTTTTTAATAATTAAAATAATTAAAAAAATATTAATGACATAGAGTATATGTATTTCTTGTCATTGTATATATATTTTATAAACTTACATATAACACTTATATTTGCATAAGTACAAATTGATACAATGTCGTCGTGTGATTGAACATCGGGTTACCAAATCTGGTGTAAAAGCGACATGCAGATTCCTACCTGTCTGCATTAAATTCCCCGCTCGCCGCAGCCATTGACGCAATCCGCTTGGGATTAATCGAATGTAGATGTACTTTACATTACATACACACTCACACAAACATACTGCTCACTATATAAGACGAGAGACACGAATATTGCTACACTGCGCCTAACTACATGTTGTATATAATTAAACTCAGTTAAATTGTTGCAAATGTATAACAATAAACCTTCGGGCATAATAGAAAATTTACTAATTAGATTAAATAAATTAATTAGATTATTGTGTTTTTCAAAAGAAAAATTTAATAGTGACAAACAATATTAACTATTTTTTTATTCTGAATTTAAAAGGGCTAAATTTCGGTCGGATTCAATGCAGAGTAAATCAAGTAAAAGGGAGTTAGTATTTTTATTTTAATAAACAAAAAATGAAAAAAAAAGTTAAAAAAATTTTCAGCAACCAGTAATTTTGCTGAAAAACTGATTATTAAATATTATTGGGACATATACAAAATAAAATGAGTTTATACTTACTGTAGTATTAATTATTGTAAAGCTATCCATCAATAAAGTATAAAACATTATGATTGTGTAAAAAAAATCAAAAAAAAACTTTGTTGTCGGTAAAATACTTAACAACTTGTGCATTTTGTAGGAAGAACATGGTCAGTATAATCTCTACATAAGCTCAGAAGATATGTTAGTATGTTGTAGAATGTCAGATGTTACGAATAAAATAATAATAAAAAAAAAAACAATAAAAAATTATGTAAATATGTATAAAATTATTGGGCTTCAAGCTATATGTTGTTATTAATTTTTTATATTATGTGGAGGAAGACTGTAAAAATACATTTCTAAATTCAATCTTTTTTTTTAGACAATATTTTTGATACCCTACAAAAATTAAACACGTAAAGTCATATTTGAAGAACGATTGATTTTTTATGCGGTAATTTTTTTTAAACAACTAGATCCTACCATTTATTGAATTTTCTTAATAAGGATACTTGTCAAGTTGCATACAAACTATCACAGTTGCCAGTTATTTTTTTTGATAACAGATTTTGTGACACTGTGTTTTTATACATAAATTGCATCAATTTAATAAATAATTACACAGTAAAAAACATTGATGGATTTGGTGTTAAAAGAGTAACACTATTCTTTGTTTAAAAACTAACACTAATTTTGTTTATAAATTACACTTTGTAATAATGTAAAAAATGTTGGTGTAAAATTAATTTAGTATCTTTTTAATAAAACCAGCAAATGTGCGTCATTTACCCAATTTTTTATGTGTTTCAAACGGTACACCAGATAGTGTTCAATATTTTTTACTGTATAATAATTATGTAGCATTTATTTATTATTTAATAATAATTGTTTAAAGCTTTCCATCTTCCATTATTTAATTAATACCTCAACTATTACATATTCAACCCGAGTACGCAATATCAATTTAAATAATGCACTTACCTATTCACTCTATATGTATATTAATACGCTGAAAGACGCAATGATGTAGAGACGGTGGAATATACCTAAACTAACTTAGTCTAGCGCGCGCACTATATATCTGCAACATAATAGCTGCTGAGCACCAACGGGTGGTATTCTATTAAATAAGGAACAGGAAAAACTGATTTTGCACACAGCGAACGCGAAGCAGAAGAGACCTTGCTTACATGCAAGTTTACTTATCTCTTCGCAACAATGCAGAGGGCGCATGCCGCGAATACAATGCGGGAACGATATTATATGAAGGAGCGAGTGCAATGCTGAAATGGTGATGGAGTACGGACGTGTGGACGATGTAGAGACTGAAAGATGCATACCATGACGGAGATTGTGGTGAAATGTAATATTATGCAAGTTGGAGGATTGCTCGAATGGTGGATCGTGGGTAGGATTGTGCTGGAGAATCAAGAATGAATGGATAATATTTGGAGTGATTGTAGATTATAGATGCCCACATATTATATAAGTATATGAAAAATAAAATGACAGTAGCATCAAGAAATGGTAAAAATATCAACTAGTGTTAGAAAAGATTTTTAAAAATTTATATGAAAATAAAGCTATTTTATTATTTGTATTCTAAACTAAACAATATATTATAAATTAAAAACTATATTAAAATAAAACAGCAATAGATTATAGTTCTGTATTAATATTTATTATTAATCGACTTTTCAACGAACTCAGCGTTCGTTTTCATCAGAAAAAAGATACAAAAAAATAGTTCGTCGAAACGTCGATTATTAATAAATGTTAATACATAATTATAATCTAAAGCTGTTTTATTTTAATATAATAAGTTCTGAAATATTATTTACTATATTAAAAAATATATGGACATTAAAATTAAGATAATAATTCTAATAAATAAAAATTAAATTAAGTAAATAAGACATTTAGTTAAAATTTTTTAACAAATTTATTATTTTTTATATATTTTCAAGAAATATATATTTTACATGAAAGCTTGATAAAAATATTATGTTTACTATGATATTTATATAATTAAAAAACAAATAATTATGTCCAAAGTAATAAAAATCAGAAAAAAAAATTATTTGAAAAGTATATCAATAAAACACGTTTTAAAATTAACTACATTTAATTTTATTAATTCATTTATTAATAAGTTATTTCTAGAATAACTAATCGTCCAATAAAAAATTATCTACTATTTCCAGTCAAGAATATTGTAAATATTAAATTAAATGTGTAATTTTTTAAATAAATTACTTAAAGTTAAAAAATTAATTTCACGACGAAACAACCTAGAAACTATTTTAAAATATGCATTGACCGTGTTGAACCGATCAAACTATTCGCAAAGTTCTTCGTTGCTTGTCGGTGCATCTATCAGACCAACCCACCCGACTCGTCTGCCGTCAACTGCAACAACTAACCCGGTTGGAAGTTTCCGTTGTCATCGGATAAATGGCCGCAATTCATCTTTTCGTTCTCGGATGCCTTATTGCAACTGCTCGAGCTATTCCGCCTGAATGCAACTCCGCCGTCTTGTTCGACTATTCTTCAACTGTTTCGCCGCACGATTGTCGTTTGTTACTTTTCACCGTGTCACCCTCTCGTTGCGTCGTCATTCCGCGCCCTGTATCATGCCAAGCTAAAAAGATTATTAACTAGCACGCCGGGAAAGAAAGACGGAAAGTTTATTTAAAATGTAAATGTTTCGATAAGATATTTATTCAGCCGACTGAAATATTTCCTATTGTGTTTCTATTTTATAAATGTCATTTGAAATAGGGAGTAGTTTGGCTAATATTGTATTAGAGCTATTGTTTGGATTTATTATATCTACAGAATAAAGTAAGTAACTTTTGTTTCATAATTTATGATGTTTTTGTTTCATTTGTACAAGTTGCTCTACTATAATTATAAATGACTCAGACCACACTGTTTTCCAGCAAAATATGTAAAAAATTGTAACACGTTTGTAAAACTATACTAAACAAAAAGATGTAATATTTGAGTATTTGCAAATTTTTTCAGAGTTGCTAAAAACCGCAATTGTTATTTCTGTGATAAAATTATTACAATTTCAATTGAAAAAATCTTAAAAATTAAAATATTATGATGTTATAATCATCGTATTAAAGGAAAACAAATTCCCGTATAATAATCTGGTATCTAAAGCGCAAAGTTGTTTTAATAATAATAATAAAGCGGCGAAAAGATTGCGTGAAAATCTCTTAACAAACATTAATTAATGTACAGCGGAATGTTGAGTGAAGCAGCCGGGCAAACGGAGCGGTGAATTTCTTGCAAAGTGCATGTAACTACAATTTACTAAAAACTTTTCAAAACTGATCACAATGCAAATGAGGATAGACGCAAACAGGCAACGAATCCCTTCGTTTTCACAACACAACTTCTACCCTGTGTAAAGTCCGTTAGTCGCTTTTAAAAGACTTTCTAAGAGTATTTTGTTCTCCACATAAATTATTAACCAAAGCTTTGCCAATTTGCCAATGGTCATTGAAAAGTTATTGAATATTTGGAAATACTGAAGTAAAAGTTTTTTGTAAATTGTTATTTATATATAGATTACCTATATTTATTTAGAATTGTATGAAAATTTTGGAAAATATAAAAGTTTAGTTAAATTAAATGAAGAATACGATTTTAAGTGAAAAATTGTTGTTTTTACTAAAGTTTTATACAAATGCAAGATTTTACATTTGTAGTTTTTTCGTATAATGCAACTTTTTTTATGTAAAATTATTATAAATTGGACGTACTTGAACTATATTAATTATAATTACACTTAACTACAAGTTCTTTAAAAAGTTCTATTAAAATTTTTTAATAAACCGTGTATGTGTAATTTAAGGAAAAAAAGTCTGGGCCTGGTTGCACAAAGCATTGTTAAATACTTACCAACTAATCAATCAATGATGCGATTTAATAAGAGTCAACAATCTAGTTGTCTAGTGAACTTATTAATTAAGTTAACACTGCTTTGTGGATCGAGTCTAAATCTTTCTATACTTAAAATTTATTAAATATAACAAATCGTTAACACAAATGTTATTGAACTCTGTAAAATATGTGTTATACTTTGTAAAATGTTTCAAGTATCGTACGGAATTCCTTAATTTGTTATTTATTAATTAATCATCTCTTTTATTTAATAAATGGTTTATAAATGCAAGTTATACAAAAACAGCATAAAAATTGTATAAGCTGATAAATTTAACTGAAAAATTGTACCTTTTCTAGCTTTTGAAATATTTATACTATTATAAATAATATAGATTGAATAATTTTTAAAATTATTTAATGTATTTTACAAAAAAAAATATGATTTAATTCAAAACATAATATAGTATTTTATTGTTTTATATGTATCACACTATATTCGTAGAATCCGTAATTATACATACAAGTTGAAAATATCATTATGGAAAAAATTCTAATCTCGTAATAAAGAAAGTTTTGAAAATCAGAGGAAATGCAGCAATTTATCCAGTCAGTACGAGCGACAATTTTTTTTTCTTTAGAAAATAAGCGCCAAAACCCGGTATGGCTCTCGTTCTGATATACAAACACGTATCAGTTAAAGGAGGGTGATTTATTTTACCATATAAATGAGAATCTGTACCGCAATTTGCACGTTTAAAGAAAGTTTTAATCCGAAGTCTTCTATGAAATAACGCAAAAGCCTTGACGGTGATAATGTTTGCAAGTACCGAGTTATTCATGCTTCTGATTGCTTTAACACGTCACAACTTACAGGGACGTATTTTGTAAAATACAGCAATATAAAAATAAGATAATTATAATTATGCAGAAATATTAAAAATATTATAATGTTCAGATTAACCTACTTTTTTTCATTTAACTTAAAATTTCTGTTCAGTAACAAATATTTTATTTTATTACAATGTATTGTAATTTTTCTATTTTAAAATTATATTTTAAGTTATTAGACATTTCGATTTTTTAATTTTTTATTATCATAATATTTGTCTAAAATAGTGAAGCAAACAAAAATAATAATTATTAAAATTGGTATATTTTTATTTATTTGATATTGATATTTTCTGTGGCATATCATTTTTGTTTATCATTACTTATTAGTATTGACATTGAAATAAAATTTGATTTTTTTTTTTCATATTAATAAAATTTTATTCTATTTTAAAAAACTCAGAATGTGTGTTTTAGAATATGTCCTTTTTGTTCTGTAGTAGCATCTAAAAATTAAAATGAATAAAGGACCGACTTTAAAAATAATAGAAAATTAGTATATTCTGTATTAAAAGTAAGAAATTTTCTTGCAAAGGCTTGGAATTATTATTTTTAATAGGCTGTTATTTTAACAGAGGTATTTAACGTATTTTTACATCATGGGTCTTAAAATTTTTCACGTGTTTTAAAAGTTTAATCGATTAAATTAACTTTCAAATTATTTTAAACACTTTACATAATTATTATTTCTAATGTAACTAAAATAGGCCATAACGAAAATATTTCAATATTTTTTAATCATATAGTTTTTGTCATTATGTACATTTTGTAAAAATGTATTATTTTTACGGTCGACTCCGTCCCTGTTTCTTAGAACAACATCCTTCTCTCTTACCTGAACCGGAGCGACAATCTATCTCGAATAAAACACTTATGCAAATTTACAATCCAAGACGAGGTGCGGCGGCGGCTTGAAGCGATAAAATCGGGAGACAGATTGCGCGTGAAAGTGTTTATGTATAAAAGACTTCAGTGCACAATATCTTTCTTCTTTGCGTTTATTTTCTTATTGCGTTCTCTAACTCCCAAACCTTAACTCACAGACGAGTTTCTCTTTGCTTGGTCATGAGATATTGGCGTCTCGGTGCGTTTTCCATCCGCTGTTGACTGATGCTGATAGCTGAGACACAGGAAACGGAAGTGAAGCGACCCTAAAGAGGATTGCCGATGGTGGGCCGCAGGATTGGGCTAATTAAGGAAATTGGGTTGACTACTGTTTTGGGATAGACGATTTACGGTACTGAAGAAGCCAAGCCCAGCTTGTTTATTTTAAACTGATATGAAAAATAATTTTGTATCCAAATATGTTTCCTATTCTTAACAAACGTCATTAATTTATACAACGTGTTTTTCTTTAAGTTTTTATTCTAAAAAATATTAAAAACAAAAAAGAGAAATAAAAATATTTTTATTATATATTACATTTTTGCTTTCAATTTTAAATGATAGGTACTACTTTTTGAAAATTAACTTGAAAATAAAGTTATTATTTATGCAATATTTTTTAAAATTTAATCGATATGTTTAAAGGAAAAGGAAGTTATAAAAAGAACTTGCTTGATGTATTTAACTTGTTTGTTAAAATTAATATAGTAGAACTTGTCGAAAACCGACAAGTTGTATTAAATTGCAAATTCTACTTTACATGGAGGCCCACGTATCTTTGTTTTTGTGTCTGTATCGATGTAATATTACAAATGTGTTGGTAGGTCTTTTTTTTTACAATGGATTTAAAAAGAATACAAAACAACATTAAAATATTTTAATGAGATTTATTTTTTATATAACAAATTAATTGAAAATTAAGTTCAGTTTTGAAATATTTTGAGTTTGTCAATTAATATCATATTTTTTTACTATCAAATTTTTTTTTCAAGAAAATTTTTGTAAACAACTGTGATATGTTTGCAATATTTTACTAAATCCAAAATTCTTAAACTACCACATTCTACATATTAAATTCAGTTTCGTATTTCATCCATTTCTGTCTGGAATTGAATCGTAGCGTGCCGTCAATTCCGTCGGCTCGGCAACAAAGCGCATTGTAGCCGCGATGTTGGACAAGATCAGACGGTCTTTGTAGTCTGTGATCGGGCTTAAGTCGCAACCGGATTGCGATTTCCGAACCGATTTCCCGCAAGCGGCTTGGACCTGTCACGCCGGACAAGTTCGGGCCAGCAGGAGTTAGCGGACGAAAGACACCCGAAGCGGATTAGATGTGTTGTGTGGGCCTGCTTGTTAGTTCGATGGACGTTTGTTGGATTGCTTATTTTCTTGCATTTAGCTTAATTTTGTAGGAAATAACGGCACTTTAACTAAAGTTGACTTTGAGCCGACGAAATAGCCTTGTTTCATTGACAACAAGTAATAATTTTACCATTAGAAGTTTTTTGACATCAATTTAATTATTTAAATGATAAGTTTTATTGGCTTCAGTCAGTAGAAAGTATTATTATTTATTAAATATTAAAGTAAAAATTAAGGCTAGAAACAGTTCTATTTGCGGATTACAAAACTTTCTCGGTTTGCTTTAAACGCTGCTTTGAAAATTTTATGAACTATTTTGTTATATTTTATTTGCATGAAGATTTCGGAACATATGAAAGATATATAAACTATTTCTATTATGCAGAAATTAGTTTTCGCCTAACATTTATATCCAGAGAAGTAACTTATAAAAGATGCAACTTTAATTAAATCTAGATATTGCTAAATTTTATTTTTTAAGCTCTTTTATATTAAATAATACCTTTGTAAAATAAAAATAAATTATACATATTTTAGTGGTATAATAAATATAAACACATTTTACACTTAAGTCATACTTTATTTTCTATTGAAATTGAGAGCTAACTGCGCTCACTTCGTTCTTATGTTATATTTTTATGGACAAGTTTTTGCTACACGTTTTATTTGTAATTGTGTAGTATCGGTATAATTTTAAATACGTGCTTCTTATAATATATATATATATATATATATATATATATATATATATATATATATATGGAATAAAATTTAAGATATTCTACAGACACAAAACCTTAAGTCTCATTCAGCAATTACTCCTTTATAAATATCGACATTTCTCTCGACACCATTTCCAGTTCTGAAGCGAAAACATAAACAAGACATAGCACATTAGCACATAAAAGGCAACGGTAACCCTTGCACACTGCTGTCGCTACCTTAACCTCAACACAAACAAACAAACAAACAAACAGCGTTATATGTGCCCCCGTGCCACATACAAGTCGAAGTTTGTAAGTGGGCATCGCTGCGCATAGACACCGGATGAAAATGGATTACAAAAGACAAAGAGATTGATTAATGGCCGAGGATATCGGTACGACCTTCTTACCGCTCGCCACGCCGCACCGTGCGTCGGTGATTGATTGAGGCGGCGTTTGCGTTCTAACTAGCCAACAGCGCTACGAGAGGCCAATGTTCGCGGGACGGGTATAAATGTGTTTGTAAGGATAAAATAATGCGCGCGTAAATTCATCCCGGAACGATGTTTCGGATTTGCCCGGAGGTTTGAATAAAGAACGACTGTTTTATATTGAAACGCAGTCGCCATTGCCGTTGCAAGAAAATATTTCTAAATGCTGTTTTGCCGCCGTCTCGTTCACGTCACAATTTGCTAGATGAATATGGTGCGTGGGATGTTTTATTGTTTCGGAATTTATGTTTTGTTTGTTTGAAATAAAGAATTTTATTCAAATGGCTGTTTTTCAATATTTGCAATTTATATATGCTTGTTAAAACAAATTACTAGAAACAAACTTATTTTTAATTTGATTTTGATTTTTTGATTTTCTATATATATATAGAAAATTTAATAAATAATAAATTAAATTTTTAATTAATGTATTGTAATATGTTTTTAAATATTGAAAATGTAAATATGTTTACAATTAGATTCATTAAAACTATGTAACAAAATAATACAGAAAACTGTAATTAATTTTACTCATATTTGCATAAAAATATTATAAATGTTTTTTGTTTTAAATATAAAATTTTGTAATGAAATATAAAAAATAAATTAGGATATATCTGTAAATGCTTTTACTTGAAAGAATTTGTTATAAAACTGAAATAGATATTTTATTTTTAAATATTATATTTTATATATATAATTGTGGGATTTGATATTTCAAGGTTAAAGTTACTTAAAAAAACAGTCTAAATTAGTAAAATCAGTTGAATTCAAGTAATTGAACAAAAGCAATGGAAAAGTTAAAGTACTTAAAACGAATATTTTAAGTAAATAACAAGTGTATATTAATACAGAACTTTAAAGTTACTTACTCAAGTAACTTGAAGTCAAGTGACTTGTCAAATGAAAAGAAGTCTTAACATAAATATTTTGTACGTAAAGTTTATAGTAAGTTATATGATAGTGTAGATTTCAATAAATAAAATGAAAATTCAACTACCGCATTCTCCATCTTCTCCAAACTACACATTATACCAACTTCTTTCCATAGCGCGCGCGCGCGTGCGCGTTAAACATTCACTTACAACCGCCATTATCCTCACCTAGCTTGTAACCGGCGTTTTCTTCTCACCGAAGATCCTGGAGCAGTGCCACGCAATAAAAGAATACACGCGGCCGCGCGCCGTGTCGCGAGCGGCAACGAGTGCTGAAACCGCCGTTAAAACTTTGCTTCGTTTCGAATGCAGATTTCTTCTATAAGTTGGTGCCCGCCCGCGGCAGTCGCGCTCTGCTGCCGTGAATTTCGATATCCGATGACGGGGCGGGCACGATGAAACTCCGGCCGGGCTGTTTGGTAGTTATTCGAAGTTAGTTTCGGAGCTTCGCTGACGAACGGGGTGCGAATTTTGATTAGGACAAGTTTATGACGTGGACTTTGTTTTCTTTTTTTTGGTAATTAATTTTACTGATTCTGTTTGGTTAAATTCTACAGTACACAGTAAAAAGCTATCAGATTTGGTGTTATAATATATTACAATACAAGGTTAATACTTAGGTGTACTCTAGTAGAAGCAAGGAATTTTTTGAAAAATCGAGTTTTTTTAATTTCTACAAACTTTTATTGTGTACTGCTTTTTGTGTGATCGATTTAGAAATGTAATTATATATTTATTTAGTTTATTTTTGTAAATATTAAAGTCAAAATTTTTATTAAATCACTCGGTCTCAATTTTTATATACTTTCAATCATACCACTCCAACTACTCATCGGACGTCCACGCAAAATTATAAAAATACTAATTATAGAAATGTCAGGTGATAACTTTAGATAGGTATACATGTATTTAAATATCAAATATATATTTTTTTTATATAAAAATTTTGTTATTTGTTTTAATTACATTGTTTAAGGTCCAATATTTCCAAATTTTTTCTTGAAATAATTTTAAAATTAGCCAATAAAAAATTAATTCTCACACATATAAATAATATAAATACATATACATACTATTCTACAACTATTAATAAAGTTAAGGTTAGTTGGCATAAACGTTTATTTATTTTTAGTTTAGTTTCGTTTAGAGCACTTGAAAAAAAAATCGTATATATCACTCAGAACAGAAATCATAAATATCTATATAGGTTTATATAAATATCTATAGACTACATATAGATGGTGCGAGCGACAGAGAAAATGCGGTTGCTATGGAAATGTGTTTTCACAACGAAATAAATAAACAACTGCTGTTAGAACGTAGCTATTAAATCAAACAACGAAACAGCAAAATAGTGTGGATTGTGAGTCAAAAACATATTATTTTTATATATTTACTGTATTTTTAAGTATTATTTCACACAGTATATATATTTCAATAAATTATTTTGTTGATGTGATTATTTTTTATATCACATTGTTTATAATTATAGTGTATAAAGATTTAATAGATTTATAAATGATGTAATTTACTTAGCAATATTATGTTATTAATATGTTATTAAATTCGGTATGTAGGAATAAACGAACTTACAGTACAAATGAGTATATGTTATTATTTATATTTATATATGCGAGTGATCCAGAACACAAAACGAAAATATTACAACAATAATTGTGTAGTTTAGTTTTACTACAACTGGTCCCTTCAGCAAAGGTTTTAAATTATAAAAAAAAACGCTATTTGATGTAACTATTAAAAGAAATAATGGCTTGGTAATAAACAACCACCATATATAACTTGAGGAAAAAAAAACACTAGTTAGATTGTTTCAGCAATAGCATTACGATTTTGTCGGTCGCTATGGAAACTTATTGAAATGATATAAATTTAATTTACGTGCATGATCTATCAACAATGACAGTAAGTACAAATAACAACATAAACATGCAAAAAAAAACACCACTTTATATAATTATTTAGTAACAAAAGACGTTTATTACACTTTTAAAATTATGTTTTCACAATCAAATAATATAAAATAAAAGTAAGATTCTAAAAAGCCTCGAATCCAATTTTTGTATCAGTTGAAAGTATATAAGCTAAAGATTTAAGTGTAGTAAAAGCAGCAAAAAACATTTTGAGGGCAACCGGTACGTGGCAAAGCATTTTTCATTTAACGGGCGCGTGACGACGTCCAAACCGAATTCTTCGCATACTTTTTACGCAATAAAATAAAATCAGTATCACTAAAGAGTCGACCGCAAAGAAACAAAGAGTCATCGTATAATAAAAACATTTCTCGCTCGTGGCTCAAGTCAGCACCAGCGCCAAGCTTAACATTCGGACATAAATAATAAAATTGCAGCGCGATATTTTTTAACCTCTTGTCAGCTACTGTGCTTAGAGTTAAAAGCTTTTCTTTAAAATGCTTTCAAAATGTTTTCCATATATTTTGTTAAAATAAAATATGTTTTAATATACAAGCCACTGTATTTTCACTTAAGCTTAATTTCAATTAATGTATGCTATAAAGAATTTTTTTTATTAATGTACAAAATAAATATTGTTATGTGTTTCTAATAAAATGTTGTACAAGGATTAATCGTTAAAACTATAGAAAATGGGTTTGCGTTTTGTTTTTATTTTGCTTATTTCATTGGGAGCAAAAAAGCATTGAAATATTACAAGACGTATTAAAGAAATTGGAGTTCATTGATATATTATTCAAAATAATAAGTAGAAAATTTAAAATTTAAATAATAATTTATTTTTAATAAAACACTATATAAATAATAATGTAAAACGTAATAAATATATTACATGCAAATTAAATAAATGAAACTGAATATGTCAGATGCACATGTATATTCTTATAAGTAAAATAATATTTTTTTTTACTATTTTTGTTAAATTATTTGTTCATTTTATAAATGTTTTTTAAGTAATATTATACATTATACCAATAATTTTTCGAATTGTTACTCAACATCTTTTAACCAATCAAAATTTTGTAAATTTATTGCTAAACAGTTTGCGACTAATAAATATAATATAAAACACTTAATTTTCATATTCTAATTATTATGCAATTTCTTGTTGTGTAATTGTAGAAAAAGTATAATATTCAGATGAATTATGACATGATTCATGCCATAAACTTTATTTTCATTAAGTATTACAAATTTGTTGATTAATATACTAATAAATTATTTTTGTTCATGAAAAGATAAGAAAGAAATAATCATAGTACAAACGTTAAAAAATTGTTTAATTTTATCATCAAAAATATTCTATATACCTGTAGGTTCACTCGTGTTGACGTAACTTTTAACAGTACTAGTTTTGGTAAAAGTATGAATGCAAATTTTACAAGGTATACACTTTTTACCAATTCAGAACTTTACATATATGCTTTTCGTCAATCGTATTGTTATTATATAAATTGCCACAATTTAGCACTCCAAATTTGTTTAAATAGAATTAAATATATATTTAACAATATACTATTTTACTATAACGAATATTCTGTTAAATCTCGAAAAGCTACTCTATGAATTGTAGCTTAGGCAACCGTCTAATACCAATATCTCAATTTATAATTCAGCCGACCATTTCGGGAATTATTAAGAATTCAAACCGGCCCGTATTGGGACAGCGTCGACACCAGAATCGAAAGGGCGTCGCAATAGCCCTGCCATTAGGCGACGCCAAGCACCGAATATCGACAGCAGTGACCGCTGGCGCGCACCATCTGGCATGCCCGTTATGAACTTAGACCGTTGAAATGACAGGCGATTTTATGAAACCGATATACTCCGGGCTCCAGTACCTGAAACTTCGCCAACTTTATATGCGATAATGAAATTTTCTAGGTACAGTTAAGTACCCGCTGCACGAAGGGTCGAACGACGCAAAATTTAAAGCTTTAATTTGCATTTGCCAGATATCTTTTGTTTCTAATTGAGTTCGCCGGTGAGATATATAAGGGAAGTAAATTGGGGTGTTGGGAATCTATTCGAAGAGAGAAAAAAATGTGAATTTGTGTTTTGTTGATTAGAAAGAAATTTTTGCACGTTTAAGATAGGGGATAAAGTGTAGTAACGTTTAATTGCAAATTGATCAAACTTAGATACTCGTATTGGGGTGAATAACAAACAGAAAATCCAATCTTTTAACGGATGTAGTTGTCACACATAGTGATTTATAGTTTAGGTGTTGATAAAATAAAATTAATTGATTGCCTACTTAATTAATAGAGAAAAAGTTTAATTTTTTTAAATGTTATTCGATCTCCAAAATTTTATTTATAAGATTTGTAAATTTGATTTGATAAAATACAAAAAATAATATAAATATTTTATTTTATAATAAACAACCAGTTTTGTTTATTGTCCAAATGTTTATAATATTATAAGTTATATAAAATAATAAATATTGGCTAGCGATTCTGTGAATTTAAATATTAACTTGGCTTTTTCACATATTTATGCGATTTAATTTAATAAACGCATTTTTATTTGAAATAATGTGAAAATTTACATCAATTCCAAAAAAATTAAATGAAAAAACTTTATATTTGAAATATGTAATAATTTATTACTAAAAAAATTTATTACTAAATATTTAAAATTATTATACATAATTTAGAGAATTATTATGGCATGATAATAAAGTTTTTAAAATAATATATTAATATTATTTTTTTAAAATATGAATATTTGCATTAATATATTATTTTAAATATTGTGCACATATTTTGAACAAACTACATCATAATAATTACATAAATTTATAAACATTATAATGCATTTCAGCGTAACAATATTATTCATAAAATACACTAACTACATTAAAGTCATGATAACTAAAACTAAAAACGTATAAAAAATAATACGTATCCCAGTAGGCATATAACAGGTACACGTATAACAAATATAAATTGCTAAACAGATTTAGTTTTTCAGCCATAACGACATACAGAACGCACAAAAAAAAATTCAATAAACCGAGAAGCGATTCGACAAAAACAACAGGCGAAACGAAACAAAAAAAAAACGCGCACCGTCAAAACAACAACAATAATTCAATCAAATTGCAGAATAAAAATAAAATTATTCATCGCGACTGGGCCGAAATAAAATGTAAATGTGTTTCGCTTTTAACTGCTCGCCCAGCTATTGAATCCATAAATTTCATTGTGTGAAATGTGGCGAAAACAAAAAGAAAATTTTACGAGATAAAAGTGGCAAAATATGGGGCCACATTACAATATGACAAGATACTATAACCGCCAGCTTGATGCATCGTTTCGCATCGCGGGTAAATGTTAAAAAGTTATCTTTTAAAAAGTTAATGTGGCTCATATATGAGACGCAGAACTCGAAGTTCCCCGTTTCAAGACGTTCGAGATTTAGCGCAGGGTGAAAATTTGAATTTCAAAAATTATGAAGCAGAGCTGGCTGTGCATACCGCCGAGAAGAAAACACTTCTTAGACCACTCATCTTTCGGTGACATTTTTTTTTTCTTTCTTTTGTGTTACATTTACTTATAATTCTCGGTTACGTAACTCTCAAAAAAAAAAAGAATAATAGCATTTAATACATGTCATATCAGTCGTTTCTTTTCATATATTTAGAAAAAAAACTCATTCATTTATAATGAGAACGTAAAGATGAATTATTTTGTCAATTTTTGTTCAATTATTGTAATACAATATATCATTTATTTCAGAAAAATTTATAATTATTTGTTAATAAATTATTAAAATGAGCAATTTGAGTGATTAAATGGTTGTAAACGAAAAAATAAGAAATGACATGACTGTAAATAAGGTGAAAGTTTTGAGTCAGAATTTTATTTTTTTAGTGAAAAATTAAAATTGAATACAAGAGAACAGAATATGTATGAGAAGCGTTATGAATGTGAATAAAGCATTATGAATGTGGATTAAACATAATCATAATTAGATCATATTTTAATGTATTATAAGTTGCTTGTTTGGATAGTATTATTTAGGGAAAATTATTTTCTGCATAAATGAAAATAGTTTGCAGGTTTGCACCACATTTTTTTTTTCTATTGGTGTTTATAGGTAGAATATTTTCACATAAACCGTCATAATTTGGAATTAAGTGATGGGGGCTAGAGCTAATTCTATAATGAATATATGTCTTTAATATATCACAAATATTTCAATATGACAAAAAAATAGAGATAGATAAGTTCTGCTTTAAGGTAAATTTTAATTTAATTTTTTTGTTTACAATATTGAAAAATAAATATTATTCATTAATTTTGCGAATACGCATAAACCCTGTAATATATATATATATATATATATATATATATATATATATATATATATATATATATATATATATATATATAACAGTAAACAGCCCATTAAAGCGTGGAGTTTATCCCGAAATTAGCAGGCAAATCGCCAGTCACAGACTGGTCTAATTGTGATTGTTTTAATGGTACATTAGTGTAAAGCCCCATCGTGTAGTGCCGTAATGCACTCGGACCCAAGGATATTTGACTATCATAGGATTGCTCATTCCCTATGCTGCTGTGTTAGCATCGTTGGCGCGTGCGTGTGACGTCACCAACGGACCTCTGCATTAGCTGTTAAACTTATATTTAACGGTATTAGGTGTTTGCTTTGAGCAATTTTAGTTCACTTTCTATATATTTTACTTTGTTATTACGTATTTTTTTGAATTGGTAGAGTTTTGTTTTTTATTAAGTGTATATAATAGATATATTATTGAAGTAAAATTAATTATATTAAAGAAAGATGCCCGGTCGTAGATGTGCTGTGTATGGTTGTAATAACAGTCGTGTAGTAACAAAAGCAAAGGATCAATTCATTATTTACCATAATTTTCCTAAGTTAAGTGATATGGTTTCTACAACTATCAAAAATGAATGGATTCGACGCTGTAAAAGAGCTGATAAATGGAATCCTGATACAAGTCAAATTTGTTCGATTCATTTTACGCCTGCTGATTATGAGAGAGATTTACAAAACGAATTATTAGGTAACGTCTAAAATAAAATTTATTAAGTAAAATAATAATAATTATAGTATATTATTCTAGGTTTACCTTTACGAAAAACTTTAAAAAAATCTGCAGTCCCAACATTAAATTTACCTAATTTTAAAACTGTATACCAACCTGAAGAATCAGCTAGACAACAAAGACTTTTAAAAAGAAAAAGAAAAGAAGAAGTAGCAAAAATAACAAGCAGTAATGCCGTTAATGTACAACCATCAAGTTCGCAAAGTGACGAATGTGTACAGTTTGTTAATACTGATACATATGAATTTAAATATAATGAACTATTGCAAAAATATAACGAATTAGATTATAAAAATAAACAATTAATTGAAAGCAGTAACATAAAGATTAAATCTTTGAACAGTCAACTTTCTTATTACAAAAAAAAGTGTTTAAAGACAAACATTATCGAAAAACAAGAATTAAATATCTTAAAAAAATTTTTGACACCTAATCAAATAGCAATTCTAACTAAAAGAAAGAAAAGAGTTAACTGGACATCAGAAGAACTTGCTGTAGCATTCACTGTACGTTATTATAGTAAAAAGGCATACCTATATTTAAGAAATAATCTAAATTATCCCTTACCTGGTTTATCATCACTGAGGAGATGGGCATCTAAAATAAATGTAAGCGAAGGTGTGTTAAAAGATATCTTAACATTGTTAAATTTGATTGGTGAGAACTTAAACGAAATTGAAAAGCAAGTTGTGCTCATATTTGATGAAGTGAAAATAAAATCTTTATTAGAATATGACGTAACAAACGATAAAATTATCGGATTGCACAATCAAATGCAAGTGGTAATGATTCGTGGATTATTTTCCAACTGGAAACAGCCTGTATACATAGCTTTTGATCAGAAGATGACAATGGAAATATTATTAAATATAATATCAATGCTGCATCATATTTCTTATAACGTCGTCGCGTGCGTTAGTGATTGTGGAGGAAGTAATATAGGATTGTGGAAAGAACTTGAAATTGATAAAAGTTACTTTAAACATCCACATACTAACAATAATGTTTACATGTTTGCAGATGCTCCTCATTTACTAAAACTATTACGCAATTGGCTATTGGATACAGGTTTCCAGCTAGAGAATAATGTAACTATTACTAGAAAACCACTGGACTATTTAATAAGGCTTACTGATACGGAAGTAAACGTATGTTATAAAATATCTGAAAAACATATAAACTGTGAGAAAACGAAAAGACAAAATGTTAGGCTAGCTGCTCAATTAATGTCTCATACTGTCGGTACAGCACTTTTGCGATATAAACCTGGAGAAAATAAACAGGAAGCAGAAAATGTTGGAAACTTTATATGCAATATAAATAAGTGGTTCGATATTTTTAACAGTTACGTAAAAGATGGAAATGTTCCTACAAAAAGTGCGTATGGTGTTCATTTAAATGAACAAAAAGAACATTTAAATAAAATTTGCTACATGATCAGCACTATGCGACCGTTGGGTAAAAATAATTTGCAAACATTTCAACGAGGAATGATTATGTCGATTAAATCACTCCAGCAATTATTTGATGACATGAAGTCTAGGTTTCAAATACAGTACATATGTACTCACAAATTAAACCAAGATTGTCTGGAAAATTTCTTTTTTCAAATACGCAGCCGAGGTCCTAACGAACATCCAAGTCCTCTTACTGCAATTCATAGAATAAGAATGATTATTCTTGGAAAGAATCCTGGAATTTTAGGTGCCAGAGTTAATACTGTGGATGAAGTTGTTGAAGAATATATGGTGGTAAGAGTCATGGAAGCGGCAAGTGTGTCTTTACCAGCAGTTTATGTTAGCCATATTGACTCTAATTCGTCTGGAAACACTTCTTTATCTTTTTCCGGATCCGAAAATTCAATATCTGAAGAAAATAGTTCAGAAATTACCTATGATGCTCTGGAATATATTGCAGGTTACTTGGCACATCAATTTAAGAAAAAAATACCGACATTGGGTAGCTACACATATAAAAGTGAAACAGGTCATAATTACAATTTGCAAAGCTGGGTTCAACAACTATCTTATGGTGGTTTAATTAAACCGACACATGACTGGCTACAGAAAATTATAAAGTGGAATAACTATTTTGAAATTTTTCACAAAGATTCCTATAGAAGGGAGCCTGCAGTTGTTAAGAAATTAGCATTAAAAATTCTGAAACGCGAAACGATGCCTTTTGATATTATTAAAGCCTTTTGTAAACTCAGAACAATTATTCGAATTAATTATATAAATGCACAAAATGAGTACAAAAAAATGAAATATCAAGGAAAGCGAAAAAATATTCCTTCAGAAATTGATTCTTCTAGAGCAAAAATTCGAAAACTAAATAAAATTATTTATTAAAATTGTAATTGTAGTTAGAAATATTATATATATATATATATATATATATATATATATATATATATATATATATATATATATATATATATATACAATATTGTCAATTCTATAAAATGTTGAAACAGTTTATCTGCATATTCTGATTATTTTATTATTATTTTATAATAAAAATAAACCTAAATTTCCTCTTAAAATAATATTAAAACGAATTAATAAATAAACCCCAATTATAATAAATAAATAAATAAATAGATAACTAATATTTATATAACTATATTATTAAAATCATGTTTAATGTTTATAAATTGATATATTTTTAATAGAATAAATGTAATTATTTATATTTAGTAAAGAAATTTGATATATAATTTCTGTGTATTATATTTATATGTGTATTAATTTTATTTTGAATAAAATATTTATTTGTTTAATAATATCATATATTATGAAAATATAACAAGAAATATACTGCATTATGCAATATTACTAAAAAAGAACTATTTTTATATATATACCTAAACGCTAAATCTAACGAATATAATATGTAGTTTGTGTATTAGGTCCGTTGCTTACGTCACACGTCACGTGGGCTTTGCTGACAGATTCGTGCGATTGAGCAATCCTATAAGTAGTTTAACATCCTTGACTCGGACCCACTTTGCCGCCCGCTAGTTTGGTCGCAATTATTGCCACGTTACCCCTCCGACCGCTGTGTAGTCCATAACGAGACGGCCGAGTTCAAATGTATTATCCCTGAAACCATAATTGCAGTTGGTGAATCTTTTATAAGCGCGCGAACATGGGCACACTCGCCGATTTGGCTGTATACGCGGCTGTTGCGATGTTTTGTCCAGTTGCAAACGACTGAGTAACTGAGTTAGGATAGAATATGGATGATTTCCAGTTGGGATCTTCTAGTAGTTCATAGATGTGGTAGATGAAATATTTGGTTTCATTTAAAGTTTACTCAGCTTAAAATTATGTAATGTTCAATTATAAAATTGTTTTAAATATTTAACTTGATTAGCCGTAACTTTGTGATACATTTTGGAAATAAGATAAATAAATAAAAATAACAAAGTTATTTTTATTTATTTATCTTATTTCCAAAATTGTTTTACATTATTTAAATATTCATTTACATAGAATTTAACAGTAGTTGTTTCGATTGTTAATTTGTTTTTAGATAATTTAAAAATGTTGTTTTGAAAATGTATCATTGCTTTAAAAGAATATATGTGTTAAATGTGTATGTTTATTTGGAAGTTCAATGAGAAAATGGGTTGGCATGATTGAGAGTTAATGTTAATGTAAATGGTAAAAATGAAATAGTATCATGAATGCAGATAAAGGAGAAGTTGTCTGGATAGGATTGTTTAGCCGAAATTTATTTCAATGAAAAGAGTTTGTGTCACACTCTTATGGATGATTGTGTATGTATATATATAAACAAACAAATTATTAAAAAAATATATTTATTAAAATTATGTATTAGCGGTAAAAAATTATTCAAATTTTCAAATCAGTCAACATTATATATAATATTATATTTTATTTCATGAATTTGTGTTTAGAGTTTCATTTTCATTGTAATATTTATTTTGGTATATATGTAAATTTCAATAAAAGTAATAATTATCAAAATTACAATTTATTTCTTTTTTCTGCATTTTTTTAAATAACATATATTTTTCTTTTCTTTTTTTATTTCTTTACTTTTACTAACAACTAGTAAATGAGAAAATAAGTAAGCAACATAAGAATGTTAAATTAATCGCTATGTGTAACATAATAAATTAGAACTATTATAAATGAAGTATAAATTGTTTGTTACAAATGTATTCATAAAATGAATTGTTGAATAACAAATTCAAGGATATTTTATCATTTAAAATAATCTATAAAGAATATCATTTTTTTTATTAATAGCTTGAAAATAATTAAAAGGTGTCTATACCTCTATTTCATTTTATGTCAAAGTTAAATATGTTGACGTATAAATATTTAGTTTTTAATTTAACATCTAGACATCTTTTGAAATTGCCGACTAAAAGCCGTCACCGTTACCATCCAAGAATTTTATTATAAAAATTACTCATTTATAGCATCATTACCAAGTTGGCAAACATTTACAACGTGTTTGTTTTAAAGTTTCACGTTTTTAATTAAACGAGAATGTGTATCCAGTGCGAATTGCAGTTAAAGAAAGGTCATGAAACCGGTATATGGCAGGAACGACATGCCACATTCGTGCGGCATCGGTTTCTTTCGGGCTCGGCGCCGACAACGCTTCAGGACTCTTTCAGTTTCAGCTTCCATAATGCTATTGTGTTGAAAATAGTTTTGTGTTAAATTACATTTGTTTGTTTCAATGGAAATTTTAGTTTTTATTTCACCGTGTTTTGTTATGGGATGCTCGCATTACCGACATATTCTGATTGTCGGTTGCTTTTCCAGTAACCGTGTTTTTCAGTTTTTTCAGATGTGGTTTACAAAAGTACTCACTTTTTATTGTATTTTATATAGTTTCAATAGACTTTACAGATTTTGAGTTCCTTTGATTATTCTTTTATTAATTATATAGATTGTCAAAAATTTTACTTTATTTTTTCGAATACAAACATCCATTAAATATAAACAATTAAGTTTAATACAAATAGAGTAAATAGGGTATATCATGAAACCTAAAATCTTTTTAAATGAAATAAAGCTATTAAATTTTAATTTTAATTATTGTTTTTATTTTAATACAAAAATGATGTTATTTTTTTATTGTTCTTCTTTATCTCAAAAGTTTCTTATTAGTTTTTCCGTCATTTTGTTAGAAAATTTTCTAATTTTATTTTTAATTTTTTGTATTATATCTTCAATAGTAGCAAATTGACCCTTAAGAATCTTTTAAAAAAAAGCTTTAAAATTAAGTTCTGTATATATCAGGAAAAAATGATGATATAAATAGAGTATATCGAAACGTCGATTTTTAAATAAAATATATGCACAACTTAAACCTATTTTTTTTCAATTTTAATACAATGAGTTTTGAAATATTTTTTTTTATTAACTAAAGAATCTATTTCATTTAAAAGTCTTATGCACCTTCCTATATTACCTTAACATATTTGTCAACTAAAATTATGGGTTTATTTAAAATTCGTATTACTCGTATATTAAATTCAACTTACTTCACACACTTTAAGAACTACAATTATTAAGAATGTGTTTTTACGGAATTTTATATTTTTTCATCTTATTTGCGTAGTTTACATGCATATATAATTTTAATATTAAATTTTTTATATATGGATTAGTCATTTACTATAATGAAACACGTAATAATTTTTTTATAAAGTAATATTAAAAATAATTATTTGTGTAAACATCAAATGAATAAATGTTTTTAAAGATAATACGTATAATCATGTAAATAAGTTAATATATGTGTAAACTAAATAATAATTGTATATCAAAAAAGCTGGACTGCTTTCAAATTACATTCAATATATTTTTAAAAAATTTATTGACTAAACAGAGCAGCGGCTATGCGTAAAAATGTTTATGCAAAAGTTTTATATTTATGTTATGCACATTTACTTTTTTAATTATATAAATATTAAAAAAAAAATTGTATGAAAAACTTGCATGAAAATATTTTAATTATAACATTCATATATTTTTATTTGTTTGTGAAATGTTGTTTAAAAACTTTATAGAGAGTGTGACAAAATA
Source organism: Clivina fossor (assembly GCA_963966155.1). NCBI lineage: Eukaryota > Metazoa > Arthropoda > Insecta > Coleoptera > Carabidae > Clivina > Clivina fossor. The sequence goes on from CAWYQG010000261.1 coordinate 154,687, forward strand.
AGCTCTGAAGCTCATAAAATATATTTTTAAAACAATTTCAGAACAGTAATACAGTTGTATCGTTTTAGTTATACAAATTAATTACAAAAGTTCTAGTAATAACTCTTTTCAAGGATTACATACAATATAGCCGGCATAGCGAATTGCGTAAAAATACTGTATGTATAAATAGCCAATTGCGTATAGGTACCAGAACACTTCTACATTTCTAACTGTTTTATTACGTTTCATGCGCAAATAAAAAAATTAATATGCAGTTTTAAACAATGATATTTGCAATTATGTTCCCATTAATATATTATGTACGACAATATGTATAAACAGTAACAATTATTTTCTTTTATATAAACGAAAAATTGTAGATTTGAAAGTTTATCTAAATAATTGTTATTTTAAATTTGTGTAAATAGCCAGTTTTTGAAAATGGGTAAAATGTCACAAAAAAATTTAAAATATATTTTTGTTATTGTAAATAAGTTTTTTAAAATCGAGACCTAGTTAAATCGTTTACTTGCACCCATAAATGAAGTTGCATTACATTCCACCAAAATCATTAATTTAAATTAATTTTAATTCAGCCTATACAAACAAAAAATAAATTTACAATTATTACTCGTTTAATTTTATAGAATACAGTCAAACCTGTTTTTGTGAGGTCCTTTTCTATGCGATTTTTTTGTGCGACTAACTTTCTGAGATTTTTTTATGCGGTATATGAATTCCAACGGTGTTGGCATTATAATGTAATGTTTTCTATCAGTGTACATATGTACATGATATGTACACTGTAAGGCGCTGTTCGCCTTTACGCGCTATATTCATTTGATATCAACAGTCTCCCGACAATGCACATTCAATCTCTAATGGACATTTTTCTCTAATATGTTGTAAAAAATTATTTCTTATAAGTATTTATGAAAATTCTCAATATTTTTTGTGCGATTTTGTATTATATGGTCCTTATCTACCGCACAAAAAAGGTTTGACTTTATAAATCATTTTTTGATGGTTATTGCTATAATTAAAAATTGTATAAAAAAACAGAATAATTTAGTAAACAATTTAACTCACAAAATCATAACAACTCGATAAAATAGATTAAATAATTTTGAAACCAATTATATGTCTTTTATACTTGATAGTATTTCATAAAATACTGCAACAGTATCTTGCAAGTATCAACATTCAGTACTCACTCGTTCTCTTTGCTACTGTTACAACACCCAGACGTCTGTCATTTGCAGCACAGTGCAATTCTACCCCCAACACGCAAATATTCCGACAGAGAAACGCGACACGATGCCGCTTGACATTCTTAATTGGTTATCAACATTTTATACGACACGGCCTGGGTAGCGTTGCGGGAACGAAGTTATATAAGTAATTATTAATTAAATAACATTTGGGGGCGTAATGGCAGACGGTTTGAATTTACAATTCAAGAGACGGAAAAAAAAATTGATGTGACAAGTGTTTAATTAAAGATTTTAGTTGAGAGATAAGTGATAGTTGAAGTGGAGATAAGTAAATGAAATGAAATGCTTGGAAATACCAAGCAAGTTAATTAAAAATTAAATGTGAATGTGATAATTGCAAATTATTAAGAGTAATTTTATGTAACTGTAACAATATTTTAAAAAGTACAATACACTGTAAAAAATTTATGTAATTTATGTAATTTTTGAGGGGGAAGCCACTTGTACAATCTGGTGTACATATTAATTAAAATTTCTTAAAATCTTAGTAAAATCCTTTAAAATCATGGGAAAATCTATTAAAAATATTTTTAAAAATCTGGTAAAATTCCTAAAAATCCTGGAAATTTCGTACAAAATCCGTAAAATCATCGAAGAATGACTACAATCTCAACAATCATAAATGAAATTTGTAAAATCTGGTGTACAAAATTTGAAAAAGTGGTTTTCCTCTCGATAATTTTATATATTTTATTAATCTTATAAAAATAAGTAATGTTACATAAATTATCATAGTTAAATTACAAAATATTATTATTTTTACTGTTAAAACCTATATAAAATTACATAAATTTAAAATATATTTTTACAGTGTACGTAATTTATCATATAGTTATGTACATTAATATATATTTTTTTTTGGAAAAGAGAAATTACAAGTTATGGTAATAAACTAAAGTAATAAAGCTGCTAATGGTATATAAATGGTACTGTGTTACTAGAAGGGATTGGTACGGAATTGATTATTGAATCAAAAATGTTGTTGCAAAAGTTAATGTAAGTTAATTAAAATGATTCAAAAAAGTCTAATAAATTTCTAGCCAAAGAAATATGTAAGTTATATAGAAGATGACGTCTGTGTTGACGTCCGATTTATAGATAGACCGGTATGATTGAGAATGTTATTATATAATTTTAACGTCAATGTAAAACATAAATATATACCTATATATCTTTATTGATTGATTGATTTTTATCATAATAAAATAATTAATGTTTTTTTTATAAAAGTGATTAATTTTGGTAATTTATGAACATAGTAAAGAATCGTTCAGAACTCATTTTATTAAAATAAAAAAGCTTTAGGTTTTAGTTCTTTATAATTTTTAATTAAATATCGAGGTTTCGATATACTGCACGTACATTATAATTATCGAACGTCAAAATTTAATCAAAAATTTTTCAGAACTAAAACCTAAAGCCATTTTATTTTGAACATATATTGAATTTGAAGACTTTTTGCAGGAAATATGCAATATTTTAACTATAATGTTTGTAATAATTTTGTTTAATATCTTTATTAGTATTTATAAATGAAAATAAAGTAATATTTAAAAAATAATTTATGATACATACTATAATTAATTTTAAATAAAATAATTGTAACTACCATTATCTTAACTAGTAAAAATCTATCAATTTTACAATATTAATTTGTTTTGATATATTTCTTACATACAATAATATATTATCCTAAATACTATATATCTTAAATTTAAATGTTAAACTATTATATCATTGAAAGCTTTTTTCCGAAAACACTTTAATAATAAATATGTAGATTAAAATGCTTTTAAATGGTTCATATACAAGATTTATTTCAATTTCAACAAAATACGATACGAGTTGTAGAGATAAAAGTAGTCTCAAAAACTTAGAAATAATATTTTTCTATAGTGCTATTGTATCCGCATTTGAAACTGCCCATAACATTATGTCTATTACTATGATGAAGAACTTGTTGTTTCGCAACTTTTTCCGAATTTTTATGCAGGTTTTCATGATGTGCTTCAACGACCAAGGCCTACTAAATATACAAAAACTTATTCATATGAAAATAACTTATTCATGATACAACATAACATGAGTGTTTGGCCTAAGAATTTCCGAGCTTTTAAATCACTGAAGATATATATATATCTTTTGACAAAATAATAATTTGTAAATATACAAGTATTTACTATTTTATAATGTGTTAATTTAGATAATAATTGTATGGAAAATACAATCATAATAATAATAAACAGGTTTTGAGTTAATTAATAAATAATGGATTTACATAGTTTCATCGCATTAAAACGAAGAATTCATATAGTAAATTTAAATATAAAATTTAAACACTTTTTTATTTGAAGACATATTAGTTATTATATTATATTATTAAATATATTTTTTCTGCAAAATTAAAATATTATTCAGTATATTTTAAACGTAATTATATGTAAAATTTAGTGGTTCTTGGATATTTGGTGCTAACGTTGTAACTTAGGTATCATTTATTTCTAATATAATTGGTATAATTGAGAGTGTTTTGCGAGAGTAAATGTTTTTAAGTGATAGGAATTAAGAAGCATGTATAAGAGGTGTCATAAATGTGGATAAAACAAAAGTTACTTGTCTGGATAGAAATGTCAGGCAAAAAATAATTTCGGCATAGTTGAAAAAGATTGTGCTACACTCTTTTCGGTATACGACGTGATTGTGTAGGTACGTGTACATGAATTTGCACCTCAGGGAGACCATATTTTTTTAAAACCTCACGGAATTGTTAATAAAATAATGTGTTCCACATTATTATATATACATTTTTTTCTTATAAATAATAAAAACAGAAACGTTTATAAAATGAAAGAAAATTATAATATCACAACATTTATTCAAATTATCATCATTCATATAATACTCATAATTAAACATCTGTAAAAATTCTTATAAACTTAATTAGAAACCATAACACGAATCATAGTTAGCTATGGCATGGATAAAATTATTTTTACTTATTTAATTAGAAAAGAAACACAATACATTTCTATGTTGCAAAACAAGCAACAAAATGTAAAATTACTAGACGTTTTTTAACCGACATAGAGCAGCAACTGACTGCATTTCGTTTTATTTCGCTAAACTCGACTACATCATAGTTCATTAGCGTGTCGCCATCTTGCGTGCTGAATATTAACGAGTCACTAGTCGGGAAAAACGAGAAGATACAGTGTAAGCAACTTACAGAATAAGAAAAGAAAACGCTTTTCTTTCATTGTGTTTGGCAGCTACACACTGTACAGAAGAATACGAGTAAAAGAATTAAAATTAGGATTTGATGTTTAGATTTCGTGATAATAATTACATATTATATGATATTATTTTTGGATAAATTTTATTATGTTTAAAAATTAACTGTTTTATTAAGAATCATTTAGATTACTCTACTTATCATGAAATTAGTGGCATGTACCGTTTACTACTAGCATGTTAAACACAGCTTGTTATACAACATATTAATAATCTCAATTTTCGACTGCAATAAAATCAACAACTGCTACAATTAAAATTGCGCATTTGCGTTGTTTTTTAATAAGTAGTTTGATTCAGTACCACTATTTCCACTCTAAAACATAACACTAATTTTGTGATAAATACAGTTGTATGATTGAACCTTTAGGATTATACAGGGTGATTTAAAACGAGTGTATCAAACACTAACAGTTTGTTAGGGAGGTCATTTCCATTAAAAAATGTCATATGAATGTAGGTTATATTCTATCTAGATGCGCAAATACAAGAACTTAAAGTTTTATTAGTGGCATAGTAAATGAACGAATTTAATAATAAATTACCGTAGAGAAATAAAATAAAATAATCGCGAAGCAAGTAAAATTATAATAAATGACTGTAGGATTAAGTTCTGTATATATTTTATTTAAAAATTGATGTTTTGATACACTTTACGTATATCATAATTTTTATTTACTTTTCTGATGATAAGGATGTAGGACCTATGTTTACATGATATTTTTCACCAAAATTACCTCTCTAACATACTGTTAAAATTTGGTACACTCGTTACAAATTAATTTTGTTTTTGAATAATATATTAAAATCATGTTTGAATTTTGTAATAATTAACATTTTCTGTTAATAAATTCACAATAATTAATATTAATTTATATATGTCTGCTAATAATTAATATAATTTTTAAATATTATAAATATTTTATCTCTGTTAAATATTAATATATAGTGAATTGTTATAATTTATATTAAAAATTTAAATACTTCGCTATCAAATTAAACAAAACTTTTTTCCAAAATAAAATCGATTACAAATTTTATTATTATTATCCAATATTTTATTTATTATATCATTTAATTAGTTTCATATAAATTAATATTTTAATGAAATTTTGTAGGTAATACTAATAGTACTCAATTTTAAAAATATTTTTAATAAAGTGCTAATTATTTTGTATTATTAACTGATAATTTTAAAATAATTTGAAAAAAAATTAATTTCTTAAATTGTATGTAAATATCGTAGTAGAATATATATATATATATATATATATATATATATATATATATATATATATATATATATATAATATAATACGTACGGCTGCGCGCGCATCACTTGGTTAGCTACTCTTTCAGCATATACAATGTATATTGTAGAGGCGTAGAGGCACGGGTTAGACTAACTTAAAAAATCTGAAAAAATTCACTTATTATTTTTTTTTTATTTTAAACCGGTTTGCGGGTGGAGACCGGTCTAATTAGAACCTTCTCAAAATAAGAGCCACCCTAATATATATATATATATATATATATATATATATATATATATATATAAAATAATTTATTTATTTTATAGTAATATGTAGTTTTTTTATATTTTACTTATCGAATTAGAGAACAAAATCTGCTGTGGCTACTACAGAACCAATCATCACTATAAAGTAATTTTTAAGCGAATAATTATTATTGAAAAAATAACATAATACATATTCATAATACATATGAGCAGCAAGTTTTTTAAAATATTTGTCTACTGTGAAATATTCGTAAAACGCATAGAAGTGACATCAGTAAACTACTACTATTGATAAATTTATCTTTATCAATAGTTGACCAAATTCAAGATATTCATGTCCAAAGCTGATATATAAAATTTCTTTAACCAAATTTGATTTACACGTGTCCACAGATCGATAGACGTTATGATAAAAACTCAGATTTATATTTATCTGTAAAAATCGACAAAATCAAAATTGGTATAAATGTAAAATTGTTAAAAAAATGCGAAAATTTTCTTAAAACATTACTAAAACTAAAAATTGCAACAGTTTCCGATATCTCACTACATGCACATGTTGTTAGAGACAACCACTTTGTTTTCGTAGAATAATACATTTCCTACCAATTTTATTAAATCTCTGTCAAATTTATCATTCTTCTACTTCAAACTAACACTACACTTATTATTAATTAAACCGGGCAAAAACAAATAATTATCTTAAAAGTATTACACTGTTCATACAACTTTGAAGTCCTTCACTTGCCGTACACTCTCGTTTGTTATCAACGGAATCAAGTTGGCAGATAAGTAAAAAAAAAAAAAAAAAGCGAAGGCTAGGGTGCTTGAAGTGCCCCACCGCGTACTTAACGCTATAAACAACAGCCTTGTTGAGATTTCGCACGGAAAAAACTCTGCTTCCTTGCCGGAAGTTTGTGGACGCTTCGACGAAGAGTTTTTAGTAAGTGTCTTGCGGGGGTGAATTTGGTATACGTAGGACGGAGGTCTGGGAAAATAGATGTAAAGATGTACTAAGTGTATAAATAATTATTAATAATTATAATTTATTATTAAGCCCGATTTCTGAATCCTCAGTTAAACTGAACAATTACTTGAACATTTATTTTAAATTAAAAATAAATCAAATATGAGTTTTTCTATCAGTAATTTCTGTATAAGATTAATTAATCTTTAAATTTCTGAAATCCGAAGTAAATATATAAATATAATATATTATATATATATATATATATATATATATATATATATATATATATATATATATATACCGGGTGTAGAAATGAAATGTGAACCATAGGGATTTCAATGTTAATTTGTAAATACGGCTGTATCTCTTTCCCTATTGACTTTAGAGCAAATATTTAAATATAAAACTTGTTCAAAATGTGAAAATGCATGGTATAAAGTCATTTTTTTTACATAAATATTAATATTTTTCGATATACAGGGTTAATCACTAAAAAATGAGCTATAACATTGGAAAACGGGAATGGTATCGAAAAATGCGGAATAATGAGTTCTATAATTCGGTGAAAAAATCATTGTTCTACGATACTTCGTTTAGGAGAAAAAAATTAAAAACTGATTTTTTAAAAATTTCGTAAGGGGGTACCCTTGTGTTTTGTTTTAAAAAAAAAAGATTTTGGATATTTTAACACTAGCTTTCGTTGTCTACTCTTTTATCCTACTCTTTGTACCAGACACTTTTTTTTTTCCTGTTTTTCTTTAATTTTTTATTCACCTTTTTCTGATTTTTCGAAAGTTGATAAGGGGGGACCATTGGCATTTTTTTCGAAAATCAGTTTTTATTTTTTTTCTCCTAAAGAAAGTATCGTAAAACAATGATTTTTTCACCTAATTCTAGAACTCATTATTCCGCATTTTTCGATACCATTCCCGTTTCCCAATGTTATAGCTCATTTTTTATTGGTTAACCCTGTATATCGTAAAATATTAATATTTATGTAAAAAAATGACTTTATACCATGCATTTTCACATTTTGTACAAGTTTTGTATTTAAATATTTGCTCCAAAGTTAATAGGGAAAGAGATACAGCCGTATTTAAAAAATAATATTGAAATCCCTATGGTTCACATTTCATTTCTACACCCGGTATATATATATATATATATATATATATATATATATATATATATATATATATATATATATTGTAACTATGGGTACTTGTATGACGAGTACCAAAATATAAGTTTTTACATTTCACAATTATAAAATTATAATTTAGAAATATTTTTTTTACGATTAATAATTTTTATAATTTTAGTTATATGTAAAACTTTGTATTTATATATATATAACGAAATATTTGACTTATTAAGAAAAAATATAGTTCCAAAGAGAATTATTATGTATCTTCTACTGAAAACGAATTTTCTATTCGAAATTGCAAACATTTTTTTTATTAATTATTTTAAAAATATATTTACCAATTACTCTATAAGTGTATAACGTAAAATTAACAAGAGTTGAACATGTGTATTGACAAAAAACCAGTGATTTATCAGATATATTTTTTATGATGAAAAGTTTAATAATTGGAAAAATAATGGATACAATTGATTACTCATGTAAACTTGTAACATAAGATTTCTCTATTGGCAGTTTCGAGGCTATTGTAGGTCTAAATACGCGTACTTAATAAAAAAGTTATTTTTTTTAAATTTTGTAATATACCATGCTTTTAACACTTTGTATCAAAAATATAATTTATTTATTACTCTGCACTAAAAAAATATGTTTAGTTTTGCTGTTTTACTTAAATAAAATCAACATTTTTATTGATGAAAAGAAGTTATTTTGCAAGCTAATCTTATTAATAAATTTACTAATATATATATATATATATATATATATATATATATATATAATATATGATTTACTTTTTATAAAAGTTTGTATTTTTAATTATAAATTTAAAATGCATATTAAAATTTAAACACAAGTTTCTGTATAAATTTACATTTTACTTGGAATCAACGTATTACATTAAAAATGTATGAGAAATTATAATAACATAGAATCATTAAAAAAAAAAACCAACATATGAAATAAGTTTATTTGACTATTTCGATTTTTCCACATTATAATTAGCCACACAGGAAATCGTAGGCTTGTTAACTAGAATTGAAATAAAATATTATTTCTTGTAAAACCTTGTACTACTTATCTCATATCAATTATGTTGGAGTTATTCGGAACTTATTATAAGCTTTAGGTCTTGTGGTTTACTGTGGGAGGACGACCAATTCCACTGGCATTAATTGTTAAAGAACTATATGATTAGTAGGTATCTCAAGCATATAGTCCCCATATTTTGCTTAAGAATTATAGAAACTGATTCTCAAACTGACAGTGAAATGCAATCATTTTAATGTAATTACTAATAAAATTTAATTAAAAAAATAATTTAGAAGCTTTTGTCATTTTAAATTTTCAATATTTTGAGTTTTCGGCTTTTGGACAATACCCTAAACCTAACCACACCTCACACATTAATTATCATAAGCCCACAAATGTTCCATTCCATTACAACCGAAGCCTGATTAGCATCCAATCGCAACGCATAATCATAAGTAGCACACTAATCTAAATACCCATCGCATATCGACGCAGCAACGCCAGCAGCTCGCATTGATTATAATTCAGCAATAATGCTAGAGCAACTAGAAGTCAAAGACGGCTACGGCTACGGGATCTACGGATCGTATTTAATACCTGGCAGTGTGTAAGTGCGCTTTGAATCATTACTTGTGCTCCGTAATACATGCTTCATATACAATGTACAGTTGCAGAGCCCCACAGTGTGTTGGTAGACGGCCTGCTCCTTTGCCAGGCCGTTACCGTGGAATTCCGATTATGTTCGGTAAAGTCTGGGCGAGACACACGATGCTCTGTGGTTCGTTCGTCGGTGCCTGTGTTGTTGTTGCTCCTGATGCTGGGGATGTTGTTTGATGGGAGACGAGCATTGGTTGTCAAAGGAAATTGAAATTTTGATGATAAAGTGGCTGGGGAAATAATTTAATGGTGGATTCATTTACTAATTAATGTAAAAATCTAATAGTTGATATGTGTGCGAAGAAAAACAAATTTGTTGTTATTATTGATATTGATAATATAATAAATAGTTATCTTAGACATTTCAATTAATTTATGCTCGATTTAGATGGTCATAATTTGTTAAAAATTTGTGAACAAATATTTATTAATGTTACGTATACGAATAACAGTATCTGTCTCTATAGCACACACATAACTTGGTGAACATATCCCTTTTTTTTACAAATTATGTCCAGCTATGATATTATATAAAACGTAATATATATTTTTTAAATAATAATTATAGATTATTCGATTGTCATGGTCGAGATTTTTAAAACATGTGTGTGATACCGCTCATACATGTACAGACCCGTGTTCGAATTCCGCTTGAGACATAGATGTTAGTGTTATTTTTGTATCGTTTTTAAAATTGAAATGCATATACTGGTTAATGGCTTGAGTTACCAAATCCAAATTATATGTTAAACAAATTATAGTTTATGTGAAAACAAACAAACCAATTTTAAAAATATTTTATAAAACTAAATATTTTTATAAAAAGTAAATAACTTGAAAACAATTGAAATAATTAAATATTGTTTTGCACAATTTTATTGGTCGCAAATAAATTAGCAAATAAATATCTAAAACTAATAATGCAAAGATTAAAAAAAAAACAAGCAAAATTTAGTATCCTGCACTCTACAATGTATATTGGAAATAAATAAAATAAAATTATAAATATTTTTAAGTTTTCGTATTAAACTCTTGTGAATATCAGAATGATTAAAACGGTTGTAAGGTAATGTATAAATTTGTAATACTAACTGAATTTGTTTTTAAATCTAAGAATAATTTATATTTCATTATTTAATATTATCAAAATTAAATTATATCATTTACTACAAGCCTTATATCATATTATGTTGATACCTAAATATTCATAATCTAAATTCTATTAAACGAAAATTTCTCTAACTTTCATTATCCACACAAAATATGAAATTCAAACTATACCAAATTGTAATTAAAGTTTATTAGCAGTTCAAAATCAGTACATTACAAATCAATATACATCGATAAATTGCAATATCTAATTAAAGTAGAGTAGGCGACGCAAACGCAATGCAACGCCAGTTAGCGATATATTAAACTAGCATACGATATTATAAGTGAGCCAGCCGTTTTGTCGGAGCTATATCCGTGTATGACAGAAATGCGACAGTGTGTAAATTGGTAACAAATGCAAATAATCGTAATTAGTGGAACATGTGCGGTTTGCAAGTCACTCAAATGTGCATTCGTACACCGTGTGAGTGAGTGAGTGAGCGAGTCAATGTATGCGTGTACAATTTTGCACATGGCAGTTCATGCAAGCTACAGTCATCACACTGAATTAGGAGTATTAGTTTACATATTACACGAAACTAACATTAAATTAAAAAAAAAAACAAGTCATAGTGCTTATAATTATTATAGAGTAACTATAATACTATTTACGACACAATTTTAAATTGAAGGTACTTAAATTAATAATACATATACTCCCGTTATTCATAAAACTTTTCGTTAAATATAGCGAATTTTTACAACAAAAATTACATTATTTTATTTCTGTTCACAATTCTTTTTTATAGATAAAATTAAATGCGACCATTAACTACTAATTAGAAACTAAAATATAACGCAATTTAAACAATACTAATTTTAATATTTTTACATTTAATTTATCTCTATATAATTGCATACAATTTTACGTATTTAGACAAAAAAATTAAATAAAAAGCTACTTTTGATAAATTTAATCATTTTAAAATTCCACAATTTTTTAATAGAAATTTGCGGCCTTTCCATGAGTTGCAACACACGGCTAGGCCATACCATTATTTTAGAATATGTTCTTTAACGATTTGTTATATTCAATGATATATTTTGGGAATTGGGGAGATAACGTTTTTTTTTAATTTTTAATCAAATTGTCGTTTATTTGGAAATGTACTGTTTTTACAACATTAACCGTGTGAGTGCCAAGCAGTGATTTTGCGCTCTTCTGTTACGCTCAAAATTTGCCAGCGCTCTAGCAAGCTTGATTTCGGTCGATGCCCGACTTTACGGCTACGGTTTCGTTTTACGTAAAAATAAAATTGGAGTAATATTACACTTTGTAGGTGTACACTTTTTATTCTTATAATCAACGATTACTATACTAATATAATGAACTAAATAATGTAGAATAGGAAATAAGACAAGCGCAAAAGCGCTCCTTGGCACTTTGGGACGGAGAAACAGCAAAAACTCGTGACACTCAAACTGTTAATCTTATCGTATGGCATTTTTTTTGTAAACATGCGTAGTTAATTATAGTTTGACATATTTGCAAGCTAATTGATAACGTTGCATCTAACTACCGTTAACTGTGGTTAGTCAAATGAATTAATCATCAATAATCTTCAGGCTTTCAAGGCCAATATCCATTGAATTTATAGAATTTTCTGAACTGGTATGCTGTGGTCGATTTATCATATTTGCAGACGTTTTGTCATACATCGTAGATGGTATCCTCAGTGTTTGGTGACTGAATGACAGTTTCGGCTCAGTAATCTGGTATGTATACCTGCACCACCCCACCATCCTCTACAGGTGCCGTTATGCCATTGGCCGAGTATAGAAGCAATTTTCTGAATGATTTATTTAGTACTGTATTCTTAATACATTTATTGTAATTAAAAAACAATACTAATATGGAATATTTTACGAGACAGTAATAAACATATTAATATTATGAAAGAATTGATTTTCTGATTTTCAATTTGATTAATTAACTAATATAACAATTTTTTTTTTTGAGATATGTTTATTCGTGTTTTAAAATTAGTATTTTAATATAAAAAAAATATATATTTTTACTGCAAACATTTGTTATAACAAAAACGCTGTCGATATATTTTGAGTTTGAGACCTATATATAAAATGGTGCAAAATATAATAAAATAAATTGTTTAAATTGTTTACAACACGATATAACACAATTCAGGTGTTAATAGTTCTGATTTGCTGATTTTAATTACACAGCCGTGATTACATTTTGCAATTAATAATAAATTTGTTGCTGAATTTTCATTTGATTTGTTACGTTAATACAATTATAAAATATATTTATTTTCCTAATTTAATGAAAAGCTGTGAAATAATTTATATAAAAAATTTATTTATATTACGCAATAATATTTGCAATGTTTTATATAAAAATTTGTTTTAATAAAATCAATTTTAATTTTGTTTTATAATCGATTCACATTTAAAATTTTGTAAAATTATTTTATATATATTTTTTATATAATATATTATCAGTTAAGTATAAATTTAATTAAATATACAATATTAATTAACTATAAAATTTAATTAGTTAAAATTTATAATATTAATGATAATAATAATATCTCTAATATATGAAATTATATATATATATATAAAGTTCTCTAATAATATTTTTCAAAAACAAATGATAATTTTTTTTCCATGTCATGCCGACCTTTTGGCAAATACTGTACATATATCTACAGTAAAAAACTGTCGGTAGATTTTTTGTACAAAAAAATGCATCGTCTAAAATTAGCTATACCAAAAATATTCATATACTTTTATACCATTACTACATTTCTGTAACTCAGCATACTATAACTATTTGAAAGTACAGATTTCCTCTACATGAATTCCACACCACTTACATGAATGAATATAAGACGCGAATCCGCAACTAACCTACTCAGTCACTTTCCTAGAACGAACCTACCTAGCACTAACATAACACAATACATGCGATCCGGTAAAGCTTATGAGCCGCATAACTCCTGCTAGCAACATTCCATTTATCCGGTGCTAATAACCATAACGAACGAAGCTTGTGTGTCTAATTTGAAGATGCAATGCATCTCGAAAATGTTGTTGCGCACATCTGCGACCAGTGCCGTCACGTGACATCTCTTCATGGCACGCATGCGCAACAGCGACTGTTTTCCCCATCTTCCGGAGCAGGCAGGCAGCAATCCGGGTATTCTATAACAGTTACAGTTTATTTAATTGACGCCTGTCTGACGGATACTGAGATACTCCATCTAGCGCGCTGAATTAATTAATTTACTGGCAACAGAAGTAAGTCTGTTGCTGCGGCTGTCTTTGTCTGTTTTCGGAGGGAGCGAGGGTATATAAATGTACGGTGAATCGTGGGGTAGTGGCGGTCTTATTGTTCTTGGTAGCGGTGTTATGTCAGCAACGGTGTCGTTTCTTGCTTCACTGAAAACGTTTGCTACACAAGCATGACAGGATTGAAATTACACACTTTTTTCTAAACTGATTTAAAATTGCCAAACAATCATAAATACTATAATTAAAATAAAATAAAATAATTAATACTATAAATAATTTGCAAAAATTAATGTTATATTTGATTTCAACTATACTTAAAATATTTTTCGCTTATTTTAAAATATTACCACATAATAGAAAATTCTAGTTAAATTATATTATATTTTCAATTTTTTGAACATCTTACATACCAAATTTATGTAAATATAAAGCAGTTTAAATTCGAAACCAAATTAAACAAATGATTTGAGAAAACAGTAAACATATAACTGGCATTGATCATAATATTTTTTCTATAGTATTAAATGAGCAATTCTTAACTATTTAAGGTAGTCGCTCTTAAAAAGCCACTTATCAAATTCATATTTATAGACTCCGGTAATTATTTTATGTTTCTTTCCGGCTGCTACCGGTCCTGCTCTGGACTCATGATGGCCACGATTTACCCGCACCCGCCCGCAGTACGTGTCCCGTGCACGGGGCGACGGCTGAGGCTCACCAAGACAGGAAACGCAGTTAACCTACCGGAATTCATTGCGGATTCCTACAGATTCCGGACATTCCGGACGCGGAACAGAACTTCCATGTCAATAAAGGCGCAACATCGAGTCGAATGAGTAAAAATCAATGTCGACAAAATTGCGAAAACTTGTTTTTTTCCACATCGATGTTTACGTCACGAGCCGACGAGGAATCTTAGTTGTTTGGCTGTAAATAAAAAATGTATTGTTGTACAAAAGTTATTGTATGAGATTACCCTTTGAAAAAATGTAGATGTATGCATTTAAAACTGTTATTAATTTTTATTTTTATCACTTGGTAACATTTCTCACGCAATAAACACTCAATCCTACCCATCTACGAATCGGATGTCGACATACACGTACACTTACATATATTTTTTTAACCAAACGTGCATTAGACAGTGGTTTAAAATAGCTAAACATTAATTTATAATTAATATATTTAAAAACATAACTTTTCATGTGTCAGTCAGATTTTTAATTATTTATTTATGTATAGTACGCTGGTTCAATATTTTAAAATCACATAGAAACAACATAGTTTCGTCAAGAAATCTTTATAATTAAAATTTAAAATATATTTTTAATTTAAAACAAATTAAGAAATATATGTTTACATACATATATTTTCTTCATTTCCTCCATAAATGAAGCTGTTCTAACAGTTACAATAAATAAATTTTCTAATATATTAAAGCCATAACTATTATGAAAACTAATGCTTCAACCACAACAAACTATCCACAATTGAGGACAAATATCATTTTAGTTATGTTTTACATTATATCTTCAGCTTTGCGAGTCAAGTTTCTAGTTTAGCGTATATAATAATCTAACTAATATTAACAAGCAATAAATTTAAATCGTGATAATTTAAAGTAACTTCAGTTACAGTTTATTATACACGTACACAAAGCGGCCATATTGCAATGTTCCTAATCCAATTTACTACAATAAAATGCCAGACATTGTTTGAACTCGTGTTCCACTAAGTATTTATGCAAACATCTAAGAAAACATGGAAAAGCTGACTATAATTATCTTTGAGCGGAAACAGTATTTTGTCTGCCATTTTGCTGAAAGAAATTCGATCGATAAATTAAAACATTTTGAAAAAAAATATATCTATTACTTATTTTTTCATCTAGAATAACACATAAAATATTAAAAATTATCGTCATTATCATTGAACGGAAACAGTATTTCATTTGGTCGTTTTACCGAAAGGAGTTTGATCGATAAATTGTTTGATGACGAGGGTGGAGAAGTTTCGCTATGCTTACCTGAATGCAAGTCTTTTGCGGAATTATTAATATTAACGTGCTAGTAAATATTTGGAATTGTTGTCGGTATGCTGATCATGTCGTCGGCGACAGATGCTGCTGATGTGTAATGAGAGAAAGTCGACCCTAAATTTTAGGATTTTACTTTCACGTAATACGTTGAAGGTAACCTGAAAATGTCTGCGCTTATGCCTTGCCTGTCCTGAATCTTAGTAGGTTATTATTTTATTTAAAATATTATATGTATTTTAGGTTTTTTTTTAGTATTTACCATTTGCATATATTATTCAGTATTTTACAACAGTTAAAAATATTTTTAAAAAAATGATAAATGTTTTAAGTTATAATATTAAATTTAATTATTTAATTATTATTTACTATACAGTGAAGGAGGTGCGTAGTTTAACTCGAAACGTCAATTTTATGAATAGTGCAACTGTACAATGTTTAATTCCATTCAAGGTAACGGAGCACGACTACCCGGCACGCAATAAGTGTATCGTGACACGTGTGTGGTATAGACGAAAACTAGGAAATTTTGAAACGTATGTTTCGGATCGATACAATAGTTTTGCTAACTAAGCTATTGGGTAATGGTGACAAGTGACTAAATATTTTCATTGAACGGGTGAACAATTATGTTATTTTTTTATGAAATACTTCATGTATAATTTGAAAAATACAATAATAAAACGTAAAATAATATTAGCAATAATAATTTAAATCACATTTTTGCAAATTATATTATAGGTACCTATATTTCTGAAACCACAATTAATAAAAAATTAAATACTGATTAAGTGTTAAGTATTTGTGATATCAGAAGCTCAATATTAATACAAAAAAATTTCAATTACATACTGGAGTACATTTCAAAATTTGTTAAATATTATATTGCCATATTCATTTAAATTGCAAAGTCATTATTCCGCTGAGGTTCTTATATGACAACAACTTATTGAAAATTATATATTTACCTATATATTAAATATTTTTTGAGATATTTAATCGGTTCTAAACTTTTGGTCAATCCTGTATAGGAAGGTAATTGTATAGAACCATAATGTGTTATTAAAAAAAAAGCAAATTATTTTATATCTATTTATATAAATATTAATGTTTATTCAAAATTGACCAAAAAAATTATAAATATTTGACTAATTAAATTTATTTTAAAATATTCTATAAATTAATCTCAAAAATATCTAATTAAATGCTTAACATGTAAATTTAAATGAGATTTCATTTACCTAAAAAAAATTTAATTATATTTCTTTGCTAACCTTCCACTTTTAACGCGTTATTTACTCTTTGTTAATTGTTCCTGCGTATGAAACAATCCCTAGTAAAATTAAATTACATTGTAATATATACGTAGTCCGGATTCTTTGCATACACATTCGCTTACTTTATCTTCAAAACCAAGTGTTTGCGTTTTATAATAATCGTCTTCATCCTCTGAGATATCTTCGTCGAAATTAATATTAATATTTCGGCGAGAACGAAAAAGCGAATTTTAATGTCTGCCGCTGACACAACTCCGACGCACACAGGTAAAATCCGTTTGCTTTGCTTTTTGCGAAATCCCTTTGATTGCGTATGTTTGCGTTTTAGGTAGGCGCCTGCGATCGTTAGGATAAAGAAACGGCAATTGTCAATGACTGGGACCTATACTATCAAATGTTTTGTGCGAATCGTTTGCGATTGGACGATTGGCCTGCCGGCTACAGCGATTTAATTTGGGTTTTATTTCGTGTGTTAAGGTGTAGATGTGATCGTGTGTTAACAATTGCTGTTTCTTTTTTTTAGTAACCTTTTTTGTTGGTTGGAGTTTGCACTACAAAGAAAATTTTTACAGAAGGAAAATAATTTGTAATATTACACTTCTAGCTTTTTACTTCGCTTTTTTTTTGTCACTAGTTAATACTAGTGGCATGGTTTTTGATATTTTATTTTACTTATATTTAATTTTATGTTGCTATAGAATTATTTAATAAAATAAAATATCTTACTTTTTAAAAGAATTTATGAGTGATTTTAAAGGTATACATTTGCGTGGACTTCCGATGAGTAATTGGAGTGATATAATTGAGAGTGTTTTGCATGAGCAAAAGTTTCCAAGTAGTACCAATAGAAAAGCATGTATGAGAGGTATTATGAATGTTGATAAAGCTAAAGTTGCTTGTCTGAATAAGGATGTTTGGAGCAAACCGATTTCGGGGCAGTGGAAAGAGTTTTTGCCACACCTTTTTGGGTATATGCTGTGATTGTGCATGTATGTTTGTACTGTTTACTATAAAAAATTATTGTAAATTTACATAGTTTGTCAATATAATTTTTCATAACATATTATCATATGTTGTATATTACGGCAACAAATATCCGGTATTTTGTCTAATATTAAAAAATGGACCAAATAGACCGAATACCAAAAAATAACTGAATATTTGAGTCATTTCTAGATATTAAGTTAGAAATTGTAAAATATTGAAATATTGTACTACAATTTAAGTAAAATTACACAAATATAAGTTATATTTTTCCAGTGTAACGTTTTTTAGATTATTTTATGCAGAAAGATAAATATGATAAGTATATATTTAAATTTTACTCCATAAAAACTAACACCTTTTTTTTTCGTACACATTCCAACTTGCTTTTTCATTCTACCATCGACACAACGCCATTGTCCTTCGAATTACGCGTCGCTACATTGACTTTCAACTGTTAGACAAATGAACGTCGACTAGCCCGGAATGGATGGCAAACGTGCGGCTATGAGACATCCTTTCCGTACGTTTTTAGGACAACGACACATCTTCGCCCCGTTCGGTGTTAGTTACTTCGGCTTGATGGTCTACGCTTCATAGACCATTTTGGGTTCGGTGCACGCTTGACGTTTCGCCGCTCGGAGAAAGGTTTTAAGATCGAATTCCGTAATTGGACCGTCGTTGACATTATCAACGATGGTAATTGCGCTTTAGGAAAGTTATACTGCAAATGCTGTAAAATTGTAGTTTCGTTGAGCATATTTGGGTTTATGGTTAAAATACGGATAAAATATTAAACATTAAAATATTAATATTAAATATTAAAAAATATTAAAAAAATCATACCAGTTGTGATACAAATCTGAACTTTTTGATGCTAGTTATCAGTTAAATAGATACAATTAATGAACTGGGTTTTATATTTATATTTTTTTGTTACCTAGTTACTTGTTATTTTTGTTTTTATATTTGTCATTTGCGTTTATTCCTGATAGTGTAGTGTATCAAAACGTCAAATTTTAAATAAACTTAATCTAAAACTTTCTATTTTAAAATAATAAGTTCTAAAGATTTATTTTAATATGTTAATATAATAATAAATATGTTATATAATATTATAATAAATAATACAAACAAGGGAGCTATCGCTGGTTGAAATTAAAATGCGATTTCGGGCGGTAAAAATGCGTCAATCTTAAGTTGTCGCATATTAAATTATAGCTAAACGTACCTGCTAAATGGTGCACGATGAGATTCTCTTGGGGAATTCTTCTAAAAAAGGTATTTTTATCATTTTTCGATATATTAATTTGACAATTTGACATATTTTTTTCAATATAGCAGAGATATTCTTTTTTTTCATAGCTATCTATGTTTATTCAACATACATATATTAAATTTTTAAATGCGATATCTCACAAACACACACACACATATACACACACCATCACACACACACACAGGCGATTTTTACAATTTTACATGATTTTAAGCGCGGTTGTAAGGATTTTACACGATTTTAAGCGCGATTTTAACAATTTTACATTATTTTAAGCGCGGTTGTAAGGATTTTACACGATTTTAAGCGCGATTTTAACAATTTTACATGATTTTAAGCGCGGCTGTAATGATTTTACACGATTTTAAGCGCGAGTTTAACAATTTTACATGATTTTAAGCGCGGTTGTAATGATTTTACACGATTTAAAGCGCGATTTTAACAATTTTACATGATTTTAAGCGCGGTTGTAAGGATTTTACACGGTTTTAAGCGCGATTTTAACTATTTTACACGATTTTAAGCGCGATTTTAACAATTTTACATGATTTTAAGCACTTTTAATATTTTTATATTTATATACTGTGTACCTTTATTTATTGTGCTATGGGGCGCGCGCATGCGCGCGCCCTTTATGGATATACAATGTGAAATGTACTCAATAATAGTAAAATACATATCTCTCTCTCTCTCTCTCTCTATCTTTTCTATTTTTATTGTCATCTAATATGCACATTATATTTATAGGATTTTAAGAAAGTTACTAGGTTTTTGGGGTTTTTTGGAAGGTTATTAGGATTTTAAGAAAGTTACTAGGTTTTTAAGAAAGTTACTAGGTTTTTAAGAAAGTTACTAGGCTTTTAAGAAAGTTACTAGGTTTTTTGGAAGGTTACTAAGATTTTAAGAAAGTTACTAGGTTTTTTGGAAGGTTACTAAGTTTTTGGGGTTTTTTGGAAGGTTACTAGGATTTTAAGAAAGTTACTAGGTTTTTGGGGTTTTTTGGAAGGTTACTAGGATTTTAAGAAAGTTACTAGGTTTTTTTGGAAGGTTACTAAGTTTTTGGGGTTTTTTGGAAGGTTACTAAAATTTTAAGAAAGTTACTAGGTTTTTAAGAAAGTAACTAGGTTTTTGGGGTTTTTTGGAAGGTTACTAGGATTTTAAGAAAGTTACTAGGTTTTTAAGAAAGTTACTAGGTTTTTGGGGTTTTTTGGAAGGTTATTAGGATTTATGATATATTATATAACATATAATTTATTTTGATAAACTAATTATATCATTAGTTAATTTTTGAATTAAGAAAAATGCATTAACCTTGCCGGGGTTTGAATCCGGGTCCTTTTGCTTTCGCGCGACTAAAATTAATAATTAAAAATTTGATTAATAAATGAAATACATATGTGTACCGTATATCACAATCATCTTTAATCACGCAACACACATGCTTTTTATCATCAACATAATCTTTAATTCCGTAAAATACAAAATAGAAGCTTTCAAACTTTACATGAGAGAGAGAATGTTGTATACAAAACATAGAACGAAAATGTATTATTTAATACCTACGTTAGATATATGTATATTAGGGGAGTATTTAAAATTGTTCGTTTGTATCGTGAACAAACGCACGTCAACAAACCTGTTCAGCGTGTATGTATTACATTTTAATTATTTGCTTAATAAAGCATTCAAGTAGGATTTAATATCAATCTATCGGATAGCGTAACTTTGAAGTCTTGTTTAAAGCTCCCAAATGCTAAAAGCAACAAACAATGCACGGTGGAACACCCTGTACAAAGAGAGGTAGGACACAATACAAGAACGAGTACTTAGCTTATATGGCAGCGGTGACGGGGTAGAGTTTAACGTGTTATCTACTTGTATGTAAACATACATGACAGGTAATTAACGAATGTGAACAATACAAATTGTTGTTTATAATTATATGTATAGGTTGCCCGTACAAAACATACACATATTATATTAATATGCGAAGAAATGTCTTGTGTGTATGTGATATGTTTGGTACTGATTTGCCAAGTCATGTTTACATTACTTTAGTGACAATATATAACAAAACTTACAGTAAATTTTGGACAGTTCTTGTAGTTGTATTATACAAAGGTATGCCAACAAATGCTAGAAATTTTTAATTTATATTGTAAATAGTTAATAAAATTAAATCACTTAAAAGTTGAAAAAAGGGTAACTTGTAAAATTAAAATATATTTATTGCTAATAAAAAAAAATATAAATTAGTAAATAATAGTATAATATGTTACGCGAAGCTGAAAGTGATCTTTATTGTATTGAGTCTAGTATTTGAGGTCGAAGCAGAGCCGAGGCTAAAACGAGCATTCTGCTTCAAGTGACATATGCTATTTTAATCCAAATAAAACTAAACTGAAAATAAGTAAAAATACATACCAAGTAACCTTAACCTTACCACCAGTTGTAGAATAGTATGTATATGTATATATTATTTGTATTTGTTACGTTATTTATTAAAATTAATGTTACTTTGGTCGAATATACAATTTCTGACAAATTTGGTACGAGTAGTGTACATTATTGCCTTTCTTGCATTTCTTCACACATTTTCAATAATCAAATTCAAACGAAAATAAACAATGCATCTGCCAATTAACGTAACTTAATAATTTTTAATATGGCCGTCGAAAATGTCAAATTAAATACAGTTCACAATGATTTTTTGGTCGAATATACAGTTTCTGACTTACTTAGCGTTGCATTTCTTGCTCTTCTTCACACATGCAATTGCTAATTAATTTAACTTTACTTGAAGATATAATTTTCAATATGACGGCCGAAGATGTCAGATTAAATACACTTGATGTTATCGTAATGTTTGGTGCTACCGCGGGTGATGTGTGTAGTAACTAACTACTGTATAATAATGTTGCATTATTAGTAACCTTCTTCCACATAGGTAATATAGTAACGTAATATCAATATTTTAATAAGCTTGAAGAAAAATAATATTTTTAAATCTTTATTAGAAACAAATATGAGCTTAAAATTGTCTAATTTCTTAAAATCATTTCAACTATGACAAATACCAATTTGTAAATGTTAAAATTTTACTGGAAAAGAATTTGAAACTGATGAAAAATATGAAGTAGTAAGTAAATAATCTTTTTAAATCTTTACTGGAAACAATTGGAAATCATTGAACCATTTTGAGAGTTCTTTGTACGAAAACAATTGAGCAGCTAAAAGCTATTTTACTACCACTTAAGTATAATGACGGTGGTTTCTCGTAAAATCGAAAACAGGCATGCTTTTCTACTATTTTTTTTTCTTTCTTTCTTATTTTCTTTCACTGTACATAATTGGTTTCTTTTTTATCGATCAGCTTGAAAAACGTTTAATAATGTTTAACTTTTTATTCACAAAATAGGCCATATTTGCTACATCTACTTACCGTACCTACGTACACATACTCGTAATACAAATATTTCATTTTCATAACAGGTCGTATTGTAACGTGCAATTGATTAATACAAAATGTTCAGTGAAAATTGTATATTTTGCAGTAATGATTTTAAAATTTTACGTTTTAACGAAACTTGACAATATTTTTTTTAAATTGTACACATTATTTTATTATTTTTTTAACAACATTGGTAAATTTTTTCATATTTAATTTACCTACTAAAAATTAAATGTACAAAAACACAATACATGTTATATATTAATATATAAAAAGTATGTATATTTGAAATACATAGAAAGTGAGTGAGTGAGTGCATTTGTTTATAGAGTGAGCAAGAGCCAAGTTAAGTTATTAAAGTGGCTTTAAAGTCAGTGGTGAGTTCGTAACCTCGGACTTCGGAACCACTTCCGTAAATGTGCAATTGGTCCTTGCTGGCGATAATGAGATCAAACAGCCAACCACTTGACACTGTGCCAAGCTAGACCAAGAGATCTTTACCGCACTCAAAATAGTGTTGAAAATGTACTTTCCTAGTTTCAACAATTTATAAAGTACTGGAAAAATGGAAAATTGATAATTGATTAAAATACATATTTATAAATTAGCATTTCTTACAAAAACAAAATAGAATACAATTGTATTTTCATTTTCCTAATAAAGGATTTTAATAAATATATAACAAAAGAAAAATATATAATCTTTTTTAGTCGTATGCAACTACTACAAAAATGTTTAATAAATAGAACCAATTAACTGGTGGTATTCAGTAGCACATTTTATTAAATTAAATGTGTAAATAATAAAATAATAGACAAGATTCTACAACTTTTTTATTTTCTCTACTACACACTAAAAAAATTAGAACCTATATAAGATTTATTTGGTGTAAATATTACATTAAATATTTTAGTTATAAAAACTATCTATTTTTACTGCAAATTGCATGTTATTTTAACACAATAATAGGAATATCTGTTATGTTCGCATATTAATTTTAACTCTTTGGCAAAGATAAAACTAATTGAAATTAACAGTAAAAAATCTTTCAAAACTCATAATCATATCAATATTATAATCAGTATATCAGCACATCAGTATAATATATCGAAACCTCAAATTTTAATTTAAAACATAACGGAACATTAACCTAAAGCTTTTTAATTTTAATTTATTTATTTTGGAAAGAAATATGTGGAAATGCTTTTGAATGACATGACGTTAAATTTGCATCTCACGGATACTATTTACGTCCAAGTGTAGTTTCGGCTGTTATGTTATTATTCCTTTTTACTCTTGATAAAGCCTTGATAAACTAAAACTAGTAGAGATATTAAAAAATATTTCTATTTCATTATTTTATTTCCTTAAATAATTTATTGTTATTTTTTAGTGCTAACCGGAACATTTTTCAGCACCATAAAGGGTTTAAAAAATTCTACTTAAATGATGGTGCCATAACATCTAATCCTAGGCAAGCAAACAATGATAAAAACAAATAGCGAACATTTGTGAAAAGATTGCCTTCTAACATGCATACAAACTATCTTGCAAACTGCATATCTTACAATATCTGAACAACCATCACGTGGCAATACATCATGCTAATAATAAGCTGTATAATTACAGTGATATACATGGCAAAATTCCGCAATGGCCTCCACCTCCCCCATAGCCGAAGTATTAGCAACAATGTATTACAACTGAGTGTAGGTTGCTAGGCTTTCTCCTCTTTTGTAAAGTAGGCTGTGCATGGGCTGTTTGTACGAGGACGAGACAACGATGCGTCGTATTTTATGATCACGTGGCCTGTGGAATTACATGGAACATGGTACCAGTCGCGCCCGAGTATTGTTTTAAGGGGGGTGAAACACTACCCTAAGCCACGAAACCGAGATACGTATACGTGAATTATACCGAAAAAATGCAAATGAAACATGCTTGAGGATAGGTTTTTAACACGCTCACTGCCGGAGTTATGACTCGTTTATTTACATAATAAATTAAAAGATACGTGTAGAACCGCACATTTTTTTTTTGGTTGATATTTAGTACGTGGGACTAACAATAGATGGCATACAATATTCTTGTTAATTAAATGTTTGGTAGTTTGTATTATGTTATGTGTAATATATCTTGATTTTTGTTATATTTTGTGGTAGCAGTAAAATCCAATCATTAAAATTTTTTAAATCTGTTATTAGCTCAGTGATTGACCAACATTATTAAGTTCTAACTGTTTTTAATGCCAAAATTTAACTTATACATATTTGTTTTTTCAATCACACATGCTTTATTTGAATAAGAACAAACAAAATTTGTATAAGAACACCAGCGGCGGATCTCCTATTAAGCATGAGTTCTGTAACGGAAAGGGCCCCGCAAAAGACAAATGCATAGGTTTTTTTAGCGAGTATTAAATATTACAGGTATATTAAAATAACTATAATAATAATACACCATATTACGTTAAAAAGACAAAACTCTTACAATGAAATTTTTTTTCTCTATTAAGAAATGAAAATATTTTTGTGGTTGCAGACTCTTTACATGTTTTCCGCAAGATATTACACCCATCAATTTCTAAATCAATTACACATACAATTTTTATATTTTTGCAGTTTTATTATTTTTAATTTTTATTTGTTAGAATATATATTTACACAAATTAGAAATGTTTCTTATAGTTAATATTGATAGGAAAAATATATAGTTTTCGATTCAGTGAAATAAATATCACAAGAAAAAATAATATTGGAAGTTATTTGTAAGATAATGATTTTTAGAATTATAAATTTTCAATAATTTAAAATATATATTAACTTTTGCCCTATGTAGTTTCTGTATACTATTTTCAGTTATAATTATTATAATTACATATCATGTTATACCGAAATACGGCATCATAATTTCAATTAATTTATATTTATATTTAAAAATTTTATTGTATATTTATTATTTATACTTTGTGATTAGTACTGATAATGACAACAAGATATTTTAGGAGTATCACGTATTTGTGTTTGCTTTTGCCTGTATGTCAGAAAGTCAAGCGAATATCGTTTTAAATTTTGCGCATTACATTTTAATGTGAACGAGAAACTAAGAAGGAAAACATAACGTGGAAAAGAACGTGCATAGATGGCTGTAAAAAGAGCTCGGACCATTTTCATTTCAAGAGACCAACATCAAAGAGCTGAAGCTAAGTAATTAATTACTGAAATCCTTTACGCTTTGTGGATGTATAAGCTGAATTTGAAACGTCTAAAGGCGTTCCATATACATTCATATACACTGTAGGTAGACCTCGAGTATTCTAAAATAAGGAAATAGTTTTCTTACATGCTAATGTTGTATTTTCAGTCTTCGTAAAATTGTTTCTTAACTCGCATTTTATTCCGTCGTTGGAAATAATTTACAGCGAAGCATATATAAATTTTTATTTTGCCTTTGTTATCATGTTGTTTCGTAAACGACAACATCTTAACTATAAAAAGTAAATATTTTCGGTTAAATAAATAAATATATATATATATATATATATATATATATATATATTAAACAAACATAATACTGTATCATAAACACCAAAATATACTTTCCCAAATACATTTATAATTCTAGCAAATGTATCCAAAATTTCCTAAAAATCTTACAACAAGCATTCGTCTGTTTTAAATCTCTTAGTCAATTTGGCTGTTCTAAGACGATAAGTGACCTAAATATATAAATCTATCTATCTACCCTAAACATACGCCATTAAGAGATACAGTATTGAAACAACTTTCTCAAACATTAAATTTTAAATTAAACTATTTATATTCGTTTTTAACTAATTATTCAAAAACTGTAAAAATTTTGTAATAAAATAAAATTATTAATATGAACTATTCTTAGCGAATAATTTACTATTTCAAAAGTGTAACAAATGTTTCGGCAAATCTAGTACATTTAAAAATCTGCAATAACAATAAAAGAAAATTGTAAAACAGTATTCCCAAAACTAATTTCTGAAAACCTTTTGTATGCTAAATTACTTTTTGATGCCGTAGAGAAAATAAAGAAAATAGTGATGTTTGACGTTATTAAATTGAGAAGAATAATGGAAATCAATCCAAGCTCAGAATACATCTATCTCGCTTACATGCACTATTTTAAACGGATGGGGGAAGCAATCGTTTCGTCTTTGTCGTTGGTAGTGTCGACCAATCGCGGGATATTGCATACCGACACCCGTGGAATAGCAGTTATACGAATCCCTCTGGAATTCTCTAACGTTTATCACGTGCTAGTTTCGGAATTTCGCTGATAATGGAAATCGATATACCTATATCAGTAATTTTCATGCCCAAACAGCTGCTACGCTATAGAGAAAGACATAGACACTTGTGCGTAAATATGAGGTCTATTGAACGGATATTCACATCATAAACTCCTAAGATAATGTACTAAGTTGAGTATTTTTTTTTTGCCGATAAGCGTTGCTAAATTGCTTATACTATCATTCTATGAAATTTGTTTTTAACATTAGAAAATAAGTACTTATTAGATTAACGGTTGGCTTTATAATAAACACTGTTATCAATTAAAGAATGTTTATTACTGGTTTAAAATCGATTTTAGTTCGCTTTAAGTAAAGTCGACTTTAAGCTGGCAAAAAAATATTGTTTAATTGTGCAACAACAAATAATTTTGACATTAAAAGTTTGAAAAGTTGACAAAAAATCATCGTCTTATTGGCAGCAATAATAATTATGTTAGTATAATTTCAATTCGATGCTTTTTGCCAGTTTAAAGTCGACTTTACTTAAAGCAAACTAAAATCGATTTTAAAGCAATAAAAACTTCATTAATGACAATGTGACAAAAGCACCATTTTATAGATAGCAATAATTATTATATTATAATTTAAAATCGATGTATTTTTTTGTCAATTTAGAGTTGCCTTTAGTTAAACTGTTTATTATTCAAGTGGGTCTTCGAAAAATACATTATTTTTAAGTGTAGATTCATGCATACGTAATCACGTCATGTACCTATAAAAATGTGGCCCAAATTCTTTCTATTTAAGTAGACATTAGTTTCAGGTAAATTTTCCTATCCACTTAGAAACATTCGCTCATGCAAAACAATTATATCTAACCATCTATTCATCGGACGTCCACAAAGACATATATCTTCTAGATCACATACATATATACGTGTATTTTTTTAACCAAACAATCATTAGCCTTTCACTCAACATGACCATCTTAACTAACTAACACCAATTTTTGCAACAACATATTTAGCAGCTATACATACACCAATTTATTTTGCAGCCAATACCTTCTAGTTGTACGTTCCACATCTTTAACAAAACCCAACACTCACTACCACACGTCAACGTAAATTATTATTTTTCTAATTTAAAATTTGATACAGCTAACATAGTAAGAACTCAATATATTAAAATAAAAAAACTTAAGAATTTAGGATTAGAATTAATACAGAACTAAATCCTAAAAGCTTTTTATTTTGATAAATCTACAATAGTTTACAAATATGAAATAATTGTATGTATAACATAATTATTGTAGATCACAAACAGTAAAATAGCTACTAGGCAAAATCGCAAACAATTTCTTAGAAAGGAACAAAACACGACACCGTAATCAACATCGATATATAGACAGATACATATATTAGATATTCATGGTATATTAGCTGTCAACAGATTGGTGAGTAGACGTTGGAAATCAGTTTACGCGCAAACTCTCCTGTTTAACTGCTATGAAATATCAATTTCACACGTACGGCGACATTAAAATTCAATTTGTATCAAACGCGTTGTGACACCGCCATCGTGTCTACGTTACCGTGCTCCAGCAATAAGGAAATCTGTTTCTCTCTTCTGTAAAATGGATAGATAGAGAAGTGGAAGAAGAAGAGACCTCCAGGAGCCTATATCTGGCAGCCGTACCGTGTGACAATGCCACTGCGAAACTGATGAAACTTTAACTCGAGATGAATTCCATTATGACGAGTTAATTTCTGTCAGAAGTTGCTCGAGATCCATTATGGAATCTTTAAGAATACGCCCGACGAGATGGGAATTTAATGAAACAATGTTATATGGGAATGTCCTTTTGCGTTCATTCGCTCAATCTCGGCGAGCAATTTCACCGAAATTCATTTCTCAATTTTTATCGCCTACAAACTTTTAAAATTATTTATTTTTTTTTACATACAATAAATAAATTATTTGTACAATAATTATTAGTGTTGTGATTTATATAAATTATTTTATTTGAATAAAAAAGTACTTTTTCTTTATTAAGAAAAAAACTAATAATATTTTTAAATGTATACAATAATTATATACTTGTTTTACTGTATATTTTTAAAACATATTTTTAATATTTTTATTAAAACATTTTTTTTTATTCTTTAAAGTTACTAATTTCATAAATATGTACCAAATATACATATTGTTAAAATTAGAATAAAATATAATGTACTATTCAATTCTTATAAGTTTCTTTAATTTGGTTCCTTGGAAATTTTATATTCTGTTTAGAAGGACTGTGACAGAAACAATTTAACAGAATATTAATTCTTATAACTTAAAATAAATATAAAAAACAAATTAAAATTCATACATACATACACAATCATGCCATTTATCCACTATCCTAAATTCAGCTATCCAAATATCCCTATCCAGAAAAGTAACTTTATCTTCATCCAGATTTATCTAACTTATTTCATAGCACGCTCTTCTATTCCTACTATTTGCAAACTTTCGCTCACGCAAGCCATTCTCTCGCTCATATCACTCCACCTACTCATCGGACAAACGTATACCATCAAACTCATTCATATTAATTCTTTTAACCAAACGTTGATTATATATTCGCTCAAGATGTACAAACCATCTTAAATGACTAACACAAACTTTTGCTACAACATTTTTTCAATTTCACACTCATCATACACAAATCTGTTTCGTACCCGATTCCTCCTAGTTACAATATACGTTACTAAAATTTACATAAAAAGTTGCCTAAAGACAGTTTTACTTATTTATAATTAAAAATTAGTAAATTAATTATTAAAAAATATTAAACTACATAAAATTTTACTTTTCGTTCATATCTAAAAAAGTCATTGTAATGTTTGAATCAATTTATTTTGTGTGTTTAACTAACATTATATTTCTTGTGGATCTAAAGTTTTTTCATGTAAAGCATCTCAAATAGAACATCCGGTAATGAAATATTTTCAAAAAATGTGAAACAAAAACATAAAAAAATTGCTAAAATATTTTTTATAATTATTAAAAACTTTTAGCTAAAAATGGTTATGAATATAAATAATTGAATTTCTAAATATTTAAACTCAGAGTATTTGTATATGCAAATATATAACGGAAGAGTATATAGTCCGGAAGTCTTCGAAGATGTATGTTCTTGTATATTTTACCAATAGGTACGTTTTCATGTTGAATGGAGATATATTAGGGGGAGACGGGTTGTTTAACTTAGTTATAGTACTAATAAGATACATGTAGGTACCGGTTCGTAGTATTGTATGTTGGAAAACCGCAACTGCGTCAAGAAAAGTTACCACGGAAACACTGGGCACTGCTGGTAAATGTTTGAATTCCAGAATACAATGCACTCGCGTTGTATTTGACTTTACTTGTACTTGTCTATCAATATCTATAAATGGAGATTGTCTGCCCTTATTGCCATTATATGCAAATTTTATTTGATATTTAAATTTTCATAATAAGTCAATTCGAAATATTTAGCTGTTATCTTAGTAACGTTAATTAATATTATAAAATATTAAAATAATTATTTATGTATGTCATACTAAACAAAAATAAATTTAAAAAATTTCTTTCATAATCAGTAACAAATTAATAAAATAAGCATGATTTAAACAATTAAATAGAAATAAATTTAAAAAATTTCTTTCATAATCAGTAACAAATTAATAAAATAAGCATGATTTAAACAATTAAATAGAACAATGATCAAAGATCAATGATCTAATGGTCAATAATCTTTGACATTATTGTAATTTGAATTAATGTAAACATTAGTCAATTAATTATAAAATAATAGCAAAATTTAAAGTATGTTGTAACGTTTATTCATTAGTAGATAAAATAAAACCTATACGCTATTATTTTCGCTAATTTTATCAATTTGCGTAAATTTTAAATTTACTATTTTCTAAACAAAAGTCAACTATGGTATTTAAAACGAAAAAATTTATGCCAAACTTTAAGACTTTTCAGCTTATTAGATTTTAAATTTTAAACTATCAAACAGACAGTGGAGCACCACTATATTTTACACCAACACCACACAAGACCAAAAATAGAATAGAACTTGTAATCATCCATAGAATCCAGTATCCATAGAATAATATTTTTTAAATCTCCAATATCAAATAATTAATATACACATACTAATATGCAATATAAAAACATTAGTATACAATTCGCTAATAGTCAATGCCAATTTTATGAACAAAGTATATGTATTTTTAACAATTGCAGTTGCTACATGAATTAATTATAGTTAATTTATTAATTGCCAATGATAACTAAAAACAAAATTTATGTGATTAGTAAGTGTATCTGATTGCTTTTTGATATTGTTGTCGTGCAGATGTGTACACGTCCATGACTGATTCGGAAATGGAATAAAGAACGTGATAAGAATCAGATAAGAAGTTCGTTCGAAGAATGAAGCTGCGAATAGATTCTATGACAACTGTTGCATTCTCTGCCAACAGATATCTTTATAAAATTTTACAAAAAATTTCAAATATGCAATTTTAAATATTACGAAAACATTTTATCATTATTGTTGTAATTAATAAATTTTGTAATAACTTAGTTTCAACGAAAATATTACAACATAGTTTACTTTGCTTTACATCCAGTATTGATACTTTTTCAAAAATAAATTATTTTAAAAATTTATTACCACGTCTCTAGTATTGTCTAGATCAAAAATCGTTATCTTTTATCTTATTTAAAATTTAATGTCTATTATCCAATTTAGATTATTTTTTTATAATTTGTAGTAACATCATTTAGATAAAGTTTCCGAATTTAAAAGTTTTTCTCCGAGATTTAATTAAATTTTATGAACTTTTAAAACTCTTAAACTATCATTATTTTAACGGCATTTTTAAAAATATGTTTTTATTTACAATGAAAATCGAAATTTATGTGAAACTCTTTTAAAAATAATCAATTTTAACGACCGTCATATCACATATGATAAGAAAGGTATTGTAATCATATCAAATTTGACATAACGAGATTTTTACAGATAAGCACGAATTAGGCTTATAGTAACACGATCAACTGTTTTTAGCATGATGCCCGTCTGTCTGTCTATTTGTCGGTCCGTGGAGACGTGTAGAGCAACTTTGGCTGAACGAATAAAATTTCATATTTAAATTTTGGAAGAAAATATTTGAATTTGATCAACCGCCAACCGGAATTGGTAATTTACTGATATCATATTTTTTTTGTGTTTTTTGAATATTTCGGAACAATGATATTTTGAAAAAAAAAATGTATAATAAAAGTTGCTAAACAAATTATAACTAACAACTTTTATTTGCAACATTTTTTGATACGGCTAAATAATTATGCATATTTTTTTGATATATATAATTCTGTAAATAGGTCGTTTATGTTTAGACAGTTTTGTTTTTAGTTACCATGACTACAGTAGTTTTTGTTATACAAATATTTCTATTCCATAAATTTATTTAATACGATGACGGTCGGTTCTATTGTGGCCACAGCAGATTTTTTTCTTTATCCATCAAAACACTGCACATCTCATATTGATATTTATAATGTATAATTTCAATTTAAAAATAAAAATAATAAAACCATAAATTTTAACGAAAATAAATTTTCAATTAAAAGTTAGTTACAATTCAATTTTAATACAGTTTCATAACGAATTCAAGTAATAATATTAATCCATAAAATATGCAGATATCTACATATACTCAGCACGTTCTAACAACTTGTATAATTTATCGCCATTTTTTAATCAAGAACGTTGCCGCAGGGAGATCCAGTCAACGCCTTTAGTTAGGTTAGGTGGTAGAGCATAAGAAACTAGGCTTAATAATTGCATTTTAATATTTAAACTGTAGGCTCTAGTCAAACATTTCGCCTCCATAGAGAATCTTCAATCCAATTTCGCTTGCTCTATTAAGTAGCTGATGACGCAAGTTAATTATTATACAAACAATTTCGCGCGCTCACTCATACTCGTACAATACCCGTACAACGCATACCCTATTGCCATTTATAATTATGAGATACGCCGATTAATGTTATAGTTGCAAACTATAATCCTTAAAGAATACAAAGGTGACAAGATAAATTTTATAAAAATTATGATAGAATTGATAATTTAAACTGAATATATAAATGACAATCTTTTAATATTATCTAATTGATTTATACCACGAGCTCGAATTTTAGGTGTTTTAGTTCATTTGTTTAGTTCTACTCTTATGACAGTTAAGTTGTTTTTAAACCAGTATTAGTTAAAACTGAGTTCATGGTACCAACCGTTGAGTCGATATATTAGAATAAGTTAGAAATAGTTATTTTTTTTACTAAAAAGCTCAGAGTTGATAAGTCGAAATATTAGTTTTGTTTCTCTTTTTACTAATGACAAAGTAACTTTAATTTTTCTATTAAATTTAATAATGAATTCTTATTTTTTTTAATTAAATATTATGCAGCTAATATATAAGATAAAATTTGATTTTGAATTGAAGTCAAATTTGGAATAGGTGCCGAAATAAGGGATGCAAAATAATTAACAAAAAAAATTGGAGGTAATAATATTATAGAAAATAAAAAATTTATACTTTTTGAAAGATAAGATATTAATAATAAGAAAAGTTATACTGGTATCATAACGCAAAAACGAAAACCGGTAAAAATTTCTTTTGCCAAGAAGTGTTTTTTTTTTTAAACAAAATCAATATTTTCGACGATTTTCATCGAAAAAGAGTTAAATATAAAAAATATTGTTTTGTTTCAAACTTTACGTTCACTTTGTATATATTTCATTTAAAAAATAGTTTAAGTTTATGTCAAATTTCCAAAATTACAAATAAGTATATTTTTTCTATTTTTATGAATGAAAAAATTAATATTTTAAACCTTTTAATTTAATTTGGGAAAAAATATATTTTAATTAAAAATTATTAATTTTTTTTTTCCAGAAAACACTGTGTTTTCAAACCAAATAGGATAAATAATTTTATACAAAATTTTCCAAATACTTATACTATAACTTACTATTATTTATTTTTATTTAAATAAATATTTCCATTATAAAAATCCAACATTCCAGATAAAACGTATGTTCACATTGTAATTTATAGTAAAAACATTGGTTTTGGGGTAATATTTTTCCAGTGTATATAGAAAATTGTCAAGTAAATATTATCAGTGCAAACGCCAACTGTTTGATTGAACGATAATGCTGATTAACACGCTAATGTTAACATTAGATTTAGAAGATGATGGGACAAGTTGTTCGCGCGCCGATTCTAAATTAGCGAGAAACGGCGTGATAGTGTAATTTAAGTTTGAGATGATGATTCAAACTTGATGTTGCTAACAATGGGAGACGCTTTACATTACGAACGGATGATGAGCTAATTAAGATGACTGATGACGTTATTGTTAGCAGACAAATTTACATTCATAGCCGCATCATATATGTCGTTTTCATTTATTTGGAAAATATAACATGTGTATTGCATGTAACTTTATTCAAATGTAAGTTATTTTGATTATTATCAACTGACTTCAAAATACTTCAAACGACTTCAATACTTTGTGTAACAAGACTTAATTTCTAATTATAAAAAATACCGAACATACAAGTTACTAATAAAAAAATGACAAAGTCTTTTAACATAGAAAATAATTAAAGAAAGCTAAAATAATATAGCAGCAAGTATTTTTTCACAACAAATTTATATTATTTTGTCATTTAAAAAATTGCACAAAAACTACACATTTTACACTTTTATTACTTTCAAAATTTTAGATCAAACCTTTTTAAATAAACACACTGTTCATTCTATTGTATAGCCAATTTTGCGTCACAAGATTTTTTTATTTAATAATGAGTGTTTGACAAAAAAAAATTATTTCAAATTTGTTAGTTTTAATTTTTTATAGTTTGTTTTTTTAAATTATAAATGATAATTTGTTGTAATATTTATTCATATTTTGCAATTAAAAGTTGAGAACTATTTGAGAAATAATTTACAAAATAATTATGATAATAAAGCAGTTTTAAAGAGGGTGGAAGAAAAGCCAGTAATTTAAAACAGTTTTACAATATTTTCGTCGAACGAAAAGTTTAAATACATGGCTTTCTGATACAACTTAAAATCAGTAAACTTCATTAAAAATTTATTTTATGGAGATTAAAAGTTTCCTAAGGAAATATGTAAATTTCTACCTATTCAGATTAACGAGTATTTTTTTTATCATTTTTACCTAATGAATATTCAATACGAAACTAAACATAAATCGATATCATGAATTAATGATATAATTGAAATGTACATAATTTGTTAGTTACCTGAGGCAATTTATATTAGTACCTCGATGCGTAAATATGCAATGATATTAAAGTATGCATGAATGGCATATATATTAGATTCAAAATTTTGTTGCATATATTTTATTTGGCTTTACGGAACATTAGTCAGGATTAATATTCTAAACTTTTAAAATATATGCATATATTCACACATACACATTTACAACATGTATCCATAAATATATGGCACAATATTTTTTTTTTAAATAAAAATTAATTTACGCTAAACACTCCATCCACAATTATAATTCCAGTTATACATGCTCTGATTTTACTTTTACCTCAACAGTAAACGTGTGTTTGAATTGTACATTTATGTTTTTTTAATGAAAATATTTATTATTTTCAAAGTTTTGTATTAAATTAATTAATATTTAGTTTAAAAATAAAACTATACATTTGAACTGAAAATTATTAGTAATTTTACAATTCATTTTTCTAAACTAAATAGTAAATAATTTTAAACAAATCTTTTAAAATAGTTATACTGTTACTTACTGTTATTTTTTTATTAAAATTTTTCTCAGTGTATAGGAAAACCGTAATATGCATCTCAGGATTTTCTAAACCAACATATTTTTTTTATTTACTTCGCTATTCTATTCACTGTGCAGCTTTTTTAATATGTGATGATTCGTAGTTTATTTCCATAAAACAAGTACTTAGAATTTCAAACAAATAAAATCATAAGCTTTTTCCTCTTTATTTATATTCAAAATCTGCGTATCAAATTCAATAATTTTACATTTATATTTAAAACTCGTTTTATTTAACAAAAAAATTTTTTTATTTATTATTTATTTATTGTTTATGTAATTTATAATAAAGTTTTATTGTTTTCACTTTGTTTAGTTTTATCATAATGTTTTGTTGAAAATCAAAAATTTAATAATATTATATAATTATATTGTTCAATAAGCATATAATAGCATATTTTATTGTTTGACTATACTATACAATAGAAAATTTAATCCGGCATGATTAGCAATTAAAAATAATCCTAATACAACAAATTGCACAATATTATAACTACAGCAATGTTTTGTTATAATTTACAATGATAAATCAGATATTTCAAAAAATTTCTACTCTTGTTAAATAATAGATTCATATGTATACGTTTTTTGATAAATGAGATTTTAAATTATTTCTACTATCTTGTTTATTAGGAAAACTCCTGTTGGACAGTTTTTTAAATAAATAAAAGAATAATAAATAAATTAAAACTTAAATTTCATGAAACAAAAACATAATTCATTACTAGAGAAAATAAAACAGTTCTTTGTTTTTATTATTAAATATGAAACAAGCAAGTATTTGTAAAGAATAAAATTATTTGTACATTATTAAATAATAAGCTAATTAAAAATGAATCCTTTGACTAATTAAAATTTTTTAATATTAAATAAATTATAAGTTTTCTTCTTTGTAATTATAATTTAAATTGCAATGTTAAGATGGAAAAACTACAATCTTTTATTATAAAAAATCATAATTATACAACATTTGATAAAAACATTTATACAATGTAAGTACTTATATTGAATAAAATCTGCCGTGGCCACCACAAAATCAATCGTCTCTATCAGAAAAATTATTATTGAAAAAGATAAATAACATGTCATTTATTACGTCACTAATTTATAATTTATCGTGATTATGAAAACGTCCATATCAAACTAGATACTTATCCAGAAAATATGAAAAATTATAAAAAATTGTTAAGTCGTATCAAAAATTATCTTAAATAAAAGTTGTTAGTTAAATTGATATAGCAACGTTTGTTATATTTTTTCGAAATATTTCTTTATAATGAAATATTTTTAAAACACATAAAAGTGATATCAGTAAACTACCACTTTCGGTGGACTAATTGGTACTAAAGGTTGATCAAATTAAATTATTTACGTCTGAAGCTTAAAACAGAAATTTCTTAAAAATCCGATAAACCAAATTTGTTGTTTTCACAAAAAAAATATTATTGTTGTTTCTTTTTTCATAATAAATATTGTTTTAAAAACGCCTGATAATTATGCACCAACCTAATACAATTTAAACAACTTTAAATAGTTGATAATCTCTAACTGTTTTTTAATAATCCAAAAATTAAATAAAAAAAAATAAGGTATCTAATGATGCTTTTTTTATGTTATTTGCACCATGAGAGCATTGCAGTAAAATGCTGCTTTTAGTAGTCGAACAATTGTAAAATACCGTTCCGGATATACAGTGTGATTTATATTCACGTACACATTTTCTAAAGCTGCGGGACTAACAGGTATTTCCCAGGGCTACAATTAAACGGATTGTAAATGGCCGAACTTGGAACAAATGACGTTCTGATAGAGCCCACCCAAATTGACCTCGCCACCTCGGCGAGGTTTTAACCTGCGCGCACTGAAAGGGTTAATTTCGGTTTAAATCAGATAATTTCGCCGCAAATTTAAATCGTTCTGCGAAAAGAGAACTCTCTTGTACACACAGCTGGGCCCGTACACGGCCCCCTTATTTGACTGGTAACAACTTCTATTTTAATTGTTTTATCGGGTATTATACCGTCATTAATTGATTTCTTTGCTATTAATTGTAATTTATAGCGACTAAATTAAGCACTCTGCTTTCTAATTAATATAGATTTTACTCGAAATAAACAAAAGTTAAATAATTATTTTAATAAATTTGGTTTCATTATGCGTTCATAAGAATAATTTGTATTTTGTTTAACAAATGCCTAACTATATATTATATTTTGCATATCTTTATTTTTATTATATTTGTTAATAAATACTATCTTAAAATTAAACTGCGATTATTATCAAATCCATAGCATCTACTTTTTCAGATTTATTTAGTGTTTAAATTCGAATCTAATCAAATTTTGTCACATTAAGCTTAACTTAATGTGGCTGGTGGTAGCATATAAAGTAATAGAAACAAATAGCTATTAGTAGTAATTAAATCATTATTAGTACTACTAATAACTATAACGTTATTAATATTATTAATGTCAGAACGGTGGTAATTAATAATTTTTAATATTTAAAATTTAATAATTTTCATCAGTAAGTAATTATAAATTTTACCGCCGTGCTGTAACATATTTGGTGGCAAAGCGGTGAGATATTCAACATATCAGCCGTTTTGTAACATATTTGTTTACAGAGCGGTAAGATATTAAAAATATCAGCCGTTCTGTAACAACTGTATTTTTCGAAGTGGTCGAAATATGAATTTTCCCCAATGCTTTAAATATTCTTTCAAAATATGTATCCAGTGAGTTACTTAAAAATATTAATTTAGTTTTTGATAAAATAACTTCAGTATAATTAGAAAATATGTTCGTGTTTATGTTTATATCGTTTGCTATTGGTTATATTTTGATAGTGATTCATTGGAAAACAAGTCGGCACCAATTATACGTTATAGCTAATATTATGGTAACTAGTAAATCTTTGTTGACCCGTTAATGCACGTGTCCCGCGCTAAAAATAAACTCGCGGCCGCACAGGTTCGCTAAGGTGACAAATTTATTTCCGTTTAGTTGTTACTCGCGAGAGCAACAAAAAAAGAAAGAAAGAAAAAACCAAACTTATCATAATCTTTGTCTAAAATATGTCAACTATCGTATTAACTGCGTAACGAACACGGTTTAACCGTGTGAAAAACATTGCATGTCAACCATTAAATTGCTAAACATAACTTTTCGACGAAAATAAACTTATGGCTTCTCGTCAAATATGTCGGAAAGATTTTATGAAACGTATTTATGTTTGATGCAATAAAAATAATTAACTTTTTTAATCCAATTAAATTTTATTTATTTACGTATACTTTAGCTTTATTTACACTGTATGCACTTTTACATATACGTACGAAGAAGTGTATAAACTAGAAAAATTTAGAAGTTAATTATATACATATGTGTGTAACATATTTTTTTTTAGAATTTACTATGGTAAAATATTCTAAATGTTGTTTAAAATGTAAACAGATATATTTATGTTTCACATTTTTTAAATTAATTACAAAATAATATTTTTTTTAATGCACTGTGTACTGTATGAATTGTTATAGATATAATAATTTAATTTATTTTTTTAAATATTTAAAAAATATTTTTTGTCTAAAATTTAAACTACGAGTTTGTATATCATTTTTTTAATCTTTAATTTATATTTGCAATCTTTAATTTATATTTGCAATCTTTAATTTATAGACGTAGAAAAAATATATTTCTACATTTTTTATATTTTCTGATTAAATATATTTACATTCTTTGTTCATTTGTTTTAATTATTTCATACATTATAAAGTTAAATAATATATAATTTAAATATATATATATATATATATATAATGTACCTATATGTTAATTTCATGAATTTTAAGTTTAAATTATGTATTTATAGGCAGCAACTTTACGATCTGCTTTACACATCAACATTATTGAAAACGACATTTCATGTATTGAAAATAAAAGAAAATAAAATAATCTAACCTGCAACTACGTTTTCCTGCATTTAATCCTTCTGATTGGTATTCTAATTGTTCCAGAAAATGTATATAACTCAGAAAACACTGCACTAAGAACTAGTTCTCCGAATTCATTATTAATTTAAAAATTATTAATTTTTTATTTAGTTAAATCACAATAAAGTCAGTCATTCTAAAACGACACCTTATGCACAACTAAACATAAACTACAAAAATCAACATAATTTGTACTATAATTGAAAATAATTGACTTACGCAATAGTGTCTCGATCATTTTGATTATTTGTAAACGAATCAATACTTGTTTATTAACTTTATTATTATACAAACTTTTATTTTTGGTGGGTTCGGCTATAAATTCAAAGTTAGAACGAAGTTGAAATAATTTTATAGTGACGTAATCACAGACTTAATAAAGCCAAACGCTAAACGTAGTCTAAAAATGTAAAAATAATATATCATCAAAGAGTAATTATTATAAATGCAAAAGAATTTGTATTTGATGTTGACGACGAGGACGAAAAAGTTCAAAATGCTATAGAGATAACTACGCAGAATTTATATTCTCAAATATGGTAAATCAACAATTCAAACGACACTTTCGAATGTACTCCGATATTTTTCATTCTTTACTTCATAAAATGCATACACCGTTATTTTTATCTTATAAACGTCAAGTTTGTTCGGTAAAACGTTATAATTTAAACATTTCAAGCTTCTGCGCATATACTACGTACACTCTTAAATCCATGCTCCGCGAGGTCGTGTAAATGGAATTACATCTTTCTACTCCATGCAGAAATAGTCGAACGACAAAAATTTCACTCTGTGTACTTCAAATGGAATACCCGAACAGTTACAAACCACCTCAGATTTTAAAAAAAGTGAATCGAGTGAACCTATCTTTTAAATACAGACCTAAGCAACAAAAATACAAATAATTTTAGATATATTTTTGAAATTAATTAAACTAGTTATTAATAATATTAATAATTTAAATGTCAATTAAATAAAAAAAATTTAATATTTTTGATTTTGATATATATTTAAGTAAAATTTTGAAAATTAAATTCAGATATATTTCTTTAACTAAGATAAACCAACAAACTGCATTTTTCTGTAATTAATATTAAAAAAGTCAAGAGTTGGAGCTAAAAACAAACAACGGTACTTTTTACAATGCAAACATAACCTGGAAAATATGTGCGAATTATATTCACTCTTTCTCTCTCTCTCTCTCTCTCTCTCCCCTATCTCTCTTTCTCTTTTCATACGTACATACACAATATAATAATATACTTTTGGTATAACGCAACGCAGCAGTATTTTCCAAGTCCAGCTCTAAACTTTAAAACGGTGAGTTGGCCATGCAGAACAAAAGAAATCCCACTATACACGGTCACATATATATATATTCCGTGCCGTACCGTGTCCGCTTTTTCTTCATTTCGCACTGTGACCAAAACATATTTTATTAACATAAACCAAATTTACTTGAGAATTAAGTTGAAAATTACACTTGATGAAGATTAATTTTGCATGATATTCGCCCCCTGCGAACAGACCGAGCCAGGGACGGTGCTGCACGAATATTAGCAGTTCCGGACCGTAATTAAACAACAGATAAAGGTTAGCAGTGCGGCCGCTACGTTACGTTGCCAGCGCGCTGCTGCGCTCTCGGTTCGGGTTCATTTTAATAACAACAAGCTTTTTCGAATAAAGCCCCGCTGTGCGACAGTAAAAGCTCTCCCGTGCACATCTTCAATTGCGGTCCGTTTTGCTGGTCATTTTTATTATTTATGAATTTATTACTGGGCCTACGTGCCACTAATCATATTGTTAATTTTTATGGCGCTGGATTTAGCGCATGTGAAAACGCTAATGTAAAATGAAACCTGCATTATTAATGTTCCTATACTTGCTAATTTAGTTACTAATATTAACATTATTAGATAAAATTTAAACACAATTTATGTAAAAAATTCATGATATAATAAAAAAAAGAAAGTCAGTTTTCTGTAGAACATAACACACACAAAAAAAATCCGTAATAAATATATGGTAACAATTAACTGTTAACAAATAGTAATTAAATAATCTGTTTTGTCTAATAATACGTTTTATTTAAAAATTATGAAAAAAATATTTTTATATTATTAATACAATATATTATTCCTTATAATATGTAAATTATTATTTACATGGAATTTCTCAAACATTAACACTTCATTAAATTATACGTATATTAAATATTTATTAAATTTGTAATCGTGAAAATACTAGAATTTCCAAAAAAAAATTAAAAAAAAAAATTTTAATGACACAAAAATATTTGTTTATTTTATTTTATAAAATTGCTATTATTGGTATTAATAAAATTGCTAACCAAAAATAGCGTGAAACTAAATAACAAAAAGTTAAAAAATACTCGACTAATATGTAATTTAAATAAAGTTACCAAAAATCTCTCAATATGACTGAAAACATATTCTCCAGTTTATCAACCATAAATCCAAAAAAAACATATATAACACAATACTGGAACAAAACAAAATAATTTTCATACGCAGTAAAAAATAAATGT
Source organism: Clivina fossor (assembly GCA_963966155.1). Classification (NCBI taxonomy): domain Eukaryota; kingdom Metazoa; phylum Arthropoda; class Insecta; order Coleoptera; family Carabidae; genus Clivina; species Clivina fossor. The sequence goes on from CAWYQG010000261.1 coordinate 197,744, forward strand.
ATTAAATTAACACAATTTTAACAAACTTTGGTGTTCCAGGTGATTTACTCTCTAAATTTTGTCAATTTAACAAAGTACAACATTGTTAAATATTAACATTTTTAAAATTATTAAAATGTATTTTAACACTTCGCGATTTCAATACAATATAATGTACGTTTTTTAACAGATTTTTCAAAAATAAAACAAATATCTAAATTTTTACTATATAATTTTTGTAATATAAAAACACAATTTCAGTGTCAAATGTATTTTAAAATTAAAATAAAGCGTTATATAAAATATTGAAATAAAATATAATTTTTTTTTGTAACTATATTTTACTGTAATTGGCAGTTATAAATATTAATAGATGACAATCGAATTTATACATTTTTGTGCTATTAAAATAAGATTTGAGTAAATACAAACCAATAAATAAATAAAAGTATAATAAATCAGAGCACATTAAAGAAAAATTTTTATGTTGACCTCTTACAAAATGCATGAAAAGTGCACAAACCATGGGAAATATTTTTGAAAAATTCTTGTAGCATTTCGTGCACAGAACAAATCTAGAGTGTAGCCTCAGATTTCTACTGGGAGTCTAGGTAATTCATATTAAACACGATATTTGAACCGATTTGCAGCAATCTGAAGCGGCGAGTACCTGGTGTATGCATGTCTAGCAAGCCAAATGCGTGGACGGAGGATGTGTGTGTGTGTGTGAATCGCCACGAACACCCAGTCACGAGTTTGTCTGCAATTTCATATGCGGTGTTACTTAACTATGCATTAAAGTAATCCCAACGCACCCCGACAACGATACGCCATTTTAAGTTTCAGCTTTTGCCTGACGACGAGCAAGCCGTGTTCGGCAGTAGTGTAGCGACATTCGGCGCAAACTTTTCACCGATAACTTCTTTCTAACTTTGTTACGAATGAGTTTCCTTTCTTTTCCAATTGTATTATATTGATTTTTTTTACAAATATTTGTGAACCTCAAATATATTCAGAAATTTTTGACATATTACAAAAACATATCACATATTTGGTTATAAATATTTTTGGCTAAAGTTTACTGTATGTCATAAAATAATAATAATAATAAATATTTTCAGTATAATTCTTGTTTTCACAAGAAAAGTCTTATCTTAAAAAAAGTAAATATCTTTATACTCTGAGCTGGTATATCGTGGTCGATCTATACTAGTGGTAGACGTTTCGCTATATACAAATATCGTAGATGGCATTCTCAGTGCTTAGTGACTGTCACCAAGCACTAAGAATGCCAAACATACCAGTCCAGAAAATTCTATATATTCGATAATGAAAACGTTTGTCGAAACTGCAGTAATAATAATAATAATATATTTATTTATTATAGCTTGCGCTAATATAGAGTACATTAAAAAAAATACAATTAATTATAAAAAATACAAAAACAAAAAAGTGACATTCTTATCTATAAACCAATATTGAATACTATATAAACATATATATACAAGAAATATATATTCTTAATTATAATAAATTATTTAAATATAAGTTTTTTAACTCTCTACAAAAATTTTATAATTGCACATCTTAACATTTTTTGGTAAGGTGTTGTATTTTACCACTGCTTTAAAAAAATATAGAGTTTTGTGTTCGTTTAATAAAGTGAATATTTTATGTTATTTAAGTATTTTATTTTAATTCATTATGAAGTTTCACGAAGTAACGGCCAACAGTGTTAACTTTTCAAATATTTTATTTTTATATCTGTTTTCATTTTTAGTTTAAACATGTTCAAGCATTATAAAAAAATAATTTATTTAATAAAAATATAATATTTTTCGAGATAAAAAAGCATATTCAGATAATAGTTTTGAACGAACGAAAATTCGAAACACTCACAATTCGTTACATTTCGTTGGCTCAATGTCGCTACCGCGATGTCACCCGTATATTCGATATTTTACAACCTCGACTTTTACAATTTTTCCAGCTAACGTGTGTGTGTGTGTGTGTGTGTATGTCTGTGCGTTTTACGTGAAACGATAGCTTCCTATTTCAGCATTCCGATGTCATAAATACAAGATACATGTCCCATCTGAGTTTCAGAGGTAGCACCGATGCATTTATATCATTGCGGTGTGTTATACTCGTATTTTGATGTGACCAATACTTTTACCATCACTTTGCGATATCAACATTTTTGCTGTCGCTTACATTTCAAAAGTTAGGTTAGGTTAATGTTAATATGATCGTATCCAGATCAGTAAATAATATTGCAATATGCATATTTATGTCGCTTCATGTTTCATGTAATAAGTAGTATACTTAGAAAATACAATTACATCACACATAATGGATTAGTTTTAGATACGATTTAAAAAAATATCTAATTGCAGTATAACATTTTTTTTTTAAATTCTCCCAGATTTTAATTTTTTTACCAGAAGATTATCAATATATAGTTTTAATATATAAAAGACTATAAGTAATTAAAGTTATATAAAAAGCGACAGAAACTCATGTACAATCATTATCAATTTTAATTCTGTAACTGGCCATGTTCTGTTTGTGAGAGTGATGCAAGAATAAATTTTCTGCTCATTCCAAAACAAACCGGCACTTAAATTTGGGATCATATCTAATATTCACACTCCTGCTTTCTTCATTGCTGAAATAATATCTATAATCAGTTTAGTATAGTCTATCAAACGCCACAGATTTGTTTAAAAATTGTTTCTGCAGATTCCACAACATATAAGACAATTTCACATACTTTTAAAATATTGTTTAAAATAAACAAATACTTTATTTGTTTATATTACTAAAATATATAATAAATATATATTTCATAAGCTGTTTTACTATTCTGGATTTAAATAAAATACACACTTCCACTTGTGTTACCAATTTCTATAGATTCTAGAATATATAAAACAACAAATATATAAAAAAACAAATGTTTTATTTGTTTATATTACTAAAATATGTAATAAATATATTTCATATGCTGTTCTACTATCCTGGATTTAAATAAAATGCAAAATTATGTAAAATTTGTCATTTGTTTTGTTGCATTCGACTCATATTTTAAAAAAAATTTATTTACTAAAATCATGCTTGCTTACGAAAAAATAAAATTTATAAATGTGTAAATTAGTTTATGTAAAATTTCGTAATTTTTTTTCCACATGACCAGCTAAGGGTTAATTGTTTTTACTATTGATACGACTTTACCGTTTATAATAAATTGCAAACCATTGAACAACACCTATTATAAATTTAGTGATTAAACTATAAAAACAATATTTTTCAGTTAAATATTGCATAAATTCGATTTAAGGTAATAACCTTAAAACCCAAAAGTACGTATGGTAGTCGATTACGTAGTTATAGTTATAGCAACACTTATCCATTATCAAAGTTGCTCTTCTACATTTTGCTCTTGTACATTTTTGCATAAAATGTGATTTTTTTATAATATTCTAAACAAACATATTCTGCATATAAAATTATTTTAAAGATTTCTTTAAACAAATATTCTTTTAAAATAAACATAATGGCAAGTACCACATGCTTAATTTTAAATTGGTTTTAAAATAATAAAACTGTTATAAAAACAGGACTAAAAAAATTAAATAATCCACCTACAACACGATCAAATTAGAATTATTATTTTTTTTTAAATAAATTTAACCATGTAAAATTTTGACCAAAAATTACGCAAATATGTAGTTTATATAAAATTGAATTTTTCTTTTAACATCAAAGTACTTTTAAAAGTATCTGCAAACATTTTTATTTTTTAATTAAAAACAACCTTCGAAGTCGGCAAAAATCTACATGTTGTGGCGGAACACGAAGAAGCAAAAAGTGTAAATAATTTTTTTTTTTTAATCTCAAAAGAACTTTACAGTATTTTTATTTTTTCGCAACATGGGCACAGTTATTCTCTTATTTCCGTAATGCGAAAGACTACTAACTTTGATCATAATGTGTAAATAATTTAATTTTCATATTAGATGAAAACAACATAATATAAAACGATACCGAGCATGAAAAAGTTTTGTCCAAAAATAAATTTTTATTGTCATTAACTAGTTTACATATTTTAAATATTTAAAATGACATATACGTTTCATATTCAACAAACTTACGTATTCAAAATTTGTTTAATAAAAATATGTTTTTAAATAATATGGTCATATTTGTGAGAAGAAAAATCTCAATATTTGAAGCCATCATTTTATGAGTGTGACGTGTAAAAATTTATAATTTATTAAATATTCAGATATATATTTTTTTATATTACTCAATCGAAAAATAAAATAACTTAAAAATCTATAGACATTTTAAACAGTTTGAAAAGCATTGTCTTTACTGTTGTGTATTTTGACGTGTTGTCAACAAATGTTTTAAGCTCGACGCAAATTCATATACCCGTTCCGTTGTTGTATACATACTCCTCCGTTCGAGTAGCGTATTCTACATATCCTAGTCTAGCAGGCAGACGGGCACACACCAGCGAAAGATCTACGTGCTGATACGTAGCCCGACTGGATCCTGGTAACATGTTCGAGGATTTTGTTTGTGTTGTTGATTGTTGTGTTGATTTCATCATCATCCGACGCATTTTCCCAGGGAGAATAAGAGGAGTGGGTGTAGCAAGTTTCGCATAAGACCAAATGCAAATATTTCTTAAAACGCAATACACACCCGCAACACGACAACGAATTTGCTTAAGAAATTGTTATGTGTTTGTGTTGGATATGGAAGGATTAAACTTCGGTTTTGTACTATTTATCGATTTCGTATTTAAGAGATTCGAGTACTTAAAGAAGATTTAACAGTAAATTTGTTTATAAAAGTTTTAATTTATAAAAATTTTATGTAACTTTTATCCAATAAATACCAGCAACAATAAATATATAAATTAATATTTAACTAAGAAAAAAAAATATTAAAAATAAACGAAAATACAAGATTTTTGAAAAAGTTGTGCTCCCGAATTTAAATAAATTTTATAATAAAATAAATTAACCTGTAACGTTACAGAGTTTAAAAGTTTGCTCAAGTTTTCGTATTAATATTGAATTTTTTTTTAGCATAAACTATAAAAGTGATACTTTATAAATTGTCAATTGTCTGTAAAATTATCAATCATATCATATCATATTTTTCAATAATACATCGTATATTTGAATATCTAAATAATCATACTATTAATAACAATAATTAATTTCTTTCATAATTCTCGTTTTTTTTTTTTTGACTATATTTTAGACACTTTTATGGAATGTAACAAAAACTCTGTTAGTTAGGCTATGAAGACGATTTAAAATAAATCGAAAGCTTTCCGTTTAAAATATAAATGAATTTTATTTGAGAACCTTTCCACAATGAACTGATATACCTAATAATTTCTTACATACATATTTTACCAGTCACTAGTTAGTTCAATCACATATATATATATATATATATATATATATATATATATATATATATATATATATATATATATATATATATTTATATATATATTTATACTTTTGTTCAAGATATTTTAGCATGCCTTTCCGATTGAGTATATATTAAGTCATTTATAGAAATAATCCCCACTTTAAGCAAACAAACACGAAAGAGAAATCAATACAGAATTATGTGTTTTATTCCACACATTTTCTTCTGAATTAAATCAACAAAAAATTATTTCTTATGTTAAGATCATAATATTATTATATATTCTTTTAAATAGAAAGTTATTGTTAGAAATACATTATATAGCGAAAAATAAAAATATTTTGCAAAATACTTTTTTCACTGATCTTTAAGTATCTTGAAGAAGATGAAACTATGTTAATAATTGTGATATTCGCGTAATACACAATCTTATGATAGATTCGACATTTTCTTTTCTCTCTCGTTCGCAGTTTGATTGAATATTCTTTCGTGAACGTTATTTATGAATATATCACATGTGCCGAGAATAAATAAGAAGAAAAGCTTGCTTAGATTGTTTTATCTGACAATCTACTGGTTTTTTTTTATGTTAAAAACAAAATGAAACTAAAAATTTTATTTACATAAACTTGAAAAATTATGAGATATTTTTAATTGCTTTTTTTGTAAATATAAATATTGTTTCCACCTAAAAAATTAATTTTTCCAATTTATAAAAAAGTATTTTTATTTTTTGTAATTTAATCATTGTTATTTCTTTTTATTATTATTTATTTAATATGTAACGTCCGTATTTATTTATATCAAATCATATTTCATAATCTTTACAATTTGATTACATACTTGAAAAGTATACTGTATACAATTTTTTACATTGAAGTGCAAACACAGACGTGATGGAATGACAAAAACAAATAATATTAAATAAATAATTTTTCATGATTTTCGTTACATGTAAAATTTATAAAAGTAATATTCAATACTAGTAAATAAATAATTAAAAATAAAAATTGATACATTTTTACTACTTTGACTGCAAGGAAAAAGTAGTATAGCGTTTGGTACGGTGTCTGTAACATTTTCAAAAAAAAAAAAAAATTGTATAGAAATCCTTCATATAGCCTGTAGATGACGAATCTGAACTTAGTTTATGTGGGTGTATGGATGTGCGTCGTCAGCTCGCTCGCTCGCTCGCTCGCTCGCTCGGTCGTAAGTCAAAATTTTGTGGGCGCAACTCCTCCTAGACGGTTCAACCGATTTTAATGAAATTTTCAGGATAAATTTGTCTAGTGCCCAAGATGGTCATGTGATTTTGTTTTTTTCCAGTGATGCCAACTTTCCGAGAAAAAAATTACTAAAGTTTTTAAAAATTCATATTGGCTACGTTATTTATCCGATTTTGATAAAATTTTCAGAAAAGATTTCCCTAGTGCTCCCATTAATTACATAATTTTATTAATATTCAGTGTTGCCAACTTTTCGAGAAAAAAATTACTAAAGTTTTAAAAATTTTATTATGGCCATGTTATTCAACCGATTTTACTGAAATTTTCACAAAAGATTCTCCTAGTATTCATATAATTTATGTAATTTTTACAAAATACAGTGTTGCCAACTTTCCGAGAAAAAAATTAGTAAAATTTTTAAAAATTTATTTTGACCATTTTATTTAACCGATTTTAATCAAATTTTCATAAAAGTTTTTCCTAGTGCCTAAATAAATTATGCAATTTTAACAAAATACAGTGTTGCCAACTTATCGAGAAAAAAAATCACAAAATTTTAAAAAAAACTCATTGTGGCTACATTATTTATTCGATTTTGATCAAATTTTCAGAAAAGTATGTCCTAGTGCCCACATAAATTATAATATTATTAAAATACAGTGTTGCCAACTTTACGAGAAATGTCAAAGTAGTCTATATATGGGTTTACCCATATACTTCTAATCTTGTTTATTAAAAAATATGAAAAACGGAATACAGAATCCTACTGAAGTCCACTACATAATTTATAAATAAATTTATTATTATTATTATATATATATATATATATATATATATATATATATATATATATATATATATATATATACAAGATGTTCGTTCGCCAGGTTGAAATAGGGCAATAACATGGGATATCGATAATATGCAGAATACATCTTTTTGAAGTAAAATTCGGAGAAATACTTAGAATACTTTTCGATAGGGAATAAAAAGTTATATAATTTGGTTTTAATTTTAATATGCTAGCATGTGCCGTTTGAGCGCTAGAATTTTATTTAAAATGATTTTTAGAATTTTCAATAATTTTTCTTACTAAATCAGTATGAGTTAGAGAAAAGAGTTACTTATCTATTATGTAGCTAATTATTATTTTCTCTATTTTACTAAAGTTTTTTCAGTATTTTGAGCAAATTTTGAAAAAAGTCTTATTTTGAATTTTTACAAAATATAACTTTTTTATATATAGTTCAACTAAGTTTATTAGAAATATTTTGAAATCGTAATATAAATCATGAAATTTATAGAATATTTGTTTCAATTTAAATAATTAATAAATAATAACTAATTAACAAATGATAATTTACGTATCATTCGCTATTTAAATGTTACATTAAAATTATGTTTAATGACTTATTTTTAATTTAATATTTTAATGAGCTTTAAATTTAATTTATCTGGCCAAACATATAAATTAATTAAAATTTTTGATAATTTGATAATTAGTTATTTTTTAAATACTGAAGTGTAAAAAAGTTTAAAAATATACATATTTTAAAATATATCTAAGTTGTGATATTTTTATAAATTTTCAGAACACAAAATTTCTTTGATAAAATTAAAATATTTTAATTAAAAAATATTTTATTTTTTGATAAAATCTAATATTAATATATAAATTGGCAAAATATTTACGCAATTAACTCTGTAAAAGTGCATAATATAATACGATCAAGCGGTTTGTGTATATTTAAAAACTTAAGGTATCGACCATGTAATTTCATATATTTTTCTGTTATTTAATAACATTGCTACGAAAAAAAAAATACAAATTTTACTTAAATAGCCAAATTGTAATTTCTACAAAAGTTACAACAAAAAATTCAAAACACTTCTAAATATTAAATAATACATAAATATGTCAAGTATATTCAAACAGATACAAAAATTACTTATTGTTAGTTTCAGAAATATATATTAGGCTACAATAACCATATGGTTCAACACTGCCCTGTTACAATAAATATAGATAAAATATTGAACCTAAATTAAAATATAAATTAATTTACTTTCCAAATCTGTACTAGTAAAAATTTAATAAATTAATATATATATTTGATTAACAAAATTTTATTATTTATTAAATATTGTTTACTTTGTTTTCATATAAACATTACACATACACTTTTAAAAAAATCATACTAAAATATTAATTAATCAAACATATGTAAAACGTATGTTATTAACGTTAATTAGTAACGTTCCATTTTTAATGAAGAAATTTAGCGACCAAAAAAAAATTAAATTTAAAACAATTTTTAATTAACGAATTAAAAAAAATTATATGGAAAAAAAACCGTAAACTGTCATCTAATTTGAACGCAATGTTTCCAATTTGATTCGACAGAATTTTCCGACAGTTTCGCTAGGGCTAATTACTCGTAATGGCATTACATTTTTCGCGTCGTGTCGAAAAGTTGGAAATTTTCACTGGAATCGTTTGGCGTCGTCACAGCCCGCACATCGTCGCGTCGTACGATTTTAAACGTAGCAACAGTTGTTGCCTAAGGCGTCATGCTTTAATATAATACCGATGCCAATATTATGTACTTTCTATTTTATTTAACTTTCAGCGGTAAAAATCCTATTAACCAGTATTCTTTTCACCTAAATTATTTCCTATGAATATTTATTAATGTTTTAATTTCATTTACATCGGTTGGTTAGATTTATTAATAGATGTATTTCAAATGTTAGTAATAAAATTTATAAATTTTATTATTACATAAATATAAAATAATTTTATTTATCCAATAATTTTATTAAATAATAATAAAAAATCATAAATATCAAATTCAAAAATTATACTCCTAATTTATAATATTTCAATAATTTAAATACATAATATAATACATAGAAAAAAATATTTAAATAAAAGTTGTTGGTTATAATTTGTTTAGCAACTTTTGTTAAATATTTTTTTTAGAAATATGCCTAAAAATATTCGTAAAACGTATAAAAGTGACATCAATAAGTTACCACTTCCGATTGGCAGATCTTTACCAAATGATTAAATTGAAATATTCACCTCCGAAACTTAAATATAAAATTTTATAACAATCCGTGTCTACAGACCGACAGTCGAACATCACGCTAGAACATTATTTTGATTCGTGTTACTATAAGCCTAATTCGTGTTTATATGTCAAAATCTCGATATGTAAAATTTGGCATGATTACAATACCTACCGTATCATATGCGATATGACGGCCGGTAAAAAAATTAAAAACTAAAAGTTCTATTTCATAAAAATCTTGTCAGGTTTCTGTGTCGCATGCGCACCTTGAAGTAAATTATTTATCATTTTTGTTTATTGTAATATTTATAAATTAGCATTTACCTAAAATATTGTTACATTTACGTATCAAAAACCGAGTAATTAATATATTCTACCAAGACTTAATAAGCTATTTATTGTAAACAAAACCTTTAAACACAGCATTATACCATAACAATAGTCAATAATAAAGTATCATTAATTTTAGAGTAACCGCAGTAAATTCCCCTTCGGAAAAGCAATACGTATAGTATCCAATTCACAATGCAAAATTATAAATATTCATTACGCGACTGTTTATAATCTCGGTTGGCGTTGCAAAATAAATGACGGCCGAAAAGTGATTTTCGTGTGACAGTTTCGCGCGCTGACGAAATATGGGGTGTTGCGAATCTTTTCCTCTTGTCGCTATGCCGGTGAATAGCAAACGCTACGGGCGCAGTCTTATCACTTTAAAGGTTACATAAAGATGAGTGATTGAGGTCTTTAGACGCATACACCGTGCGCCGTGCGCGGCCGTCACTTCGAGCCGAACGCTGAATGCACCCCGACCGCATGCTGGGGGAAATATATCACTCGATGAGGCGAGATAAGTGAGCAAGTTACTTACTCCAGTGCCTTTGCGGTATCGTACTGCACACCTTCCAACCAATGCTAAAGCTATTTTGATGGTAATGTAGCTTTACTCCGCTAGTCAATTTTTGTTGAATTAATTTTAGGTGGTTTGAATCGACGACTGTTAAAAAAGATATTTTTCTTAAACGTTTATATTATTAACAATAAGATACCATTTTTATATTACGTAAAAAAGTACAATTGAAAAAATATATTTAATATGAATTAACATGCAATAAAACACATTTAATTTTACGTACATACATACACAATCACTTCATATACCCAAAAGGGTGTGGTACAAACTCGCTCTATCATCCCGAAATCAGTTTCATGGAAAGATCCCTATTCAGACAAGCAACTTTAGCTTTATTCACATTCTTAAATCTTCTCATACATGGTCTTCTATTCCTACTACTTTAATTTTAATATTACGTTAAATAAAATAAAACAAAATATTCGTTTTTCCACAATATTTATTAATATAGTACTATTTAACAGGGTTTTATGTAACTGGATTTTAAACTTCAGAATTAAAATAAAAAAGATTTTAGGATTAAGCTCTGTATAAATTTTAATTATAAATCGACTTTTCGATATACGCTACGTATATCATTATCATCAGAAAAAAATACACAAATGGCATACGAGTTAATAAATTAACAATACGTAGAAACCAATAACTATAGGTAACAAAATAAGTAATTAGATTATAAATTTATAAATTATTCATTAAAGAGAACCAAATTTTATTTATTATATTTGTCATATGTATAATTTTTCCTGATGACGATATAAGTAGAGTACATCGAAACGTCGATTTTTAATTAAAATTTATACAAACCTTAATCCTAAAGCCGTTTTTACTTTAATATAGTAAGTTTTAAAAGATTTTTCAGAATTAAATTTAAAGTTTAGAATATTTTTTTAAAAAAACTAATTAAATAGAGCTTTAGCGCCTGCACCAAATGTAAATTAAAAATAATCAACTTAATTATACTTAATTAAAACCGGATTTCATAAACGATAAATAAATTTACTTCATAAGTAAATTTTATTCTCCTGGTAAATAACCTTAAAAACAAATGCTACAATTATTACCAATTTATTACCAGATTATTATTATTTTTAAAACCAGTAGGATAAATTTCTTTTTTAAATTAAATTTAACCAGCGTTTATAAAACTGGACCTAAAAGTTATAAACTTAAATTATTATTATTATTAACATAGCAAAAAAATTCAGAATTGATTATATAAAATAAAACTGCATTAGGTTCAAGTTCTTTATTAAAATTTATTTAAAAACAACGTTTCGATGAAACTCTCGTCTTTATCAGGAAAAACTAATACAAATGACATTAAAGTAAATAGTACATAACATAACATAATACTTAATAACTCACGATTAGTTAATAAACTTATATGATTGTTTCTATGTACTGCTATTTACTGTAGTGTTATTTGTATTAGTTTTTCCTAATGAAGACAAGCGTTGAGTTTCGTCGAAACGTTGATTATAAATAAATTTTAATACAATAGTTGAACCTAAAGCCGGTTTTATTTTACTATTATTATTATTTTTCGGTTCATTTAAGCCAGCGCTTCTCAACCTTTTTTGGCTTGAGTACCCCTTGGCAGTTCATTATTTTAAATTGTACCCCTTATATTAGAAAAAAAAAATTAAAATATTAATACTCGCGGATTTTTTATTATTTTAAACTTGTTCAAACACTAAATAAATGGCAATAATGTGTCAAGGAGTATGCTCCGAATGTGTATTGATGAAAAGTAAAACATTTATTATAGTTACATATATTTTAATAAAAAACGACATAAAAATAAACGAATATATTTTTTAATTATAAATTTCTCATTAATTTTAACTTAACTTATTACATTTAGTGAGATCCTTGAGCTTGCTTTGAGGCGCATAGTTTTTTGAAGTCAGGTTCGATTGATGCAAGGTATAATCTTAAATCTGGAGCTGCATTCAGCTTATTACGGTATTTGTTTTTAATAAAGATATATGAAGAGAATGCTCTTTCCACCAGCACTGTACTTGTAAATGGTATCAAAACGTTAAGCGCTTTGACAGAAAGCTGTTCATATTCGGTGCTGATATGTGACCAAAAGTTAATAAGACATTTTCCTTTAAATTCGACTTTCAAAGTAGAGTCATTTGAAAGTTCAATTAAGTTCTCTTTTTCAGTGATTGATAATTTAGCTATTCGAAAGTATTCGTCATTGAAAGGATTTGAAATCCAACTGTTTCCTACATCAGGTTTGTCAAAATACTTCTCGAAATTTGATTTTAGCTCTGTTGAGTTTATTCTCTGATAGGAAATTGTGCAAAGTTTCAAATACCTCCGGCTGACCGGTTTCAATACACGTTCTCCAAAAATTAATTTTTTTAATCATTGCTTCAATTTTATCCGAGACATTGAATATTGATATGGAGGTGTTTTGAAGTGCTAAATTTAGATTGTTTGTACGTAGGAAAATGTCTGATAAATACGCAAGCGTCTGAAGCCAATTACAGTCGTGAAACTTGGGAGCAAGTTGAAAAGGTTGTTCTTCGAAGAAAACCTGTACTTCATGTCTAAGCTCGAACAATCGGGTAAGGACCTTGCCTCGAGATAGCCACCTCACTTCTGTATGATATAGCCGCGTAGAATGAACACTATCAAAATCTTCACAAAGAGCTTTAAAAATTCTCGAGTTGGTTGACCTTGACTTTATAAAATTAACCACTTTAGTAGCTTCGTCAAGAACAAGCTTCATTTGCACTGGAAGGTGCTTAGATGCCAAACTTTGCCTGTGGATGCAACAGTGACTCCAACTTACACTGGGAGCTATCTTCAAGTCTCGACCGCGCAGGCCGGAATAAATACCTGACATAGACTTGCCACCATCGGTACAAAGCCCACAGCAATTAGACCAATTTATGCCTTTTTCTTGGAAATAATAATCGATAGCTTTGAATATATCCTCACCTGTTGTATGTTCTGACAGAGCATGACAAAGTAAAAGGTTTTCTTCGACTTCGTTGTCTTTTAAATACCTCGCAATAACAAGCAAAATAGCAAAATTAGCAACATCCGTGCTTTCATTAACTTGTATAGCGAAAACCTTACTATTTTTAATTCTATCAACCACTGTTGCCTCAACATTATCAGACATATCCAAAATTCTTCGAGATATTGTACTGTTTGAAAGAGGAATATTTTTTATTTTTTGCACATGTTCTTCTCCAAGCATACACCGAACAGCATCTTTTATGCATGGTTGAATTAGATTCTCTGCAATTGTATGATTTTTACCACATGTAGCAATGCGGTAACTAATGCGTTAACTAGCTTCGGTCGCATTTTCGTTATCTTTATTAGCTGGCAGGATGTACGATGTCAAAACTGACATCTTTATATTTTGAGCCGCTAAGCGTTTAAAAAAATCATATTCTTTGTTTTTATAATTGGCATGTTTTGTTTGGAGATGACGTAAAAGCAGGGAGGGCTTCATACTGCCATTTGATAGCACCTCACCACATACTACACATTTGGGTTTAGGGCTGTCTTCACCTCCTGTATATGAAAATCCATATTTCATATATTCGTCGCAGTATTTCCTCTTTTTCGCTATCTGCAGAACGGGCGGCGCATTTTCTGTGGGTTGTATTTGTACTTGTGTTTTTGATGTGACTTGAGAAGTACTAACTAATTCGTCACTTTCTAGTGTACGTTTGTTGTTTTTTATTGTACCGGTTTTCAACCACTGATCCATATTTAATCTTAAATTCATTTAGAAATTAATTTAAGTTTAAAATTAAAATAATGTTAAAACTTACAGATTGGAAATAAAAGTGTTATTAATTAGTAATAAGAATTGTGTAATCGCAAAAAACGAGTATTAAATTTGTTACACTACAATAGACACGCTTTGGAACATTGGGTCCATTTGAATTCTAACCTAACACAAACCGTTGTTATATGATGATGCAACTCTGAGGATTGTTGCATCGCGTGCGTTCGCTGCGTGAAGCCGCCGCTGCGCCGCTTCGCGTTTAGAATGAGTGGGGGCTCTTTTGTTTTGCATGGGTCCACGGCCTGGCAGCACTGGCAAATTTACTGAATTTACCCAATTTACCTTCGGAAAGCCAAAAGACCGTCGCGGGGCACACATAACTTTGAACAATATTTTGTGTATAAAAAGTGAGCCCCAAAACAATTTTCTTGTCCAATATTTGCCACCGCTTTAAAACTAAATTGAGGGGGAGTTATATTTTTAACATCCGGCATTACTAATATTTTTTTCACGTACCCCTGAGCCATCAGACGCGTACCCCTAGGGGTACGCGTACCACGGGTTGAGAATCGCTGATCTAAGCCGTAACCATAAATATTCTTCAACAAGTAACTAATAATCCGTTCAATAAATACGTCAATAAAGTCTATCGACATTCCGAATTCGATTTGTACCTGTGGGAGATTTTCACGTGAGATTTATGCACGCGCCGCACGCCGCGAACGCTGCCGAAGCGCGCGTCCGAATGCGGCCGAATAGGGCGTCGTGTTTACGTCGCGACGTCGCAATTTGTCGTCAGTTGAAAGCGACGCGTTCTCACGGCTGCATCTTACCACGAGATAATCCGGAAGTCCGACTCTCGTTTCGTTCGCGATCCGTTTTACCGACCCCCACCCCCCTCCCGACACCAATCGCTAATTCGGTTTCGGAACGGGATTTGAATCATTGATATTCGGTTTCCCCGAAGTTAATCGGTTTCACGCCCGACAAATTGATCCGTTCAATGGACGTGTGTTACTTGTCATTTTGCTAAGTCTTGGTTTTGCCAATAGTGAGTTTTAAATTGAAGAAAATTAGTTTTGACAAATTGTTTCAAAACGGCTTAATCGGTAAGTTCTTGTTTTTTACTTTCTTTTTAAGCAAATCAAAATTAAATCAGTAACAATATTAATATTTAATGTTTTCACTGATCTAATTTATATTTATCCCGAAGGAATTATTTTGTTATATATTATAGTTAAATGAAAACAAATATGTTATTACGTTCTTGTTATTTTCAAATAATCATTTATATTAAAAGTTAATAAACTTATTATAATATAAATGTTTCTGTTGACATTTTTAATTAAAAAATATATTTTAGACAATATGACTAACACATATGATTGTTTTTTGTTCAAAAATAATAATAATTTTTTAATCTTCAAAGTATATTGGTCTTTTTTTTCAGTATAAATAAAAAACATGTCTTTTTATTAAGTATATCTATTAAGACAGCGGTTTATAAAACTATCAGTAAGCCTACTTTGTTCTAAAAGTTCTTATAAATAATAAATTTTATTAATTTTTATTTCTAATTATTAAAAAATTTGAAATAAAAATATATTTGACAGGTCACTGCTATGTGTTGTTAATATACATTTTTCATTGTTTCCTTGGCAACGATAGATTGATTGTTTTACACTAAAAGAAAATTATATTAATTTTAATTATAATTTTTTAGAAATATTGCATCTCGTACAAAAGTGCATTTTCGAGACTTGTACTACAAATTAAAAAAGTACACTTTCAGTACTTTATACATATGTATATAACTACACATTATATATATATATATATATATATATATATATATATATATATATATATAAATAATTTGTTTATATTGACAATAATTGAAAGTGTATTGTATTTACTTTATTAATAATAATGTACATGTTTTATATAACTTATTTTTAAATTATTTATGTCAAAAATCAGCTACACTGCAATTGTTGACAATAAATAAAAAAAAAATTATGTTTTTATTATAATTGAAAAATCTCCCCGCCCGTCTTCGTATTAAATAAATTTATTGAATAGAAAAAACTACTGTAGTCATAGTAACTAAATATAAAACTGTCTTGACATAAATATGCCACCTGTTTACAGAATTACATATATTATAAAAATATGAAAAATTATAACAAAATTATTTACTCGTATCGAAAATGTTCAAAATAAGACTTGTTTAACAACGTTTGATAAATATATATATAATTTTTTTTTTTAATATACATATCTCTGTTGCGAAATATTCGTAAAACAAATAAGTGACAATAAATTACCACTTCCGGTTGGCAGATCTTCACTAAAAGTTGATCAACTTGTGATATTCAACTCCGAAGCTTAAATATGAAATTTTATAACAATTCGTTCACCCGAATTTGCTCTACACGTGTCCACGGACCGACAAACAGACCACGCTAAATTGATTCGTGTTACTATAAGTCTAATTCGTACTTATCTGTAAAAATCCTGATATGTCAAATTGGGTACGACTACAATACCTGCTTCATCATATGTGATATGACGGTCCGTAATTAATTAATTAGTTAATTTTCATGTAAACTCAAGCATCTAATTTGATTTGTCAATATAAACAATTTCAAAATATAACGTAGAAATATATTAAAAATATATTTTTATGAAGGAAACTTACTTGTATATATTATACAGACAGCTATTATGACTTTATGTAAGAAATATTTTTGTATGTTTTTCATGTTTTTAAATAATATACATGAAAGTTTATAACTACGTTAGTATCTTTTCTGTATGTACATTGAAATAAAAGTTTTATAAAAATATACAAGAGAGAAAATTTACATACAAGTTGCAATTTCATGAAATTAAACAAGTACTCAACTCGAAAACATTTTAATTTTATTAATTATTTAGAAGTTTTACTTAATATTATTGTTTGTTGTTGTTTTGTTATAGTATTTGTTCATTTTATATTCACTACATAAATTTAGACTTTAAACAACAAATATTTATGGCGTATATTTTAATGGGTAAGGCACGGAAATCTACGATTTACCCGGATAAAGCTAACATTACCCAGCAAAATTTAAATATAAAATACTTAGGTAGTGCAACTGACAAATAACCTTTTTACTTAACTTAGTACCAAACTTTTTAAATGTGTTAACTATTTATAACTCACTACTAATCTTTTACCTAATCTAGTAGTAAATCTTTAAAATGTACTAACTTTTATAAATGTATGTTTCTAAAGTATGTTGAGTAATACATGGTAATACTAACTTTACTCTGATTATATATATATATATATATATATATATATATATATATATATATATACTGCGTTAGTGTTTTTATCTGGAGCATCAAAATATCTCGGAGGGGCAATCAAATAATATTGAAATTAACCCCTCTCTTAACCTTCTGGGGTTAGAATGGGGGTCAATTTTAAAATCTTAAATGGGATACCCTATTTTTTATTGCAGATTTGTATTCATTAAATTCATCTACTAATAACCCACCCCTAGGGATGGGAGGAGGAATTAAATTAATCACGACAATGGTTACTTCGTCTTAAACAATTGTTCATTACTTGCTTTCTTTACTGGCGTATAATACCTCATTTCTGAAATATGTTCCCGCATTTCTTGAACAGATTTCCCTATTACTTAACATTATTATTGTTATAATGCAGCACTCCTAGGTGGATCGTTGGACATGGTGTTTGAGATTCAAAATTATTTTTGATTGTTACAAGTTAAAATGAAATAAAGTTATAAAGTTATTTTATTTTAACTTGTAATAATATTCTCGCAAAGCGAGAATGGAGCTAGTCGAATGTGGTTTGATTTTATAAGCTAGTTTTTTGACTAGCTAAAATATAATATATATCGTATATACTCGTATATACTTGTATATACTCGTATATACTCGTATTTATCGTATTTTCCGTACACAGCCGGCCGTATTGTATTTCCGTACACAGCCGTATTGACGATCGTATATACTCGTATATACTCGTATTTATCGTATTTTCTGTACACGGCTAGCCAGCCAGCCGTACTGACGATTTTATTAGCTAGTCTTTTCGACTAGCTAATAATCGAAAATAATTTTGAATCTCAAACACCATATTCAATTTCATGAATTCTACATAGAGATATGTGTTTGTTTTCGCGAGCTTCAACCACTAATGCTTTTCGAACTGTGAGTAAAAACTCGGAATTAAATTCAAATAGAGTTTTGAATTATTTAGCCCTACATTGATGACCGATATCCCAATATCTCCTATTTTCTATATATATATATATATATATATATATATATATATATATATATATATATATATATATAAGTATTGTCAAATTTGTTCCCGCCATTTGTATAAGTAGGCATGAGTTCAGTGGGATTATGTAAAATGTAAAAGTTTATTTTTAGTTTTTGTAATTGGATTGTTAATTGGTAGTTATAGTACAGTTCTTATTAGAAAAGTTAATATGCTTGGATAAAGTAAATAGTTCTGTTTCATGTAAGTCAAGCATTTCTTTTTAGTTAGATCCATTTTTATAACCAAACTTATTGTTAGTTTTTTATTTTTATATTTTGTTTTTCCAAATAAAATTCAATAACAAATTAACTGATTTCTGTCAACTCTCTTTCTCGCTCTCTCTTTTTCTAAATAATTATATATATATATATATATATATATATATATATGTGTGTGTGTGTGTGTGTGTGTATTTAACAAATGAAAAGTTTAAAATTTTCATATTTCAAAATTAAATTCTATTTTTTGCAAAGAAAAATGTCAATGAAAAATGTTTGTTGGTATTTGTAACAAGTTGGATTTGATCGTCTTTTTTTTTGTAGATACTCGTTACAAAATTTAATTAAAACGAGATTTTTAAAACTCGAAATAAACCCTATGCATGCAAACTTGTTTACCAATATTATTTTTTAGTAACGTTACTAATTTATTATTTATCATGGTAAAGTAATCGATATATACATATATGTATTTTATTTAATATTGTGATAATCTCTTCTATTATTAATGAATAAATATTTTATTTTAAAATAATTATTTAGTTTTAACAACTAGCTGTGAAATAATTATTTTTATTTTTTAAATGCTTTACATGTTTGTTATCCAATATTTATATTGCGTTTTTGGTAATTTTAAAGCAATATATTCCGGTTAATTCTTTGATAATTCAATTTATTTTGAAAAGGGAATTAACGAATTGGTATTTAGTTATTTTTATATATAAAAATGATACAATAAATTTATAATATAATGTGAATATAATAATGGAATTAATTTCACGAATTAAATATTTTATAATTTACAAGTTTATACGTCATATTATTGATAATATTATGTTATTATTTTATTTTTTATTTGTTTATTAATTAATTTAGTATATATTTTTGTATTTTCAACGATACAAGTATGTATGATAAATTCGATATTCTGGATGAAACTAGAGTTGCTTGTCTGGATAGGAATGTTTGAAGAAAACTAATTTAGGATAGTAGAAAAAGTATGTGCCAAACTCTTTTGGGTACATGATATGATTATGTATGTATGTATGTGATTTCCAAATTTTTAAGTTTAAAATCACATAAAATGCAGTGAGGTATTCTTGAATTAATGTAATTAGTTTTAATGTCTTGTTCGAACTGATACAGAATAATAATGTTTAAGACGGTACTAAAAATGTGTTTTATTACTAATACTTTAATTAAAATATACCTACATACATACATACACAATCACGCCATGTACCCAAAAGGGTGTGGCACAAACTCTTTCCATCAACCCGAAATCAGTCGCCTCTAAACACTCCTATCCAAACAAGCAACTTTCGCTTCATCCACATTCATAATTCCTCTCATACATAAAGACCTTGAAAATATCTATAATTGCTATTATAATTGGTATATTGCCAGCATAGTACCCGACATAATATTTCAAGAACTAAATACAATACAATGATATACACAAAAAAAAACAATGCAATTAATAATTTCAAATATGATTTTTAACTATTTGTTGAAGCTTTATTTAAATCTTTACATTTCTTCAGTAAAATATTAATTATACCTTTTTAATAATATTATCATCTGTTTATAATAATATAATATAAAAAAAAACTGGATAAATTTAGAAAATATATATTGTAAATAAGAATTATTATTTTATATCTAAAAATTGATGTTAGAGATTAACGATAGTAAAAATAAATATATAAAGTTTTCATATTTTCAATTCTTGTAGAAAGCTGACGCGATAAAAAAATTTAATCAATAGTATTGACACTTTTAAAAATAACTTATTTACAAAGTTTGACATATGCCAATTATTTTATAAAGTTAGTGCATATATGTATTATAGTTACATACACATTACTTTGTCACGTAATTTATCAAAACCTTTCATCGACTTAATTAATTGATGACCTTTTAATTTATTTGTTCCCATAACAAAAGAAGAAGGAAAAAAATAGACTAACAATTTAATCAAATAGCAAATATCAATTATGTGCTGATGAACACACGAGAACAAAACAGTAAGACAATCGACTCATGAAATAAACCGCCTAGTGTGCTCAGTAGGCTATGACACCAATAGAAAAATGAAGTTGATTGTTGTTTAATCAAGTTGTCCATGAACATAACGAAATGTAATCAGTCCGAATAGAATAGACGTGGGGGGGGGGAGGGTTAGGTGGACGAATGTTTGATGTTTCACGTGTTACGTGTATCTCCCTAGGGACAAGGAAACGTCGTTTTAAGCCCAAGAGAATAACGGCGCACTGTGCCATAACTTGCGACTTTACGATGGTTTTCTGCTACGATACCAAAACTGTTATTGATATTTGAAAGGTTCCCATATCGATTTTTCAAATGGAAAATTGAAAAATTTTTTGACATAGTTTTTTGTAGATCTATTATAAAATATGGAAATTATTATGCATTGCATATGTTTTTTTAGTTACTAAAAATATATTCTGAAAAAAGTCATGATGGGATTATATTTGCAATTTTATTGCCTAGTATTAATTAATTTTAAATTAATAACTTTGAAAAGAAATACTACTGTACAGATTTACTACTAAATCAAGTTCGTTTTTTACCACTTTGACTGAAAGGAAAAAGGTTATAGTGTTCGGTCTGTAACATTATCCAAATATTTAGAAATCCTTCATATAGCTTCTAGCTGACTATCCGAACTTAGTTTATGTATGTGCGTCGTCAGCTCGCTCGCTCGGTCGTGATTTTGTGATCGCAACTCCTCCTAGATAGTTCAACCGATTTTGATGAAATTTTCAGATTAATGCCCAAAATGGTCACGTAATTTTATTTTCCCAGTGATGCCAACTTACCGAGAAAAAATTACTAAATTTTTAAAAATTTATTATGTCCACAGTATTTATCCGGTTTAATTCAAATTTTCACAAAAGATTCTTCTGGTGTACACATAAATTATATAATTTTACTAATATACAGTGTTGCCAGCTTTTTGAAGAAAATTACTAAAAAAATTTAAATTTAATTCTAACTTTACTATTTATCCGACATTAATTAAATATTTATAAAAGGTTCTATTAGTGCCCACACAAATTATATAATTTGTCAACTTTCTGACACAAAAATGACTAAAATTTTAAAAATTTAGTTTCATTGTTTATCAAAGATTAATGAAAAATTTACAAAAAATTCTGTTAATGCCCTCAAAAATTATCTAATTCTATTTTTGAACAGTGTTGCCATTTTCTGGAGAAAAAATATGAAATTTTTATTTCTATTTCTTATTATTTAGGTGATAATGTCAAGGTGGTCTGCATATGAATTTACCCATATGCTTCCAATCTTATTTTTTGTAATACGGAAATTCTGTAGAATAAATTCATTTATTAAGGCCCAATATTTTGCAAATTTTAAAATAAATTTATTTTTAAAATAATCCACAAAGCTAGGAGATACTTTCTTGAGAAAGTACTACACTTATACAAATTTATAATTATTGCCAATTATCCAAATAAACTTATTAATATCAGTTCTTTTAGAAAAAAAAACAACATCAATTTGAATCAAGTGATGGATTCGTCAGTTTTTCACCAAGTTCCTGATTTATTCAATCAACAAATCAGATAAAATAAAAAGAAATATATAAAAAGTTCACATAAAACTTCGAAAATTATGAAACTTGAATAGAATGCGTCGTGATGTTAATATTAACACAGGTTGATAGCCACTGATAAGTCAATATAGTGATTGATATTCGATTGATATCCTTTGTGCAATTGAGACGGTTTATGTATTGGATTACAATCAGAAATTGAATATAACTATTATATGGGTGGTAAACATATATGTATTGTAATATAGCACTAATGTACCAATCCAATTCAATATTATATCGTATGTTCGTGCATGATAAGTACGTGCTCGATATTTCTAAAGAATATTACATTCACCACAAACAAATAAACGTAATAATCATTTTATTCTTATTTACTCACAACTATTTGTGTTATTGAGTTTTATCAAATTTTCCTGGTAATAATATTATAGCTGTTTTTTTACGATAACTATTATTTCAAGATATTGTTATATTATTACTTTTCCTAATACTTGCTTATTTCTAGAATGTTTTTGTTATCAATTATGAAATGTAATAATCGGTTAGTAATAAAATTTGTGTACAAGTATAATTGAAGTTTTATAAATTTGTATCTCGTATAAAAATTAGTTTACATAAATATTGTAATAGCTTTTTAATATTAATTTAATTTATTATATCTATTAAGTTAACATGTTTTGTTCTAGTTTAGACAGAAAAATTAGTGCGCTTAAGGTATATATATATATCAAAATAATTATGATTTCATAACTGGGCGGAATTTAAATATAATATTGTGATAAGCCAAAAACTGTTCAGTTATGAAGTTATGTAATTTTGATTGATCAAAAAGTGTTTAGTAATTACTAAAACATTCACTGGTATAACGAATAACATTACTTTTCAAAAAATTCACATATAAAAATATATTATTTAACAGAAATAAAAAAATAATATCCATCAGTTTTTTATACCGTTTGGAATATTATTGTATATATTATATATATATATATATATATATATATATATATATATATATACATATATATATATATATATATATACATATATATATATATATATATATATATATATATATATATACATATATGCGCTACAAGGTAATGAAACATGACTTCTAACAATATACTTGTAGTATCTTATCAGAAATTAAAATAATATCGTTCAGAAAATATCAGTAATTAGTTTGTTATAATTTATTTTGTAATGAATAAGTTATAAAATAAAGGTAAAATAACATTTTTTATGTAACAAAAATATTATAAATTTTTCGTTAACATAATGAAAATGAAATTAAATACTGGAGATTTCAACAAAATATGTCATTCCGAGTTTTCGTTACAAAGCTAAATTTATTTGGAAAAGCCACGTCAAACTTTCCAACGCTATTTCCTGCATATTCGACAAACATTTTTATTTCTGCGACTGTTCTCAAATATATGCCGTCAACATACAAAATAATTTGATTATTTTTTTTTTGCAGATTGATATTTATATCAAAACTGCTAAAATTATATTTTATTAAGATAATTTTAGATAACATTATTTTTAGTTTAAAATATTGAGATTTTATATTTTTCCCAAAACGGTTAAACTAGCCAGTCATTGATGCATAGCCTAACAAGCCGATTTAATGACTGAGTAACTTGTGAAATTTTGGGAAAAATATAAAATCTCAATATTTTTGAGTATTATTATATTAAATTTCACAATGACAATATGAACATTTATTTGTTCAAGGTTCATTAACATTATTTTTGTTTGTATTTTAAATTTTTATAATCGACTATTTGATATTAAAACCAAATATTTAGTCAAATATTTAATAAAAATATGGCTGAATAGGCCAAATATCGATTAATTATTTTGCTAATATTTTCACTGGACATCTTAATTGTTAGCTTAAGGACTTAAACAGCCTTGAATCCGATTCTGTTTGAATATATTCTGCGTTTATTAAAACTCGTTTTCTAATGTAAATGACATTTAAAATAATTAAAGTAATTAACATTAAATAAACTTTTATCATCAACGAACAGAAAAAAATGTAAAAAAACTTAATTCGAAAACGAAACAAAAACATTAAACGCTATTTAAATCTGGCAAAGAATTGTATTTAGTCGGTTCCATCGCGAACAAATACCAACTATTGACTAATTCCTCTGACAGCGGCAAATTTATTTATAAAAAAAGTTTTGGTAAAGTAACTCCTTTTATTTATTTTAGCCTCGACGGGAGTATTTGATCGCGTGACGTAGCCCAACGTATACTTTGTACCTGTTTATAGCATAACCTCTGCTCCATTATTTAAATCTATTCCTCCTACTGTTATCACGTATAGATATCGTCGAGTAACACACCGTGAAACATACAGCCAAGAGAAAATACTACACATAACATGCGTAACATCAAGGTCTCTCTCTTACCGTTCCGCACTGGTGTGGCGAAAAGTCTTACAGCTGTCATGGTAAATACATCCTTTGCTCGATATCGATTTCACACCCCTACACACTGTTCTTTTGTTTTAACCGCGAAACGTTGAATTTTCCGTTCAAGAGAAACAGATAGAATGGTAAGGTAGACAAAGGGTATTCTTCTGTTTGAATTTGTTTTGTTATGATGATATTTTTTTATTGATTTTCGTGTCGTTAATGGATTTCTGTAAAAAAAGAAATTGTATTTAGTTAATAATTATTTGATAATAAAAGTATATATAATAGTAATGAAACTGTAAATTATGTATATTTATTAGGTTATATTATCTTTTCCTTCTTAAATCGCCATTAATTTATTTTGATAAACTAATGAAATCATTAGATATTTCTTTTAAATGAAGAAACATTAACTAATTAAACATTAATTAATGGCGATTTAAACAAAAACAAAATACAATAACCTAATATAGAATACGTCATGTGTAATTAAGAATATAATATGTATATTTAATTTCAAATTTATGTGACGTTTCAGACAATTGAACAATATTGTAACTGTAGTATCAAATAAGTAACAGTTTTAGTTTATAAATTCAAGTATGTAAATACAAAAATAAATCAAAATTAATAGAAAATGAATGTTTTTAAATTAGAATTAAATAAATAAAATATGAAAATGAATAACAAAAACAAATTTTGATATCGTCAAAATTTATATATAATTAATTCAATAAATAGTTTGAAATATTAATCTAGTTCTAAACTTTTATCTTTTATAACAAAATGATGTTATCCACAAAATGATGCCAAAAACCCAAATTATAATAAAAACAAAGATAATATTTAGCTTCATAATTTAAACAGAAACAAAACAATTTGTGTTTAGATAATTAAATATTATACAAAATTATTTGATAAAATAACAAATCTTATGGTAAATATTTTCATTTATGATACTAATACTCGTATCATAACAATTGTTATTTTTTCGTTAAAACACCAATTACGATTTCAGAATCTCAAATTTTCTTTATACGTTATATATTATACATATAATAAACTTCTAACGGCTACAGTTCCGTTAGAAAGCATTTTCGGACATATGTTTATTTGAAGTTTTTTATTTAGATTACTCATAGGTGTAGTTTTTCGCCGACGTCATAAATCATCCTGTATATATATAATTACTCACTATATATATATATATATATATATATATATATATATATATATATATATACAGGGTGATTTGTAAGTAATTGGAAATATTTTAACTGGAGTATCCTGGGCTCAGAATATGAAGATTTGACCCAAAACACTTAGATAAAATTTGCTCAAAAAAATCTGAAAAAATTCAGTAAAATAGAGGAAAAAATTAGCTACATAATAACTAAGTAACTTTTTTCTCTAACTCATTCTGGTTTAGCAGAAAAAATTATTTAAAATTCATATTTTTTGCATTTTAATTTGTTAAAAATATGAATTTTCAATAATTTTTCCTGCCAAACTAGAATGAGTTAGAGAAAAAAGTTACTTAGTTATTATGTAGCTAATTTTTTTCTCTATTTTACTGAATTTTTTCAGATTTTTTTGAGCAAATTTTGAAAATATCCCAAGTGTGCAGCTTTATGTTTAACTTTAAATATCTCGAAAAATAGTGACTTTATCGTTACGAAGAAAGAGTATGTTTTTTACACAGAAAGTATTGGAGAATCGAAAAATTGTGCTAAAATGACAATTCCGCCAGTGGCGTAGAATTTAGGAAGGATCAACCTCTCACTTGCCCCTGTTGTACGCCACTGGCACTAGCCAGAAACTTTTGTTTAACATAATTTAGTATGGTGTACGGTACCTATACTTTCTGCCAAGTATGATAAGGATACGTCAAATAGTTTTTAAGTACTGGGCAAAAATCGTTTTTAAATTTTTAAATAAAACACCCTGTAGCTCAGTAAGAAGCCACATTTTATCTAAGTGTTTTGGGTCAAATCTTCATATTCTGAGCCCAGGATACTCCAGTTAAAATATTTCCAATTACTTACAAATCACCCTGTATATATATATATATATATATATATATATATATATATATATAAAATATTTTCTTTGAATTACTCGTATGTAAAATTTATAAATATTTTGTTACCAAAATTTTAATATTACATGTTATAAATGTAGGTATATATAGAGAAGCTGAGAAAATTAATTCCCATAAGTAAAATTAAACTGTAGAAAAAATATATTTGCAAATGAAATTAAATCTCATTGTCAATGGGATATTTTCTTGTTATTAAATTGTTTTAATATTTTTACACTAACGATTCAGAGTGTTTCACATGTAAAATTATCAAAATCATAGTTTAATTTCTTATTGAAATTAATAGTAATTTTAAAAGGAAAATTTTTGTAGTTTAAGTATGTCAAATTTAAATAAACTTGACCGTGTAGTCATGTTTAGTGCTGCCTGTACTGTATATAATAAATAACTACTGTATAATAATATTCACATTATTATACTTATACTATACCCTATTTCAAGCATGGAGTTAGTAAGATAGCTGCGCATAGCTGCGCACTAGCTAAAGATGTCTTACACTGTTGGCCCAAGCCTAAGAGACTGAGAATTTTCCAGGACGGTTTTACACAAATCCATCGCTCAGAGGCTCATCCCTTGTTAACAAATATCTTATCTACATTATAGAAAACACGAACAGATAAATTGTCATATCTATTTTTTATTCTTTTAAGCTGTGTGAAGCAGATTTTAACACTAAACTTCACCCACTGCGCGAACCTACTGATACTTTAGTTGAAATAAGACATAGTAACATAATGACCTCTTTCTACATATACAATATGATAATGTAATATCAATATTTTGATACGCTTGAAGAAAAATGTTTTTGCCGCATTTATTAAGCACTATAATTTTGGTTCATGTATATTACAATAAATTACTAGATATAATAATAAAAAATATTCCCCGATATTTCATATTCAAACTGAAATTAATTTATTGAGTATGCAGACAAAAAAATTGTTCCAGAAACGACACAATTTTAAAATATATATTATTGTATTTTATTTATCACCATTTCCGATATAATTTTTTATATAACAGTGACATGCTAAATAAATATTTATTATTTTTAAT
Organism: Clivina fossor; assembly: GCA_963966155.1. Classification (NCBI taxonomy): domain Eukaryota; kingdom Metazoa; phylum Arthropoda; class Insecta; order Coleoptera; family Carabidae; genus Clivina; species Clivina fossor. The sequence goes on from CAWYQG010000261.1 coordinate 225,927, forward strand.
GACATTCATTTTCAGTTCCCAACAGAATATACTGTTTCTCTAATATATATATGGAATAATATAATAAATTCTAGAAAAATATTCTCCATCTAATTAAAATTGAAATATACCATTTTACGCTATTTGTATTTACTAGAGTATATTCAAATTTATTCAGCACCAAACGATAAATCATGAGTCATTACATTTCCTAGCTAGGACAGCTCTTTTAATATTAATTCTGACATTTGCATTCATTACGTATTTTTATTTCTACCTTTTTTTTTTATTTCTTTCATTTTCTTTTTTTTTTTAATAGAGCCCCCGCAATCTTTCAACTACAAAAACACATTAACTAATATGTTATCTTCATAACGAACAGCGCTGCACTAATTTTCATATAAATTGTTTCAATTTTTGTGCGCTAACACTTTCCACAACGAAATTATCACCGTATAATTACCGTAGACATGTAACGCAGAGCGGATCTATCGGTTAGAATGTGACGTTCGTTTCGAATTGAATAAGCTCTTCCTCTATATGCGTGTACTTGATGTCATAATCAAGAAGTAACCGAGACAATTGACTGCTTAATGTAATTTGAAAGGGGTGGAGTATGGAATATATTTGTTGTTGTTTCTACGAACGTACAAATAGTTAAGCTAGTTGTAATAATATAAAGGATATTTGATACGTTTGATTTAGGTATTAGAAGCAGAAGCAATCCATATTAATTTTGAATTGGAAATAATAATTCTGATACGTGCGTTTTGATTGCTTGGATTAAGAAAATAAATTGTTCGTTCAAATATAAATTAGGTTAGCTGCAATTACTGTAACTAGTGTTGACTTTTTTCAAAATAATTTTATTTGTATTATTACTGAATTTAATTATAATAATAAATAAATTTATTGCTATCTAAATTGTTATGAATTTAAAATAAACTATTTTTATAATTAGTATTATTTTAAAAATAATAAACAAAAGTAGCATGGATGTAGTCTGCTTTTTTAACTAAAAGGAGCAAATGTAAAAGTAAGTTTTACACTATAAGAAAACACCAGGACAGTCACTAGGAATTTTTACAGCCAGTTAAATTTGCTAAGTCTGTGATCACAATATTTATTTTATTTACATACAAAATAGTTACATACATTAGTTACTTATTTTGTTACCTAGTAACTTGTTTCCATTATTTACTGCAAATGTCATTTGTATCGTTTATCCTGATGAAGACGGACGTTGGGTTCGTCGAAACGTCGATTATAAATAAATATTAATACAGTACTATAACCTAAAATCGTTTTATTTTTATATTTTTGAAATCATAACTTGTTTGTTACATGTTGATTTATCTATACACTAAAGTTTTTTTGCTTACTAGAATCTTATTTTTACTTGATGAAATGACCCGTTTGTTTCTTTGTAATAATTTTGAGAAAAGTTATCTAAAAAAATTTTTGGTTTCCATAGCGAATTGTTATTTCTATCTTCTTACAATCTGGTTTTCTAATATTTAAAAAAATCTTTATTTCTTCAATTGCCTTCTCTCACGGGCTGTAAGCAAACTTCTTATAAATTCTACCGACTAAATATTGAAAGAAACAAGTATGTTAAAGTGTAAAATTAAATTATGAAGTAATAAAATTTTGTCAAAATGAACTTACCACGATAAAACCCGTTACCGTTAAAATATCGTGCATTAAAACCAATAAATCCTTCTATTCAAATTAAAAACATGAAACGCATAACAACCTGTAATAGACGTCTGTTCTACTTTTCGATAAGAAAAATTACCTTTTCAAGCGTTGATTTTTAGTAAAATTACAAAAGACTTTTCGCAACGTAGTTAAATCAATATTCATCCGTTCTCTACTCTCTATTTCGTTGCGCGCTGTAGAAAACGCGAAAAACGAACGATAATAAAAACTACGTCAACAGTTTTTCTCGTTAATAGAATGCGACTGTTTCGTTTCGTTGTGATGGCGACGTTAGATATATATAAATGAAAGTGGACGGCAGTTGCGGGAACGAGTTACGAACGAGTTCCGCGTCCTAACCACTAATGTATTCAGATCGGAAACGGAAATCAGGCGTGTGATGTCGCCAGCAACCGAGCACGCACGCCAGCCCGACTAGAGAGGCCTTACAGTGCTTACAGGCCTCTTATACGCTTACAGACAGGAAAATCGGTATTAAATACACGATCGTGTTTTTGATTGTTGACATGAAATAGTGAAATTAGTTGGTTTTTTCCCCTCTTGCAGCTTGTCAGTAAACAATATTGTGATGAAAGACTTTAGTGATGTAATAATTAATGTTTTGTGTACGTGATAAAAAAAATAATAATTTTGTGCAGTATGCAATTGGTAAAAATTGAAAAAATAGATACTTTAAGTCTGTTCATTACAAGGCTGGTTCCAGGGTACCATTCAAAACAAATTATTTTAATATAATTCTAAAAGGGTTTTTACTATGTTAATTGTAACTGTACAAAGAATATGCAGTATAGTAAATTACAAACTAATTGCACATTGCGAATGCCTCAGACAGTTATAAACTTATCTCAAATTTGTTTAATGGTAGCTTGGAACAAATTTAATGCAATTTCTAATTTCAACTTACATTTTAAATTTTGATTTTTAGTTTGAATCAATCTTCCAAATTTTTTCCATATATATTTTTTGTGATATCGTTATATCACATTATTTGCAATTTTTGCCCAAAATATTAGATTATAACTTACAGTAGCAGTGTCATTTTGTTGATTGCTATGGAAACTTGTCAGAATATGGTAAATTCAATTTACGCCATCTATTAACAATGGCTAACATACGCTAACGCATTTTATCTAAAAAATTTAACGAAACAGATAACGTATATATACATACATACACAATCACGCCATGTACCCAAAAGGGTGTGGCACAAACTCTTTTCAACATCGCCTCCAAACTTTCCTATCCAAACAAGCAACTTTCGCTTCATCCACATTCATAATTCCTCTCATACTTGCTCTGTTATTCCTACTACTTGGAAACTTTCGCTCACGCAAAACACTCTCAATCATACCACTCCAACCACTCATCGGACGTCCACGCAAACGTATACCATCAAAATTATTCAAATAAATCTTTTTAACCAAACGTTTATTAGACATACGCTCAACATGTTTGAACCATCTTAACTGACTAACACCAACATTTGCTACAACATTTTTTTCAATTTCACACTCATCATACACTAATCTATTTCGTACCCGATCTCTCCTGTATCATTCTGATAATTCAAATTAAAGAAACTAAAATACATATTTTTATAAAATTACACGGCACATTTCGAAAGATAATGTTATTAATTATTTATGTACATTCAAAATCTAAAATTTTTAAAATATTTCCATTGATTTACGTTCATAAATTGTTTGACTATTAAATAGTTTGAATTTTTTTTATCTACTCGTGTAATGATGAAACAAAATCATTAACCTATATTGTAAAATAATAAAAACTATAAAAAATCAACAGAAAAATAAATATTTATGTGTGTATTCAGTTATATCTTACAGCAGACTTGTTAATTTAGATAGATTACTCTGTGTTAATACTTAATTTAAATTCTTGAATAATTAATGCAAATATACAGAAAATTTGTCAGTGATATATTACATTTGATATTATAATAAAGATAAATTGTACATATTTTCAGTTTAAAAATTATTTTTTGTTTATATTTTATATTTATTTTATCTTTCTTATCTATATGAAGTTTATATTGTTCAACATATAAAAAATTAAAGAAATGTTTTACAGACAATAAAGTTTGAGTATACTACTAATCTATCTAAATAAAAATTTAATGAATAGAAGTAACTATATAAAAATTATTTTCAAAAGTTGTTCTTGTACAATTACTTAGAAAATACGATTTTCTCTGAAAGTAAACAAGACTTTTTAAACTCTAATGACTCTAATTAGAAACAACTACAGTCTTACATAATACTACATAGCCGTATACAATTTTTATGTGAAATATATATATATATATATATATCAATAAAGCATTTACATCGTTATTTTAATTAAAATAATTGGCTATTAGATGCAATAACATTTACATTTTATTTTGTCAATATAAAGAAAAATTTTAATCAATAAAATACAATAATAGTTATGTCCCAAAAATGTCATAAAATCCAGTTTACTAACAAGTTGGAAATAGTGCCAGTTGCGTAGGTGCCAGTTGCGTAGGTGCCAGTTGCGTGCGTGCAAAACCCAGGTAGTGAAGCTAGTTAGGCCGAGTGCCAGATGCGTACAGCGGTTTGGGAAAGGTCGAGTTGTGCTTATGGTCAAAATATAATATTTATAATACGCTATAATATCATCGCACATAATTTTTACAAATAATCAACTCAGTATTTAATTTTAAAATTGACGAAGTTTATATTTATTGGTTTAAATTTGATTTGTGTAGTTTAATATTTAATAAATTCATATCGTTTACCAACTTCGTTACTTTTTACTATATTATGATAAATTATGCTTAAATACGTGATGTTAAATTTGTAATAATAATTACATAAACTTTTACTCATACTTTTCCCAAAAGGACTTCATCCTGTAATCATTTTGGAAATATGTAAATTAAAACACTCGGTTTGACCCGACCCTTATTTGTACGCAAATGGCACTAAATAATGATTGTACGCAACTGGCAGTAACGCAACTGGCACGACACCCACAAGTTGCACACAAAATTTTATTTGACTCCAAATTACACAAATAAACAAAAATGTTTTTATGAATGTATATATGAATATGTTAAGTTCTGTAAACAAATGTAATTTACAATAACATAAAACTACTATTTGTGATAATTAATCACTTTTATTAATAGTTAAATTTGTTTACGAAAAATATCAACAAATAACAAACTGCAAAATACCAAAATACAACTGTCATAGTTAAATTACGTTAATGTTGTAAAAATGGCCGAAAACTAATTAACATGAATAACCATTAACAGTGTTAACAACTGTCACATAATTGTCTTATTGTAATGTAATTTTCATTATTAAATTATCTGCACTTGAAAATAATATACAATTATTATTTTAACTCTAATACCTCTCCTTTTCAAAGATCTAAATATTAACATACAATTAATAATAAAACAATAATAAATCTAATCTAATTTCAACTGCATCCTTGATATTGGCAACGCTCTTCCTTTACTACATCTATTGATTAAAAAAAGTATATATATATATATATATATATATATATATATACTTCTTTAATCAATGCTATATCGCACTATAACATCGTTTGGTAAACGTCAATTTTTCACAACGTCTATAATTTGTAAAGTGTAAACTGTCACATTAAATAAATTTAACAAATAAAAATACTTGTCATTCGTTTGTAAATTTACTAATAGTATTCAGTTTTGTACTAATTTATTAAAATAGTAATTTATTTTCATATTTCTACTAAAATTTTAATGTAATGACTATACAAATCTTTACATGCATTTCAAATAAAAATGTTGGTCGATAATATATATATTTTTATTTTTTTATTTTATTATACGTATATAAAATCCTCACCTCGTTCATAACGAAAGTCATACAATAAATAAAAGGTTGGTAGCCGTGGTGAACGCAAAATTTCGGTGTGTAAACATAAAACACGAAAAAAATCTTATTTATCACTGGTTTTCTAAAACTCGGCGACGTTTGTTTTAACGCCATATATTCTCGATAAAGAATGAGCACTGGCCACACATCACTAGCGACATCTGCACGTGGCCAGCAACTGTTTCCTTTTCGTGAACACGAAACGTGTAACTCTGCACGACGCGCCACCCTTTTCTCTCATTTTCATTTTGCATTAAATCTTTTTCGTCTTTTGCACGTGCAATGACTTTTGCTCCGTTGAGCACCAAGTTTGTATACGTGTGGCAGGTTTTTTTGCGCGCGCGATTTGTAATGAAATTTGTGTTTGGTGCTTCTTTATTCGTTTTTCATTTCACTCAAAGTTATTAAAAGAAAATGTAACAATTGTTTTTGCAACGATTTCGTTTTTGTAGCATGTAATTTGAATGTATGCAAAGTGAGTTCTTTGATGTTTTTTTTTTATTTACCCTATTATTATTACGATTAGATTCCCATTTACTTTCGTTGCTTAATTTTTATATTCCTGCATTCTATTCAAGACATTCATATACATTCTATATTACACCTTTGCACTCAAATATTCGCTTAAGTTCTCCAATAATTTATTTTTTCTGCTTCTCTATAATACATACATACACAATTATGTCATGTAACCAGAAGCTGTGGCATAAACTCTTCCCACTATCCCGAAAATAGGTTTTTTTTCTATTCCTTAAACAAATCAATTATAGCACTTTGTTATTACACTTCACTAATTTGTACTTTATTTATATCTTTTTTGAATTTATATATAGACGTTAAGTTACTCTCTAACTAAACAATCACCCTATTCAGTAGCTTATTTAATATATATTAATAATAATAATATTTCTTATTTCGACAAGACCGACAAAATAAAATTAATTTATTATTAGAATAATAAAATTCAATTTAATATTATAATTATATACACCAGGATTTCCCAAATTATGTTCCGCAAAAACCTGATATGGTGTTATATTTTGCAATGGCGACAAGAAATTCAAACATATTTTAAACATATAAATTTTATTAATTATGTTTAAAAAAGTGTTTTATCGCAGAAAAAGTTCAGGATACACTGATCTACACAATGTTATGTGGATTCTAGTTTTTATTATAGTGTCACTAACTTATTTAAATTCTTATAGAAAATTAATTTAAAAAAAAAATAAAATTTATTAAAAAAATAGTAGATTAATTTATTATTAGAGTACTATTTTTAGATTACTATTTTTTTAAACTTGAAACCGAACTCTCCTGCATATGTATATTGCATTTAATAAATACATTAGAACCATACGTTATAGATCACATCTTCACCTTTAGTATATTCTTTATAGTTATAAATCCAAGCCATTATTTTAAACCAAGTATAAAGCAAGTTGGCCAAGTTCTTAGCCATGCATTTGAAGATACTTATTATAAACTTAAAGACCAAACAAAAAACGACAATGTCGACGAAGAAACGCACGCTACAACGTCTCGGATTGGTCGTGATTCTCTCTCTCTCTCTCTCTCTCTCTCTCTCCGTAACCCGTGTTTCAACGAAAGCCCGGCGAAGCAAGATACTATTTCCTGTTCATGTAGAAAATTTATAATTCAGAAGGTGCACACCGCTTACATTCCATTCTATCCCGGCATATAAACTTAAAAACAACTACAAAAGTTTGATAAACAAATAAATCTGGAAGCGTTACGATCTCGCTCAGTTTGCCGAACAATATATCAGGAACAAGTGCCGGTTTCGAGCACGAGAAAATGGAGGTCAGATGACCCTTAACGGAGATCCGGTAAATTGATGTAATTCGGAATTTGCTCGAGATGTTACAGTGTTTTATGTTTCTACAAGTAAAAATTGAATTAAATCGATTGCTATTACACAATTTATTTTCCACGTTGAAATCTTTTCTATTATCTTCTCTTAATTATTAACTGAAATAAAACAGTAATAGAAAATAAAATTGAGCCATTTTAAATTGTTTTTCATCAAATACTTTATGTCGGCGATATTTATAAATAAATTTTATAAACATTTTTTTCATTATATACATTTAGAAACCAAAAAAACATTTATATTTAAAAAATAGATAATTAAAACTATTTAATTTATTTTAAACTATATATATTAAGTACCGTTATTATAATCGTTAGTTAAATTTACTTCACAAGACAATAAATGTAATTTCAAAAATTTAATACCAAATTATTATTATTAATAATAATAACTATTTTTTAATACAACTATATTAAATTTATTCCCTTTTTATATTATGAAAATCTATAGAGTAAATACATTTACTTCTAAATTAAATTTAACCAGGGTCTATAATACTGGCTCTAAGAATGTTTATTATCTACTATGACAAAATTTTATAATATTAGCAATTAAACTAAATATTTTTTCGTAAGCTAAGCTTTTGCGTTCCATTAATAATTTATCAGTTTCCGTAATTTTTAAATGTTTCAGATTCTTAATCATTTAGTTCTATTAACAGTTTCTGCTTATACTATCGATGATGTGAGTGATTACTTCTTGGCCAAGAAATTTTAAGTGACATTAATGGGGTATGCCAAAAAAGCAAAGCTATTAATGAACCAAAGTACTTTAATTGAAAAAAATATTTAATTGTTAACATTTGTTATTTTATTTCTGATTCTAAAATGTTTTATGTACATATATTTTCCGAATTTTTTAAATATAACTACGAGTATTTTCAGATTGCTACATACATTTTCAGCTTCCTATATAACATGAGGAGCTCAGTGAAAAGTGTAACTTTATAAATTTTGTGATAATGATGATTAAAGATTTATATCAGAACTTAAGATTGACGAATAAACTATACATCAGTATTCCATGCAATGTTACATTTATCGTTCTATCTCTGTCATTTTATGGGGTAGAGCCATTCAAAGGAAATAGTGTATTTTTGTTGCTCTATTCGCCAGGTTGATATAGGGTAATAACATGGGATACCGATAATATGTAGAATACTTCTTTCTGAGGTAAAATTCGGAGAAATACTTAGAATACTTTTCGATAGGGAATAAAAAGTTATATAATTTGGTTTTAGTTTTAATTTGCTAGCATGTGCCGTTTGGGCGCTAAAAACTTTTTATAATGTTTTTTAGAATTTTCAATAATTTTTCCTGCTAAATCAGTATGAGTTAGAAAAAAAAGATACTTAGCTATTATGTAGCTATTTTTTTTTCTTTATTTTACTGAATTTTTTTAGATTTTTTTGAGCAAATTTTGAAAAAATTCAGTAAAATAGAGAAAATTTATATATATATATATATATATATATAATTAATAGTTTGAATAATTACACATCGAATTTAATTAGAAAATTAAATTAAATATACCCTGCGGACAGGCAATAAAAATATATTCTATATATATATATATATATATATATATATAAATTTTGATAGACTGGCAGATTTGCCACTTTTCCACTAAACTTCTTATATACAGTAAAACCTTTATAGAAGTTTCTTGTCAACAGTCCTACTAAATGATTTTATTATATCCACAAATATTAAATATTTTTGATATTATATTTTTATTAGTAATAGTGACATTAATTTCTAGTAAGTGAAAACATTTGTTTGATAAACATAATATGTATATTTATCAAATCAAATACATTTGTTTTTTCGGTTATTAAAAAAATATAGCAAACAATATACGAGCGTGTCCATTTTTGTTTGACTAGAGTATAGGTTCCACTCCCAACGGAGAAACAATTTCTCTTTTAAAAGAAATGCAACTCTGGCCAGCAATCCTTTTCGTAGATTTGTCTGAGAAGCCGCTGTTTTCGCTTCGTGAATAATTTAGTGGCTACAGGTATTATTAGAAGTTAGAGTGCGACGGACGCCCGAACGCTTCCAGCGTGTAGTGGGCGGTAGAATTGTTTCTCCTCCAAATATCGTGCACAGATTATTAAAACGTCATTTTGTCGGACGGATTGCTGATAGTTCCAGTCACGAAGTGTTACGTATTTTAATGTTTGCTGCTGCTGTTTTTATTTTCTATTTTTGCTTTGTTTTGATTCGATGTTGTTTCGGCTGAGATATTTTCGAAATTGCGGAAATTATCATTAGATTATGTTTTGTTCTATAAATGATACTAAATTATGCAGTTATATAATACATAATTTGCATGTTATTTTTGTTACAATTTAGTTGACAATTGTTTTAAACTGATATTTTCATGAGTTTATAAAACAGACAATCATAAGATTTTCATAGTTTAGTGTCTATAAGTTAATGTCAAAATCAAAATAAAATTTTAAAGGATAGTTTTACATAATTATTTTTATCACTCAAATAATTCGGTGTTGGTGATGTATTCCTTCCTACATTTTTACAAATATTTGTGGTACTCAGTGTATTTGAAGAATACCTTACTATTTTGTTCAGAATGTTTGTAAAAAAATACTATAAACAATACCAAAAAATATTTCAAATTATTTTTAGTAGTTTTTGTTTATTTCTAATTATATTATTTATAAATATTGAAATTTTATTTATTTGTTAGTATCTATATCTCTAAAGAAAACATTTAACTTTTAATCTAATTATATTATTTGTTCTTATTATGAAACTGAAATTACTTATCTAGATAGGAATATTTGAATGAATTTTAAAATAATTTGCCGTGATTAAGTGTTTACTACTTACAGTTTCTACATTATCTTATTTACTTTTTTATTATTTTATAATTATCTTTAAATTTTGTATATTGTAAAAATACATTTTAATTTATTTTGTATCGAAAAGTATTAAATAATATTAAAATAATTTATTACATTTAATTTTTTTTTTAATGATAGTAATTAAATAAGAGTAACTTAAATTAGAAAATATTTCAGAACAAAAATACATTTTGAATGGATTTTCCATTATTGCTTTGATTTTACGATAATTTCTTTAAATTTAATTTAAATAAATTGAAAAATATTACTATCATTTATTTGATGCTTTTCTGGTTTTTAGAAATATAACTGGAGTTCTGAATTGACTATAGCGTGTTATTGAAACGTTTCTTTTTTTTGTATCTAACACTTTGTAGCAACTGTAAAATAATAAACAAACATTGTCTTTGTAATTGTTTCGACTACAATAACAAATTTTAGGAAATCAATTATTATTTAGTTGTATTGACAGTAATTGTTGACCAATAGAATTACGAACAATTAATAATAGTAACGGAAACATATGAAATGTTGCGAATAATATAGATCGATAATTTCGTTAAGCACAATATTTGATCAAAAATTTTTCATTGTAAAATGTAAATGTTATGTAACCAGAATAGTTCGGTTCAATACAAACATTTACATTTTGATATAAACTTCGTTGATGAAGTTTAGGTACCTACCTAACCAAAAGGGTGGTTATACATGTAAACACCAATTAATTTAGTTTATGTTTGGAGCACAACTTATTGCAACTACAAATAAACAACATTTCAATATATTCTCTCTAATAAAACCTTCTTTAAAATATTAACAAACATTGTATGTTGGCATCTTTAATTGGCTTTCTACAGTCACATATTTTTTTATTTTATTTACAAATTTTTAGACATAAATCTTTTACGTTGTTTCTAAATAATTATATTTCCGTACATAGTAGGTAAAATAATTTATAATTTTGTTTTTAATTAGTATAAATTTAGTAAATGTATTTGATATGGTCTTAGTTTAAACTAAGGATTTTTTATCATATGAAACAGTATAGTTAAATTTATATATTTTTAATAAATATTGTTTTTATATTAATATAATTTATTTTTCATATTATTGTGTTCTGTTTAATAATTAAATAATTTTTAGTTTTTGAAAAGCTATTTTGACGTTAGTATTAGCATATATTATCATATTTACTAATATGATCATATACATACATACATATTCGATGCATTTGATAATGTTTAAAATTATATAGTACATAAATCTATATGTAATCGAAATATAATGTAGATGCACTATTAGTTAAATTTGTATTCGTAAAATGTAATTAATAATAAATCATAATTGAATAGATGTTAATCTAATTTTTTAATGTTAACAAATTATTACTTTTTTTTAATTGACAAATTTAATTTTCATATATAAGTCTTTATCATCAGATTTTGAGTTAATTATTTACTAAATTAGTTCATTTTTATACTTCTCTCGAATAATATGCTCATAATATATGTAAGTTATAAAGTTGAAAACTCTGTTCGCTTATAACTTGACATTCTTGAAACCGATTATTATGGGAATTTTAGTAATAGTTGAGTTGTATTTTGAGGAAGGTTTGACAAAGGGGTTATGTAAACGATAAAAATTGACTAAATTGATGTGCTGACAAGTTTTGAATTAATACAGTAAATTATTTGTATTTCCCAAGCAGAGTACGGATTTTTAAGTGAAATATGTATAGGACTGAATCCCAAAGCTTTTTTATTTTAATACTATAGCATATTTTGTCTTTTTCCAGCGAGTGATAAATTTTATTCACTAGAAAATATTTTATGGAACTACAGCAATTTATAGACGTCCATCATTAATTAGAATTTCTAACATTTTGCCATAAAATTTTAACTGCATAATTTTTTACTTAACTGGAAAATCTAATAAGTACATAGTACGTAAAATCTCGCAAAGTATTTATAATTTTCTACGTAGGTACAACATACAAGAATATATATATATATATATATATATATATATATATATATAAGTGTGTGTAGTGTAGTTCAGTGTAATGAACAGTGGCAAAACTAGGGTGTTATTTTCAAGTACACCGATATTTGAGATAAGTATAACAAGCATGCAACGGGAAATTGGAACAATATAAAAATGACTGTAATTTTTCTCGCTACCTTGACTAGCTACTCATATTTCAGTATTTATTTATCGCTAAAAAATTATTATAAATTAGAGTAATTATTCTTTATTTATTTTTTTATATATAAATATAAAACGACATTAGTTGTTAATTAAGATAGAAAACTTAATTTAAAATTATAATAAAAGTTTAAAAAATATATACTAATTCTAAACTTATAATAAAATTATATCAAAATATTTGTAAAGAAATATTTGTATTTTTGAAACAGAAAATAGATTTAGTGTTTATTAATTCTTCACAGTAATAATAGCGTATTATTTAACAGGTATGTAATGATGATTATTACTCATAAGCGTCAGACATTTGTTATAATTAATCCAAATAAACAATTATTATTACATATGATTAGAATACAATATTTTCTGTACGACAACAAAATACTCATTATTATGGGACTGACAATAGTGACAAATGACATTTATAAAATAATTACATAAAAATTATTATAGCAACAGCGATAACTCATTAGATATTTTAAATGTTTTTTTAATTAGTCACAAATTGTTGCGTAATAAACTTATAAAATTTTGAATGTTAGAAAGGTATGAAGTAATAATTTAAGAACTCCTTAGTCGTGAGTAATCAACAACATTACTTATCAAGAAATGCATATAAAATAAATATATTATTTAACTAGAGTAAAAAAAATATGTATATTGACACTAGAATTATCAGTCTCTATTTTTCATAAGCTTTAGTAATAATTTATGTTAGACAAAACATTTAATGAATATTTATATATATATATATATATATATATATATATATATATATATATATATATAAATATTCATTAAATGTTTATATATAATTAAAAGTCATTATGACATGCTTAATAATTCTAATGTTAAATTGTAATTAAAATTACTAAAAATAGTAGTTTACTAATTAGTTTAACATTATATTATACAAAAAAAAGTTTTACTTACTAGATAATCTTACCTTTTTATCTGTTAAAAGTTTTTTGCTTGAAAATGATTTCAAGGAACCGAAATATGTAGCTTATGATCATAAAATGAACGAACTTGTTAAAGAAACTTTTAGTAGCATAGTTATAGTCAATTATGATAAGAGTTTAAAAAATAAAATATTATCTCAATTTTTATTATAAAGAAACTTATAATCTTGTAGTATAAATTTGTTGGCAAGATGATCCAAATGAGAAGTAGTCATGTAGTTTTATCTCGTATATTTATTATTAAAAATTACAAATCGGGCGTTACTTCCCATATTCCAAATAGCTTTAACCGTCATGATATATTGTATCAATTATTTTTAATTTAATTTAAATAAAAACCAATTTTATCATAATTTTACAAAATATTAAACTACAAGAATATCTCTGTAACAAGTTTCTATAAAATCAAATATTAAAGATGTAGAAAGTTTGTCATGATTATTATTTTAAATATTATTTTATTACGGCAACATAACAATATGTCATAATATTTGTATTTTTATATTACGCTGAAGATGTTTCATATATATTTTTGTATTTATAGATATTAATGTATTTAAAATTGTTTTCATAAAATTTTTCAGTTTCTAAAATAATCAACCAACGAAATAAAAATGTAAATTTTTTATAAGTACAAATAATAATTTTATAAAATAAAAATATTTATAGCAAAAAAATATACACACTGTTACACATATTAGGTGTCATTACCTGTAACTACAAAAGTATAAAAATTGGAAAATTAAATCCCAGTATTTATATGTTTAAAAAAATAAATAACTCAAAAAATCTAATCAGCAATTTGAACAGATTGGATTAGTAAGCTGCTGTATTTATATTGATAACTTTAAAATATTATAATTTACAATAATTCACTTAACATTAAAATTAATATCAATTTTTTTTTCTATATTAAACCATTATCACCTGGTAAATTGTAAATTTTTAATGTTCGTTCGGAAAGAAGATTAGTTTTTAGAATTAATTTCATTCAATATTTGTTTATTTTATTTGTTTCAGTATTATGTATACACACAAAAATAAATAGTTAAAATGATGTCGAAGAAACTACTTAGAACAGATAAAACACGGATTTAGTATTTTCATATTATTAAATTAGTATAAAGTGGAAATAATTTTCATAACTACAATTAAGATACTATTTACTATTTATTGATTAATTAGTTTATGTAAAAAAGAAGAGGAATCGGGTACGAAATAGATTAGTGTTATGATGAGTGTGAAATTGAAAAAAAATGTTAACAATCAGTTAAGATGGTTCGGACATCTTAAGCGAATGTCTAATGAACGTTTGGTTAAAAAGATTTATTTATATGAATGATTTTGAAAGTAGGAATAGAAAAGCATGTATAAGAGGAATTATGAATGTGGATGAAGCTAAAGTTGCTTGTTTGAATAGGAATGTTACTGATTTCGGGATAATGGAAAGAGTTTGTGCCACACCATTTTGGATACATGGTGTGATTGTGTATGTATGTATGTAAAAATGAATAAAAATTTATTAATTTTTTCCAAAAAAATAAACTGCAAAAATAAATTCTGTTACGACTATTCCTAACTTCGTTTTTTTTTTTTGTGGTACAAATTAACATTGCAAAACGTGTATTTTTATATGTAACACATACTTGTAAAAAATTTCAAAAACGTTTGAGAATTTGGTAGCAATCTACATCTTGATATATGCACGTCAAAAACACTGAATATACTGCTATATATACGTAACGATCAACATTGAATACATTGTCGATAGATGCCATGAATCTTCAGTGATTTAAAGTAAAATATATTCTATCGGAAACAGCCCTGCATTTTTCAAGCCTCATGCATACATACATACGTACCATATATGTTGCAACGTTGCGTCAGCGTTGCATTTAGTAGTACACAACAACGTTACACATGGAGCAAAAATTCGTTTATCGTCGTGTGTAGAGCGAAGATTTCGCTGCTGTAAATGTAATCGTGCTAAATAAATGGGCATGGTCGAGATTAAAGTTTCATAGAAGAGTGTTTCCGGTGATTTCTATCGGGCCGTGATTTTCTACCGAAGCGTTACGGAAGACACGTGACAATGATAGCTAGTACGTCGTAAACCGGAAAAAGGACAACGTAAGGATCGGAACAATGTGGACCGGGTTTCAAACAGATTTTCATTTTTCCAAATATTTGTTTTTCAAAATTACATAAATATTTGATTATCAAGTTTTTCATTTGGTGATAAAAACAGAGTATATTTCTATAAAATTGGAACACATTAATTTATTAATTTAATAACTTAGTAATAATTTCAAAAACGTCGAAAATTAAAACGTTTGCAAATAATATTATGAAAAAGCTAAAAGGCCTTCTGGAAAATATAGCTGATTAAATTTGGTCAGAATATTTTATTGATAAACGAGCATTATGCATGAGGATGAAGTACTAATCTTTCCATATGAGTAAAATATTATACTTTTTCTACGGCTATACAATTGAAAATTTCGTCTTAATAATAATTCTAATATGGAAAAAATTTGTAAGATATTTCAACGAAAATGTTGTGTTTGGCTTACAAAGTGTTAAGTTGTGTTTCAAAAAATTACTAGTCTAAATAATAAATAATATTATTTATTAAGAAACATGTTATTAATGTAATGAAATATGTCAACAACGAACCAATTCATTTCATCTAGCGAATGAGAAAAAACCCAACTTATTTTTTAGATGCCTGTCCTGGCAAAATATCCCAATAGCAGTACAAGCACAAAAAAATATTGTTCCCGGCCGTTTTTCTATGTTGCCACCGTGGACATATTATCCGAAATAAGAATCTAGCCGATAAAATTGGCGAACGAGAAACATTGTTCGTCACTCAGGGCACTTAGGCTGCGTGGCGTTATAACCATTGGTGCCATACTTGTCATTCGGGGGGGCGTTTGTTCTTTCCGTTACGACGATTCCGTGTAACCGAGAGGTTTGTTTATTTTTTCCTCTGTTTTTCCTGCTTTTGTTACATTGTTTCCATGTTTCCGGCAATAAATGCTTTGCCGGAGAATGAAAGTATGAATCTCTGTGGGTTATGGATTCGATTAATTCTTATTTATATTCTCATGGATATATAAAAATTGATTTGCTTTAGAATTTATGAAATATCGATAAAATTGATTTTTAACCAGTTTAACCTTAAGACATTTTTACATTTAAATGATTATTTCTAATAGAATGTCAATACAAAAAATTTCATATTTGGAATTTTATATAAAATGATTATAAATTATACTAAGTATTTGTAATTATAAAAACAAAAGAAATAAAAATAATCAGTGATTTATAAAATTCTAGTACAATAAAACTAAAGAAAAAAATGATTGTTTAGAAACGCTTGCGTACAAGTTAAAGGCCTAATAATGATTTTCTCAAAAAAAATTCTAAGAATACATATGTTTAAGTAATGTGTGCGTTAAATGTTTCGCTACATTGAATTTTGTGTAAAAATATTTTTAAAATGACAGATTTTCATTTGATCGACATACATATGTAGAAAACAAAATAAAATTGTCGATGTTTAACCATGTATATCGAAGGTAGTCAATTTCATTCTGTCAATTCAAATAATACTAGTTTACTGAAAGCAAACAGGGGAAATAAGACTATATACCTGTGATAAACAAATAATGAAAGTTAACAACATGAAGATGAAAATACGGGTAATAATTTGTCATTTACAATTAAAGCATTGGTTGAGAGCAGCGACATTGGCAACCAGATTATAAACACAAAGTATATATATTCTATAGAGCTTTTGTTGAAAATTGTATGTATTTGGCACACCGCTTACATCCGGTATTTAGACAACTGTGTTTAACGATAATTTATACGTAAAGAGCACGAAACTAACTGACGTCCGTAAGACGTTCCGTTATCTGTATAAATTAACCGTAATCACGATAGGCGGCAATTTATCTTTCGCAAATAATGCCTGAATAAAATATCTAGTAATTTATTCCCTGGCGCAGAAAACCGTTCATTCAATTGGTACCGGGTAAACTCGGGATAGCATTGCGCAAATCACAACAATATTTTCGCCATTTGTTTTGATCTTTCGTTCCAAATACAAATATATTTTAACTTTAAACTTGCAACATTAAATCGTGGCTATTTATAGTCGAGTTATCTCGCTCTCAGTAATAAATATCGTCTAATTTTTTCAAGCATTCGAAAGTTTTATTTTAAACGAAAACGAATTGATAAAAAAAATAATATAGTAAAAAATCTTTCAGAACTATGATGTTAAATTGAATTTTATTATCGTAAATAAAAACTTTTTAGATGATACCTACAACTAAATAACCGAATAACGGATATTTAACCAAATTTCAATCACATACTCGGCCGGATACTGAATAGTAAAAACACGACCAAATAAACCGAATACTAGATAAAATTTATATAATAAAAAATTAATAGAAAAAAGTTTTTGACATATTTATCCTATATATTTATTATTTTGAATTCAAAAAACAAGAAAATTAACTATTTTCATATAGCATACAAGAAAAGTAGGACATTCTATAATATTTAAATATAAAATTATATATTTTGTTTTGTTTGTAAAATGAGGAATTTCTTCACTTTTTATAATCTATGACAGCAATTTGTTGTCTATCAAAGAACATCGTACTAAATTAAAAATATACTCTAAAAAAATATTTACATAATCTCAACATTATCCAGATACAAACAATACTTGCAAATTTAAACAATCAACACTTTTTCTAAATCGCAAAATTATTTATATCACTGCTAAGATTAATAAACACTAAATATAAATAGCGTGCCGTTAAAATATACCAAACAACGACAAAAAAAAAATGTAAGAAGAAAGAAGAAAAAAAAAGCGAAAAAGAACGCTATGAATAGTTAATAGGGAAATATATGCGATAGTATAATTCAAAGGATTCGCAGTGCGGAAGTGACAGTAAAGAATCCCTTCGTGTTTCCGGTTGCCGTAAGATTGGATAAGAGAGTGAGGGTGAAAGAGGGGCGGGTCTAAACAACGTTACGGTCGGCTTGTGAGTTGGCGGCGCTGAAGGCACGCAATGTTACCGATAAGATTAAACTGATAACAGCCGCACATGATTCACTTCTTAAACATACAAGCAGAGATCAGGGCCGTGTGCATGAGTATCAGATATTATGGATCTAAGTTGTTTGGCTAGCGGCGGTTGAAAAACGGATTTTTCCTTACCTTCCGCTAGGCGTCGTTGAGAAGTTGACGTTACAATGAATTACTGACTGATTTATAAAGAATTTTTACCGGACCGTTATTCCGGTAAAAACTGTCTTGAAGATAATTCACTTAAGAACAACAAATATTTAATACTTGTAATTAACAGATATTTTAAATAAATACATTTTTATCGGTAATTTATTGCAAAATAACAATCTTTAACAAATTTAACGAATTTTAATAAATTATGACGACTTAAATAATAAATTTGATATAGTAAAAAAATTTCAGAACATGCGTTAGAAAATCTTCAAAGGCACGGATTTATATAAAATTTGACTTCCTTTAATTAAGAATTTATAAAAAAATTGTAATCTAATTACTTATTTTGTTACCTAGTAATTTGTTCTGTATATTTTTCCCTGATGATGACGTCGATTATTAATAAAAATGAATACAGAACTACATCCTAAAGTCGTTTTATTTTAATAAATTTGATATTTTTATAAATATTTTACTCGAACTAAACATCTGAACGGAATAAAAACAAATTGGTTTTCTGATACATATCTGTTCTGTAGATGTTTCATAATAATAAGTATATTTTATAAGTTTAACAACAAATTTAAGTAAACAGAATACAGTATGAAATGTAGCAAACATAATAAATTGAATTAATGATATTCAAACATATTATACTTCTCTCTGTGTCTAAACAAACAAATATTTACATTTGCTTTGTTTGTTTATCAGAGGTGCATTAAAATGTAATTTTTTAACAAAATTATTATTATTTCATGTTCATTTTTGTGTAACTGAGACTAACGTAAATAATGACTATATTTAGAATTTTGCTTTTATTGTAGTAGAAGCAAATATACAATTAAAATTTATTTACATTGCTTGTTCGTTTTGTTTTTGTAACAACCTACAGCATTTTATTTTACATGTAAATCTTTACTGCGCGTTGTTCATATTTAGAAAATTACTTAAAATTCATGTAATAAAATATAATTATTGTAATATGTTAATTACGAAAAATATATACATACATACATACACATATAAAATATATTATAAAACATAAAAATTAAAAGTTTGTTGGAAATAAAAGTTTATATCTTCATACAAAATACTGGTCACATAAATAAACAGTATTGAAAAGGATTCTATTATATTTGAACGGAATTTATACCTAAAATATTTTGATAAACATTTTTAGATTTTTCTATTAAAGTCTAAATTTATATTCTCTAAGTTTATGTCACATAAACACAATATACAATAATCATATAATTATATTCACTTTATATTATTAATCTTATATAATTAACCTTTATCTTATACAATTAATGTTTTTTTTTTTATTAATCTAATATCAAAATTACATAATATACCTAATTTTTATAATATACCTAATTCTGCAAATAGGTGGCATATTTATGTCAAGACAGTTTTGTTTCTAGTTACTATGACTACAGTTGTTGTTATACAAATTTTCTCTTCCATAAATTTATTTAATACGATGACGGTTGGTTCTGTGTTGTCACAAAATTGTAATATCTAGCTAGTTATCGCTTTTGCTAAGCAAAATAAAAATTTTAGATTGTAATTATTCCGAATTGTCATTTATGCACGCCAACTAACTTATTTATGTTAGTTTCCACCAAATATTTTTATTCAGCCATGCAACTTTTGCTTTATCCATATTTTCATAAGTTATTTTATTTCTATAACATAGAAATATTTGATCTCGCAAAATATGTCATGTCAATTTAAAATATTTTTGTTTATAAATTGTTATTTGTATTATTTATAATTTTATTTTCCAAACAATAAAATCATAAAAACTTTGTTCAAGTTTTAATTATGTAAAAACAATGAATTCACTCAAAATTGCATGAATACACAAAAAACCGACACGATTAAATATGCAATAAAAGAATCGACCAATACAATATTATTCCCGAAAAACCCGCTATAAGCAGGTTTCAATTTCAGTTCCACCTGTTCATAGTTTTTCGGCGAGACTCGTCGAGTGAAAATCAATGGTGTCCGTCCATTTCCCCCTACATTACATAACCGAAACTTTATTTCGCTAAACGTGCGCAAACAGAGACACAAAACGGAATAGATAGCGTTTTGTTTATACTTGCAGTATAGAAATAAAGGTAACATTCGTTGAACGGACGCTGCGCCGCCTGCGACATATTAAAATATTCATGTATTTTGTGCTGTTTCTCATGTGCACCTACATACATAGACACAACTAATTAAATGAATCATTGATGAGATCAGAGACAACTGTGCACTGTTGAATATAGGTATAATGTAGGTATATGAAACAAATAGTCGACTGAATTGGATGAAAATGAAAAATTGTGACTTGTAGGGGTGATATATGTTAGTGTGTTTAAAATTTTATGAAGCTGTTGTTGTTTATGTGCAAAGATTGCATCTTGTATACACGGTAGGGTATTTACAGTTCTTTGTTCAGAAACTTTTTTAATATGCTATGTTGTTTTTTTTTTTAAGTATAGAATATCAGTCAGTATAATTTATATTATTCGGCTCGTGATATTTATATTATGAAATAGTTAATTGTTCTTTATAAAACAGTAAAAACATAAATGGTAACAGTATACTTTATTACATAAATTTTTTTTTTTTGCAATTCTTTTAAGTATCCATTTTGACATATACATTTCCATACGTAAATTATAAATTGGCAAAATTTTATAATATGTTATTATTAATAACAATTTCTCTGTTAGACAATATTTTTTTTAAATATTTTATGTGAACGAATGATTCTATTGTGGGAGCAACCGATTTTTTTATTAAAAATATAACTTTGGCATACTGTACTATCTAATTTGTGAAATATTTATTAAATTGACAAAAATTGTTCTATATAAAACTCTAGTAATCAAAGAACAAAATTTTATCATAATAATTATTAGATATTTTACATACGCATGTTTTATTAGATACCGAAATATTTCACTTCTTTAAATTCCAACAGTAGTTAAATTTAGCATAATTGAAGTCTTCTAGCATATTGAAATGTTATATCGCTTATATTATAGCTAATAAAATATTTTTTAGAAAAAAATAGTCACTGAAAAATTGAATTAAAAAATACAGTAAATAAGTTGATATTGATAATATTCAAAATTAAAATATTTTTTTATATTTTTGTGTACCTATTTCTAATATAAATGAAAAAAACCACCGATTAAAATACTGCATGTTTTCATATGAAACACATCATATAGATATTAAAAACAAACAAAGCAAACAAACAAACAAAAAAGCACTTAATCCCTTTTATGACAGTTAACAAAGAAATCATCAGAATCAACTCCTCATTCGCTTCAGCTATCATTGGAAATAAAAACCGATAATTATTGTTGACATTTAATTACCGAGCATGTTACGGCTGTCATTAATTGTTTAGCTGGAGACAATGGACTAGAGAACTCAAATGTGTCAAGTGACAGATTGGCTATTAAAACGCTTTGGGCCGCATAATATTACAAAAATCAACAGTACACCCACCATCACACCAGTAGCTCATGATTCATGCCAGTTGGTCTCGTGCACATAATAATGGACAAGCCGGTATCCAATTTATTACATTGCGCGCCGAGTAGTATCGTTACAGAAATGGAAATCATTAGCTTTGTTCGCGGAGCACATCCCAAACACGTTCCGAACAAGTACGCATGCGCAATGCAAATTCGGTCGTTCGCGGTAAGAAAATTACATGTTCTGAACAAAAAGTTCTGCGTTCGCGGAACACAATTATCTCATTCGGAATTAGTTCCGAACGTATTCAACACATCCCAGAATTTTACCAAGGATTTCTGATCCGCACATGCGCATTGCGCATTATATGATCGTGAAAGTTGATCAGCAATAGTTTAAACGTCAATTTCGAACGTTTTAGGTTAGATTTGTGTTTTAAAAGCATAAGTTATTTACTATTAAATAGATCAAGGTAATTATAAAAATGACATACATTAACATAAAAAGGTTAGAATAAAAAATATAGATAGATACTTAATTTCTTGCTTCAGATGTCGGATCACTTCGATTCAAGTGATGAAGATTTGGAAGAAGTAATTCAATTGTCGCAAGTGCCCAAAACAAGAGATTACTTTGAAGAAATTGTTTCACAGTTTAATGAACAACAATATATGGAACATTTCCGCATAAGTAGAGAGATGACACAACAACTAGCGGATCGATTTAAGGTTTCACAATATTTTCATCATCAGGAAGGAGATTCCGAAAAAATTGGTGCATTAAAATTCATTACTGTATTTTTATGGTTTGCTGGTAATAAAGCTAGCTCATTCCGAGATGTGGCAGATAGATTTAATATAACTAAAAGCTCCTTATATAAAGTTGTTAGAAGAGTCACCTATTTTTTAAGTAATCTGTCACCAGAAGTTATTCGATGGCCAACAGATCATGAAAAAGTAGAAAGTGAACGATTCTTTAGAGACAAAGGATTTCCTGGAGCTTTTGGTGTCATTGATGGTACTCACATTAGAATCGACAAGCCTGCGGATGATCCAGATTCTTATCTCAATAGAAAATATTTCCATTCTATACAGGTAACTGACTATGTAATACACACTTGATATTTTAATACTTTTCAAATGTACATTTATTTTGCAGGCCCAAATGGTATGTGACCATAAAAAACGGATCATTGATATTTTTGTTGGCTTTCCTGGTTCCGTTCATGACAGCAGGGTGTTGAAATCCTCTCCTTTGTATGAAATATTGCCACAGAAATGTGGAAACTGCTTCATTTTAGGAGACAGTGGTTATCCGTGCTTACAACATCTTCTAACTCCATTTAAAGATAGGGGCCAGCTAACTAGACGACAAACAAATTACAACTATTTGCTTTCTACGAACAGATATATAATTGAACACTCTTTTGGTATATTAAAACAAAAATTTAGACAATTATACCATATAAAGTTGAAAAGTATTCCGGACTTAGTTCACTTTATAAGAGCATGCGTTGTTCTGTACAATCTATCTGTAGAGGAGGAATTTATATTGGAAAATGACCCACAAGTGGAAGATAACCCAATAAATGTACTACCCCCTGAAGAAGAAGATGCTGTAGATGATAGAAATGGTATTACAAGAAGAAATGAAATTATGAACACATTACCTCTTCAAATACAATCTGTTTATCTGAATTATGTAAATTAGTTGTGTTCTTACAGGTTGATTAGCATGATGTATTTATACGAGATTATTATATTTAAAATCTATTTATGTAGTTAAAATGATCTATTTGTTAGTATTTCTTGTAGGATGTTATTGATTTTCAATATTTATATTTTCATTTTATTTTAATTAAATATTTTACAGAAATGCTAAATAATTTTTATAAATATTTAATTAAATTTTATTATATTCACAATAAGTCTGGTAAATCCTTTATGAAACAGAACGGAGGAATATGTAATCATAAAATTATTTTAAAAATTCAATTTAAAATTAATCAAAATTTTGTAACAACAAAATGTACTTCAATTTGTTTAAATATATAAGTAAGCAACTAAAACTATTGTAGATGAATTTAAATATCTGAAAAATCAAATAATCAGTAAAACAAAATTTTTTTTATAACTTATGTCTGTAAATTTCTCAAAATTAATCAATTTATTTGAAAATATTAAAAAATTGTTACATATATTCGCTTTTTAGATGCTATATTTTAACAACTAAATTGTTAATTAAAGTTTTTATGTTTAAATTGTTCTTGAAAATGACAACTGAGGTACTGAAATATTTAAAAGAATTAAAATATTTTCAAATTAGTTGACTAAAACCTGAGAAGTAGTTTGTTTTATTAATTTGTTTAAATTTTTACACATAGAACAAAACATAGTAATAGTAAATTAAACAAACGGTTATTCTCAACATGTTTATTATTATTATCCTTAATTAAACGTTTAAGGTGACATTGTAATATGTCATTGTAATATGTCTAATGCACTCAACTTAATATTTTTCTCCAACAATTGCTTTAAAATATTATTTCGTTCTTCTAAAATTTTATTCTTCTCTGTTTTGACCTGTATGTTTCTTTCTTCAATTTCTAATCTCTTTCTGTAGTATTCCTGCCTTTCGTACCGAATTTCTCTCAACACATCAGCCCTCATTTTTCTAGTTTTGTATGTTGGTTTTTTTATCTGAACTGAATTCTTCCGAGCTGAATCCTCAAGTACCCTTTCATCTTGTTTATTTAAAGTATTTTCATTTTCCACAGTATCCTCTAATTCAGGGACATTCTCTTTATTAGGCATTTCTGCTTCCGTATTCGATGAAAGAAGAATAAGGGGATACATATTCTTTTTTTTACCTAAAATGTCGTGCATTTCATTTGAGTACTCAAAGTCTTTTCTGCCCCGACCAGTTTTAGTAATCGTATCAATATATTTTTTGTAGCTTCTCTCTAGATGCTTCCAACGATTCTCACAGTTTGCAGCAGTGATGTTCTTGCTAACTTGTTTTTGTAACTCCTGTGCAATGAGTTCAAACATTTTTTTAAAACTTTTGATCCTTAAAGAACCTACTTTCTTACGATGTTCTTTATATAAATCTAAGAGAACCAAGGTACTTGCATGATTCCACTTGTAAGAATCTTTTTCGTCGACCACCACTTCTAAAGTACCTGGCAATGGCGAAATACTAATAAAGTCACTTAATTCTGTGAAATGAAAAATCAATTAACAATGTGATGCTGTTTCAAAATGTTTATTAACAATTTACCTTTCTCGCACATGCTTTAATATTTTGAATAATGGTAATTCTCTGACGCAAATAAATGACCAAAATCACCTAACCTCCAAACAAAAACAGCTGATATTTAAAATAAAATTTGTCAAACGGGAACGGCAGAGCGCACTCTATGATCGAACAATTTAATTAAAAGTAGTTCGTTTAACGTTCGCGGAAATATAAAATCCTGAATAAATTCAGAATCGGACATGCGCATTGGATTAATCCTAAAGACATTCCGAACAGGTTCCGAATCAATTCGGAATTGCTACCGCGAACAAAGCTATTGTCTACTCTCTCTATATATATGTATGTCTATGGGAATGTAACACGCATGGATTCTACGAATGGCTGTGTGTATGTGTGTTTGTGCACTCACAGCACATTGACTAGAACGGCATACATGACCGTTCCGAAATTGGGTATTCTGTCACATTTGCTTAATTGTATTCTAGTTGGGTTCTGATATCATTCCACAGATATTATGTTCCAATTATTCTGTAGACCAAATGCCATGAGTTAATGACATTTTTCACTATTGTTACATTCTACGATTTACGGCTGCACAAATTACTGGACTGCGATTTCAATTATGCTTACTAAACATTATCGAGAATTTTGCAAAAAATACTCTTCTATTTCTTATGATGTTTCTGGTCTATCAGATATGTATGCGAATAAATACTATTGTTTTTTTTTTTTTAAGAAAACAAACATATTGAAATTTGTATAAAGATTACCCAAGATATTAGAAAAAATTATGTCTTAAAAACTTTTGATTGCACACGAAATTTTGCACGAATGTTAAAGATATTAAAACCTAATTCAATTATTATTTTTAATTTGCTCAATAATATTCCGTTAACATGCAGTTCAAAAATGTTTCAGGTAGTTGTATATGCAAGTCAAGCGATACATCAAATTGTGCAATGTTAACGTAGTATATTGGCAGTTCATAATTATTTTCTGAACAGAATTACAACGTACGTAACGTTATAAACAGTTCCAATAACTTTTGTAGCAAATAAGACAAATAAGACAAATTACGTATGTCGATCAGAATCACTCATTTAATATTAAGTAATCACAAGTTTAGCTGAAGAATACTAAACATTTGAGTTAAGTCAGTATAAGTGTCAGTATAAGTATAAGTCAGTATAAGTGTCAGTATAAGCAATATTATTTTTTAGTTATTACATAATATGAAATCGCTTATAAATTTAAAATTTCTTTACTGAAAGTAAAACTATTTACGAGATACAACTACTAATTTGAAACCGATTATAAAAATATTATTTTTACAATTTTTATAATATGCTTTTATGCTCAATATACAAGATAATTCATTTTGCTTGTCCAAAATTTAAGATTGCTTCTCATTATTGAATTTGTCACAAAAATTTAATAAATAAAAACCTATATACTTTTTACATCACTTATAGTAGTATTTGTTATTGTTTTTGTGGTGAATAAATTAATATGTAATTTTGATCTGTTTTGAATATTTGAACATGTCGATTAAATTAATTGTTTTGTTTTTTAATTTTTATTCACAAGAATTAATCACATTTCATATATGTATGAAAAAATAAGATTCAAATCGAATTTAATAGAAATTTGTGCCGATTTGTATGTAATGAAATCTGTTATAATCTTATAATAAAGGTTTTTGCATATCAAGTCAATGCTTATTTTATTTTATTTTAATGCTTATTTTATTAATTTGAGACTGACGATGAAAGCTTAACTTCCGAAATAATTATATATTTAGCTATAATTCAAATTAATTTTGTGGTTTTAGGATTTTGATTTTAATCCAAATTTTTACCAATTTTGGTTTTATTTTTATTTGTGTAAAAAATATGAAATCTTACTGAATCAATATAGTGTTTGTAGCAATAAATATGACAAATAACTATTACGAACGTTGACCAAATAACGACAAACT
Organism: Clivina fossor; assembly: GCA_963966155.1. Taxonomy (NCBI): domain Eukaryota; kingdom Metazoa; phylum Arthropoda; class Insecta; order Coleoptera; family Carabidae; genus Clivina; species Clivina fossor. The sequence goes on from CAWYQG010000261.1 coordinate 253,469, forward strand.
TTTAAGGTTCAAGTTTAATTAACAAACCTAAATCTTTCGGTGTGCGGCCCGAACCAAGTCGTTGGAGTATAACAACGCCAATAACTAACATAGTCCGGTGTCTATCACCATTTTGCCCGCAAACACAAAACGGACGTTAACTACTCCCTACTACGGGCCTCCTCGTATGTTCTTCGTTTTACCATTTCGAATAGTAGTCAGCCAACTTCCTTTAGCCGTTCGGCAAGTCTCGGTCCGGTCACGCAAGGATGTGCATAATAATTACTGACCAAGCTGGAAAAACATTTCTCTGAACGATATATATATATATATATATATATATATATATATATATATATATATACGATAAAATGTTCACACGACAAATGTCCGCGGTAAATTCTTAATGCCGACGAAATAGAATGTCCGTGGATAAGAAAATGTGACTGCGACAAAACGTTTCTGACAAGACAAACTGGGTTAAACGATTGCGGATGAAGTTTTCTGCTTGCGTGATTTTACTAACTTCATCAATTTAGTTTACGAACTTTTTCCTCTTTATTCAATTGGGATTTTTCCTGATTAATGTTTTGTTCATTCGATGATTTTTTTTTCTTCTTGATTCGTCGTTGCTGCTATGATTGAACTTTAGTCACGAAATTAATTCGTGAACGTGTATAATTAAAATGTTAATTTTCTACATTGTATTAAGTTTTTTTAGTTTCATTTATTAAGAAATTTAAAGAAAATTTATTTTCAATCAAAAAAAGAATTTTAAAAAGTTAATGTAGTATTAGCAACAATTTTTTATATTTATCTAACATTTATTACTAAGAAATTAGGTAAATATTCCATTTTGTTAATAATCAAAATTTTACAATAGAATTTCAATTATTTGATAACTACGTATTTGATAAACTTAACTATATATTTATTTATTTGATTTCAAATAACAACAGAAAAGAATATTTGATTTACTTACACAAAATGTTGTTAAATGCTTCAAATATAATTGAATTATGTATTTAAAATTACTGAATGTGCAAGAATATTTAAATAAATTTATACAATAATTAAATCGAAAATTTTTCAGCTGGCGTAGGAATTATTATATTAACAAATGAATATTTATAATTCAGATTTTTTTAACAACAACGCCACCGGTTTGACAGTGACTATTGCCTAAGCATTAGAATTTTAGAGTTACACTCTAAAATATCTCCTAATTATATCTAAATTTAATTCAGTTTTTTAAATATATTTTGGCATCTGGGATCGTAATTAATAATATTTATCACCATTTGATATATATATATATAATTTATTGAGACGTTTCGGTCATAATTTGACCATCTTCAGTCATTCGATGTACATGATATTAAAAACATAAAATATTTATATAATTTAAAAATTGATAAATTTTAACATCATATAGTTAAAATCTGGAAACAAAATTATTGCTAAGTCACTTATTCTAATGTGCATTATGTAGATGACATTAATTATAATAAATGTAATACAATATTAATATTATTGGATAATTTAAATAACTAACCTTAATGTGTAGCACGTGGTTATAATATATTAACATTTTGATAAAATTTAAACTGCCATTATTAACAATGTGTCATTTTTTAACTATTTTTCTTTTTACTATATTGTAGTTAATCATTATTTTTGTAATATTGTAAGTTATCATTTTTAAAATAAAAAATGATAACTTACAATATTACAAAAATAATGATTAACTACAATAGTAAAAAGAAAAATAGTTAAAAAATGACACATTGTTAATAATGGCAGTTTAAATTTTATCAAAATGTTAATATAATGGGTGATTCATTTAGAGGTACTTTTTTCACAGCTGATTTTATGACAGTTGACGCGCGAGTCGTGTCAACCTGTCATTGTATTTTTGTTCAGTATTGTTTGACATTTCATTATGGAAAGACTTAGCCCGGCACAGCGTCTACAAATTATTCAGCTGTATTACGAAAATCAACGTTCTACGAAGAATGTGTGTCGAGCGGTTTAGAGCAACTTATGGTCACATAATCGGCCTACCGAACGCACAATTCGTTGTGCCATCGCAAAATTTGAAACCCAATTTTCATTATTGGATAATACGCGACCAAATAGACCACATCCAGCACATAGTGAAAAAAGTAAAGCGGCAGTAGCTGAGAGTGTCCGCGTTGAACGTGATGAATCAATTCGGCGCCGTTTTCAACAACTTGGCTTGTCATATGCAACAACTTGGCGTATTTTACGTAAAGATCTAGGTTTAAAAGCATACAAAATTCAACTCGTGCAAAAACTGATGCTGGCCGATCTTCCTTTATTACTTTATGGCTTTATTGCGAGAACAATTCGATGAAAAGTTAATTTCACGCTTCGGACAGGTGAATTGGCCGTCTAGATCGTGTGATATCTCACCTCTAGACTTTTTCCTTTGGGGCTACGTAAAGTCCAAAGTCTACAGGGATAAGCCGGCTACGATTGAGGAATTGGAAGCCAACATTACTCGCGTCATTCGCCAAATACCGCTCGAAATGATCGAACGTGTCATCGAAAATTGGAACTTTAGAATGAAGTATATTAGCCGCAGTTACGGCCAACATTTGAAAGAAATAATCTTTAAAAAATAAATGTAAAGAATGGTTCTTTTGTATGATAATAAAGATTACCCGATAAAATCGAATTTTTCTATTTGTTTTTATTTTTGAAAAAAGTACCTCTAAATGAATCACCCTTTATTATAACCACGTGCTACACATTAAGGTTAGTTTTTTAAATTATCCAATAATATTAATATTGTATTACATTTATTATAATTAATGTCATCTACATAATGCACATTAGAATAAGTGACTTAGCAATAATTTTGTTTCCAGATTTTAACTATATGATGTTAAAATTTATCAATTTTTAAATTATATAAATATTTTATGTTTTTAATATCATGTACATCGAATGACTGAAGATGGTCAAATTATGACCGAAACGTCTCAATAAATTATATATATATATATATATATATCAAATGGTGATAAATATTATTAATTACGATCCCAGATGCCAAAATATATTTAAAAAACTAAATTTAATACCAGGATCAACCTAAATTCAAAATTAATAAATTTAATTCAATAATATTTTAAATATTAATCTAGTTTTGAATATTTAGTAATAGTATATAAAAAAAAGCATATTCAAATTTAAAATTTATAAAAAAACAAATACAATTTATAATTTTACCAAGCTTTGACAAGATAAGTAATCCAAATAAAAAATTTAAAGATTTAGTTTATCTAAGTAAAACAAAATGAAGAAACTAATATAACTCATTATCGATTTGTCTGTTGTAAATGAATGTAATGTATATTACATGAGTGTGAAAACTTGAAATGGCTTTAATTATCCAGGAATGTCAATATGGTCGGAATGAACTAATGAATTTTTGAATCGACTTTTTCGATATTTTCCAAGCAGGTATTGGAAATCCCATTTAGTTCAGCTGGCCTGTCATTAATGTCTCGACTCTTTGCCTGTGCATTCGATGAACTTCCCACTCGAGAACATCAATCTTAAATGTCATTTCAAGCTTTAAAATAATCACTAGTTTATGGAACGATGAAGCCGAAAGAGAGAATTCTAACGTCAGTTTATTATTTTTCAATAATAAATATATATCAACCCCAACTTCGGATTATTTTTCTCACAAACTTCTTATTTAATAAGTCACAAAGTAATTGTTGAATTTAAATATTTTGTTTTGTTATTGATTTTCAGTTACTTTTTGTTTATTTTTGATATCTGAAGGGAATTGAAGTTTCTTTTTTTATTTATTAATAATTATTTGAAACAAACATATATTTATATTATAAACACAGATGGAAACACAAAAGATATTGCAAATTTTATGAGAAAATCTTCTAATATACATAAATATATGCACGTATAAGCACACAATAAAATAAAAGCGACAGACTGTTTGCTATTTCTGTGTACGTTTAACATTAAAATAGTAAAAATTTTGCCTAAGGCACTGTTACTAGGGTAGAGGGGGTTACCGCTCCCTAAACCCTCCCTCAATTATTTCTTACAGCAAATTTTGGTTGCTAGTCTTCTATATCATTTTCTAATTGCACCATTATTATGCTCCGATTAAAATTAATCCGTATTATTTGTGCATATTAAAACAATATCTCTCTCTAAAATATTTTTCTGCATACGTCACTGCAATACAGCAACTAAAAGCAAATATAAAATATGCAATACAGGTATGTTGAACAATTATCTGTTTATGGTATATGAGAAAAACACTAAAAAAAAAAACGTTAAAAGTGTGCCGTGGCGGGTTATTATTTCACTCTGGTATTATGCAAACACATTTACTGAAATAGCCGAATTATGATTGAAAATATTTTGTGTGAGCGAATATTTCCAAGTGGTATGATTAAAAAAGCATATATGTATATAAAACGAAAGTTATATGTCCGAATAGAAATGTTTGGCAAAACTAATTTCTGCTTAAATGAAAAGAGTTTATACCACATCTTTGTAGATACATGACGTGATTGTGTATATATAAGTATGGATGCACTGAAAACAAAATAAAAATAGATACTTTAAATTTTAAATTAGTGTTTTGATGTTTGTATAAATTGATTCAAGATATAGTAGTAAAAATACTGCATAAATTGCCTTTTTTTTTTACTTGTAGCATTGAGTCAAACTTTTTATGCGTAAAACAGTATTGCTTTATGTAATTGTTGCATAAATTTCCATTACTTATAAAATTTTATTTTCCCACCATTATTTGTATACTATTTATATTAGAATTATTTTAAGAACTTATGTATGTAAATCTTGAAGATAGACGAAAGATTGAAACGATCGTCGAGTAGTATAAATTTGGTGAAACTAAAAACTAAAAACCTTTATAGTTATATTTAATCCTTATTATTGTATTTTTTTCTCTGTATAGTGCATATACTAGAGTAAAGCTATTTAATAAAGTATAATTATTATATTGTGTTTGTAATAAAAAATAACATGGAGTCCCTCCATCGAATGTTGTTGTTATAATACAAAAAAAGTGTATTTCTCTGAAATTTTATGAATTATTTATTCAACGGAACTTTATTCTAGAGCCATTTACCTTTCAGCAATTTCTATTTTATACATTTCCATTAATTTATGCAATTATTTCAACTGACCGAATAACCCAGATTAGATTACATTATCAGCCGCAAGCAAAATAATTGTCGATTCAAATTAAAGCAAACACACACACACATTTTCCAGCATCCACATCAATGCGAAACGGAGCATCGCCGTCGTGCAAGTTATCCCGCCGTTGCCATTACAAAACAACCAAAACCTAGGTAAAATAGTGACACCAGTTCCGGTAGCGCATTGCACTAATTAAACGGCAGAGCGTGAAACGTGATACGGCCCCGAGTTTGGTACTGTAAATGCGAGGCGGCGTCCTATATGAACTCGTGATCTATCAACCGATGAGACGCCTGCCGTCGACATCGTTGCATTCGATGCAATGCTAGACTGGTTAGATACAATTGTATGAGTCGTATTACGTTGGGCCATGGATGTTCAATCATTTATGTATTGTAATTGGAAATATTACTACTAGTGGTACCATATTTTACTATTGTTAAAATAATAATAATAATAATTTAGAAAAAAAATTGTTTTATTATAAAAAAATATGTATTTATTATTAACAATAAGAAAAAGACAATGTAGATTTCTCTTTTTGAAACAAACTAAATTGTACAATAAGATTTTTAGTTGTTTTAACTAGGGATGGCAATTAAAATTGATTAGAGCAATTTTTAAATATTGTAATATCGGTTAGCCAGTTATCCAGTTCACCAGTTAATCGGGTGACTGGTTAATCGGTTAACCGGTTATTCGGTTAATTAATAATAGATTATTTGCGGATTTTAATAAAATAGTGAAAATTTTTCATGTCACGATTATTTACCAATTGGCTTTTTATTACAAATAGATACAAAAAAAAACGTTTTTGTATTAGTTTTTACTTTTTATGAAAAATTTAATAATATATTGTTTCCTTTTTAATTTTTTTATTCTGGAAAAATCTTCGTTTCTTTTTAATACACATCGTAATACATTTTTTATTTATTAATTGGTTAGTAAAAACCGTGGATTTTAAACCGATTAACCGGACAATCGCTGTTTATCGCAACTTTTAACCAATTTGTAAAAAAGCGAAGTTTTTAAACCGATTAATTGAATAACGAGCCAACCGCGGCTAGTTGTTAGAGTTTTTGACAGTTCAGGTTTTAACAGTATTGTCGAATATTTGCAAAAAATTAAAATTGATAAGTTTTTATTTTGTGTAAAATATTTTAATAAATGTTGCATTTTATATTAGTCTTTCATTTAAATTATTAATTTACTTAATAATAAAAACATTATCATGTATCATTTAAATATATTAAAACAAATTTTTAATAATTATCTATATAAATACATAATATATATAGTAATTATTCAGATTTTTATTGATATGAATAAATTAATGTACGTTAATTATTACTAAATATTTGTATGCAACTAAATTATATAGAACGTGTAGATATATTGATTTAATGTATTTCAAAATGACAACTTATTTTAATTGTAATATTAATAATTTATCTACTACCTGCAATTATTTATATTAATAAATGGAAATGAAAAAAATTGATAATTTACTATGTAATAAAACTGAAATTAAAAGAGATTATTTATTTAAAACTCACTGATCAATAATGTATAATTTCATGACGTTTATGTGACATTCAAAATTTATTTAATTTAATTTTCTACTATAACTATTTTATTTATTATTTACGTATGAACTATTAAAGTTACAAAATACATGCAATTGACTATAAACATTAACTTCAAAAAACTTATTAAAAATATATAAATACTCTTTAGATCAATATCTATTTCTAATTTTTCTGTTTTCTTATTTTCACAGCATTGCTGCAACATCAGATTCATAAATTTATAATTAAAAAGATAACATCAAGGCAATGGTTTAAATAAAATTTGGCTTTCTTTAATTAAAATTTTATGATCTAGTTACTTATTTTGTTACCTAGTAACTTGTTTCTATGTTCAGTTTATTTACTGTAAATATCATTCGTATCTTTTTTCTGATGAAGACAGATGCTGAGTTCGTTGAAACCTTGATTATTAATAAATATTAATACAGAACCACAACCGAAAGCTGTTTCATTTTAATATAATGAGTTCTGAAAGATTTTTTACTATATATGTATAATAATTTATGCAGTGCATTATATATTAAACAGCATAATTTACACAAATAATAAAAACACCGTAAAACTATGTGTAATAAAAATAATAACACTATTTGATATGATCAACGAAATAAAAAAGCGTTCCTATATAAAGAATAAAAACCGTTTTAAAGAAACTTTACGACGTGTCATGAAAGTGGAATATTTTAAAATATCCAACCACCCATCCACCCATGTACCGTTTGAACTACTAACCAAAACATGGTATATATATATATATATATATATATATATATATATATATATATATGTGGCAGAAATAAACAACATGTTGTAGTTTTATTGCAACTATATATCAAAACCGCTGCAAAGTAGACACTAAACCACTTCAAACAACAACGGCAACGAACGGTACGCGGTGTGGGTGTCAGCAACCGATTACGTTATTCTGCATTTCTGCTTTTTTTTCTAAAAATTTAAGCGGTCTCATAAATTCGATATACATATGATACGAGGTATACTAGCAAAATAATGGAAACCGGCGAACCACCAAAACAAAACAGCGTTCAAAATCAAGTACAAGTAACAGAGCGAAAAAATTGTTGAGAAATGTAAATTTTGAGATTAAAACAGATTGAAATTAATAGAAAAAAATAGTGTGAATCCCACTATAAAAATAACTTTGTGTATAAAGGTAGAATATAATGACGGAGCAGTAGTGTTGTTTGGGCTGTAGTAACTGAGGCCAGTCCCGGTTTAGTAATTATTAATTACTAACGCGTGAAGTAGGTAATTTCTAGCATTATCAAAACGTCTTAGTATTGTATCTTGGACTAGCCTCAGTTACTACAGCTCTCGAAATTCTACTACTCCTTCAATATATTCTACTTTTATACGCATAATTATTTTTCTTGTGGGATCCATATTTGATTTTGTACAGTATTGACAGAATCTTATCGGATGCATACTACTCTTCATAATTTTCAAAAAGAATTATCTATCTTAAGTTATTTTTGTTTCACTTCCTTTATTCATATAATCTGGTGTTAGTGGTAAGTGCTGCCCCAAAAGCCCTGTTTTTTCAAAGTTTTGCTCTCACGCATTCTAGCGTTATTTTGATCATTAAATTTAGCTAAAATCTTCAAATTTCAATACTGGTCACTACGATAAGTAAAAAAATCTTTCTCTTAAATTACATGTTCAGAATTGTACTATTTAAAGTCTTATTTAAACTAAAAATTAAATTAAATTAAATTCAAATGTGATTACCAACATAACATCATTTATAACATGCTCCACTGTATCGATTTTTATTTATGTTAAAAATTCTAAAAAGTTTGATATATATATATATATTTAAAAAAAAAATTAATATTACATTTACAAAATTTCAATTATTGTCAAAATTTTAAGTTACAGCGGAATTGGAATAAACGTAACACAACTTCTAATAAACTTCATCTTAAAAAATTTGTCAAAACCAGGATATTACGTTAAAAATTTTTTTATTGATTTTAACAAAAAAAAACGTATTTTTTTAAAATAATATTAGTCTTATTACTCTTCTAATACACTTTGTAAAACAACATCCTATGGTGACTAAAATTGTGTATCAAAATACTTGGCAGTTGTTTCGACATAACGATGACGTATTACGAAAAGATATCTGCGTATATTCTAGTTAAATGCTCCATCAAATATGTCACTTGGGATGGTGTTTGTTTTTGCTGGATTATTGAAAAATGTTAATATACACGTGTTATGTTGTCAGCAACTATGTATAATGAGACAGTTGGCTGAGAGATATACTGTTGATTTTATATCAGCGCGTATTATTTTTATAAATAATAGATTGTTTGCGCATGCCAAAATTTTTAATTAAAACTCTAATGAGGTGCCCATGATATGTCTTCAATATTTTTCTAAGTATAGTAAGTTACATGGTATATTCATGAAAAAAATATATGTGATTTTTATATTTTTAAAATATTTTGTAACTGAACAGTTGTTAAAACACTAAGATTTAATAAAACATGTATTACGTTATATAATTGAAATAATATTCTGCTACACAAATTGTTCTGATGTAGAATATTGAATTATGCAATATACTAGAAAAAATTTATATTTATCATTTGCCTAATGGAAATAAGCTAAATGATTTATTAACTTTGTATAAATTTGTTTATTTTTATTTTTGACAAGATAACATGTCGTTAGAAAAATTTATATTAATAATTTACAAATTTAGATCTTGTATTCCTGGGTAACCTAGATATTTTACTGGTTTACATTTTACAGTTCATCTTATTAAATACATTTATCATTATTTTAAAAATATTAAAAATTCGAACTCTTGCTAAACTCTAATATAATTAAATTAATGTAATGCATATATCACTTCCATTGTAAAACTATCTCGTTTGTGTGAAATAGTTTCTACACTAGTTCTATTCATTGACCACAAGTCTTTTCGTGAAATAATCATCCACAAATAATAACCCACTAACTTTTTGGCCTAACCTACGCTATAGTTAGCTTTATCACTTTTTCAATTGAAAAACTAAACAAAATTTTGCAAACCAATTTTATGATTGGGTGTATAATATATAAAAGTGTGTAATACTATATTACATGAAATAATATTTTATTTCATAAAATACCGATCTACGATAGTTAAATTACAGAATAGTTTGATATTTGATTCTTTAACTAGTTATTATATAGAATATAGACTGCGCTCTATTTCACGTGTGTAATACACTGTCATATCATATTCCTAACCTCAAAAATCAAATTAACTTGTAGTTTAACTGGCGCTGTGTAAATTAATTATTACAATAATAGTTACAAATGATAAATATGTAAAGTTAGGTTAGGTTAGGTGTTAATTGGGTGTTAGATTTATTAATTACTAACTGTTGAAACTTATCTAATTCCTCAAGTTATAATTTTCGGCCCGTCTATTTATTTTATACTTTATTCTGTACAACTACATTATTTTGCTGAATAACTAGGTAATATAGACCACCTAGTTAAAATATCGAATAACAAAACTATTTTATAATTTAACTACCGTAGATCGATATTTTATGAAATAACTAGTTATTTAATGAAATACCGGAATTATAGGCTTTAACGGAAACATTCCTTATAAATAAAAAAGATTTATATAAAAGTTGGCACCTACTAATTTCATTTGAAAGATATGCAGTATGTATATTTTATTTTTATTGGAATTATTATGAAGTGAGTAGAAGTTTCCAAGTAGTAGGAATAGAAGGGCATGCATGAGAAGAATTATGAATGTGGATGAAGCTAAAGTTGCTTGATTGGATAGCAATGTTTGGAGGAGGCTGATTTCGGAATAATGAAAAGAGTTTGTGTTACACCATTTTAGGTACATGGCGTGATTGTGTATGTATGTATTTAAATATTTTAAAATGTTTGGCTGGCTTTGAAATTTTGAAAAAATTTCTAAAATTATATATTTTTAAAAGAACTGTTAATTGATTAAACTTTGAATTTTGCATATGTTCAATTTATAATTTACTAAAACATGAAAAATAGTTTTAAATACTATTTTTTTTTATTTACAAAATTTTCTTATTCTATGTCTGCATAAACACAAATATAATCTAAATAGATTGTACTGTATTTTGTATAATAGCTTATAGCATAGCACAGATATATAAGTATTATTTGCAAACATAGTGTCTGCACAAATAATGGGACGCATTACAATCGCCATATGTGTATCACTGCAATGCTATTTGTGCAGTTGCGGTAGCGAGTGTATAGAATGCACAAACATGCATCCCGGGACAAACACAATACTAACCAACGATATATACGGGACCCAGTGCAGCGTATAGCGTCCGAGTCAGGGAACAAAACTGCGGGCACATATATTCGAAGGATTTTGAGGATTTGTCCGGTCTGACAAAGCGATATTTGTGTTATTTATATCAACTGTCAGCGGTTAATAACACCACTTTGCCTTCCGCGCTTTACTGGCCTGGCCTGAACTCACATTATCTGCTGACAGATAAGTATTCCGAAACTGAACAGACAAATATGCAAATATCGTCGTCGCTACTGACTCTGTGAGAAAATGCTTTCCACAAGCTACGTGCTTCTTTACAACGAATTGGTTGTTTTAGATATTTATTTCTAGAAATATTATTTAAAGATAAATTTTAATTTGGAAGGTTTCAAGGAAAAATGAATTATTTATATATATATATATATATATATATATATATATATATATATATATATATATATAAATAATTAATAAATTTATTTATTTATTTTGAACGTTTTGGTCATTGTATCATGGCCATCTTCAGCTATATCTTCTATATTTTCAGCTATAGTCATGATACAATAATCGAAACGTCCAAAAAATAAATAAATTTTATATATATATATATATATATATATATATATATATATATATTAAATGATCCATTTTTGCCTTGCATTCTACTATAAGCGCCATAGACAATTTTTCTTCAAGAGTTTCAAACGAAAATACATTAAAAATACATATTAAGTAATAATATTACTTAATATTATTAATAGTAATAACAGTAATACATATTTTGTTACATGATTTGTGAGAATTAAAGATTTATCGAACGAATATACAATTTCTGACAAATCTAGTGGTATACATTGCATATCTTGCATTTCTTTCCACATTTTCAATAATCAAATTCAAATTTAAACAAAAATAAATAATGCAGCTGTCATTAGGTCCATCCAGTATCCAAGTTTTATATGTCTTAAATTAAAGTTATATGTTAAAATACTCGTATTTTGTAAAATTTTGAATAAAGTGATTAAATACAGATAAAAAAATTTTTACTAAAATTCATATTGTCACGTAATACACCTAAACTTACATCAAAGATTAAATCAGATCTTCTCCAGATTAAATTTTGACTAACTAACTAGATATGGATATAGGAATTAATATCAAATAGAAAGAGATGGTTGTATAAAAACTAAAATGTGTCAAAATTCAGTACGATAGAAATGTCAGTCGGACATTAATAAATTTTGTTGAGAACAGATATATGAACAGCAAGTCTAATATTTAATATTCTTAAAATGTGAATGAAAATTATTGTTTGTACTAAAATGATTGAATAACACCAAATAAAATCGAATAAATTGTTTATTTCTGTTTTTTATATTTTGATATTTCAACTTATCGACCGTCGCACTACACCCCCTTACTTTAACATGTCAGCTGATATTTAACATAGTTTCATCTAATCGATTCTATACACATATCCTGTGAAATTACATTTCATTTTAAAAATAAAAATAAAACGCTGTCACTTAGAATCATTTAACTATTGAGTGCGACATTGATTAATTATTATTTGAATTTGCACGTAAAAATAAACAAAACCAAAACAATCTCTCTTTTCTATCGCTTACTGTGCAGCACAATAATCCATTCCATTTATTCGCTACCTAGTAGCCCGATCTTCTTTTTTTTGCGCTCCCCCGGACAAACGTATTGCAGGCGTAATTGGGTTTCGTCTAGGAATGTGCGCTGCATCGTATACCGCAACCTCGTCGTCTACGGCTAATTTCAGATCAAACCACCGACATTGCCAACGTCAGATTACATGCTATGTAATATCTTACGTTACCTTAGAGCAGGGTAGCTGACTAGGCTGACATACTAGAAAAAGGGGAACTAGAACTCGAAAGCAGGGCCGGAACTAGACTAGGAACTAACTAGACTATTATCAGTTTTGTTTTATTAATATTATTTTGTAATACTAATAATTAGCATTATATTATTTAAGAAGCATGTAATATTATAATTTTTCTACGACTATTTTTTTTTAAATGAAAATTGTTGGACATTGAGTAGTAGTATGAACCAACTTAGTCAATTAGCGACATTAATTGCCTTTCAAACACGCGACTAAATTAGTGCATGTTACGACCCTATGTTAACAACGATAATCATGTAAATTTATAAAAAAACGTATTTTAACAATCATCTTTTTTTAATGAAAAATGTAACACATTTTGATATTACTTGCACTATTGTAAATTTACATAAATACATGCAATATTTTCATTTTTAAAAGTATTTGTTAATGTGAACATCACATATGTAAACTCTTAAATTCAGTAAACAGACAACTATTCGCAGTACAACTAACAATAAATTACAACAAATTGTTATGTAAAATTACACAAAAAAATTGTAAAATTCATATAATACATGTGCAATATTATTAAAAAAAATATATACCGGGTGACCCATTTTAATTAATCTACTGGAATATCTCGACAAATATGTGTCGTACAAAAAAATGTTCCGAATAAAAGTTTATTGGTTTTGACAAGATCAGATGGCCCCCTCAAAACCATTAAACTTTTATTCGAAACATTTTTTTGTTCGAATCATATTTATCGATATATTCCAGTGGATTAATTAAAATGGGTCACCCGGTATATATAATGTATTTTTATAAAATTATTACATAATAATATTTGTCTAATTACGTAGAATAAACATTTTAATGTAAAAATATACAAAAATTACAAAATTATTTTAAAACTTTTATAATATTCACAGATTTTAGTAAATTTACAAGAAAATTTAAAATTATAATCAAATACATAGTAAAATTAATATGATTATTATTGTGAATTTACACTATTTTTTTACAGTGTACAATAGATAGATATAATTGAAAGTATTTTGCGTCAGCGAATACGTATTTCCAAGTGATAAGAATAAGCCAGTATGTATAAGAGAATCATGAATGTGAATGTTGCTTGTCTGAATAGGAATGTTTGACAAAACTACATTGTAAAAATTTTTACATGGTTTTTTTGCAGTAAACTAGCAGCATTTTGTAATTCATACTATGATAATTTACGTAATAATACATTTTTATAAAAAAAATTACATTAAAGTAGATGTACAAAAAAATTTTACAGTCTATTTTCTGTTTGAATAAAAAATGAGTGACACACATTTATGGGTACATGGCATGATTGCACCTTCAGGTTTGACATGACAGGCAATTATGACAATTATCAAAAAAACATATACACAATATATCCAGTTAAATAAAACTAGATTAATTTAAATTGGAAAACTAGATTGTCAACTGTCTTTGAAGTACTATATTGATTGGTCAATTGGCAAATTAATGATATTAACTTACAAAGCAGTTAAACTAAAATTTATTATTGAAAATTTTATTATGAGGCGACCGGCTTGTTTGTACAACTTAATTAATTACATAACTGAATGGATTTATTGTTTGAGTATACAATTTTTTGTTGCAATATATAGATTTTTTTATATGTTTAAAACATGGATGACCTATTTTTAAATCTTTACGAGGAAAGGGTTAAATTTGAAGTTACGACACTGGCTTTAGTCTTACCTTACTTGACTTTAATTGACTTTGGGTATCGCCACTGAAATATATATTGGTTTTATGATGACTGCAATTGCATTGGCAATGAAGATGTATTTCAGATTTTTACGAGATTTTTATTGACGTTATGAAATGCAATATTTTTGTTATTAACTTGCCTATAGATGAGGAAAATAAATACAATTTAATGGAATTGGAAAATATCAAATAAATTTTAGATTGGTTTTTATAACATGCATGAAATGTACAATATAATTTTAATATGTTAATTATTTATTTTTTATTAAAAATAAAATTAGACCAAACAATAAAGTTTTGACGTAATGTATTTATTTATCAATCGAGAAATAATCGTATTCATATTGTCTGAATATTATATTTAATGTCTGATTCGATAACGACCAATATTTTCATTAATGGTTAATTTATTATTTGTATATATTTTTAAATATACGAAAGGGTATATACTATATTAGGGTGGTTCAAAAAAAAATTATTTTTTTATTATTTTTTTACGCACCCCCTAACAAAGAACTTCATTAAAATAGCAATTTTTAACATAGGTTTTGGACAGTGTCATGTATGGCGCGTTATAACTGCCTTGATCAAAAAAAATATTTTTTTACTGATTCCCTAAAAAAAACTTCATTAAAAAGAAATTTTTTGAGCTAAGTTTTGTCAAAAAATATTAATATTAATCCGCGCCCCTTCAAATGTAGTTTAACATAGATTTTGGATAGTTTCATTAAACTGCCTGGATTCTCGAAAGTTCTGCTTGAGTGAGGCAGGGGATAATATCAATATTTTTTGACAAAACTTGGCTCAAAAAATTTCTTTTTTAATGCAGTTTTTTAGTAGGTGCGTAAAAAAATATTTTTTTTGATCAAAGCAGTTATAATGCGCCATATATGAAACTGTCCAAATCCTACGTTAAACTCCATTTAAATTTCAACTTGAGTGGGGCACGGGTTAATATCAATATTTTTTGACATACGCCAATAAATCGGCATCATATGGAAAAAATTGTATTATTTGTTTCTTGCAATTTATTATTTCAAGAATTTTGGTGTTTAACTAAAAACTAAAAATGAATTTGCCAAAAGCACAAATTTCACATTCGGTATAAGTCAAAATCAATAATTATAAGAAAAAATTCAGGTTAAGTTACTTTATTTGTAAAAATTTTGAAAAAAGTTTTAGAATGACATTTTAGGCTCTTGCAAATTATTAATTAAAAATACGAAACTTTTTTTCAAAGGTTCTTTATTCTTAATTTCCAATTTAAAATCATTAATCATTATTTCACAATAATATCACTCGTCTGAATAGATCATAATTTTCAAAAAACAAATAATAAACAATTAATGTATCAAGTAAAAATGTATAAATTATATTTTTATATTACTAGGAAAAAAAAAGATATCAAAAAAGAACATGTTTGAACAAAAGTGAAATTTGAAACAAAATAGATTTACATCTGCCAGCCATAAGTTGAATTTTTTACGTTTTATTTTTTCCTCTTTATGTTGAGTATGCGGTTTGTTTAAGTTAGTAAAGGATTACGCCAAGTTGCCACATGTGTGATTGACATACAGCATGATTCGCCGAAACAGTCCAAAGCAAACTAACAAGTACATGCAAAAAAAAAGAAATCGACAAAGCCTTTGAAATTGATGATAAAACATGTCGTGCATGTTAAATATTCACGAAGATATTTCTACCCACACTTTCGCAATAAACTTAACTGTTTATAACACGTTTGAAATAAGTGTATATTGATCGGATATTTATTTTTGATATATAGTTCTTTGAATTCGTGTTTCAATCGTTTTTCTCCAAGATTAAAGATTTATTCTTTTGATGTTTTGTATGTAAATAATGTTTGTTGCAATAGTTTCTAAGTTATTTGTTGTCTTTAGAATTAATGCACTAAATATTTTTTGATGTGTATGTTTGATTATTTTTATTAATAAATTTAATTTCAATAATAAAATGTAATTTTTTAAAATATATATTTTAATATGTTTACAATATTATTCAGTACTCAAAAATTTTGAGTCAAAATTGTAATTTTTTTTTTAATTTCAAAATAAAGAAATTCAAATTAGATGAAAAAACCATTAAAAAACAAATGACATTGGCATAAAAACAATAAAATTATTTCCACAAATGTACGAAATAATAAAAAAAAATCTATATATTTATTTACCTACATATTTAATATTTTAAAACCAATTTAATTAGAAAATTTGTTGGAAAATACATTTTTTGAACTTTGGGTATGTTTGTGCCACATTCATTTTGGATACATTGCGTAATTGTGAATATATGTATGTTTAATTAGAAAATAGTGCTTTTCCACTTAGTGTGCAAAAAAGTAAGTTTTCTCAAAACCTTTATTATCTCAAAACTAAATTTTTCGGATACGACCTTTTGCTACCACTAAATTATTAAATAAAATATTTAATATTTTTTCCAACTTCTCAAAATAATAATACCCAAATGTTTTACCCTCTCTACGTGAGGTCTAGAAAAAAATTATTAAATAATCGTGTAACTTGGAAAATAAATAAATTTTACAAAAGTACCGAAAAGCTGAACACAAAACCGTTTGCTCGCTTCAAACATAAAAACAATTGACTCACGTTCAAAAAAAAGTTGCAAGTAGCGGGAAAAAGAAAATATATTTTAAAATATAACGTTAGTAGTGACCTGAAACTGTCGTTCTTAGAAACCTAATATACGTTTTATACATATATACATACATACGTACAAAATACATACACATACAATTCTAAAAGAAAAGAAAAGAACACCATCAGATACATTGGCGGTTTAACGCCAAACTTACCGGTGTTGAATTTTCAAAGTTATATAAGTGAGTTCAAAATTATCATCAATAAAAATAAAACACTTTTTCTTATTTATAATATTTCAAAAACAAGCCACTTTTAGACATTGATGTTTTTTTTGTATTTACCAATAATTTTTAAGTAATTTTCAATTAGCTTTCTATTAAAAGTGATGTTATTATTGTACTAGTTGACGAATTTTAATTTTTTTTATATATATTTTTACCAAAAACTTAAAAAGTAATAAAATAATTTGATATTCGCTGACGTGTCTATAAAATAATAGAAAATAAAATAAACATTTAAATAGCAAAATAACAATGTCAATTTTTCGAATCATAGGACGAACAATTATTTTTGATCATCCGAAAATTTGTTCATATATTTATAAATATTAATTTACTTTTGTTAAATTATTTCCACAAATTATATAAATAGTCTTTTAAACATTTTTTGTGTAAATTCGTTAGATATTTCTGTTTAAAAAAACAACAGTGAAACAATGTAGTAGGTAATTCAGAATTATTTTTTAAACACAAAAAATTAAATTAAAAAACAAAAATAAAAAAAATACGTGATTTTTAATCACTTAGTGCATTGAGTATTTGTGTAATTAAAAAGTGCTAATTAGTACATTAGTTTTAAAATTAAACTGTGTCTGCTGTTGATAATGAAAACATACCTATCAAATGCAAACGTTTGTTGAACGAGTTTTGATATATCAAACGTTAAAAATTATATATTTTTGTTTTAAAAATACAATTTAATATCCAAAAAGTCACATAAAATTTAATTATAATTTACACATTTATGATAGTATTCTCAACAGACCTACAGTTATTACAAAATGTTTGTCTTTTTTTTAGTAAATGAAATTTTTCATAGGGTATGCTACAATCTTGTTTTTCTTTTAATTTTATAATTATTTTCTAACCAATATCTAGATATAATTTTATGCCTCTATGTTTCATACAAAATACAATCACGCCATATACTCAAAAAGATTATTTACCACCAAACATTTCCATCCATACAAGTAACGTTTTCTTCATCCACAATCATTCTGAAAATATTAAAAGAAATATTTATCAACGGTAGTATATAAATTGGTATCTGAAAATAATTTTGAATCCGACGATATGTCCAACATATCCTCCGTGCAACATCCGTGTTCGTCAGCAGTCAGCACTGAAAGAATACATGCGACATATGTCACATCATTATCCGTTGTTCTTTCCTTCGAAACATACAACGTTTTCGTTTCGTCTCGTTTCGCCTACATACCGTATTGTTATCACTATCATCTTATGCTGCGACGACAATTGGGAGGCGTCCATTTTTATACCTTTTACTGCTTTTTTTGCTCGACTTTCCTATGTTTCGCGTTGTTATTTTTCGTTTTTGTTTTACTGTCTGAAAGGTGAAGAAGCTTTTCTACTTTTATCGTAGTTTGAATTTGTCTGTACAGTTTTCGTTTACCTTAAATGTTGACTTTAAATAACAATTTAAACAAGATAAAGATGAATGTATTTTTTTCGTTCTTCACTCAATTTAAAAACGTATCAATAGTATTTTATTTTGTTATTTATTATGTGTATTTTATTTATTTTCATTTATAATTGAGGCAAAAAATTACTAGTTTTATTTATATACATATATGAGTGTTTTCAAAAGAAGCGTATATGTTTTACTATTTATTTATATTCTACTACAAATTATTGTTACATTACAACATACATATTTCAAAATATGCGTTTGCACGTTTCAAATAAATCAAATATATTTACTTTACTTTGGTTTGTCGTTTACACATAATTACTACCTTGTAACTCAAGTTATTTTTGGCCGTGATGAAGATTGAAATAAAAATTAAAAGCTTGCTATAAAACTTAAATTAATTTTAATTATCACCATTCTGTTTGGACTGATATATCCACTATTACGTACACAAATATAACATCAGTCGTTAACTATCATTATATATATATATATATATATATATATATATATATATATATCATCATTAATTATAAAAATTGAACGTGTTTATTTACTAATTTACTAATTTATTATTTAAAATACTGAATGAAAAAGTCTTATTATTTATAAAAGCAAAACAAATATAACGAATACCTTGATTCAATTTAATTAATTCTATTGTATCGTACTATTATAAGTTTGTAGTTATTTTGATTTTATTTTATGCGAACTAACCAAAATAGAAGAAAAGATTTATTCTTCTCTAGCTACAATTTGCAATACGGTTGCAGTAATGTAAGCAGTGCGCCTCCATTAATTATATAATTTTAAATAAGATCATTTCGAACGGGTCGCAGTAGGATTTACATTTTCTTTACTAACACTGAATAAATTGGATCGAATAAAGAGAGGGGGGAGGAAAAAATAAGTAGAGTAGAAAGAAACCTATGGCCGGGATGTAATGTGATTTCTAGGATTGAGTTTCAGTGCAAATGCAGTTTGCTTTTAACAGCGCCACTAGCTGTTTGAAGTTGCCGTGAAACATGGGGAAAAAAGTTTATGTAATTCTGAGTAACGAAAAAGTAAATAATTTAATACGAATAACGTAAATTTATATTTGGTTTGCTATAAAGAAAAAAAAAATGTTATTACAAATCTCTTTAAAAACACTTCGTCTCTAGATTTCTCATTCTTCCTACGAAATTTGATATCAAAACATGTCGTTTTTGGTATTCTTGTTTCAAAATATAAATAGTATTTTAATTAAAGCTGCTATCTATCGAGTGTCCCCTGAATTAGGGCCACTCTAAATAGCTTTTGTATTTATAAATAGTATATTTTAAAATTTCGCAAACGTTTCACTAAAATCGAATATAAATTTTTAGTAAAATTTATACTTTTCTATGAATGAGATAAAAATTGAAATAGAATTTGACATTGCATTTATTATTTGCAAACTGCAAAAATTATCAATATATCGCTTATAATTAATAAAATATAATTCTTAATTTAATGTTTTAAATTATTTTAATTTTTATAATTTGTAAACAAAACCAACGAAATATCTCGTCGGTTAGTTAATATTTTTATATTTTTAAATTATAATTGAAAAATTCGGTTTTGCTTGTAAGTCAAAAGTTTACCTTTTAACATTTTACTAATAAGATTCTTATTAAAATAATAATCAATATCAAGTTGTTTTATTTTATAAATATTAATTACAAGAAACTTTTCATAAACATTCAGTGTAAATATAACCCGAATAATACAATAACCATTAGCTAGATATCCAGGTTTAACCATTTTAATCTTGTAACCATTGCAAACCTAAATATAACTGTCGAAAATAAGGGTAACTCCATCCCTTTTTTGTTTGCAGGTAAATTTAACTGTACGAATACCACTTGCCCAACAATAGTGGGGTAATATCAGTTGCGAAAATAGGCCCTGTTTGCAAGGGCCGAAAACAAAACATAAGTCTCGAACTTGCGTTCTGTTCGGCTCAAAATGATCCGGAGTAACCGGAACAGAACGATTTTCACTTCAGCTGAAAGCTTTAATCGTGCGGATGTGCTAAGCTGTGAAAACAACGAAATCTTATCTAATGCCAGAACCTGCTTTTAATCGAATAAGTAATTGTTTGTTTTTCGTCGGGACTAAATTCTTAAATTAGTTTAATTGATTGGTGAGGATAAAATCAGTTATAGTGCCTTCACCAATATTGGGTTTATGTAGATGAGTGTAAATTTTAGACCGAAAATAAAACGCTTGCATAAATATGTTAAAATTAAAAAAAAAAACATTATTAATTAATGTGTCTTTATTACATTATCATAAAATATAAATTATTATAAAACTAAAAATGCTTTAAGTTTTAGTTTTGAATAATTTTTAATTAATTTTGACATTTCTACATATTGCACGTACATTGTCATCAGGAAAATAATTACAAATTATAATGAAACAAAACATAGAAACAAGTAACTAAAAATTTTATTTTATTTGAGACAAATTGGTGAAAATTAAATGTCAATTTGTTTAATTTTATTTAAAAATATATGATTAAAATTTTTTTAAAATAAAGCGAGTTTAGGTTGTAGTTCTGTATTAATATTTATTAATATTAATATTATTAGTATTAATATTAATATTTATTAATAATTATTTTGTTACCTATTAACTTGTTAGAATATTATGTTTATTTACTGTAAATATCATTTGTATCATTTTTCCTGACGAAGACGTTGAGTACGTCGAAACATCGATTATTAATAAATACTAATACAAAACTACAACCTAAAACCATTTTATTTTAATATAATAAGCTCTGAAAGATTTTTTACTATGTTAAAAAAGAGTTTGTTTTATTACTCTGACAAAAAAAAACATTTTTCAAAAAAAAGCATTAATAAATATTTTATTAGTTTACATTTGAATTTGTTTACTATTTCGCCACTAGTGTCTACAGAAAAGTGTATTCTAAAATGAATATAGTCAATATTCGAATGCAATAATTTACTTAATTAAACAATTATGTATGTTTAAATTTACACAATAGTTTTACCATAAAATCTACATAACGTACATAGATTTTTCGCACAATTGATTCTAGAAATTATATGGCTATAGAAAATACAATCAAGGCATGCGATTCTACATCATGCATACCATCACTGCAAATACATACGCAACGCAATAATTATAAATGAATATGTAATAATGTTGTAGGACACCAATGCATGCAAGTTAGCATTACAATGCAGCAATCATACCGACTGCTATTCCCCTCTCTCAACCCTTCGAGTCAGTGTGAATAGTGTTGATAATGAATTGAAAAGCCAAATGCGAATAAATTTCGTTGCGAATGCAGGAAAAAAAATTCTGACTGCGCACTTTCTGATTCGGCTTTTGTTTTATTTTGTTACAGATTCAGCCGACAGTTTGGCTCGCACATGAACTGTATACGGATCTGTATTATTCAAACGTAAATGTGAGTTTTTTCTGCAATTTTTATTTATTTTTTTCAAATTTTATTTTGTTTTTACGTTGCAGTATATTTTTTTATATTTTTGTTCGTGTTTGAAATTTTTTAGAGATTGAAAAAATGTTTCCATTTAAAAACGAAACTAGTCGGATTATTTTCGAAGTTTATTGAATACCGTAACAGTGATTTTTTATTGAATTTATTATGTTATTGTTATTTTTACAAAATTAAATTACATTATTTCATCTTACAATCCAGTTTTTCTTTAGGCAATTTTATTATTAAAATAACATCGATTTAAAAATAGAAATAAGCGTTTTGTTTTAAATAAATTAGCATATATTTATTACTATGTATACAAATGAATACATAACATAAAAACGACTTATAAATATATGAATAAATAATTAGTGATTTTAATTTTGACCTAATTATTTTGACATTTATGATTGTACATTGATTTATAACTACATCAACCGATTTCCACTGCCAAATAAAATATAGTATTTAATGAGTAATGTGGACAAGCGGTTATTATTTATGTTTTTGTAGAAAAAAAAACCAATGTAATTTATTAGTGTTTAACTGATAATTACTTATGAAAATAATAAATCTAAGAATCTAATAACAATGGAAAAAGGTATCAGTGACCTAGTTTTAAAAACTTGGCACAAAAATGATTCGTTTCTGAACGTAAAGAATGCGGGCTTTATTTATCTCTCATTCTTTTGAAACTTTTAACAGCGCTGCCACCAATTTTTTGCCTCTACGTTGATTTCTTAACTTTTCAAATAAAAATAAAATTTAAAACGAATATTTATGAAACAAGTCATCAACATAGATTTTTTTTCTTGTTTTACCTTAATATTAATGATAATCTATTTTCAAAAATTAATTTTTCTATATTATACATATGTACGATTTCAGATTCTGATGCTATTTTCCTTTATTTAAAATTAAAATTAGATTAACTTTTATGCTTCTATTTTTATTATTAACTAACAAAGTAAGTTTTTAATTGCTTCCAATCATTCTAATATTATGACTTCTGAAAGATTTTTTACTATGTTAAAATAATTTATATTAATTCTATAAATAATATACTATATAAAGAATGTACCTGTTAATATTATACTAAAACTCGTCCATAAATCAGTCACTAAATTTAATTTAAAAATAAAAAATCGCGGGATACTGTGAACGAAATTCAAACAGATTTCATCCAGTGTTTCGGTTCCTACCGCAATTCCATTCCTATGTCGCACTATTGTACGGAATAAAATCAAAAGACGGCTGTGCTTCCTTCAATTGATGAGCCACGCTGAGAATGTGACGTATCTCTTTGAAACGTTATTCGCACCGGCACAGTCAAATTCTTGTAGAACGCAAACGCCACCAGGCAGGCAATTGTTCATTCCAATAAAAACAAATGTTTTGCACATACGTGGCAGCCGTACAACGCATTGATGTTTGATTAAATATAGAATTTTTAAACGTCTGCCAACGAAATTGCAGAATTTATCTTATTGAAGCAGTTTAGATGTGATTATATATTTTATTATATTGTTTTAGAAATAACTGAATAAAATTAATGATAATCTACTCGTTTATATATCTAGTGTAAAATATGTCTTTTAATTTTAAATAAAGATTTAATGTTTTACTCAAAAAAGGAATTTGAATTACCGACTTTCTCTAAATAAATAATGGAATTTTCAAATTATTAATTTCTAAAATTTGATATTTTTAAATTCGCATTTGGGTGCCTTCAGAATGGAACATGCCCATTCTGCCATACTCTTTGAATATTAGTGAAAGAATTTAATATTTTTGTATATTCTAGTTTTGACTTTATTTCCAGACCAAAGTATCCACCCTTCTAGGAACAACTAGACTTAAATCAAGATTCAGTAAAAGTTTAATTTTTTTATTAGTAAAACCTCATTCAAACTGCAGTTTTAGTTTTACGTATAAGCACGAGAATTTGAACAACCCAAACACTTGATATACTTTTAGTTTTAACACCAATTATTTGAATTGGCCAAATTCTCGTGATTGTGCGTAAAACTAAAACGGCGATCTGAATTAGGCTTAACTAATATTAATCAAATTTCATATAATTTATATATATATATATATATATATATATATATATATATATATATATATATATATAGTTTATTTTAAATAAGTTTTAATTAAATTTTACAAAAGTTAATCTCCTTATTCGGGCAAAATTGAGTACATAGGGTAAACTAATAAAACAGCTTTCACACGATAATTTCAACTAAAAATAACAAATTCGGTGTTAATCTATCCGTAAAAAGTCAAACTTTATCATTTAAACTATAAAACAAAATAAACAGAGTCGCACGATGTTGTAAATGTTTGTGCTAGTTGATCCCAAAACCAACGGCACCGGCAATTCACTTGTACAGCGTCGAGTGGTGCAATTGAATGCAGTTAATCCATACGACCCCGTCCCGGCCCAACTCAACTGGACCATGCAAATTCATAATATTGTATTAGAGTATGCATGCGTATACGTTATGTACATATATGTATATGTGACTAGGCTATTTAAAAGCCGATGGTTAGTTACGCCAGAAGTTAGAACTAGAACCTGACAAATTTTTACCTATTTCACATCCTAATAGAAAATGGTATAACTTTTGCAAAAATTATTTCAACAAAAATCTAAAAAAAAACTAATAAAGTATACAGTAGTTTTATGATGGAGAAGTTATGAATTATACACAAATTTATATGATTTTACTACTAAGGGAAGTTATTCCATATATAAAATTTCAGAACCGGTTTAATACCGGTTTTGATGCAGATTTTTACCTGATGAAGTACGTTTGCGCTGTAAATCTATGTGTACATACAATAGCAAATTTATTACTGTTCATTATTCATTTGAGTTTCTCCACAATGTTTTTAGATTTAGAAAGTCACATTAAATTATAATAAATATAATTATTGTATTTGATATAGAAAAAAACAGACATAAGTTTTATATATTTAATTTTAACTACAAAAATCATAAAACTATAGATACAACATTCGCATTAAAACTATTAAATTGAAATAAACGGTGTTATAAATAAAACAATTTTTATATAAAATAAAATAATATCAATATTAACAGCAGATTGATAAGACAAGCAATAGAAATTTATAAAGAAAAAGTTAACAACAATCAGTGTGAAGGCAATACATTAAATAAAATTTGACTTCCTATAATTAAAAATTTATAAATTTCATGATTTAGTTACTTATTTGGTTACCTAGTACTTGTTTCCACGTTCTGTTTATTTACTGTAAATGTCATTTGCATCTTTTTCCTAAAGAAGACGTATACGTTGAGTTCTTCGAAACGTCAATTATTAATAAATATTAATACAGAACTTCAACTTAAAACCATTTTATTTATTAAATAAAAAAATTAATTAATTAATTAATTTAATTAATTTAATTTTTATTAATTATTTTTTTCACTTTTTTTATTTTATTTATTTATTTTTTTTGATCAAATATTGGACCATTAAAAACCTGCGTACCGCATGGTAGAAAATCTTTACCATAGACATAATTAGATTTGACTATAGTGGACTATTTATAAACACCGTAATAGCTATTTTTTTTTTAGATATTTTGAAGAGTTAAATAGCTTAGTACCCAATCGTTTCAAAATGATAGACGCAATTGGTCAACCGCCTTTCGAAATGCATGTTGTATCGAATGCACAAACGCAGTAAACCGACTCGCCAACCGAAAAGTGACACCGATAACCCGATTACGCAGTGTGAACGTTAAACGCGATTATTTCCGGAAATTAAATGTTAGGATTTTCGTTGAAAATTACGTGTTTTAATATTATCTCGTCGGCCGTGTACACGTTAACTGAAATCGCATCGAACTGTTGCAACGTTGCATGCACAATGTACAGTTTATTTTCGATAACAAATTGACTAACTACTTCACATAATACTTATTACGTATTTTAAATTCGTTTATTTTATGCATCATAATTAAAACATTTTATTAGAAGATATACATAATTACTTTTGTTATGTATTTATTTGTGAGCAAATTTAATTTTGGAAACGACTCTAACAATTTGGATGAAATGTGGTAAATCTACATTTCTGGGTGCAAAAAAGCGATTCAGCTAGTTTTCAACTTTGAGAAAATTTTGGGAAACTAAACAAACATACTGCCTAATCACATAGTCTTACTAAGTCTTAAATACTATAAAATAAAATAATTTCCCTTAAACTATAAACTATATTATTATTTTGTGGTTTAAAGGAAATTATTTTATTTTATTAACTTTTCGCCACAGTAAGATCATATTTTTATTTTTATTTGTTAACTGAAATACTATAATTAATACTAATTAAATCTTAATTATAGTTTTCACTTATGTGCTACAGAATTATTTTTTACGGTGTTATTATATATGCTAAACCTACAAAAAATATCATTATATTTTAGACATCTTAGTAAAATTATTGGTGAATTTCTTCTTACTTCTGTCTTAAATTATCAATGTAAAATACTGCCGAAATTCTTGTTTTATATTGAGGTATGCGGAATTTAATGTTTTCTGATATTAAAACAATGTTTTCTAAGATGACACTAACAGTTTTACAAATATTTAAATTTCAACTTAATCGCAGTAAACTAATATAAAATTAGAAAATTTAATATATTTGACAAAATATATTGGCCTTGCCGGGATTCAAACCCGAAACTTCCTGCTTTTGCAATTAAGTAAAAATTAAAATATTTGTAAAACTCTTAATGTTTTCTAATAAGAAGTTGTAGTTGCATATGATTATCAGGGAAACATTGATAAACATATTTTCATTGCAATATTTGTGTTATATATTTTTTTAATTCTGAGAACAACCACAACAGAGTTATTTATATGGGTTTAAATTCGAACCGAATGTTTTGTAAGAAAACAGTAAACTGAAATAGCATGGCTCGAAATATTCTTTCTATACAATTAAATGAGCAATTCTTAACTGTTTAAGCTTTAAGGGATCCAGTTTTTCTTTAATGAACAAAGCTCAATTTTCCTAATATTTATTATTAATATGTATTTTTAATTTTAAAAAATATTTCTAATATTCCTAATCCCACTCGCTATGTTAATATGATATAAAAATTAAATTTTAATTATTACATATTTTGAAGTAGTCAATTAAATGTATTACTAATATTGTTATTTTTTTAATTTATTTTTATTACTTAAAAGTGTCCCTGGAAGCCACATGCCCCTTATACTCTGACCTTTAGAACTGGTTAATAATAATATTGTATATTACTTCCTATAATGTAATTTATACAAAATATATCATTATTTATTATTACATAAAAATCGTATATTTTTTGTAATAATAAATTTCAAATATAAATGATCATACGTACGTAATTTGAAACTGCAAGTGCGTAAGTGCATATATTAAATCTGCATTTTTTTTTTTTTTTTATTATAAATGATAAAATTACTATTATCAATGCCAAAATAATAATAATAATTTACATTTCTATATATTATTTAAAAAAAAATCTCAGGACAATGAAACAAAATTAGAAAATTACATATTATTTTCAAAAATTCCCATTCTTCGCACTGATCTATAGTTCAATTCAAATGTGATTTTTGTATTTTGTTGCGTCAATTAGGTAAAAATTCATATAATAATTGAGTTTTTCATTTACAATTATTAATTTATGCTCATTAATAATTTTGAAAAATAACTCTACGTAATTTTATTTTTTATAGAAATATATAATACTATATTTTTTATTTATAGAAATATACAATATAGTATGTAACTTGTCGAAGATTTACAGGTTTGTTGAAAATTTTGTGGAAATTTATTTTGACCGACCGACTTTCCAATTTATTTACATAGATTATTTTTTTATATATATAAATTATTATTTAAGTTTGTTAACTTTATGAATTAAATTTTAACTTTATTAAATATAAAATGAATAATGCCTGAGTAAAATTAATATTTTTTTAAACTTGTACGCTCTTTTATTTAGAAAATTTAGCTATCCGGAATCATGCCGAATAAAGAAGCAGTTACTGTATTTACAATAATTATATAACAAATCCTAAAAGTATACTTTTATAATTACAGACAAAGACGTAAATATAATTGAATACAACAAACTCAAAATGTTTGAGATATCATACAATTTTTTAGAAATCCTTGCTATTTTGTAATACGAAATTATTAAACAATTTTGAAAATTCTATTTTAATAAACTGATCAATAATATTTATTTTATAATAACTAAGGCAAAAACACCAAATCAGTTTTTATACTGTACTGTCAGATCTATATAGGTTTCATTATACTTATTGAAATAATTGAAAAAAATTATAATAATATACGTTCTCTATTATAATCTAACATATTTTTTGCAATATATGTATATATTGTACTCATATATTATGAATATCACTTTTTAATCATTTAATAAATAATTATAAAATTATATAAATAATTTTCAATTTCCATTAGTTTTTTTGTTAGATAGTAATTGAGCCCTTAGTATATATAAGAGCAAATATCTCTAATAAATAATATAGTTTTATATAGATTTTATCTGATATTAAACATCTGCTTCGCGGTTCAGCAAAATGTTTATTTTAATTTGTATATTTCTTATTGCAAATATAAGTACAGGTGTAAATGCAAGTTGTGATGATAGTATTATAACACCATATATAAATTTTATGTATTATACTGGGTATGTAACTATAACGATTATATATACTATAAAATATTATTTATTATTATTGATTATTAGGAATACAATAAACGAATACAAAAATTTTTCTTACAACTCAGCTCTATCAGTGCTTCAAGAACCAACATTTAATCCATCCTTACTAACAGTTTTTTATTTTCATGGATGGGCTGAACAAGCTCCACAATTTAATTATGATCAAAGTTTAATTATTATTGTTCCAGGTAATACGTAAAATAAAATTATAAAAAATACAGCTAAATTAAACCCAGACATTTAATATTTCAAGTGTTCCTTTACGGGCAGATAGATAAGTTTTTGTTTTTGGATAGATCATTGTCTAAGATATAGATAATAGATACGAATCTATGAAGATCAATGTTCAAATTAACCAACTTTTTTTAGACATTATTTGATATGGTTTTTGCAAAACTAGTACTGGCCGTACTTTAGTTTTGAATTTAACATATATATTTTTTCGATTTATGACAATTTCTTTTTCTATTTTAGAATTACTTAAAATTAAAGATAAAATTAATTTAATTGTAATGGATTACCAGTCTCTTGCTTTACGTTGGACAAATGAAACTGGCATCGTACCAGCTGATTTTTTAGTGTCGTATGGGTTAGCAGTGCATAATGCAACTTGCATGGGTACGTAATTTGTTTTTGTTAATATAATATTTAAATAGCGCTAAGAATGATAATAGTAAATATCGCAGAATATGTATAATAATAACAATATTTATTTAGCAAAATACAATAAATACAGTTCGCTTTGTCACACAAATAATTAAATGAATAAAATATATTAAGCGACGTATGACATTTTATGTTAATGTTGCTAAAACTTGTGTAATTGTGTATGAAATTTTCCAAAGAAACAATACATAAATTATAAGTCAACTAAATAAGGTAGTATAATCAAAGTGATGAAATCAAAAAAAAATTGTAATAAAAATTTAAAAGTTAGCATAAGTCAGTATTTAAAACTTCTTCTATTGTGTAAAAGCTATATTCTACAAGAATTTGTTTAATTTTACATTTAAATTTATCATAGTCTATTTTTTAATACGTTCAGGTATTTTGTTTTGTAATATAATACAATTGTACGTTGTTCCCGTTTTAAATTTGCTCGAATGCTAATTTGTTTCTTTCTGTCGTATTATATGAATGTATATCATTATTTTTGGTAAATGAATCTACAAATTGTTTATTTATTTATTTTAAATTTGTTATATGCTATATTTTACAGCAAATCCGTTACAATCGTTTTTTACAAAATTCGTTTCTCAGTGTAATTGCCTAAGTAATCTGCATCTGATTGGCTTCAGTCTTGGAGCTCAAATTATATCAGGAATGGCTAAAATTTTCACTGCTGGAAAGTTCCCACTCATTACAGGTATTTTTAATAATTAAAAACAAATTGTGCAGTAATATTTATATGAGGAACAATATTTAGTAACGATAATTTAATTTAGAAAAATATAACAATATTTTATGATATCTGTAGCGTGTGATCCAGCTGGACCAATTTATAATGCTCAACTTCAAACTCATTTGGAAAGTACTGATGCGATAAATGTTAATGTTATACATTCTGATGCTGGTGCAGCTGGCTATCCATTTCCTTGTGGTACTGCAGACTTTTGGCCAAATCGTGGAATTAGATCACAGCCTTTTTGTGATATAACTACAGATTGTAAGATTTTTAATATTTACTCAAGACAAATTTATCGACTGGATTATATTGTCATAAAATTTTCAATAATTCGTGTTTACAGAATAGAAAAGTTTATGATGTTTGATATGTTTGTGATTATGAAATATCAATATCACAACAATAAAAACAATTTTTAAAACGTAGATTTGTCGAATTATATTTAAACCAGGTTATAAACAATTATTTAAGAATTTTAAACTAAAAATTGGAAAAAAATCTTATGGAAATATGCGCTTAAATTTACAGTATTGAATAACGTATAAATTAGGATAAATATCTTAAATATATAAATAACTTGTACTTGTCCATATACAACACACTAATGCAGGTTTCTTGCTTTAATCTACTAAATTGGTATATATTATTTATCAATTTTCGAAAATATCATTTTTTTTTTATAAATAATAAATATTTAGCGCATTTATAAGTGAGCACTGAAAAATTTTAAATTAGCAACTTAATAACACAGATTTACTTTTCTAATTAATAAAATAATTAAAATAAATTTTTGTCAAAAATGACAAATATTTACGAAAATTATGGAAATTTTAGTTGCATGTAGCCATTACTGCAGTGTTCGTTATCTGGCTGCATCAGTTACAAATGCCCAGAAATATCCAGCTCAAAAATGCAACTTGTTAAATCAATGTAGTGATCCTATAGTATATATGGGATTTTGGACTAGTATTGAGTAAGTGAATAATTTTATAATGATGAGCTATTTTTTAATAAAATTTATTAAATTTCAGTGCTATTGGAAATTATAATTTGACAGCAATGTTACCTTAAATTAATATTTGTAATATGTTGCATATTTCAAGATTTAAGATTAGTTAATTTGTAAATAATTAATTATATAAATAATCATTGTATATTTAACAAAATATATGTATCTCAAATATTATTTTTTTTTTATTTAAGATTCCTGTTGTATTTTATCATTTAATGAAAATAATTGAAATATTTGTAACAATACAAGGGTATGGCACAAACCCTTTCCACTATCACAAATATAATTTACTCCAAATTTAAATGCAGACAAGCAACTCTAGCTTCATTCACATTTACGATACCTATCATACATACGCTTCTATGCCTTCTACTTGGAAACAATAAACACACTTGTTTTGTACTATCAAATTTAAATACAGAAATTTTGTTTATAAAATTATAACTTCCTTTAATGTAATTTGTACGAAAATAATAAATAAATAATAAATAATAAAATAATAAATTCTTTAGGTTGTAATTTTGTATTAATATTTATTAATAATCGACTTTCGACGTACTCATTTATAAAGAAAAAAATAACATCAATAAATGTGAAGATACAGATTTAAATAAAATTTAACTTCCTTTAATTAAAAATTTGACTTCCTTTAATTAAAAATTTATAAATTTTATGATATCTACTTACTTATTTTGTTTGCTAATAACTTGTTTCAATGTTCTGTTTATTTACTGTAAATGTCCTTTGTATCAGTTTTCCTGATGAAGATGTACGTTGAGTACGTCAAAACGTCGATTATTAATAAATATTATTACAGAATTACAACAAAAAGCCGTTTTATTTTAATATAATGAGGTCTAAAAAATTATTTACTATATTACTATTCGTATTGTTTCAGTAATTTTTGTTTAAATAAAAATTGTTTGTGCCACACGCTTTTATTTGATATTTGTTATTATAAACATATTTTTTCTGTCATTTACCCACTGACTAAAAATTCTTCATATATTACACAAAATTAATTTTGAAACTTAAACCAAGTTTTTTATGTTCTTATATTTGTTTAATTATTTCTGATATTTAAATATTACTGTATTAAACTAACTAATCACAACGTTGACAATGCATGCAAAAATAGTAATGGAGCTATATGAAATGTAGATCATATATGTATTTTTATATACATTTTACTGCCCAAAATATAATTAGTAAAAAACACTAATTATAGTCTAGAGATATAATATAATAGTCTAGAATCTAGATAATATATAGTCTAGACATATAATAGTTATTGTCCTTTATATTATTATAGCTTACAAAAAATGTATGAAATACACAAATTTAAATAAATTTTAGAACTTTGCCCTTTTAACATAACAACATAAATAATGTATTTATTTGACAAAAACATTTTTTTTTTTATTATAATATTGTGTTTTAGAAAATTTTCCACAAATTCTTTATGTAGCAAAAATAGTAAACAAATATAATAATAAACATGTTTCCAAAAAATATAACGTAATTTTTTTTGATAATATATATATTTCAATTTTATTTATAATAATCCAATAAAAAATTATCAAATTATGACACGATTTTCTGTATATATAAGTGCAAATATCTCTAGTAAAAATTATAGTTTCATATCAACTTTATTTGGTGTTGAATATATATTACAAAGTTTTTTATCATGGTTAAATTAATTCAGTTTTGTGTATTTCTAATTATAAATATAAGTACATGCGTACTTGCAGATTGCGATGATAGTATTATAA
This sequence comes from Clivina fossor, assembly GCA_963966155.1. Taxonomy (NCBI): domain Eukaryota; kingdom Metazoa; phylum Arthropoda; class Insecta; order Coleoptera; family Carabidae; genus Clivina; species Clivina fossor. The sequence continues at coordinate 287,011 of CAWYQG010000261.1, forward strand.
CACCCTACATAAATTTTATGTACTATACTGGGTAAGCAATTATACATACATACACAATCACACCATGTACCCATAAAGGTGTGATACAAGCTTATTTCACTTAAACGGAATTTACTTTCCGCCAAATATTCCTATCCACACAAGTAACTTTCGCTTTATCGAATTTATGATACCTTTTATACATTCAATTATAATATATTATATTTATGTTTTTTACTTACAAACATACATTTCAGAATATATTTGTTGTCCTTTGTTATTGTTAACATAGAACAAGAATATTTATTTTTAAGTTTACGAACATGAAACTTTTTTAAATATAATTTTTTTGTCATTAAAATCAAATGTACTTGTATGTATATAAGGATAGAAGGTTATGATAAGTAATAAGTATGAATAATACTCATAACATACGTGTAGAATACATATTGTTTCTACGACTATACAATATAAAATTATACTTTTTCTTTTAACATGAATGATATTTTAAAACAATTATAAAATAAAAATTTCCCTATATCACAAATTGTTAATTGGTCAAAAGGTTTTGATTAATAAATCAGAAAATTTATTAGTGTTGAGTTATGAATAACATTAATTATCGAGAAACGGATATGTAATGGTTATATTATTTGATAGAAATAGAAAGATTTTTTTTAACAAAACATTTGTATAATAATATTAAAATTTTCAGATTGGTACTTGATAAATGAAACACATTTGGTTCGTTAGTATCACAATTTTATTATTCCTCGCCGATTGGAACTAACCAAGTATTAAATAATAATTTTTATTGTTATTTTCAATTCTTATTAAACATTTGTATAAGTTATGTAAAGAAACTTAAAATATGTGTAAACACTAGCTATTTTTTGAATAAGTACTACATAACTTTCTTACTTATTTACCGGTTTAAAATTTAAAAAGTTTTTAGTTTTGATATGTCTTATTAATTTTAAATATTTTTTTCACTAGACCAACAATAAATGATTACACAAACTTTTCCTATAATTCGGCTGTGTCAATAGTTAAAGAACCGACATTTGATGCATCATTACCGACTATTTTTTATTTTCACGGATGGGCTGAACAGGCTCCACAATTTAATTCCGACCAGAGTTTAATTATTATCGTACCGGGTAATACGAGTATATGAATCACTGATATTTTTCATAGTTTAGTACAATATAAATATTTTTTTTAGAATTACTAAAAATTAAAGATCAAATTAATTTAATTGTAATGGATTATCAGTTTCTGGCTTTACGTTGGACAAATGAAACTGGCATCTTACCAGCTGATTTTTTAGGATCTTATGCGTATGCTGTAGAGAATGCAACATGCATGGGTAAATATATTTATTTTTGACTTTACAAGTCTTGTTCATATTTAAACTAAATAAAATAATATATAAATAGGGTAAATTATTTTGCAAACAGTGTGTAGATATATAAACACTGCGTAATAATTATATATCCAGTATTTAAATTTTTTTTAAATAAAGTTTTGTTTTTTATATATACGTCTATATATACACTAAAACATTTTTTGATATCATTTATTAGCTTAAAAACAAAATACATATTATAAAGACTACCCAATCAAAATCTCTAGATGAATCTGCGGTCGTTCTTTGGCTGAGTGTACATGCAATTTATTTAAAATTAATTATATATTTTAATGCGTTTTGTTCTTAAAAATATTAAACAGTTGGTGCTAGTTTTGATTTAAAAAAAAATCGCAATACAGTAAATTAGCATTAATTCTATATAAAAAATTAGATTTTTACTATTGTTTGTGAAGTTAAATAATTATAGAAATAGAAAATTACACAAATATAGATTTTACCATTGCGCATTGACGAAATGCAAAATTTTATATTAATACAATAGATTTTAAAATATTTTTGACAATTTATATATTTTATATATATATATATATATATATATATATATATATATATATTGAATAACTACGTATAAAATTATTATATTTTTACAGCAAATCCTTTACAATCATTTTTCACTAACTTTGTTCTCCAATGTAATTGTTTACAAAAACTTCATCTGATTGGCTTTAGTCTTGGAGCTCAAATTATATCAGGAATGGCTAAAATTTTCACTGCTGGAAAGTTCCCACTCATTACAGGTATATTTATTAATTAAAGGCAAATTGTGTAGTAAAATTTTACTACAGGAAAATTACCTCGCATTACAGGTATATTCAATATCAACAAAAAATCTCGCAATAAGTGACATTTGTCTAAATAAATCATTGAAACTATTTCATTTTCTTTATTCTCGCATTAAATGTTTCTTAAAAAACGAAATCATTACTCCACTACAATATAAGCCTCATATATTTTCCACTTCAATGGTCAAACTGGGATCCTATATCTAACCTTACCTTGCTTCATCCACCGCGAACTTTCGGCAACTCTATTGTTAAAAGAAACAAAAAATATTTATAATAATAAACTAAAATCATAGTAATGATGATTTTATTATGTTTTTTATTATGATTATGTTATTTTTATAGCATGTGATCCAGCTGGACCAATTTATAATGCTCAATTAAAACCTCACTTACAATTTACTGATGCGACAAATGTTAATGTTATACATTCTGATGCTGGCGCAGCTGGTTATCCGTTTTCTTGTGGTACTGCAGATTTTTGGCCAAATCTTGGAATAAGATCACAGCCTTCATGTAGTTTAACGACTGACAGTAAGATTTTAATTTGTTATATTTAATAAAGTTCCTAAAACCATATTATCGGGTATTTTATAGATTTAAAATATTTATCATATTAAAAGAATAATAATAAAAATAATTAAAAATAAAACGGCTTTAGGTGATAGTTAACAGTTAACAAATATTAATACAGAACTATAACCTAAAGCCGTTTCATTTTAATATAATGAATTCTGAAAAATGTTTTACTATATTAATAAAAATAATAATAATATTTATAAAAAATAATTCTGCAATTTCATGCGCATCTTGTAAGATTCGTAGCATTACAAGATATTGAGTCTTTCTCTATCAAAAGGGAAATTATATTTACTAGAAAAAGACAAAATATCTGGTAACGCTGAACAGGATTACAGCATAAATTTCTTTAAATTTAAAATGTTTCATACCAAAAATGATCTTTATCTAGTTGCCTGTAGCCATTACTGCAGTGTTCGTTATCTTGCTGCAACAATTACAAATCCTCAAAAATATCCAGCACAAAAAAATAACTTGTTAAATGAAAATAAACCTATAGTATATATGGGATTTTCGACCAGCACTATGTAAGTGTGAAATTATAAATTTAATAATTAATTTTCTAATAAAATTTATTGATTTTAGTGCTAATGGAAATTACAATTTAACAGCATTACTTTGAAATATATTTTGTAATAAATTATGCATTTAGGTTATGTAAATAAATAAATATTTATAATATAAATTTGAAGATTTGTTTAATTTACCAAAAAGTCCAAAATTCACTAGTGCTTATCTTACAAATTAAAACTATAATAGCATTGAACAATGAAATATTTCTTGAGTATTTTCAAATTTATTAAGAAAATTTTTGTTTTTACTTTATTGAAAGTGAAATTAATTTTCTTATTCCAAAAAAAGCATCTAACCATATGTAATACTAAATACAACAATACGTACTAACTTATTATTTGAAACATAAATTGTTTTTTAAATTAGTTAAACATTTATATTCGTAAACAATAAAAAAATTATTATTATATATTTTTTTGTAAAAGTTCCAAAATACATTTTATATTTGTTTATAGTTTATTTTTAGTAAATATGACTGGTTTCGACATTTTGGTCATGCTCAGATTGAACTCTGTTTATAGTTATACACGATTTAGACTATGTTTAGAATTAAGTTGTAATTTAAATTGAAGTTAAAAATGAAATTAGCCTGCATGAATCCGATATTATACTACACATGTCCATAGACAGACAGATAGACTGAGATTACGTTAAATAGGTTCGTTCATAATTACCTTAACCCTTTCGCCTCTGACAAGATACACATGTCCCATTAAAGTTTCAAACATTAAAAAATATAAAGTATATAAATTGTATAACGCGTTGTCCCAACCGTATAGATATATTGTGATTGGTACTGCGCAATATACCTCGGAGGGTTATATATGTCCCATTAGTAATTTTACTGTCCCCATATGTTCCAGCAGTATTTTTAAAATCGGTATGTGTATATTTTTCGTTTTATTTTTATTAATATTGGGAAAAATAGGTCCAACAAAAACAATTAATGGGATACATATGTCCCGCAAAAATTGTTTCAGATGGGTAGAAAATTTTTTAATTTTTTTTTTGAAAAAGTGCTAACTCTAGTAATTTTAAAGGAAATAATTTATAATAGATATTTAATATCATTAAATAATTACTCCGTGGTGAAATTGTTAAGCCTAATTCAAGCTTATATGTAAATACCTTAAAAAATCTAAATTAGTATCTAAATTACAATACCATCTTCACTATAAATGGCGATCAGTAATAAGTGCGAAATATTAAACAATCTGATGAAATATATCGCATCTGTTGCATGCATGCTCAACACTGCATTACAAAATCAACATAAGGATGTAACAACAATGGTACTATTGTCCTGAAAACAGTACTGAAACGGCAAGTAATGACAGCCGTGTGCGACCACAACACAACTTACGTACCAACAAGTTTGCTAGTAAATCTTTGCTGGCTGATGTACACGTATCGGTTTGCAACCCGGGCTCCGGGGCCGAAGTTAGATGAACCATCATTCCAGACACGCTGACTTGTGTTGAGGCAAGGCAAACAAAATACTACAAGTTACGTGTCTGATGCTAGGACGTAGACCAGCTGATTCAGCACTAGCCAAAAATGCTTTCTATAAACACTTTTATTTTATTTATTAACTTTTGTTGTATGATTTATGTAATTGTGGTTTAATTTTAATCATTATAAATAATATTTAGCAAATAGTTAATATTGTAGCCATAATAATCAATAATTTTAACATGTTATTATTTTAATTTAAAATACTATAATTTTATTTATTATATTTATTGAAAAACTATTCCAATACAACTAAGTATAAACTGAATAAAATAAAATAAAACTTGAACGTATTGGACAAATTGTAAAAAAAAGTAATTTACATAAAAAATTAGTTAAAATAAACATTTAATCTGTTTTTCAATGTGTTTTTCTATTTATAAAGAAAAAATTTAAATAATAATTGAAATAATTATTTGGTGATTTTACTTGCAATATCGAAATGATATTCCATAATTAGAAAAAAATATTCAAATGAAAGTTATTTAGTATTATTACATATTATAGAGTAAAAATATAGGTAGTTGCATGTACCAAATTATTCGTGCGACTAGTTTTTTAGTTTTAGGATATTCTAAGGAAACTTTTGCATTATGTTTAAGAACTTCCCGGGAGACAGGACAAGTGGCCAGGATTTTTTGACAGGGGGCTTAATTTTGAAATTTGAAAAAAAATTTGACATAAAAATTCGGAAACATAGTTCAAATATACCTAAATAAAAAATTAAAAAAACCAGAAACGTTTGCTTCATTATTTCTCCATGAAAAAAATTCCCAAACTTTGCCTATTTTCAGCGCGTTCAGGTTGGTGTCCCCCGCCCTTAATATAAATATGTTATTTAATAACTGTCAAGTAAATTATTTTGACTACAGAAATATCACTCTGAAAACAAATTTTAAAAAATGTAACAAAAATACGAATTTCATTTCATATACATAAAATCTCAACAAATAATACATCTAGATTTGATTTTACCATCAAATATATAAAACATTTATTTTACGTGGTATTGTATTTGATTGAAGTAACCTAACCTAAGTTATTTTGTATGTTATAAGAACGATTTTTTGTTGTTTTGCGTGGCGCAGCAGCGTGGAGCAGCCGAAGTGGTAGCGAGCGGTAGAAAAGCGGCGGCGGTCTTGTTTCATATGCGCAACGCGCTTAAAATCACATTCCGTGGTTTCTGACAACATAATCCATTACTGAATAATGTATATTCCAAGCGGCTAAATCTAACTGCCGCTGCACGAGGCCCCGCGTTTTGTAATACCTTTACGTCTATTCTCATTAAGTTAATGCGAATGTTTTCGGATTTATTTCAGAATAAGAGTAATTTATATGGCTTCGTAACGCGCGTAATGACGAAGTGTATAACATTAATGCTACATGAATGATGCTTTGTGTGTGTGTATATGACAAAATAATACAGAAAAAAAAAACATCACAGCAGTTATTGTTATTCTATGTATTATTTTATATAAATTGTTTATTAAGCAGAACGAACATCAAAATAATTGTTCGACTATTACAAAAAATATTTTTGTTTTAAACTTTATATAAATGTTAATAATGCTTACGTAATATTTTTTTATCAGTCGTTATTTTTATTTAATTTACCACTGTCAACAGTTTAAAAAAACGTTTTTAGCACTTAATTCTAATTGTCACGTTTCACAAATTGTCAGTATTTTTTACAGTTCAGCAGTATGTAAAAATGAAGATATTATCAGTATAATTAAATTGAAATATATATATATATATATATATATATATATATATTATTATTGATCATTTTACCTAACCTAATATCTATGTCTATTACCTATTATGTAATTATACTGTAATAATTGCATGACCAATCAAAATTAACAGCAGATTGATAAGAGAAGCAATAGAAATTTATAAAGAAAAAATTAACATCTATCACTATGAAGGCACTGATTAAATAAAATTTGACTTCTATTAATTAAAAATTTATAAAAATTTTATGGTCTAGGTACTTATTTAAAAAAATAATGGTTGATATTATAATCTCAGTTATCTGGTGTTTTAGTTTATTTGTTTAATCCTGTTCGTATGACACTAACTTTGTCTTAAAATCGGTATTAGTTAAATCCAATTTTAAAACCGAGCTTGTAATATGAGTCAGTAGTTCCATTTTTAAATATTAAAAGTCCAAATAAAAATAATTTTAATTATTAGTACAAATTGTATATTTTTTCCATTCATTATTTTTTATATAATTTTAGAAAATTTAAATTACAAAAAAAAAACTTTTGCATACTTATTAAAATTAGTTAATTAGTATATTTCCTGATACATAATTATCAGCAATTTCAAATAACAAAATTGGTAAAATTAAATAAATTGTTAATTTATTTAAGTATATTTTTAAATTTTTGACAATAATTTTCAGAAATATTTACACAATTATAAAGTTAATATTTGCGAAATAGTAAAAACTAATGACATAATATATAAATTATAAATTTATATAGTTTTATATAATAAATAAAATTGCATTAACATGAATTTTAATTAATATAATAAAACTCTATACATGATGAAAAAACAAACAGTCATTCAAATCAAAATCAAATAAATTGGAGTATTTTTTGATATTTATATAATAATAATTTTATTGAAATATGCAGCATATTATATTTTGAAGAGATTTGTTTGTCATATCTCAAATATTAGTTTTTTATTAATTGACATGATTTATATGTATACAGAGTGTCCAAGATAACTTCTTATGCATGGGGATCTCCGAAACTGTTAGAGATACGACCTCGGTTAAATTAGAGAAAAGTTGTCCCATTAGTAGGCGAGTTTAGTCATCTTTTGTTTTTTCCAAAAAATTCCTTAGGTTACTAGATATAGACAAAAATGCAAATTTTGCTGTTTTATATTTTTGCTTATAACTCTCGTTTGCAAAACGCGACATTATTTTGGTTTGCACTTTCTTAAGACACTTTTTTATACAGAATTTCCAGGAGTAACCAAAGTTTTTGTACCATGTACCGTTTTCGAGATTTATGATGCAACTTTCATTTTTCTTATGTAACTAGTATTGCATTGTAGTGTCATTAAAAAGATTATTTTTTTCTCTTTCCAGTGATATAACATTGTCCTACTTTATTTTAAATAATAACATGGAAAATTTAAAAAAATCTGTTTTGCAAAGTAATAATTTATTTTTTTAGTTGAAAACTGAGTAGGCCATGTAAAAACAAATGAAATTGACATTGTTTTCGTTATTATTAAATTATTGGTTTTGCTTTTCTTTTGATTATTGTCTTAGTTAGTTAGTTAGTTTTATTGGAGTGCTTATTGAAAGAATTTTAATTCATGGAGAGGTTTGAAAATTTAGAGAAGTTTGAAATGCTTCATTGTTATATTCGTTGTCAAAGTAACGCAGTATTAGCCGCGGAAATGTATTTAAATTTATATCCTGAAAGAAGGCAACCCAATGTAGGGATGTATAAGATGTTAAAGATGAATTTGATTGAGTACGGTGCTTTTGTAAAACCAAAAAAGGACCGAAAACCTGCCAATGAAGAAACTGAGAATATGGTGTTGCAGTCTGTCATTGAAGAACCTTCGATATCCTTACGACAAATAGAACATAACATTAATGTACCAAAATCTTCTGCTCAATTAATTTTAAAAAAACACAAGTACCATGCATATAAGGTACACATATCTCAAGGTCTTTGGCCGGGAGACAATGAAAGGAGATTGGATTTTTGCGGATTTAGAAAGAGCGGTATTAAATACCTTTAATAGAATACCGCGTAACACAAGCTACGCTTAAGAGAACACGTATGTGCAGTCAAGAAAACGGTGGTTTATTTGAACATTTAATGTAATTAAAATATGTATTTAATAAATTGTTTTTTTTTGTATATAATTTCATATTGTTGTTTAAAATAAAGTAAGGCTCATGTTTCATTTGTTTTTAAATAGCCTACTCAGTTTCAACTAAAAAAATAAATTATTACTTTGAAAAATAGATTTTTTTAAATTTTCCATGTTATTATTTAAAATAAAGTAGGACAATGCTATATCACTGGAAAGAGAAAAAAATAATCTTTTTAATGACACTACAATGAAATACTAGTTACATAAGAAAAATGAAAGTTGCATCATAAATCTCGAAAACGGTACATGGTACAAAAACTTTGGTTACTCCTGGAAATTCTGTATAAAAAAGTGTCTTAAGAAAGTGCAAACCAAAATAATGTAGCGTTTTGCAAACGAGAGTTATAAGCGAAAATATAAAACAGCAAAATTTGCATTTTTGTCTATATCTAGTAACCTAAGGAATTTTTTGGAAAAAACAAAAGATGACTAAACTCGCCTACTAATGCGACAACTTTTCTCTAATTTAACCGAGGTCGTATCTCTAACAGTTCCGGAGATCCCCATGCATAAGAAGTTATCTTGGACACTCTGTATATGTATATATATACTCGTAGATTATTCGATAAATTCAAATAATATTTTTATAAAAATATCAAAACAAATATCTGTATTATATAGGTATGTGCATTATAAAATATAATACAAAACAAAAATAATAATAAATTTGAAATGAAAAGAATATAAATAATTTTGTTATTTGAAAAAATAATATTTACATTATATATATATATATATATATATACATACACAATCACGCCATGTACCCAATATGGGTGTGGCACAAACTCTTTTCATCATCCCGAAATCAGTCGCCTCCAAACATTCCTATCCAAACTAACAACTTTCGCTTCATCCACATTCATAACTCCTCTCATACATGCTCTTTTATTCCTACTACTTGGAAACTTTCGCTCACGCAAAACACTCTCAATCATACCACTCCAACTACCTCATCGGACGTCCACGCAAACGTATACTATATATATATGGTATATAATTAAGATTTGCTAGTTCCAATTCTCACACCAGAAATTAAGTAAAAATATTAGCTTATTGAAGAATAAAATAAAACGGCTTTAGGTTATAGTTCTGTTTTAATATTTATTATTTATTAATAATCGACATTTCGACGTACTCAACGTACATTTTCATTATTTTAAATTATTAATAAATATTTATTATAACAACTAGTGTAATCATGATAACTAAAAATAAAACTGCCTTGACATAATATACCACCTATTTACAGAATTATATATATATCATAAAAATATTATCGAAAAATATTATAAATAAAAGTTGTTAGTTATAACTTGTTTAGCAACTTTTGTTAAATAAAATCTTTAAAAATATATCTTCTCTGTTGCGAAATATTCGTAAAATACATAAAAGTGACATCAGTAAATTACCACTTTCGGTTGGCAGATATTTACCAAAAATTAATCAAATTAAGAAATTCACCTACGAACATTATACATGAAATTTTTTTGACAATCCGTTTAACTAATTTTGCTCTACACATGTCTATAGACTGACCGGCAGACAGACATCAAGCTAAAAACAGTTGATTCGTGTTACTATAATTCTAATTCGTGCTTATCTGTAAAAATCTTGATATGTCAAATTTGGTATGATTAAAATGTCTCTTATCATATGTGATATGACGGTCAGTATAAATAGTGAACAGACCAATTACTATAAAACTCGCTAATAAAAGGAATTTAAAATTTTCTCTATTTTTAATTATTTATTATCCAAATTAAGTCTCTGTTTTTATATATGAACAGAAATTAATTACATCAAATTTTCTTTAACGCATGTGAGTCAATAACACTGAAATAATTCAAAATCAAAGAAGAAAATCCAGGGCCAAACTTTATGCAACCAAGATTAATAATCTTAGCGACTAATATTCATAAGTGTTGTGACAGCGTTATATATAGGGCAACGTGTTACAGACATTTTTCACCTTGAAATAATTAAGTCGGCATTAAAGCAATATTTATAAATATACCAGTATATCGCACACATGCACTACAAGATCACAAGTAAACAGTTCCGGATTCACCTAAAATTTGACTTAAAACACTCAACATTGTTGAGACCTCAAATTTTGAATACATACATAATATATTTGGGATCGCAATAGTCGAATTGCGGAATAACCAGACAAACAATTCAATTTTTTCTTAATATTATTTTGAAATATTAAGTAAACAAAATATAAAAACATTTTTTATATTCTACTACCAACTTCATGTTAAATAAATATTAGAAAATGAAACTGACAAAATTATTGTACTTCAAATAAAATGGTAGTATTGTTATTATTAACCAGATATTTTATTCAGGTCTTTTTCTCCAAAGACCCGGATAATCGAGAATCTAATATACAACTCTTATTATTTTTATTAATCTAATATTGCAAGTCTCATTAAAATTAATTTTGATTGCATAAGGTTTTTTTTTCCGAAATTAAAATTTATAAAATCTAATTCGTAAACTATATAGTAGTATTTATTTTTAAGTGTACACATAAAAAATATGGATAGACTAGGTATAAATTTAAAACATTTTTAAGCAAATGTTTATTTATTTCTACGATGAAACTAAGATTTTTTTAAATATTTTATATGCATAATAATATAATTAATATACAATTAGTTGATAAATAATACATAAATATATATGTATATAATAAAATCAATTTTATTTTGACATCTACTATCAACATAAAAAAAAATATTTTAACAAGCATCTTAAAAAAAATAGCTTTTAAAAATGTTTTCAGTACTTTAATAATCCTTTATATTTTTTGCTAATTATTATAAACCCTTAACTGGTCATGAACCGTTTTTGAGACTTTTTCGTGTATAGGTGCTAGCCCGCTCTCAAATCTATATTTTACAGACGACAGGTAAATATTTATATACAAATAATTCACATAATTAAAATATTTTCACAAAAATGGCAGATTTATTTTTGACATTTTGAATGAATTATCGATTGTTTATTTCTGATCTTGAAATTTAATTATTTTTTACTTTTCAAATATAAATATAAATTTTTTTTTTTTAAGATCTATTGATAGATTTTAAAATTTGAACAACACAACTTGAAGTCAGTTTTTTACTGTAATAATTTTAGCTTGTTAATATAATATATTTAATCAGTATCAATATTTCACAAATAAAAAATAACGAGAATTTATTAGTTTTACTTTTGAAAACTTTTCCATTATAATTTGTAGATTAAGCCTACAGGAAAAAAATGATAAATCCGGCTCTGCAAAACACACAAAAGTGTTCTCGCGAGTGTCAACTGACGAGAGCAAATGCCTCCGTATACCGCAAAACCAACAGATGTTCGGGTTCGGTTGTCTAAGTTTGGGGACGCACGATGTGTAGTAGCAACACGCGGCGGACGCCGTCGTCGGCGGTAGTTCGGTCGGCATGACTCATTTCTCTTACCTTTCTCGAGTTTGGCGTCGCACACGGAAAGCTATACAGGCAGGGTATACAGTCGCCGTTGCTCCAATGAATCATTGCTTTACTTATTACAGGCTTCCGCACGCGCACGCCGGATAAATATAGATACATTGTCTTACAAATAACCTTACCTCTAACCGCACTGTTTTGTCAAAATTCTCGTCTCTCATTTTGTTTTTTTTTTATTTTTGTTTTAGCGTTTAAAATAAACGGAAGATTGTTTTGTGTGATATATTGTTTATGTATTATGTTTTCTCTACTAAATATAACCTCATCCAGAGTATACTTTATCTCTACGTTTTAGCATTACGTTTTAGTGCCAGTAGTTCTAAATCGAGTTATATTTTACATTACGTTACATGAATTTAACATATTTGCAATTTTAAACTTTAATTGCAATAAAACTAACTTCGAAAACTAAAACTATAGAGGTGAAGAACTAATTGCTTTTAAATTGGTAGTATGAATTAATTTCAATAAGAAATAAAATATGGTTTTTATTATTTTTTATTATATATTATACATATATATTAGAGTGGTCCTTGAAAAAAAAATTTTTGCAGACCGGACAGAAAAAGATTTTTTGGTATGAGAAAATAAGAAAAAAAGGCATATAACATTTTTTAATCACTATTTGCTGATGCCTCAAACGCAATGAAGTTTTTAAAAACGTTATTTATTGTTATTTTCTGCCTATTTTGGAAAAATAATAACAATGTCGTTTCAGATGTTTGTAAATTTTCGCATTAACGAATCTGACATAGAAAACCGAACAAAATAAGCATTTTAAAATTTATTAAACTAAAAGAAGTATTAAACTACGTTTAATACTGCGACGGTACGGGTAAAAAATAGACAGACAATAGCAAAAAATAACGTTTTTAACCTTCGGATGCCCAAGACATTTTTTGTTACATTATCTCCCAAGATGGGGTCAAATTTGACCCCACTTATTTTGTAAGAATATTTATTTAACTCAAAATAAATCCACTTGATCTGCTTAATTATACTTTATTAAACATATTTTTAATTACATTATTATATTTATAGGTTATTGCAGCATTCTTTACATGTTTTTTCAATTTTTATAACAACATGCTCTTTACAAAAAAAATTATTACAGCACTGACATTTATTTGAGTAATCACGCTAAAAACTGTAATATTTTTGGTTTTCTACGTTTTTATACAATTGCTACTACACAAAAACATTTTAAATAACAAAACAGTTACATACAGTTAAAAAACTTCATTGCGTTTGAGGCATCAGTAAATAGTGATTAAAAAATGTTATATGCGTTATCTGCAAAATTTTTTTTTAAGGACCACCCTAATATATATATATATATATATATATATATATATATATATATATATATATATATATATCATTTTAATTAAAGTATTAATAAAACATATTTTACAGAACAGATCTATAACATTACAGAATGTTCTGTCTGTTTCAAATAAATAAAAATATTATAAGAGTAGAAAATTACAAATTATTCTGTAGTGCTTTAGGCTGTTCGAATACTATCATTATTTACAATATTCTACAACCTTTACTGGCATTCCTGATATTTCAAATATCTTATGCTTAAACAGTAATAGATTTCCATTACCAATTAGCCTCAATACATTAAGTAGACAATAGCTCATTACTTATCAATTAAGGCTTTTATCACCGATACTATCAAATCATTTGATGTACCGTTTGTTCCATATATGCTCTACATATGTACATTTAAACCATCGCTATCACTTTGCGCAAGATCTTTGCCATCAATGTATCATCAGCACACAAACACACACACAGTGGCAAGCCATCAGTTTCGGCACCTTTCCATTTATGTGATTTAATCAGCACCGTTTCAAAGTGACACTTAATATGTCTGCGTGCGCTAGGACTTTTGACATACTACCAGGACCCAAATTGACAAACCCGTCGCTCAGACACACTCTACTTGCGGATGAACGAGCAATCGTCTCTCTGTTCCGTTAAAACAGCGTTTTCCAACACTAGAATATGATGCTTTTCAAATTTGTAGTACTATTATCACTGTTTTTTTTTTCATTCAAATACTAAAACTTTATTTTCGGTCAAATTGAGTTATTTTCTTATTTTGACAATATTTTTTTTGTTTTCTATCTATTTTAACAATCGTGGATGTTATAATTTTAATAGTTTCGTAAATATAAATTCTAATTGGTTCAATATTTTTACTATATACAATTCAGTTCAGAAACTTTACACATAATTTTCTCAAAAGCAAGGTTTTGTGATATGGAACAAACAAGTAATCGACTGACGATATTTATAGCGGCTTCCAATACTACTAGAATAATCCATCTATTTTATATACATACATAATAAATTTTATCTATCAATCGTTTTTCTAAAAAAAATTGGAAAACTATATCTGGAGAATCTGTGATTTCTATTATGAATAAACATTTTCAACTGTAAATTGATAATTTTATTATATACGCTAATAGAAAATTATTTTATTAATGTTTCTTTAAAAAAAAGTAAGTCATTTGACTATAATTAACGCCATAACGCATATTTTTTTTGCAAATTTTCGATAAAAAAATCACTTTTTTTCCTGAAGTGTACGCTAATTTCAACGCGTTCATTAGTAATAATAATAACAGTTAAAATGTTATATACGTGCGTACAGAATATTTAACATAATAAACTAAAAACTAAATAAATATTTTTGTTTTTAAATTAATGAACAAAAATAGCGCTGCTCATGATGTACACGGGCATGTTAATTAAAACATTTCTTAGAAAAGCTGTATATCCGCACTCTCTATATTCACGCTCGTATCTCGTCTGAGAAACATGCACATTCAAATTTTATGCATAAATAACTATTTTCTTACTTGATTTTCTTTTCATCTGCGATTATTTGTTTTATAATATACGATAAGCTAAGTATTGCAGCTCTAAAACTTTGTATTTAAAAAGACATAAATTGATTTTAATAAAAGCCGGTATTTCAAATTTTTATATAGATTTATCTTTAAAATAATTTCAAAATCAGCCAATAAAATATTGTCATTAATTCAGAAAATACAGGCCCGTATTCTCACTTTAAATTTTTGACAAAATTACTTTTGATTTTTATTTAAAATTACTTATTAAGTAAATTTAATTAGTTTATTTAAATTTTATAATATTGGATATAAAAAAATATATCAAAAATTGAATTATTACTCATATTTAATAAAATTTATTTTAAAGTGAAAAATAAAAGCACTTTTTCATAAATAAAAGAAGTGGGTATATGAGCCATATATTTTTGACTAATTCTATATAATATTTTACTTATCTTAAGAATAAATAAAAAATACCAATACTGGTTCATAAATCTAGATCGTAACAGTTCTGCTTTCTTCGCCAATGTTACTTCTAAATAATATTAGCTGTATTCTTTTTATCAAAAAATTGACTCAGCTCAGTTGGCAAGTAAAGTAAGGTGAAACGAAGTGAAGTGAGTTGAGTTGCTTTATAAAAGAACAAGATATTCAAACTCTAGCAAGAGAACATGAATAACTGACAAAGATCGAAATACTTTGACACCTTTTTTGACGTTTGTTATTCTAATCAATCATAAATTTGTGAATCAAGAAATACATCTTTGATAAATTTTACATTAATTTTTAAATTTAAAGGTCAAATATTATTCAATCATTCAATTTCGTATAAAATTTTTCGTCGTTAACCTTAAAAACAGCAAGATTGACACAAACTTAACCGCTACTACTAAACTCAGTATCATCTGAGTATCTCACTTTATTTTGTGATTATTTTGCGGGTGCAGCAGAATCGGTAAGGGGGGAAGGTATCCAACTCAGTTTGTCGTAGCTCAGTTAAGATAAAAAGAATAAGAATTATCTTGAGTTGATCTGAGTTTATCTGAAGTGAGGTAAGATCTCAGTAAATTTTAGGTAAAAAGAATACAGCTACTATTTTGCTGTAGTATCAGATCAACCATAAATATAGATACGTAATGCCAATACCTAATACATGGATTGTTTTGTTATATACATTAAAAAATGATAGAAGTAGCGTTTGTATACATTTTGTATGACATCTTTATATATTTAGAATAAATTCACCAACTAATAAAGAAACACTGAAACAAATGTAAACACTGAAGCCTGTTTATAATCAAAACTTCTCTTACTGATTAATATAATAAAATTGTATTTTGTGTTCTCCATTTATATCTGGTTGTTCTGATGCTTAACTATTATTTAAAGTTTGAGAAATGCTGCGACAAATGGCAGAGCAGCCCAATTTTCCCATTCAATCGTGTGCGAATTAAGCGCTTCGGGTTGGCTTGCACCATTCACGTTAGGAAGCGTTAAGGAGATAAAGCAGGTGGCTAACGTACATATACGTCCGCCGCACTTCGTACCGAGACGGATCGTAAGCCGTATTGGATGAATCGAAAATCGGATTTGTTCATTAGAAGTTTTTTTTTTGTATCCGAAAAGTACTCAAATGCTTTTATGATCACTGTGTTTATAAAAGCTTTGTTGATCTTTATTTTATTTATTTTGCCGTTGAAGTGTGTTTTAAATGTATGTGTAAAGAATTGTTTAAAGTATTTCATTAATTTCTTTAATATGTGTTTAAAAGATAAGAAAATATGTAAGTCACACGGCGATGTTGACTCAAAGTAAAAAATATTTTAGAAGGGAAAAGCAGTAAATGATAATATTAATGAAAAAATATTTTGTTTTAAATAGCATATCATATGAATTAAAAAGTAAAACATTTTTAGTAAATAACTTGAAGGTGTAGGTAATTCTGCGTGGCCGTCCAATGGGAGTGTTTTGCCTGAGCGAATAAATATTTCCTAATAGTAAAAATCAACTAAACTACTTTATTTCTTAATTTATAAAAAAAACAACGCAAATGCGCTATTATATTTTTTAACAAATTTTTATTGTGTTTTCACAAGCAAATAGAACTGAAATATAAAACGTAATTTATTAATAAGTAAGGTGGTTTGAATAAGCCTTAATAATAATAATAATAATAAAAATAAATCAAAAACTATGTATTTGACTTACGTCACAATCATTTTACGATTGAGTTATTGGAGTAAAACACAGCTATAAGTTGAGAACTTTCTGTATGGAGTTACGATTTATCAATACAAAACATCAGAATACTAAAATTATTGAAACAAGTTATTTGTAAAACTTTCTTTATTTCTTTTTTTTTTAATGTTTATTTCATGTAGTTTGCTGTAAACTTTAAAATACCATACTACAAAAAGTTATACGTGTTTAAAATAAAATATAAAAAATAGTACAAATGCTGTATAAGATTTATCAAATGTAAATTTCTATTAGTTTTTTATTTATTTGAAAGTTTGTTTATCGTAATGTAAACTCTATGAAAATATACTATAACTAACAATATTTATTTTGTTTTAAATAATATTATCCACCAAATCCAAAATTAGCCTGTAAAAAAACGCCTCCACATAATAAATTTAAGTTAAAAACATTTTATTTAAAAAAATAATAGTATAATAATTACATTTTTTTTACAACTTTAGAATATAATAATAAATATGTTTTATTGACAGAATTTTCTACGCTGTTTAAATATTTTATAATCATGTACATATCAGCAGATAAAATATGCAAATAAAAATACATTCATTTCTTTTGAATGTCTAGTGAGTTTACACAATAAAACCTATTATATTTTATCATAAATAAAAATAAAATTTACATTAGTAACAGTAGTAATAATTATATTTCAAATTTAGTTATGGAAATTTAATAGAATAAAATTAAAATTATAAAGAAAAACGTATTTGTCGTATTTTTTTTTATTAGCTATATTAATATTTAGGAAACTTTTGTCATTAAATGTTTAAAGTATAACATTATTTGTCAAAAGAATTTTTAATGTTTTTTTTGTGCTACAGTTGTTGAACAATAAATATTAACTATTAATAAGATGATTTTTAAAAGTTATTTTTTAGAAACATTTGCTCTTTAATTCATATGCTATGCTATTTTAAAAAACAATTTTTTTATTAATATTATCATTCACTATTTTTTCCTTTTAAAATATTTTTTCTTCGGATAACATCATAGCAATGTTGGCTAAATTTTATTCGATAATTTTTAATCTACAATTTAAAATAGATGACCAGTTCATTTACTATATTTTGATCTTTTTCATTAATGTCTACTTATTTTCAAATTTGTATTTGTCAATAAACAATCATTGAGAGACAAATTCGCTCATAATCCTAATACAATTTTATCTAAATCATTTAGCACATGTGAATTCGTAAATTTCCATAACAACTCAAATAAAATACAAAACAATACAATAAATGTTTACAAACAAATGCAGCTACATTGCGCCTCGAAGCGGTGAAAAAAAAAAACCCGCCAAGTTACGTTACTAACCACAGCAGAAGACGATGCTGATATAAAACTGAAACAAATATAGCCGCTAGTCTTGTCTCGGGTATGCGTGTACGAGTACGAGCAGTCTCAAGCAGTCGGAGACAGGGGAGCTCTTACAACGTTTCGGACTCCTGCCATTTGAAAGTCAAATGCCGCTCGAATGCTTTCATTATTCGGGCGTGCTTGGCTTTTCTGAAATATCGTAGCGCTATACTCTTTTCAGTAAGCGCCTTGCTTTTCGGCTCTAACCCCAAAAGAAGCGACTCTGTTTCATATGTGTGAGTCTCTCTCTCACACTTTCTCTCTCTCTCTCTCTCTCTGTGTGTGTGTGTGTGTGTGTGTGTGTGTGTGTGTGTGTGTGTGTGTGCAAGGAGATATTCCATTCCGGAAACCTAATTTCATTTCGCCTGAGACAAAAACATATATTTTCTTCTACATTCTATCATTTAATGGCTTTGTTAAACGATCCCTGCTCCTACTACTGCCGCCAGGACTCTCTTCTTTGGCTTCGGACGGAAATGTTATATTGCTTGAAACTGTACAGGTTTTCATATTACGTTTTTTACTTGTATTATGTAACTGCAGAATTTATTATTTAAATTGAAAATGTACGTAACGTTTCATTAATTATTTTAATCTGTTATTTACATTATGATTATTTTTATTTATTAGTTTTGTCTTTTCTTACTATATTTTGGATATAGAATTGGGTCATATAATATTTCTAATATTAAATTTATTAAATTTCCAAAAGGCCACAAAATTAAGCTGAAAATTTAACAAAATTATTATTATAAATATTTAATAACTCTTCATCGGAAAAACCCAAACTATTTTAAAATTATTATATTTTTATATATACGTACACAATCAGGCGTGGATCCAAGGGGGGGGGGGGGTCATGGAGGTCATGAACTTCTCAAATACACAAACAGATACATTACTTTGCAACTTTTAATTTTCGAATTGTAATGTATTTAAAATTTAGATTAAAAATTTACTGAAAATTTTAATAGATATTTAACGTTCGTATAATTTAAATTTGGCAAATACGAAGCACGAAGCTTAAAATTACTAAATACATCGTGAGTGTGAACTTTTCAAAATTTATTCATATGTAAAATGACACATAGTGAGTTAGATGGTTATAAAATCAATGTGTGAAGACGACGGTAACAGCGACGAAGAGCGAACGATGCGACATCTGGTGTACGAACTCATAACTCAGTGTTAATGTCAGTTTGCGAGCCATATTAGTCCTCAGCAATGACTATTTTATGTCCTGTTATTGAATTTCGAACACGTCGTTTTACATTTCGGTCACTAGAACCCGGGGCTGATATATGACACAGCACACTAGATCCCTTGCTAGATAAAAATGTCCGCTTCAGCTATTACCTAGTTCTAATGCAGTTTTATTAATGCAGTAAGTGCAAAGTTTAAAATTTTACATCACTAAATTAGTTTTGCTCTAGTATTTAATGTTTTATTATTAGTTTTGAATTATATTAAACTATTAAAATACTATCAGGTGAACCATTTTATCAGTGACGAGAATGGATACTTTTCTCATTAATGAAAGCATTATTAATTTTAAAACTATTTGTTGTAAGAAAACTAAAATAGTTAAAATGTTACTAGGTGTGATAAAGTTGATAATGTTTCTAATAAACAACTATGATAAAATAGAGTATGCAGTAGAACACAAAAGGAGCAGTGTTTTATTTCATCCCTTATGATTAAGGGGTAGTTTTAAGGGGTACGTGTGAGTTATTACGTCATATTTTTTCTAATTTGCAATTATTTAAACAAAATTCTTAAAAACATGATTCTCCTGACTATTCTACGTAAAAAAGGTACACTTGTTATATTTCGATAAATATTACCGTTTTCGAGTAATTTAAAGTTAAAGTAAACGTGCATTTTTATGTAAGTGTTGAAAAATGGTTTTTATTTCACCCCTTTACAAAGTTGTATCTCCCTTATTATTGAGTTTTGGAAAAAAGTGTATATAAAAAGGTACCCTTATTTTTGAACGTACTATCAGCTCTAGCAATTACGGTACATAATTCTGGACCACCCTGTATATATAAACTAATAAAATATTTATTTTAATCAATAATAATATTGTTATATTTTTTATTTATTTCAAAATACAACAAAATATAACTTTTTACTTAAAAATTTATTTTTTAATTTGAAAATTTTAAATATATAACATTTTATGACATTTCGTGCTGAGCGTAGAGTATCCCAAAACATCGAATATCATGAAACAAATTGCATAGAAAATTTTATCTACGACCTCAAATTACACAAACAAAAATGTTTTTATAAATATATTTTTTCTAAGCAAATGTAATTTAAAATATCATAAAAAAAATTATTTTAATTTATTTATTTTCATAAAATATCGACAAATAACAAACCGCTAAAATACAACTCTCGTTCACTATTTACAGATTAGAGCTAAGTTATTGTTATGGCCAACAAATGAATAACATTGAATAAGCATGAACAGTTTTAACAATTGTCAAATAATTATGTAATTTTAATATAAGTTTCATTATTACATTTTCTGCACTTAAGAATAATATAAAATTACTATTTTTACTCAAATATTGTAAATTTAATATATATTCTATTTAATATTTCAATACTCCAATTAAATATATTTTTAAGTACGTATAACAGTAATTCAATTTTTTAAAAATAAATTTCACAAAAATACTGAAAAATTTCCGTTTTAATGTACTAATACAATGCTTTGTTGCAAAAGTAAATTTTAAAAATCTCCGAATATATGAGTCTATATGTAGTAAAATTTTGGTGATAGTCCAATTTAAAAGTGCATCTGCGTTCAGTAAAGCTGTTTTCCGTTTTCATATAGGACATATAAGTGAACAAAATCCGATATTTATTTTAGAATCTGGACCCAAATATTGTTGAAGCATGGAAGAACATATCCTAAAAGAACGCCATATACGATATATATGTATATATATAAATATATATATATATATACGTACGATATATATATTGCAATACTTCCAAATGCAGTAGTTTATATCTGTGTTTTGGAAAATAGCCAGTGACTTTCAAATTTATCATATAGCTTTCCACATACATTTGATATTTTTAAAGTACATCTTCCTGGCTTCTACTGTAACGTTTCAAAGTAAATTAATATTTAACGTTCACCAGTTTCAAGTTCTGTAACACTGGCTGACTGTATACTTATTATCTTCAAATATTTCTTCAAAACATTTTAAAAATTATTCACAACGTTTTTGACTCATATTACAAATATAAAATATTTTAAAAATTACAAATTTTTTTCGTTTTATTCAAAAAGTGTTTATACTTAAAAAAGCTTCTAAAACAGATAATTTTGATATATCTCATAAAATAAAATAAATTAACATTTAAAAACAGTTTTGATTCCAAATAATAGTTACGTTATCTTATTTTTGTTGTTTTTAAAAAATGTTATTATATATTAATTAAATTACTTATCATCTTGTATTAGGTAAATAAATTCTAAAACATAAAAAGATTCTTTGTGGAAGCAGTAAAGTTTAAAAAAGATTACCTAAATAGCAGCAATACAGTGAGTGTTCAATTCAGAATTCATCTGTACTTCCATTTAATTTGAAAATCTCTTTTATATGATCGGTTTACTAAGTAAAGGCAACATTGTGTTTCCATGATACACGCACATGCCACAAAAGGATGTCGAAATATCGCCTTCGGAGTCAAGTCTATAAAAACGAAATTCGAGCGAAGACGTTGTATTCTAATTCGGTCGGTATTCGCTTTGTTCGGCATCCGCACCGAACTGAAGCTGGAAAGTACCGCTGAAACAGAGCAGCAGCCAGAGGGGTCGCGCGACCACACTTATTTGCTCCGACGTGCAGTAAATTACACCAAGTAGCTCATTTAATTATCTAGAAATTTCGGTAAATATTTTGTAATTTTCACCACGTTGTTCTTACTGCTCTTACCTGACTTGATCTAGTCTAGTCCGTTAGTCGAGAACTTTACGATTTATGACAGATATTTACATTTTACAGTTTTTTATTTACATCTTGCTTATTTGCTTTACTAACATTTTGTAAAAAAGTAATTTATAAATAATTGATTTTAGACTTTACATATACATATAATAGTAGTGTATGTTAATATTTATAAATAATAAAAAACTAATTATTTATATATATATATATATATATATATATATATATATATGTAAAATTTTAAAAATAGTAATTTGTTACAAACAAATTGTTTCAATTTCAAATTTTCGTAAAATGAAATAAATTAAATATTATATTAGTTAAAAATTTAAACGTACGTATACATGTAAAGTTTAATACAAAATTGATTCAATAAAAAATTTCACAATTTCAATTGGTTAAATTGATATAAATAATTGAATAGTAATTTTCACAATGTTTATTAAATATTATATTGCAAATTCATAGAATTTATATTACAATTTATAAATTATTCACTATAGTTATTTATTTGATAAATATGAACAAATTGTTAATTTATAAAAATAAATTGAAAAAATTTATTGCAATAAACATAATTATTTTATAATTTAAAAGTTTAATTTTTCTTGTTCATCTCATGTAAAATTATTTATGTCTGATAAAATTTGCACTAATATAGATAGTATTTAAAATTATACACACTGTTAGTATATTATTCAATAAATTACAATAGACCTACTGTGTCAATGTTTGTTGTTTATTCAGTTCGTAGTTACGTACATATTATATATGTAAATGAGAAACCGCTGCTTCATTTACGACGGCGTTTTGCAGTAAAACGCAAGAGAGTTAATCGAACAAATTTAATATGTTTCAGAATAAGACCTAAAATATTTTTTTACAATAGTTGTAAATATTTATTTGTGACAGAGTATAATAAACTACAAAGAAAAGTACTTAATTTTATTATAATACTTTAAATTTTATTTATCATTTAACTTCTAGCATTATGCTTTTAACTTTTAAACTACTCTATAAAAGTATGAACCGTACTTGAAATGCATTGATTACATAGTTGTATTTTTCCTTTATTTTTATTTTTACGGCGGCTTCAATATTGCCAACACATTGCGGTGTTAACCATCTTTCTGGTTTGATCAACTTTACACCCTGCTGTTAAATTTCTTATCTGAAATATGTATAGTATTTTTCTTCTGATTTCAGACCATATTATCGTAGCGTTAAGATTATATACGTCTGATTTCGTGACTGCATAAATATCGTTTTTAATTCTCTGACAGCATGTGATTTTTTTCGACAGTTTTATTTATTACAAATGGAAAACAGATTTATTTTTATGATATATGACAACATGATTACTGACAACCCGATATTATATAGTTGTTTTGTAAATTATATGTCATTATTTTTAGTTTCAATTAAAAATATGTAAATTGATATGATTTTATTAATGTTTAAATAATTTATATGTTTATAGTTAACATAACTATGTAAATATATATGAATTTACAAAAAATATATTGCCAATAAAATTGCAAATTATATTATATGTAATTTAATTAATAATGTCATTGATATTATTTTTAATATATACATAATTTTATCGTAAATTGATATAATTTTAATTTAATTATCATAAAATCAAAACTGCTTTTATCAAATGTAATTACAAAAAAGATAAGTATATACGCATATACACTAGCCGGAAGTATTAATATCATTTCCGGTATAACTCAAAATCAACTTTTCAAAAAATAAATAATATTTTTTTTTTCGGCGAACCCTTATATAATTGTTCTACTTCTGTTAAGTTATATGTTTATTATATATGTGTAACCTAATAAGCAATATTATCAATAACTCATAATAATTCCTGACCCTCCAATTACGTTAAAGACAATCAATTTATTTAGAGATAAGACTGTCCTGATAGGTGAGGCGATGTGGCGACCGCCTCAGGGCGCCGAGTTCTAGGGGCGCCAGAATTAAATCATTTTAACAAAAATTTAAAATGATTGGTTTAGCAATATATATTACACAAGTCTTAAGTGGCATCCGAGTCTATCATGCATAAGTTTTTGATATTTAATTTATTCAATTAAAAAACTGTAGCATTGCAAGTTCATTATGTCTAAATTGCACATATGTGGTCAAATAATTACTTATTTTTTTGTATATTAATGACAATGTTTCAAATTATTTTAATTTCATGCGAAAAGCAAAATTTTAAAAAATAATTAAACTATAACAACTCCCAGAAAATCAAAGATGTATGATTATATATCAACAGAATAGGATAATAAAAATTATATAATTTTCATTTAAACCCAATTTTTATACTAAAAATATCTTGGGAAAAAATATAATATATAATTATAATTTGTCTAAAGCGCCAAAATTACTGGATACTACCATGGTTATAAAAATATTGTTTTGTAATAATTACGAAAATATTACCCTGCTATAGTAACAAATCATTAACAAGCAGTAGTATCCATCCATCTTGTACAGTGTATTGTTAATATTGTAAAAGAAAATGTACAGCAAATTTGACAGAAAACTATCTGAAAATTTGGCATCAAATTGGTAGTGTGCGAGCTTCGAAAGTTAATGCCGGTATCATACACCCGTATTCGTATTGTGTGAGGGTGAGAGATAGCGTGGCGCGCAATCAAATCAATTATTAACCATTTTTATTGATTTTCAAGTTGGAAACTCATGTTTCTATCTCGTGCATGTGTAATTAAGCTTTAAATTATTTAAACTCTGTCGGCTTGTCGAGACAAAAAAAAAACGCAAGCGAATCAAGCCAACAACGGATTGATGTTTATAGGTTGTGAGTGTGATCGAAGTTTTAAAACAGTAATTAGAGTAAAGTTTGCCCTTTACCCATCACTTCGGGTTAAATGCTATTTTGACCAGCCATGTAAAATTATTATCTAATTGATTTTTTAAATATAAAATTAAAAGTTCTTTACATAACTAAAATTATGAGTATTTTTAAAATAAAATGGTTTTAAGTTTAAGTTCTGCATTAATGTTTATTAATAATCGATGTTTCGATGAACTCAACGTCAGTCATCAGGATAAATGATATAAATGACATTTACAGTAAATAGAACATAGAAACAAGTTACTAGATTATAAAAATTTATAAATTTTTTAATTAATGAAAATTAAATTTTATTTAAACCAGTGCCTTCACTCTGATTGATGTCAACTTTTTTCTATTCTGCTTCTATTTCAGTAGATTGATAAGAGAAGCAATATATTAATGATACAAGAAAAATAACAATTACTAAGTTATTTATTATATAATTATACAATAATACAAGAAAAACCTAATCTAACCTAACCAAAATTAAAATGACTTTTAAACTTTATAAAAAGTTCTCAAATCGCGGATTCATTCACTGTTACAAATATAAATCTGTATTCATTTTGTAAAAACATAAAAATAAATAATAAATTTCATTATTTCATCATTAATTTAGTAACAATATTATGTGAATCAATATTTAAAAATAAATAAAAATACCAAGCTTAAATATATGATAATAAATAAATGTAATGATTTATCTAGCTAAAGTTATCTAAATAAGATACAACAACTAATATTGGTAATAAGTATCTGTCAATATTTTTCGAATATTTTATCAAAAATTTTAAATTTACATTAATATTCATAAAGTACAAAAATGAGAATATATTTTATAATCTCAGTAAATCAATGTTGCTAATAGCTGACTATAGATATGTGCAAAAAAAAATCCCTATGTATATATGAGTGTGTAAACGTAGAATAACGGCAGGTAATATTATATTGTATTACACTGGTATATGTAGAATGTATATATGTATGCATATTCATCTCTATAAAATGATAAAAAAATTCTGGTTAATGCGTGTACTAGGTGTAAATTTGCATATTTTGCAACCGAGCGTGTAATCTGCCGTGTACAAAATTTTTAATAAAGTTTACTGGTTAACGTTTTATTTCTAGAATAAAAGAATCATGATACATTGCTATCACATACAAGTTTTTAAAAAAATATTCTTGGAAGATGAAATAAAATACGTTTTATTACTTTCTTTTTATTCATATAATTATTACGTTGTTACATTTTGTGGAAGTAACTTCAAATTTTTTAGTAATATTAATTTTAAAATATAATTTTTGGTATCGAATTATTTAAAAAAAATATTGTTCTTTTAGGAAATAAAATTATTTATATTGGTTTATTCATACTAAATCAAAACAAAAATTATTAATGAAAATTAGATTCCCACAAATTTATTATAAAATAGCTCAACATACATTTGTTGTAACTTAAATAAGTAAAACAAAATAAATAGTACATAAAATTTCAGATGTAAAATAACAATTTGAAAATAGAAATAAATGTTTTGAAAATATGTGAAAATATAACTATAAATTACAGTATTTTAAGTAACAAAAACTTGAAAAATTACATAATGAATTATGTTTTTCTGTTGCAGTTTTCGGCTGAAACAAGATGAAAATGAGCAAAGTGGGTAACCAGACGAATTCACAGGACCCACAAGCGGTAAATTCGCGTGTGTTTGTGGGCAACCTCAACACGTTCCAATGCTCGAAGACAGACGTAGAACGTATGTTTCAGCGTTATGGAAGACTAGCGGGTAAGCATCATTTCTATTAAGCATAAATTTATTCCAATAAATTTGGAATACATTTTCTATATTACAATATAATTTTTTATATGACTAAAAGCCAAATCAGTGATTTAATTGTTATACAAGAAACTGAAACTGAAACTGGCAACTGTCTTTAAAACACCTCATTAATTGGTCAGTTTACAGATTAAAGAATTGTTATAAAATATCGTTAACTTAATTAATAAGTTAACTAAGCAACTAGATTGTCAACTGTTTTCGAATCGCTTCATTGACTGGCTAGTTGGCAAGTTAGCAAATTGGTTAACCTACAAATCGTTGAACAATTATTTAATGCAACTGAAATTATTTGTATGTAATTATAACTTTTAGTGTGCGTTTTAATTTTTGATAAAATAAAATAATTAAGACTAATTTGAGAAAATGTCGAATACAAGCTCATATTATTTATAACTAGTATCATTTTATTTATACGTTTATTATAAAAGAAATAAATATATAAAATTTAAAAACCCGATATAAGTTTGACAGTTTAATTTTTCCAATAGATATATTACCAACTTTGTTTCTATACATTCTCGGCTGTAGTTTTACTTCTTTTAAATACTAGAACGGACTTTTATTGATATTAATTGCTTTTCGTGTGGAAATACAACACGTAACTTATACTCAACTCACTAGAAAATAGCATAGCATCGTAATTCGGCGGCCATTTTGTTTTCTTTCCAGTTAGTTTTGTTCAAAAGAGCACTTAAACAATACAATACTAGAACAACACAGTTCAGGAAACACTTTTATGTAAACGGTTTGGTAGAGGAACAAAAAAACAAGCAAGAGAAAAAACTAAGTATTTTATTCGCTATTGAACATTTACTTAAAGGTGGCCATAAATCTTGAACCGGGGCCAAAAACTGACCTTTATTTTCCCGCTGGCAAATGTCACGGGAAGGGATACGTATTGGTGACCTTTTCGATTGCTTGTTTTCAAAGAAGATGACGTGGAAACTATTAGTTGACCCTCTAATGCCTTTTTGCATAATATTTACAAACGTATTTCTTATATTTTTTACTAAATCAAAATTTATGCATTCTGCATCAAATTGCTCATTTTCTATAAAAGATTGTGCGATATAATTAATATTTTGCTAATTATATATATATATATATATATATATATATATATATAACGGTTGTAGACTGAAATGTTTATGTTTACACTTTACAGTAGGTTGATTAGGTTTATGTCATGTACGTATTTGATAATATTTTATTGTTTTTCTTTGTTCTATATGCTACTACTACAAATGTTATTCTTACGTTTGTTATTAGTAATAAAAATTATAAATAAATTTAGTGAAAAAGTCTGATTTTTAATATTATTCACAATAAAATAGCCAAGTTAAAGTATTTCTATTTTTCAGAATGGAAAAAAAACTGATTACACTCTAGAAGAGACTTTTAATTTTGATCGCATTCTTCTGTTTCATTTCCATTAAATTTAAACTATGTGACCTGAGTAAAAGCAATTATTTTCTTATAAGGTCTGGACTTTTTTCAGAAAATACTTTTTTCTTTCTTTTTCTAATTGGTTCTAAACATTTTCTTGACAAAAGAAAAACTAAAATACTTAAAACTTTTTTTGAAATGTAAAAAGCTAGTATTATATATAGATAATTAAAATTCTAATTATTCATTATAAACTTAATTAAGTTGTGAGATCAAATGTTTTGCAAATATAATGCAAATTTCATTTTACTTTTATTAATTTATGCGTACATGCATTTTAAAATAGAATTGATTAAAAAAATATATATATTGCAATTTATTCAAAATACAAAAATATGTAAATGTTATGCATTACGTATATAAATTTTATGCAAATACTATTTTAATCAGTTTTTCTTCGTTATTTCTTTACATATTCCTTTAATGAGCTATTTTATTTTATTTTCCACACTAAATATTAACTTATTCTCTAATAGAACATAGCCTCTATTATAAACGTATTTATGTACAAAATATTCTGTTTATTGTATAAAAACGTAACGTATTATTATGTTTACGTTAAAGATTTTTAAAAAATTGAATCTATGTATTATAAAAAAAAATATATATTCTTTGAATACATATATTAGGATAAATAATTATTAATATAAGAAATTTAAAATCTACTAATTAAAATAAAACGGTTTTAAGTCGTAGTTCTGTATTAATATTTATTAATAATCGACGTTTCGACTTACTCAACATACATCTTCATTAAGAAAAATGATATTTACAGAATGATAAAAATAGAGCTTAGAAACAAGTTACTAGCTAACAAAATAAGTAATTAGATCAAAAAATTTAAATAAAGGAAGCCAAATTTTATATAAATTAGTGCCTTCATACTGGATTGATGTATCTTTTTTTTATAAATTTCTATTGCTTTTCTTATCAATATTCACAGTAAATTGATAATAGAAGCAGTAGAAATTTATAAATCAAAAGATCACATCAAGCAGTGTAAAGGGGCACTGATTTAAATAAAATTTGACTTCCTTTAATTGAAAATTTATAAATTTTTTGATCTAGTTACTTATTTTGTTACCTAATAACTGGTTTTTATGTTCTGTTTATTTACTGTAAAAGATGTATGTTGAGTACGACGAAACATCAATTATTAATTAATATTAACACAGAACTACAATCTAAAGCAGTTTTATTTTACTATAATGAGTTCTGAAAATTTTTTTCTATGTTATCTACTAATTAAATAAAACACTAATAAAGATGAATCATTTATTTTGTAATTAGTATAAATATTCAGTATATTATAGAAAATAATAAAAACATTAACTTTTTAAACATTATTTGATACTCTTGTCAACAACGTGCGGCAAATTCATTTATTTTGCTTGAACAACATAAGAATTGTTTTTCCATAATAATATTATTGCAAAATCAAACATAAATCCAACGTTGTTATCAAGAAAATTCCAATATACCAAAAGTTATATTTAGTTGCAGTCAATAGTTATAAACATTTATGAAAGCTCAATTGTCTAGCAAAACTAATCTATCTAGAAATCGAAGTAGGCTTCTTAATTGACAGACAAAATCGCATCGTTGATAGAAGCTACCATCGACTTTTATATATCTTTGTGTGCGAAAATTATATTTCGGTCAATTTGATGTGTTGGTCATACAAAAAAAGACGAATAGTCTTACTGCAATCGTGGACACTCTTTATGAGAGTGTAGTCCATACCAGTAACTCAATTTCCGTGATTAGATTCTGACTGGGTAGCCGGTAAATTGAGTATGAGCGGGCACTCTCAACGATTCTTTACCGTGTAACTATATTTCATCTCTATCTGGAGAACCACAAATCTGATTTAAATCGAAATAACCGAATCCGCTAGGACAAAATGCTTTATGATGATCTTTACACAATTTTCTACAAATAATATTTCAGTAGTGATATATTGGATTTCTTTATAAAATTATTTGAATTTGTTGAAATAGACTATTTGCACGAAAAGAAAATATATACCATAAATATTTTTGAAATCTATCTTTTTGTAAATTGATCAATATACAGGGTGATTCATTGGTAAACGGAAATACTTAAACGGTGAATAGAGGTCACCGAGGCGGTTCTAGAAATACCCCATTTATTGGACCTGACGGTCTTTGTAATCGAGATACAGGGTGTTTTATCGATTTTGCTTATTTCTTCCTGAGGTCATAACTCTCGAACCACCCCGTATATTTTTTTGATATTTGGTACACATGTTTTTCATTTAGAGCCCAAATGAGCCACTTACTATTTACAAGAAAAATCCAGGTCCGGATTAACAAAAAAATAGATAGCAATTGTGACCTTGAAACAACACCCTGTATATTGAAATTTTCAAAATCCGTTTGCATATTTGGAAAGAGCACAAAAAACTAAATTAAAATGTGCAATTTAAATTTTTCCGCAGAAAATTTAACTATTCACATTTTAAACTTAAAGTAAAATTTTTTATGAACTTAAAGCCAAAAAAATAGTTATTATTAACTTTTAATAATAAATTATAAAACGTTTGAATCCATACTCATTTTAAAATTATTATTATTATTTTTTTTTTATTTTTTTTTACTATTTTTTTTTTTTTTTTTTTTTAACTATAAAATTAGAAACCAATGTATTTAATAATTATTCAATAATTTTAAAATGAGTATGGATTCAAAAGTTTTATAATTTATTATTAAAAGTTAATAATAACTATTTTTTTGGCTCTAAGTTCTTAAAAATTTTACTTTAAGTTCAAAATGTGAATAGTTAAATTTTTTGCGGAAAAATTTAAAGTGTACATTTTAATTTAGTTTTTTGTGCTCTTTCCAAATATGCAAACGGATTTTGAAAATTTCAATATACAGGGTGTTGTTTCAAGGTCACAATTGCTATCTATTTTTTTGTTAATCCGGACCTGGATTTTTTTTGTAAATAGTAAGTGGCTCATTTGGGCTCTGAATGAAAAACATGTGTACCAAATATCAAAAAAATATACGGGGTGGTTCGAGAGTTATGACCTCAGGAAGAAACAAGCAAAATCGATAAAACACCCTGTATCTCGATTACAAAGACCGTCAGGTCCAATAAATGTTGTATTTCTAGAACCGCCTCGGTGACCTCTATTCACCGTTTAAGTATTTCCGTTTACCAATGAAACACCCTGTATAAATATTTGATAAATGATTTTAAATATATCTTTAAAATTAGTGTATGCCTATTCCATGTATTTTATTATAGACTTACAAAAACATACAAAAATTATATAGAATTAAATTTCGATGGCAAAGTAGTCAAAAGGTTAGATGTTCGTAGCAAACTTATTCTCCACCTTCTTCAGAACCTGAAATTTATTAACTCAACACCAGTGCAGTAAATATAATTACAATAGAATCAAAAACTTATTATAACTTACATATTTTTTTTTTATTATATTGATTTTTATTAACAAATTTACTCAGTTACTTTTATTTATTTATTATTTTATTATCGACTTCATGAATTGTATATTCTGCAAATTTTAAGATTGCTGAACCATTTTTAATGTATTTGATTCTGAATTTTCGAAAAAGAGTAGGTAAGTTATAATAAGTTATTCGTTTTTATTGTAATTATTACTTACTGTACTGTTGTTCAGTTAATTAATAAATTTCAGATCCTGAAGAAGCTGGAAAATTTTACCGAAAGTTTGACACAGAATCTTTAATGAGAGTTTGATTCGAAATTTAATCCTTTACAATACATTCTAATCGTGAATTTTTATTCTACATATACATACATACATATATATATATATATATCCAAAGTAGTTATGTTAATTTCGATTAGATTCTTTTTAAATAATGTTTTTGATTTCATATATGATCAAAATATTGTTACAATTTGTAATTTTTTGTTAAATAAATTATAAATAATTATTAGTTACATGTTGTTATTGGTATTTTTTAAATTGACATTCAATTTTTGTAATCATGTGAATGAAGAGTGAAAACTTTGTACCTATGAACAACAAAATTACAAATATCGAAAAAAATTCAAATGTTTTGTTTTGATATTTACAGGTATATCAATGCATAAAGGATACGCTTTTTTGCAATTTACAAATCCGTTCGATGCCAGAAGTGCCTGCCTCGGCGAAGATGGACGTACAGTACTAAGCCAGGTGCTCGGTGAGTCATATCAAATTATTTTTAAACAAGAAAACAAATTGGTTTTTAATGTCTCTTATAATATATTGAAATGTTAAAATAGCTCTTTAACATTTTATGTTTTTATTATAGTAAAGTTTGAAACCGCTTTATTTAATATTTCAAACACATTTTGCATAGATATTGAAGATATTAAAACTAATTATTTTAATAAGTTTTTCTGGAAATAGTGTTCTGATATAATACATATATATATATATATATATATATATATATATATATATATATATATATATATATATATAATAGTAAGTGTAACTGCCGTGTAAATATTGAAGATTTGATAACAGGATATCGGCAAAAGTTTAATTGAGAATAACATTAATGTAAACATCAATTTATTATTAATTTCCAAATTTTCGCCTAACAATTGTAGGCTTCATCAGGGAAGAATACTAGAAAATAATCAATAACACATAGAGAAATATATAAAGTCAGTTAACAACCAATTAACACAGTTTAAAATAATGGAGAACTTACAAGTATGATGAATGACAATAATGTAGTTGATCAGTTTAAAATTACTGTAACTTCTTCTGGCATATTATATGTATTGTAAATATTTAAATTAAATAATTTACAATAAATATAATTAAATATATATATATATATATATATATATATATATATATATATATATACTGATGTCAGTTTTATATGTTTTACGAATATTTTACAACATAGATATATTTCGGATATGTTTGAAACATTTTTCGATACGGCTAAACATAGATATTATATTTTTCGAAATATATCTCTGTTGCGAAATATTCGTAAGATACATAAAAGTGATATCAGTAAATTATCGCTTCCGGTTGACAGATTTTTACCAAAAGTTGACCAAATTGAGATATTCATCTCCGAATCTTAAATATGAAATTTTACAACAATCTGTTCAGCCGACTTTGCTCTACACGTGTTCACAACCCGACCAACGCGCGACCCGACCGATAGACATCACGCTAAAATCAGTTGATTCGTATTTATCCGTAAAAATATCAAAATGTCAAATTTAGTATAGTTACAGAACTTCTCTTATCATGTGTGATATAACGGTCGCTAAAAATATTTATCATTTAAAATGATTTTACTATTTTATTTAGGTAATTTTTTTCTACAATTAAAAGAAAAAATTTAAAACATTTAGTGTTAAAAATAATTCAGTTAAAATTATCTTAATTTTTCTAATTTTTACTGTCATTTACACTTGGCAATTCTCACAGCCCGAAACACTATTATTACAAGTTACCTTAGCAACGATCAACTATTTCCGGTCTAAACTAGGTAAATTTGTAGCTGTCATTACGAGCCGAAAAGAACTTTATTACCAACGATTCTTACGCTATTAGAATTACGTGACTGCTGCCCGAAATGATTTACAGCACATCGCATCATAATAATAATAATTGTGTCAGGAAATAAACAGATATAATAGATATAGAGGCAAAGCCAATTCAATCTTGGTACGAAGTAGCATAAGGCACCATTCACACGACGTATCATTGTAAGTCGGCATAGTGTTTTGCCTGTATTGCCTGACACCTTGTGGTACCGACTAACCGTCAACGAAAACGAACATGTTAAATGAGCCGAATTAAAGCTCACTTACAGACCTTATACAGGCTGTTCAATATTAAACGGGTTACTGTTGTGTTAAATTCATTTCAGATAAGATAATATCGCTAAACTTTACTTTACGGTTATGTAATCGATTTTCTTTAAACTTTACATACCGTTAATTTTACACATTTTGTGAATATAAATCGCAAAATTTTAATGCGGAAATGATATCTATAATGTTAAAACTCATTTTGAAAACTCGTTTTTAACATAGATTATACTTTGATGAATAGGTTGTACTTGATATATATATACGGGTGTCCAAAAAGAATGGAAACTATTAAATATCTCGAGAACGGCACATCGGATTACAAAGTTACAAAACACTTTTTTCTTTATTTTTGAAAATCTATTTAGGGGTGATATTCGAAAGCCACCCACACCTCCCCTGGCGGGGGGGGGGCCGGGGGCAAGTTTTAAAATTTAAATGGGAACACTCATTTTTTATTGCACAGTTGCATTCTCCATAAAAAACTGTTTCTTGATTTGCAAATTAAGCCCCCTAGCACCTCCCCCCTCAGAGCAGGGAAGGGGAGAAAATTTAAAAATTTTTGCAGAAACTTTCACTTTTTATTGCAGTTTTGGATTCTCCTTCTAAAACTGGATATAATTAAGTAGGGTGTTCACCTAAATTTAGCACCCCGATAGTGAGAGGCGAGGGGATTCACCATAATCCAGCACAATTTACCACCAGGTATTATTTGAGATGAAAAGTTGGTACCCATCCGCATGTGTGGGAGTGAGAGTGGAGGTGCGTTTTTCAATTTTATATTCAGTTTTAGAAGAAGAATCCAAAACTGCAATAAAAAGTGAAAGTTTCTGCAAAAATTTTCAAATTTTCTCCCCTTCCCTGCTCTGAGGGGGGTAGAGCTGGGGGGCTCAATTTGCAAATCCAGAAACAGTTTTTTATGGAGAATGCAACTGTGCAATAAAAAATGGGTATTCCCATTTAAATTTTAAAACTTGCCCCCGGCCCCCCCGCCAGGGGAGGTGTGGGTGGCTTTCGCATATCACCCCTAAATAGATTTTCAAAAATAAATAAAAAAGTGTTTTGTAACTTTGTAATCCGATGTGCCGTTCTCGAGATATTTAATAGTTTCCATTCTTTTTGGACACCCTGTATATAGATAAGGTACAGAGATTAATTTGTCAATGTTTAGTAAAATGAAAGCAACGTGACGAATTTTTAGTTGTTTGTAACGTAAAAATAATAATATCTGCTAGTAGTTATGTAAACATGGAAAATATAACAGCAGTTTTTCAACATTCAACATCTTAAAAACGAATTTTCAAAATCAGTTTTAATATTGTAAATATCATTTTCGCACTAAAATTTAATGAATTTATTAAATGTGCAAAATTAACGTTATATAAAGTTTAAAGAAAATTGATTACATAACCGTAAAGTACACTGTAAAATTTATTTAAATTTACGTATTCTATAAATGTATTTTTATAGAAAAAAATGTAATATTATGTTAATTATCGCAGTAAAAATTACAAAATATTGCTAGTTTACTGTTAATAGTTATAAATTACATGAAATATATTACATTTCTTACAGTGTAAAGTTTTACCGTAAATATAAAATATTTGTTTTACTTTTGTTAAATATATATTCAACATGGTAAAAAAATTAAAAAAGTCCTCGTGCTTTTGACTTAAGCACATTTTTAGCGGGCGGATCAGTATTTTTTAAAATATCATTAATTAACTTATTTAGCATTGGCTGAGCGCTTTTAAACTCTTCGCTGCGCTAATAACTCTTCGCTGCGCTAATAACTCGACAGCACCGAACTAATGCAAAAAACTAGAACTCTCTACGATGTCTAGTTTAAAAGTTTTTCTTGAGCCGACCGACCGAACAAATCGTATTATTGAGTTTCCTTTTTGAAAACAAAAATGCGCTAAAAATACAGTACTCGTTATATTAAAATTAATATACTAAACGTATATCATAACCTAGAAAAAATATAAACAATAACTGATGTACATATTTTTCCTAATGATGATACACGTTTAGTGTTTTGAAACGTCAAATTTTAATATAAACAGAAATTTAACCTAAAGCTTTTTCATATAGTTATTTGCTATTCCTTTTACAGACTTTTAATATCTCGTTTTGATTTTGAGTTTCGTATTTTGAGTATTGTATTGTCGTAGAAAAAGTATAGTGTAAAACTCGCATAGAATATTCATTTCCCAAACTAATTTTTTGATAAATTTAAAAGCACATCAAGTAATGATTCAATACACTAAACCTTAAACTTTATATACTATTGATTATTCTAAATTTTATTAAATTATATTTTAATTGGTTTTTGATGTTCCACATACTTGAACATTTATAAATGAAATTAGTAAGCATAGAACAATTTGATCCATTTAATTAGTTTTTGTTCACAATTCTTAATTAAATAAATGCCAATTTCATAAAAGTTATTTGAAAAAAATTAATAAAATATATATTTTATATGTTAAAATATTTTCAATATACCGTTAGAATATCCCAGATTATATTATTTAAATTGTAAATTTAAAAAAGTAATTTTGATATAATTTCATATACATTTAAAAACAGCTTAACCGACATACAAATAGATTGTTTTAAACAATTTAAATAAATTAGATATTTTAAAAATAAAGTACAATTTTTTTTTGATAAACAAAACATGTTAATAAATATAAAGAAATGGCGTATTTGTGGTAACTTTGTGTGTTTTTGAATTTAATATATTATAGAAAAGCATTTTTTAGTGAAATAAATGTATACAGGAAGACATAAATTGAGATTAGAAAATATTTTATATAAAATTTGTATATACATAACTGAATTATTTTCTTTTGACAATTATATGTTTGACATAGTTTTCAAAATACTTTTGAATTCTTTTTCATTAGAAGATAAATTGAAAACTTCAAAATAAAAGTTTGTTTAGCTTATGTGTGCTCAATGCTTACTTTCAAAAGTAATAAAATTAAAAATTCTTGTCCATTGTCATTTTTGCTCGTTACAGACTCCAGGGGCAAAATAACAATGTAATACTACGAAATATATTTTTTATGGCCAGTTTCATAAACAATAAATAAATATACTTCACAAGTAAATATTATTCTTCTATTAAATAACCATGAAAACAAATGTTATTTCAATAATTTGCTACCTGACTATTATTTTTATCAATAATAACTATAGCGATTTAAATAAATTCGAAATTTAAATAAAATATATACAGAACTTAATCTTAAAGCTTTATCGTTTTTGTATTTTTATTTTTTATTAATTTTAAAATGTTTCGACAATTATCAACTACAACATTTCTCAACTGTACTGACTCATTTCAGTCTAAACTGTTGACAATCACTGGCGTATGACTTGAGTGCGATGCCGACGTCAATGTCAGGGTGGGAGAGGCATTGCGACGTCGACAAGAGTACCGTGTTAATAGCGCTGCCAATTGCCATATCGCGTCAGCATCGGCATCGTTGTATTGTCTGTCCATACACCGGAATGACTTTCACAACAACGACGCTACCTTCACAGTTCACTGGGACCATTCGTGC
Source organism: Clivina fossor (assembly GCA_963966155.1). Taxonomy (NCBI): domain Eukaryota; kingdom Metazoa; phylum Arthropoda; class Insecta; order Coleoptera; family Carabidae; genus Clivina; species Clivina fossor. The sequence goes on from CAWYQG010000261.1 coordinate 325,344, forward strand.
GATTGCCCTCTCTCTGGGTCTCTTCTCTATACATTCTGCTCTCCTTCACGTACGCTTTTATGTTCGAACGTTAATTTTTTTATATATTTTATTGTATGTTTATATGTGCATAACAAATTTATAAATATGCAATGATATTATGTATACAACGATGTAATGAAAATATGTAAATGGTGTTTAGAACTTTTTTATATAGATATTGTCCGATGGTTTTTTGGTTAGTTTTTATTTTTGTTGAACGAAATGTGCGCCATGTTTTAATTAACATGTTTTAATTTTTTTAAATAATAATATTTTATAACAGCAAACATAAATATTAATTTATGAATTATGATAATTAAATATCATCAATATCGTTAATATCACAAGCTAGAATTGCTTGTCTGAATAAGAATGTTTAGAGAAAACTAATTTCGAGATAGTGGAAAGAGTTTGTGCTACAACCTTTTGGGTACATAGCGTGATTATGTATGTAAATTTCTATTGCAACAGAAATTTATAAAAAAAGGATGACATCAATCACTGTGAAGACACTGGCTCACATTAATTAATAAACTATAAATTGTATGATCTAGTTACTTATTTGTTACCTAGTAACTTGTTTCTATATTCTGTCATTTATCCTGATGAAGATGGACGTTGAATTTCATCGAAACGTCGGTTTTAAATAAATATCAATACAGAACTTTAACCTAAGTTTTATTTTAATATAATAAGTTGTAAAAGATTTTTACTATGTTTTTTACTACTATTATATTTAAGTAGTATTTGTATTTGTATTTAAATACTTTTATTAAATTTTTTACAGCTCTGATCTTTACTAGAGTTCTGCACGAGCTCGGGCTTAGTTTCACCGTTAAAATCAAAGAAAGTTTGGACCTGATTTCTAGCTAGAGTTATTTAATTTTAAAAGACTATAAATTTATTTGAATATTTATTAGCATAATTGTACGCTATTTTAGATATAAATTCAAAGTTATTACTTTTTGATTAAATCTAATACTAATTTTATTAACAAATTCAACAAATTTTCAAGTAATTATGATAAAAACCTGTTTAATGAATATGCATATACCGGGTGTAGAAATGAAATGTGAACCATAGGGATTTCAATGTTATTTTTTAAATACGGCTGTATCTCTTTCCCTATTGACTTTAGAGCAAATATTTAAATACAAAACTTGTTCAAAATGTGAAAATGCATGGTATAAAGTCATTTTTTTTTTACATAAATATTAATATTTTACGATATACAGGGTTAACCACTAAAAAATGAGCTATAACATTGGGAAACGGGAATGATATCGAAAAATGCGGAATAATGAGTTCTATAATTCGGTGAAAAAATCATTGTTCTACGATACTTCGTTTAGGAGAAAAAAATTAAAAACTGATTTTCGAAAAAAATGCCAATGGTCCCCCCTTATCAATTTTTAGAAAAATCAGAAAAAGGTGAATAAAAAATTAAAGAAAAACAGAAAAAAAAAAGTGTCTGGTAAAAAAAGTAGAATAAAAGAGTAGACAACGAAAGCCAGTGTTAAAATATCCAAAATCTTTTTTTTTTAAACAAAACACAGGGGTACTCCCTTACGAAATTTTTCAAAAATCAGTTTTTAATTTTTTTCTCCTAAACGAAGTATCGTAGAACAATTATTTTTTCACAGAATTATAGAACTCATTATTCCGCATTTTTCGATACCATTCCCGTTTCCCAATGTTATAACTCATTTTTTAGTGGTTAACCCTGTATATCGTAAAATATTAATATTTATGTAAGAAAATTGACTTTATACCATGCATTTTCACATTTTGAACAAGTTTTGTATTTAAATATTTGCTCTAAAGTCAATAGGGAAAGAGATACAGCCGTATTTAAAAAATAACATTGAAATCCCTATGGTTCACATTTCATTTCTACACCCGGTATACAAACTGCATAATTTTATAATGGCAACATATTAATGATCTAGAATAATTACCAGCTAATAAATTATTTGCACATATATGTTAATATATGAAAAAAACACTAATTACTAAATGCAAAAATTGCCATATTTTTTTACTCTACGAAATATAATTTATAATTTACTATTTAGGTTTTTGTAAAATATGTTTCTGCTGTTTCAAAATATATCATTATAAATATTGCACTGTTCTACGTATTTTAAAATTTATGTTTTTCAGAATAAAATATATTTCACAGTTAGTCACGCTGAATAATTTTATTTTCAACCCGGAAATAAAAAAAATGTAGTTCATTATTTTGGCGTCAACCATGGAAACAATATTTTTTATTTGTTTAGAAAAAATGTATTTTGTCAACATATTTTATGTGTAAAAATAGTTTACGTTTTCAAAATATATCTAATAAATATAAAAATGCCGAGATCTTTTTAGATTATTAGAGCATTATAAGACTCTATTGGTCGTAAAACATTGTTTAAAATTTTAATTAGATAAAGAGTAAACATCTAAAAAGCAAATAAATTTCCTTTGAGCAATCTGGTTTTCGCATTTATAAGAAAATAGGACGCATGTTTCAACATGTAATAAGTTATACTGATGTAAAAATTACTGTGTTTACATTTTTAATGATATGCATGTCAAAATACTCCCGGTAACCTTGGCAACGAGCCGATTTTTATAAGACAAAATTGCTTTTGGCAAGAATATCGTTTATTTCATTACCTGGTGTACTTACTTAACATTACATTTAAAATGAAAACCATATTTATTTTGGTTTTAAATGTAAATTTAACATCAGAACTACTATAGCGTAGAATACCATTTTATAAAAATTTTGTACACAAGGTGATTTATAACGAGTGTACCAAACTTTAACAGTTTGTTAGGAAATGTTATATTATTTAGGTTTTTTCCATATTTTATATTTTGACGCATTTTTTATACGTAAACGTAAAAAAATACTTTTTTATGCGTAAATACCCATTCCTGATGACAAATCTAAACTTATGCTGTGATACTATGAACTTCTCGTAAGATTTCTAGTGCTCTAACATACATTTATTTAGTAGTAAATGAAATTCTTGTTTTAAAAATCTTGTAACACAAGTCTTGCGAGATATGCATAGAATAGCAGCTTTATTTTATAAAATTGTTTGCATGTTATGTCACTCATGCGTCTAATTAACCGTCATCGTCAGTCAATTTTTCTATTGTTTTTTTATTTATTTGATTTTAATCTAATTTTTGGATGATTCTTTGTTTGAGACTCCAGAAAATTTGCACTATATGTTATTTTCATAAATATTAAAGTCAATTTTTAAAAATGTGTTCCTCAAAATTTTTAAAATTTTTAAATTTTTTTGTAGTGTTGTCATATCTTTTTATCGAAGAAATTCTTATTTTATCTAATACAAATAAAAATTTAATTGCCAAATAATTTAACTATATTAGATTAATAACTCTCGATTGATAACTGAAATAAATATAGTTCCAATTTATAACCAATTAGTTTGACCTGCATTATATTCGATTTGACTTCTAATTTTCTATAATTAAATATTTTACGTATATTTTGTATAGTTTGGCAAAGAGAAAAAAATTGTAACAGTTAGTTGACTTGTTTTGTTTAGAAAGTTATATTGAGTTCAAGTTTGCTTTTTTTTGCGGTAAAAACCGTTTCAACTGGATTAGTTGCACAAAGAACAATCTCAAGAGCTTTACTTTCCTTATCTGCTTCTTTTTTATTCGTAAACGACTTTTAAACGAAAAACGTTTTAGATATCTTTCAGACAATGGATTAAATAAACGTTTCATTTGCATTAATGATTGAAATCGAAATTATTAACAAAAATGCATTGTAAGGTAAAACTACTTTCTACTTTTACAATTTTACATATGTTTTCCAATGGTTTTGTGGTTAAAATAAAAAAAAAATAAAAATATTTTTATTATTTGAAAACAAAAATATATTTACGACTATATCGAAAATGTTATATTTGTTTACAATACAATATTTTTACTTAACAAATAACATAAATATATATATATATATATATATGTAAAAATAGAAATTGATTAATAAAATTTTTGCAAACATTTTGTTGCAAATATACGTAAAATATAGGTATTCTGTCGTTAATTAGAAACATTGTATAAAAACATTTGGTCATCTATCCTAACAAAAATAATGAATATTATCCATATTAAAATCTGTACGCAATGTACTGAAACAGTTAATATTGTAGGGCAAGGAAAAAAGTTTTACGCGTACCATTTACTTTATTGTAAAAGGTGTACGGTCAGCTAACATAACCTATAAACCTCAAGGTTCATCAAGAAACCCAATAAATAAGAATTACGTTTATACCGGCTAAATGAAGAAAAATTACCGAGTACAAACGTGTGAGTCACAGGGTCGAGTTTGCGTGAGTTTGTGAACGATAGAACCCGGGAGCTTGGTCCCGTCGCCGTCGTGAAGAGACCTCCGCACTTTTAATTACTGTTTCGGAGAATATTATAAAAGCTAGGGCCGTGGCTATAAGCACCCTGCAGCGAATAAATTGCAACACTGCATGCGAACCAAGTCTATTTGAATATACGAAACAATGATTGGCAATTTTTATTTCACAGTTCAGCAGAATTAATAAAGTCCGGTGGTATTTTAATTCACTGTAATACTAATTCGCTAGGGAAATTTTAATTTGGAATTGAAATTTATCGTTTGTAAATGAAATATGATTTGAAAATGGCTTTTACAATTTTAATTACATCTATATTGTGTTTTTCAAATACAAAATTCAAACAAATTTTTATGGACTATAAAAAAATTAATATTACTGAATTTACAAAAAAAAAATTGATTTATAATAATCTTCAGGCTTTCACGGCCGGTATCCATTGAATTAATAGAATTTTTTGGGTTGGTATATCGTGATCGATCTATCCTCATCTCAGATATTTGGCCATACATCGTAGATTTAGTCACCAAACATTGAGGATGCCATCTACGGTGTATGGCAAAATGTCTGCGACGAGGATAGATCGACCACAGCATACCAACCCAGAAAATTCAATAGTTGATTTATGTTTACAAATTACAGAAAGCCTAATTCATGCTTATCCACAAGAATATCAAAAAGTCAAAATTGGTATTATTACAACTTTCCTCACTATAAGTGGCGGTCGATAAAAAGAATCAGTCTTACAAGTATAATTAAAATCTGTTCAATAATCACATTTTTTAATATTTGTTTTATTTGTTCGTGAATCAAAAAATAAAGCTTTTTTTATTACTATTATCTATTGAAAAGTTATTAATCATTTTAATTTTTTTTGTATAAAATTATTAAAAATAAATTAGAATATTAGAACAATTTTGATTACAGCACACAAATAATATATCAAGTCAATTAACCATACTCATATGAATTAATTATATTAACTTAATATAGAACAAAAGCTTGATTATACCTATAATCGAGTTGCTTTGTATCTGAAATATATAAATTGTGTTGTTCTTCGAAATAATAGAACTCAATTTATTATAATTCAAGGCGCATATTTTCCTAAATTATTGTTTGAATATTAAACCATAATGAACTAGTATAAGTTCTCCTGCCAAACTGACATTGAGATTTATAAAAACACCCACGTTATTAGGACATTAGTCCGATAACAAATTCACTTTTTTCCTATATGTGTGTATGCAGTAACAACACGAAATCGATATCTTTAGGATTTCAAGTACCAAGTTATTATATTTCATAGTACTTTCTTGTCATTGTAATAATGAATATATGAGTTTTTATCACGCGATCATTCGAATTTTTTTACATCTTAATTATGTCGTTATTTAAATGGAGATTTGGAAGTACACTTTATTTTATTGGACACTTTTTTATTATTACTTTTTATAATGCTTAAATGTTATATTCAACGTATTTAATACTTACCTATTCCATATTATCATTAAATGAAATGCAGATATATACATAATAGAATATAGCTATGAAAACACGTAAGTAATTCTGATGTTATTAAACATATTGTAATGAAATTTTACGCTAAAAAGTTTATAGCTATTAAATTTTTTATCAACATTACGTTATTGACAAATTACAATAGTTTTTAGTTTCTAACAAACAGCAAATATACTTTTCTTTAAAGATAATTTGGAAAAAAAAATTTGAAAAAAGATCTCTTATGTTAATTATGTTAATTATATTCAAAAAATGCTCCAATTTATGTTAAAACATAAATAATGTGATAAAAAAATATTTTAACCAGTGGTTATCAGAATATATATGTTTTTTTATTTGAAATGGCACAAATATTTTTGAAAAGTTTTTTTTCTTAATTTTTAAATTCTTAAACTTTTTGACTAAAAATACTTAATCTTAAAATATTATTTAAATATATAAATACTTTATAGTATATTCAGAAATTAAACCAAATGAACCGATTAATTTACTCTGGTTATTACGGGGTTGGTAAGATAACAAACAAAATTATCTAAGATAAGATAATCATAATTTAGATAAAAGATAAAACATTAAAAAAAATCTTTAAAAATTTTTTTTTAGTATTTTAAGGACAATATAGCAAAAATTATGACAATTATAAATGAACATGTATATTCCAAAATTATATAATCAAAAACAAAATAAATACGCTTTAAAAACAAAAACAAAAAATCTTTGACAAAATTTCTTAAGAAAATTTTAAACTAAAAATTATCTGTTATTTCAAAAAAATTAAAATTATTATTTGAATAAAATATAAAATCTGCATTTTCAAACATCTTAAATAATTTTATCTAGATAATTCCCAACATTGTTTTTTATAACAAAATTACAAAACAAAATGAAATATGTATATATATGGACATTCTCTAATATTTGACTAAACTTTGATATTACTTATTCAAATATTAATCCGGAACATATTTTATGTTAGTCATTTGAACCTTAATCCGTAATTAACTTCAAATTACTTAGTTTCCAACTAAACAATCGATCTTTTAACAACGATTAAAAATATTTATATAAAATATTAAAACTAAAATTGTACCTAATTTTGTATTATAGATGAAAATAAATAACTGGAATAATAGTAGTAAATTAACATATAAATCACTAATAGTCAAATACAGAAGACAAAGTAAAGTAAATAAACACATACACAGCCACCAAATTTTGTATTGGAATCTAAAACGCATATTGTTCAATTCCCAATTGGCGCTTTTATAATATGCAGGCACACCGATAATATTCTACAAAATGAGCTATATTAATATACTATACTATACACTTCCCCCAGCCCCCGCCCATTTGTTCGATAGCCATTGTGCAAAAGTTCGGCAAAAGCTAAACCTAAGCTCTTCGGTGCCGTGTCGCAATATTTACGATCACGTGGCGTAGCTTCGGTATTATAATAAGGGTTTCTCACACTCACCCAGCGCGGTACCAGGTAGCGGGTATCGCCGTGTAAAGGAGCTTCCGCTGCCCACGAAACATGAATTATTTGGGAAAAATTTAAATTAAAAGCGAAATGGGAGGGGATAAGACTTTTAACACGCGTTCCAAGTTATGACTTTATTATCTCTATGATAAAGTGCTGCTCGTTTACGGAATCGAAACCTGCACTTTTTTTACCTACTGAGTGCCCCATTTCCAACAGTCCTTTTTATGTAAGCTTCTATTATTTATGGTGACAGAATAGAAAAAAATTGGCGTTTTGTAAGAATAATATTGCTATTAATACTATCAGGTTTTTGTTGAAAAAAACTTTAAAAATTTAATACAGGTGTCATATGAAAAAGTGTTGAAACTATTCAGCTCTTATTTTCAAATGTATGCAGTTATTGAAGAAACAAAAATACAGTGGAACCTCGGTATACGTCTGCTTTAGAATACGTTCAATTCGAAATACGTCCTATTTGGACGAAATATATTTTGCTTGGTATGCGATTTTTGTTCGGTATACGACTTAATTTAATTATAGGAGCCATCTAGGAACAAGTAGTACATGGTAGTACTATGATATCTACGCTATTCACAAATTTATATTGATTTCATTTGGTTTGAAACTATGTAATTTCTTGTGGAGAGTCGTTGGTTGGTGTATGTACTGCTCTTACGTTATAAGTAATTTTTTATTAATGTATTCAAACAGTGTTTAAATTACTTTACAACTTCATTAATATACCATATCAATAGGAGTTTTTTTTTTTACATGAGAACGGATAAATCATTTCTACATTACTTCTTATGGAAAAGTTTGGTTTGATATACGTCCTATTCGGTATAAGCCCAAACATCAGAAACGGATTAAGGTCGTACACCGAGGTTCCACTGTACGTTGAAAAAGGGAAATCTGCAATTTTTAATTGGTATAAATGAAATTTAACAAAATATTTGTATATCAGTATATTTTATTGATGACAAAGCTAATAATCTAAAAAATACATATTATTAGCATATATATAATTACACCATACGCCATGTACCCATTAGAGAGTGGCACAAACTCTTTCCATTAAGCAAAAATTATCGAATTATCGCTTTATTATGTTTAACTCAATTTTCATCAAAATATACTTGGTGATTTTTACCTATATAGTTTTCGTATTGCATTATACTTGTATTGCATAAACATATAAATATTAAATTATATAAAAATAGAGTTTCCCTTCCCGATAAATTCTCAAACATTTATTAGTTACTTTATGAAGGTCGAAAAAAAATGGTACACTCAGTACAAACAGTATAGGTATATCTATACATGGCTTGTCTCTTCATTGCAGCCAACCTAACCAAACGTAAATGGATTAGTAAAGCTATCGATTTGCTGTTGGTATTATGATTATGAATGTATGTATATATCGTGTATAAGCACTTCCCGCTATCACTTTTTTTGTATTAAAAATAAAAGGTTTAATGACTCTTTTATAGGTAGTCGATCGGCGCAACCCCTGTTCCGCTGGTTTGACTTGTGTTCCCCTATTCAATAACATACGTGTACGCTGTAAGGCTTGATTTCCTATTTCAAATTGTTGGTGCCGTTGCCGATAATAGTAGCTTATTTGCTGGTCGTTTTAATGAATCAACTTTATTGATGATAAATTATTGAAATTTTATTACTACAATTCCGGTGAATTCCTTTATTGTTATTATTATTATTATTATTTTCAGTGGATTTATTTTTCAAACTTTATCGGAACTTCAAATAAAAATGTACAAACTAATTTAAAACAAATTAATTTTTAATTTTTTGTAGTTTGTATATTTTAATGAACTGATTAATGGACTTTTAATAATTGTGATAATGTTTCTTTAATACTAACTATAAGTTAAATGTAAAAATATACTTACATAAAGAACCAAATTATAATAACTCTCACATACCTGGAACAAAAAAAATTATGTTATTAACAATAATAAAAATTTAAGTCTTACAAAAGATTATTTATATTTTTAAAATTACATGTTTCAAATTTCTTGAAAATTTATAAATTTATCAGGAAAAATAATGAAGAAATACGTGGTGTTCCTCGAAACGTCGATTATTAATAAATATTAATATAGAACTATAACTTAAGTCGATATATTTTTATAATCATCAAATTTATAATAGTTTTTGGCAATGAAAAATTTCTTTAAATGAAAATAACTATATTTATATGTTTTCACATTAAAACTAATAGAAGAAAATCTATGTATAAGTGTTTATTCTAGAAATTTATATTATTTGTACTTATGTTACTTTTCTATTGAAAGTACATTATATCCTTCTAAACAGTATTCTAATTTCAAAAATTATTATTTAAATAGGACAATTTCCATTCTTTTTTACATATAGTTAAAAAAGTCTATGCAAAAAAGTTGTGTAAAAATTACGGAAACGGTTTATGTAATATTACATGGATTTTTTCAGTTTAGCAGTCTAATGTGAATAACATTTTTCTACAATATATCTTTGGATATATCTAAAAAAAAACACTCCAATTATTGTAATTTTGAATCCATATTTAACAAACAAAATCTCAAATAATTACCGCTAACAACCATAAATTAAATCATTAAACATCATAATTCGTAAGTAAACTTTTTTTTTTATAACAACTCCAAACAAATAAATGATTACCCCGTTAAGAAAACACGTAAAACCGTCACGATAAAATAAACCCTATTATAAGCAATATCACTCACAAAACACCCATTACAACCAATCAGAACGCGTTATATAAGGAAACCCTTACATTGGCAACCGCCATAACGTACATCAAAAAGTAAATATATCCTTGTGTCCACAATGTAAATACCGAGGTAGACCACCTGTTCTCTCCCGGCTTGCAAAAGCCAGATAACAGCGGGGATTTATAACACTGCAACACACTCCGATGCCGGGGCTATACCTACTTCTTCGCCCATCGCGGCCAAGAGGCAAACAAACGCGCAATTCTATGCGACAATGGAACCGTACCACGTGGCCTCATTAATGTTAATGAAGCCGGCTGCTTTTTACGGAACGTCACATCTATGCAGAGCAGGGACGACTACTACGGATATATTAATTGGATTAAGGCATGTTGGTTATTGTTTTAAGTAGATTTTGTTATGGCAATATTTGATTATCAGCTGTTTTTACTGTAATTTTAATTAGTCGACTGGCTGCATAGAGAAAATTAAAATGGGAAATAGTGTTTTCTTTAGTCGGGAAAATTTTACTGGGTAGATAATTTGCTATTTTATGCTGCAGTATAATGCTATTAGATTTGTGTAATGCAAATAAAATAATTAGCTAGTTGTATATCAAATGCTTAATTAAATTTGTTACTCTAATAATTACTAGTAAAATAATTAAAACACTTGTAATATTTTTCGTGTATGCAGTAAGAAAAAGGATTCATACCAGTATAAATAATATAAAGTTTTTATCAGGGACCTGAAGCTGAACTTATTTCGATTCAGCTTCTGATTCAAGCTTAATATGTTGATTTCGGTTCAGTTTTAAGTTTAAGTTCGATAAGAGAAATTATTTCGGTTCAAGAACCTAAATCGACTTTTTTTTATGCGGTCTCTTTCCACCGTATTTTTTTTTTCTCTAATATTATTTGTTATAAGTATTTATGAAATTTTCCAATATTTTTTTCTGTGCGGTTTCTTTTATACGGTCCTTATCTACCGCACAAAAACATGTTTGACTGTATATTTTCTATTCAGTACTTTTTTCTGACTTTATATGATTAAAAATCAAAGTAAATACTTGTAAACTATAGCAGTTCAGTATTGTACTGTCATTTTATGCATTGTTCTTTTTAGTAAATCAATTTTTTGATTGTTAATAATTACAATAACAAAATGTATCAGTAATATTATATATCAAATTATAAATTTACTTTTTCTCAGCACATAAATGTAAATTTTTAATAATAATTTCAAATACCACACGTGGAGGCAATATTTATAAATCTAATAAATACATAATTCGCATTTATGTTTTATGTGAAATAGATACGTTGGCAAATATAGGAAAATATACAATATCATTTTATGTTTGTACATGCTTGTAAAATAGTTATGAATTTGTTTACGTCGCAAAATTTTACAACATTCTTAAAATTGTTTGGAAAGGTATAAATCAGATCAAATAAACAAGGAAAAATTTAACGCAAAATTTATAATATCACATAAAATAATTTAATATTACTTATGTTTTATGTTTTTGTTTTCAACAAATTAAAATCTAAATTTAGGATAAAATAATATTTTGAATTAAAACCTATTTCATTTTCTCTTTTTATCAAAAATAATATTGAAATTATTATTTCAAGTATTTTTAGAATATTTACTGCGCAGATTATATATACTATATGTAAAATTTAATATTTGAATAAGATACTTCATTTTAAATCAAAATTTTCTGTTTTATTATGGCATTAACTTTACAAGAAAATGAAAAATGAAAATTCAATTCACTCAACTGATATATTAATCATTATTGTTTTTCAAAGAATGTAATATTTAAAAAAACAATATTTTATGATATTGTGTCAGTTTTATGTTGGAGATATTATTTGTTTTTATTAAAATTATATAGGTACATGACTTGTCAAAAAATGCAATTGATAAATTTAATAAAAAAAATACGCCGTTAATATTTTAAATAAAAAACTAATAAAAAACAAGAAACAACATAAATTTATAGCGAGAAAAATTATTATCTAATGTAGAGTGAGTGACTGATTCGTGCACATTTTTTAAAGCAATGTAAATTTTTTTGTTCGTCTACTGTTTGGCTAATGAACCGGCGCGCCAGCAATCTCGTCGAGCCGTGGCCGTATTTATTCGTCCAGCAACGAAAACAAATCTTCGCGCAGCCTAATGCACCGTGTTAATCCGTGTCGGGGTCCTTTTGAATCTGGCGCCGGCACCGCCTCGAAAAAAAAACACACAGTAGCCCGCCTTCCGAATCAACTGAGTACACACTGCACATAAATAAATTCCTTCGTGTGTTACAAATCATTGTCCACGTCATGGCTTACTTAATGCAATGACTAAATGGCCATTTATACCGTGAATAAGTGGCCATTTAGAATTAACGTTAGTTTCATTAGTGATATTTTACATGTGTCATTTAACATGACGGCTCATCTGCCTGTCATACGCTGAGCCTGTTGTAGAGTACACAAATTTTCCTGAAGTTTAGTATTTGGATTATGTGTATGCAGGTAAAGGTGGTGGTGTTACCTTTTTTTTACATATAAGGCTTACTTTTATTACAAAAGTGCATAATAAAGTATAAAAAATATTATTTGAAAAAATAAAGAAAAATCAGTACAAAAAAATATATTTAAAAATAGTATCACACTAAACTATTAAAATATAATTTCCGTGGAACAAAGTAAGCTAGAATCTAGCTTAATTTTGTTTAATTTAAGTTTAATTTAAAATATTATTTCTGGTATTAAGACCTTGTACCACTGAAATGCTATCGGTTTGAGTGGTTTGATATAGGGCTGGAAAAAAGTCGGCATATCGATTAAAAATCATTTTTTCCAAAAAGTCGAAAATCGACTTTTGACTAGATTTTTCGACTTATTAATTTTTCGAGTTTCCAATATTTCGATTTTTTGATTATTTGACGTTCCAATTTTTTAACTTTTTGACTGTTAATCGATTTTCGTTTAATTAATTAAAATCAATATTAAAAAAATCGAAAATAGATTATAATTTTCAAACCTTGGATAATTTAGATTATTTTTTTAACGCGATATTTGCTGTGTATGTATCGTAATTGAATTTGTTGCTTTTGTTATAATTATTTTTCATATTCTAAGAAAGTACTGAAATAATTCAAAAATTGTTCAAAATTATTATCGATTTTAAAATAATAAGAGTTTATAATTTATAATTAAAATTTGAGCATCACAGTACTCAAAATTTCTACTAAATCGAAAAGTTATTTTTGATATGTAATGTCTGCATAATTGTTGAAACTATTATGAATATTAGAGTAACATAATTTTGGTAAATTATTTTTCGAAAATATATCCATATATGTGCAGTATAATAAAGTTAGCAGCAAATTATCCGAACAGAGACAAGCAACAATTCAGTGTCATATGTCCAACAAGCATTGCTGGTGACATCTGGTAGCGAGATTTTTGCTCCATTTATTCATCCGTCATCAGCACCGCCACCCTATTTTAATTATTTTAACCATTAATTACTTTTCATATAATTAATAATTTATGACACGTACAATCATAATTTTCTAACGTAGAACACGCAGATGATGGAATTAATTATTTTTTGTTTTTTGTACTCATGACACTGATATAAATGTCTATTATTATATTTTTATTTCATTTTTTATTCCCGTTCTATTTCTGTTATTAATTTGCCATTTTAATGTCAAATATAATTATTAAATGTGAAGTATGATAACCATTATAATTACATTGTTCTTTATGGTACAGATGTTAGTTTCAGGACATAGATTTAATGACAATTGTAAAATAATTGATTAATATTCAATGATTTAATTATTTTACATATTTATACTCATATTTTATGTTAATTTATAAGATCTATAGTACTACAGAATTTTTTGTCATTTTATATAGAAAATTAAGCAAAATAACTTGCAAATCATTGGAAATAAATAAATAAATTTTGGTAAAGAAGTGTTTTGATATATTCTAAATTTGGTATATATATTAGCATCGTTATGTGATTTTTAGTTTGACCAGTAATACACATACATTTTAAATGGAACGTCTGCATTATTTCACACACATCCATTGAACGTTATATTTGGAATTTAATTATATGGGACTTAACAAAAAAACCATGAATGATTAGACCTTCGTATAATTTATTATTTGTTAACATAATAAAAATTTACCCACACAAAATCTTTCCACTATCTCGAAATTAGTTTCCTCCAAATATTTCTATCCAAACATGTTACTTTAGCTTCATCTATATTAATGATACCTCTTTTATAACTTGGAAACATTACCTCATGCAAACGATTCTGAATCATACCATTCTACATACTCATCGGACATCCATACAAACGTATACCTTGAAAATCATTTACATATATTTTCATTATATAAAATTAATTCATGTTTCTGAATCAAAACGTTTATTTTTTATAAAATCAATACAAAACTTCAACTTAAAAACTATTGTTAAATTATTGTAATTTAAATAATTCAGAATGTTTCATTTAAAATTTAAAAGATAAAAGCATTTCAGATCAAGTTAGAAGTCACATAACGACATTGATATCTGAATAAAATTTGAAATATAGCTAAATACTTATGTACTAAAATTCACTTTTTTCCAGTGACTCGCAAATTATTTATTTGTTTTAATATTTTTGCTCATTCTTGTATAATATTTTCTATTTATCAAAAAAGAAAGAAATCTATAACGCTACATTCGTTATAGAACATACAAAATACTAATATACATTTTAATGTAATTATATTCTAAATAAACAAAAACAAAATGCAGAGAATAGAAAGAATAAGAAAAAAAAAGAGAAAAAATATTAATACAAGTCTGCAGTGGTGTCGTTCTGAAAGGAGACATATCGAGAACACACACATATACGGGGACACAGTAGGCTATAGCACTCTGATTTCCGCAGAAGAGTGAAACAAGCGCATTTGGTTGAACGTGCCCGAACTACATGCACGTAAACACCACGGGGGGTTTTCCATTTTTCCTCCATTTCTCTGTATCGCCCGCGACACCCGCGTCTTTCACGGGTTAGATTTTACTGCACCATACATACATATAACGTATTCAACTGTATCCGGTACTGTCGTATACAGGATGTTACTATAAATGAAACAACTTTTTATATTCTACTTATTACAAACATTTTCGAATTTTGTTAGATTAAATTACAGAATATAATACTGTAATTGAAAAATAAAAGCTAGTGTTTTTTTTCTACATTTGCAAAACTGTTTGCTAATAAAATTAAACGTTAAAATAAAAGTACGAAATTTTGTTTAATATTAATAACATTTTTAGTTGTAATGACACTATCACTGTTTTATTCTTAATAAACATTATATATTTGTGTTTTTAGAGTAATTTTATTTATACTTATTGCAAGAACTTAAATTCTAAATACTAAACTTAATACACAATGTACTGAAACATGAGGTATTAATGTGTTAGCACATGTCAAGGTTAAGATTAAGTTAAATTTATAAATACTGTTGCAAAAAAAAAAAATTTGCATTATTTGTGTATCAATATACACCTTAATTTATTAATTTTACACCAAGAAAATTTTTGCTTTAGAACCGAATTTTTTATTTTTAACTTAAAAGTAAACTTGTTGTTAAACTATAAACTTATGATTTCCAAATGAAATTAAAAAATATAATAACAGTAAAATTATTTATATATAATATAAATATTTAGTTTAAAAATAATATACTTCAATATATATTAATACAGAACTACTCATGAACTAATCATGAATAATGTTACAACTATATTTATTCCAGAAAAATACTATAATTTTATTTATATCTATCTATACTAAATAGTATATAATTTTATACAAATCTTTTAAAATAGTTACACTGTTACTTATTTCTTTGCGTCTATTCAAATTTTTATTTCAATTAGAAAAACCTAAGTTTGCAGTTAAAAAATACGTTTACTTTTGAGTTAAAAGTAAAAATCTTAAAATATAAAGCAAAATTTTTCTATTTACTAATTTTAAAATAATGACTAGCTATTCTAAAATTTTTATTAATTCAAATTATAAAAGTAAAAGTTCATTCAGATTACCAAACTTATCACAAAATTAGTAATATGTTTTATTGCAGAGCTAGTGGTTCTGAATCAAATTACACGGACTAACTAATGAAAAAATAACGCAAATGCTTAATTTTTGTTTTATCAGTTGTTTATTGATTTTATTGCAGACAAAAATACAAATTATTAATGTTTTTTTAAATGTGTGTGTTTTTTTACGAACTAGTATATAGTGCAGTTCAAATGATTCACTATGAGTTTTGAGATAATGCCGTTTAAAGCCTTATTCAGATTGTCGTTTTAGTTTTACGCACAAGCATAAGAATTTGACCAATCCAAATACTCGACACATTTTTAGTTTTAGTACCAAGCATTTGAATTGGTCAAATTCTTGTAATTGTGCGTAAAATTTAAATAAAACTGCATTCTAAATGAGGCTTAAAAATAACCTATGACAAATAGGCGCTCAATGTTTTCAAATTAAAATAGCTAATATATATTTGACAAATATCTAAATGAATTGCAATATGTGATTGGATACTCTTTCTACTAGTAAAAAAACAAAGAAATCTCAATTTTTATCGAGATGGTGTGTTTCTCACTACTGAGTTTTTCATATATCATTTAAAATTTGCTGCTATTGTCACAAATATGATACAGTATTACTACTACTGTTTTATAGCAGTTCATAACATGTAAAATATCGAGCATTTATTTACAGTGTAACACTCTGTATATACCACTGATCTTCCCAGTGTGTAACTCAGTTTTAAATATTTATTTACAACATACCGTTTTCAAGGCATAGAATGGACTTGTTTGTCTGTTAACGCAATACGAGCGGGTATTTGGAAAACTGTCTCGAACTTTTACTACATTTTATTTGTTTTATTTGTGTTTATCTTTTTTTTTCTGCCATGTTTTTTTTTTTCGCCTGCGCTTTGCTTTCGTTTTGCTACCCGATTAATATATTATGAAGTTTTCGTTCCAGTTTGCAGTTTAGAATATCGGTATTTTAAACTATATTCTATGTTATGTTTACAGTTTTCGAAAGCAACCAGAACAAAAGGTGTTTGCGGCAAGTTTTTCAAGTATTTATAACATATTTGCTATGTTACTTAAGTTTTGAAACTTAGTTTTTCAAGCAACGTATTTCAAGACGTCTACCTAATAATATATTAAATTATTGATGTAAATTAATATGTTCTTTTAGGTTATTCACAACTCTTTCAACATTTTATTTCAAGATAGTATAAAAGTGTATTTTTATCGTCTTTGGCAAAGCATTATACATTATTTTAAATAGACATAATGGTTAATAATTTTGTGCTGGTCTGTATGTTTTCAAAATTTAATAATAATAATAATAATAGCATTTTTAGTGCGTGGTGACACAATATCACTAAGCACAATGTTATCTACGATGTATGGCGAAACGTCTGTGACGCGAATAAATCGACCACAACATACCAGCCCAGAAAATTCTATAATTTCAATGGGTATCGGCAGTGAAAATTTTATTTTAGAAACAACTAAACTTATAGTTTTTTTTTTGAAGAAAATAAATCTTATATTTCGTTTTATTTTATCCGTAGATACGAGTACAGTGAATTTTTTTAATTTCAAATAGATTTTAATATGAAAATACACATCATGTTAGATGGCATTAATAAACTTACCACTTATAACCGAACTACAAGCAATAAAAACCCGTAACTCATAATTTTATTGGATTACAACAGAAAGAACGTTCAAACCTTCGATAAATTCGATGACATTTGAACTGTGAGACACATTTATCGCTGAATGCGATCCGAAGATAGCAAATAGCAATAATAAAATTATACGTTTAGGTCAGCAACAAAAATCTTCTGTAAACATTTACACCCCCGATCATTTTGCGATCTAATAAAGCGAAACTGTTATTTCAATTTTTATACGAAATGATAGATGTTGCGGGCCGACTAAACTTGTTAAATATCCTACTAAAACGCGCATCGGGATTCAATAACATCGCACCAAACTGACTCGTATACAGCGAAAGTGTACGTTGTTTTAACACCCGCCCTAGTATTGCATTAAATTTTTTTCCCATTGCCTGTTCGTTGTACGGCTGTTTGCTTGCTTTATGGTTTTTCTCTTTTGTCGCTCTTTTACATTCTGTTTGCGCTCATTTCGTTGTGGAAATTGCAATCGATGAACTCAAATTGACTATATCTTATATTGTAATAGCCATAGAAGTTTATTGAGATGTAATAATTTAATACTAAATTTGTAAATATATGCGAAATTTTACATATACCAAGTTTATTTTATTTATAGTTTGTATTTTAATCGTATTTATTTTTTATTTATTGTAAAAACATAAACTGTAAAAAATGTATTATAAATTTGTGTAATTTTACATAACTATTAACAGAAAAGATAACATCATTTTTTAATTTTTACTATGATAATTGACGTGATATTATAGAATAATAGTAAACTGAAAATTCATTATTAGTACTCTGAATTGAAAAAAATTGTTGCAAAAGTTTATATTAGACAGGTCAGATGGTTCGGTCATCTTAAGCGAATTTCTATTGAACGTTTGGTTAAATGAATATATGAGTCGTATAGATGCAAAACTCACTATTTGTCAAATTTTATGTTCCAAGATATTTGCAAAAAAATTGTTATAGCTGGGTGAAATTGTATTTTGATGATAAAATCTTGTTACTAGATGACATTACTTAAACAAGTAATGCCGTCTAATAACAAGATTATATCATCAAAATACAATTACACCCAGCTATAACAGTTTTTTGCAAATATCTTAGAACATAAAATTTGACAAATAGTGAGTTTTGCATCTATACGACTCATATGTAAATGATTCCGAGTGTTTTGCTTGAGCAAGTAATAGGAATAGCAGAACATGTTATGAAAGGTGTCATGAATGTGGATGAAGCTAGAGTTGCTTGTCTGAATAGGAATGTTTGGAGAAAATTAATTTCGGCATAAAGAGTTTGTGCCACACTCTTTTGGCCCTGAATATAACTATTTCATCCAAAAAAAAAACGTGTAAAATAAAATCTAGTAATTTACATTCTACCTAAATCTTGTAACTAATTAATTTTAGTAGCTGTGTATATATACTAGTGTGAGTTTAATTAAAAATACTATTCTATTATTTACATGTGTTGGAATGTAGCAAGTAAACGGTTGCGTTGCCTGTGCGCGACGCAAGTAGTAACTTTAAACAAAAACAAAAATAAGAATATTATTTGTGAGGAAAGCGAAGTATGTTGTATGTAGTTCGGGGTAGTGCATCTGGCGTCGTTATGTCACAATGTGTTGCCCCGGTGCTATAGTGCACTTCATTGTACCCGCTATGCAACATTTCCAGATTTTTAAGGTTCATGTCATCTCTATTTTGTTCTCGGAAATAAATGAATGAAAATATACGATTTTTCTTCTCGTTTCAAACTATATATATAAAATTTGTTAAATAAGAAAATATGTACTGTTTATTTTAATATTTTCACTGCGTATTACAAAGTATAATCTACGGTTTTACTAAAAAGTAAAGTTTTAAGTACCGAATAAGCACCTCACTTTTAAAAGTAATTTTTGTCAGAATTACTTTTAACGTTTACTTAAAATTACTTATTAAGCAATTTTAATTAGTTTCTTTGAATTTTATAATATTAGGTATAAAAAATATGTATCAAAAATAAAAATACCATTTATATTTGATAAGAAGTAGAAGCAAAAATTTATTTTAAAGCAAACAGAGGTGAACAAAAGACGTGAAAAAAATACGGGCAATTATTATTTTTCTGCCAGTCAAAAAATTATAAATATAAAATTTGACAAACTAATTAAAGAAAACTGCCAAATACTATGTTGATTTTTGGCAGAAATTTTTAGAAAATTTTTTTGATTTTCTTTGTAAATGTTAGTTTTTATTAAAAATTGTCAAATCTTTATGAAATTTGTGGAACATTTATGTTATATCTTTATTCTTATTAAAAAGTTAAAAATTAATTTATTAATTTATAGGTATGTAAAATTTTTACATTATTAAAATGTAATTGTGTTTTTGAACTGAATTGTTTATAGTAAAGATATGAAACCATTTAAAATTTATATTTCAGAAACTATTAAAATTATTAACATTCACGATTGTTAAAATAAGTAGAAAACAAACAAATATTGCCAAAATTAGCAATAACACAATTTGACCAAAAATAGCGTATGGAACACACAAGAAATCGACTGACGATATATGTAGGTATATATAAATATAAAACTAAAGCAGATGTTTATTTATTTAGCAAGTTGGTAAAAAATTCATGGAATTCAAAAAGCATAAAATATAACAGCAAAAATACGAAATTCGATATAAGTCTTTGCTTGTCGTTTCTTTCATGCAAATTCAATTGTCCATATTTAATATTTGAAAATAGGTAAAGTAATGAAAAGCGCGTAACTTCCTGAGCAAGATATAAAAAGTTAATGGTGTGCTTGTAAGAAAGCTGAATAAAATGTTATGCGAGATGATAGATTGTTAAAAGTTTCGAAAGTGTATTATAATTCTATCTGTCTTTATATTGTTTTTACGTTGAACGATGTAGATGTAATATAATACAGGTTGAAAAATCACTCGTAAATGTGTCTACTTTGATAATATTCTGAATATCAATCACGTACAGTTTATTTATGGAAAAAAGTATTTATTTAAAATTTTACGACATATAGTGTCTTACGGGAAATTGCTAAAATAAATCAGCTTCATTTACAAATAAATTTAGTTATTCTAAAAACAAAATGATGATGGCCGAAAGGTTGAAACGATCGTTGAGTAATTAAATATTTTTTGTGAAACTAGCCAAATGTGTTTTAAGAAATAATAACCTTTATCGTTATTTTTATTTATTTATTAATTTTATTACATACTAAATAATTTATTTGAAGGAAATAAGTATATAATTTACTTATAAATTTACGATGTTCGAACATAAAATATTAAAATATTACTTATTTAGTACAATATTTAAGTTATAAAATATTTTATTACTAAATTCAAATTCGCGTAGACAGACAGACATCTACAACTTTACGATCTCATAAAATCGACTCATTTCAAACTCTCAATTATTTATATTTAAATAGTTATTAATTGAGTGATTTATATTTATAGCAGATTTCGTTAGTTTCGCAAATAAACTACGAATTTTTACAATTACGTTTGATTTATTTAATTATATTACAAACGAAAAAATTAATTCATCTTTAAGAAATTATTTATTTATTTTAACTCTAAATTTATACATTTATAGAGCTATAAGAAATTTAATTATATTAAATTTTGCAGCACCTGAATGATTTCTGTTTAATTTAAATCTCAGTTTACGGTTTAGAGAAGTGTAAAAATAGCGTGTTCATTCAGCAATTTTTTAGAAAAATAAACAAATTTAACTTCTAAAGAATGCGTAAATTTTGTTAAAATAATGTCAATTTTATTTAGTATAATTTCATGTAAAATTAATATACAAAAATATGTAAATACTTACGTATACTTACATTAAATTAAATATTTATATATTTATTTATAAAATAAAAATGTAAATAATTTTCATTATTTTAAAATAGGTAGGTATTAATGTTTCAAATGTTTCAATTAATTTTTAATATATTTTTTTTAATTTTAAATTTTTATGTTACATTAAGCGACATGTTTATTAATATAAATATAAAATTCATATTAGCGTAATATTAAAATTATAAATTATTTGTACAGTATATAAAACCTACGTTCATTATTCGTAATTTTGTATTTTTACTTTTTTTAATAAAATTTATTTTACAATATTTATATTTATTACAATTTTTTAAAGACGACATTAATTTTTTTAAATATTTTAATTACTAATACTTGTACTAAATTATAAGATGTGAAAATGTGCAGTAAACTTTTTGGTACGTGTAATAATGGCTTCGTGGAATAATATATAATAAAATAATTTTGTAGCATTTAAGAGTTTTAGATATATTTATCTTTAAAAATAAGTACTTAAAAAATTACTGAAATTAATGGACGTAATTTACAACAAACTTCATTTTCTGTGTGATTTTCTTATATTGACTTTATAATATTAACAGATCTATTTTTTTTACATTTTATCATATATTTTAGATTCTGGAACCTTCTATAGCAGAGGTGGGCAAACTTTTTTAGTCGAAAGTCACATGGGTAACTATAAAGTATCTAGCTGGCTCCAAGATGCAAAAAAGCTTAATTTTTTTCACACAAAAATACATTAATTGTTCATATAATTATATATTTTTAAATTTAATTACGGGCCCTGTTCTGTAGGTTTTACGCAGAAAAATATTTTTTTGATGAAATTCAGTTTACTATTATTTCTAATATAAATAATCATAATTGATGTAAAAATTGTTTTTGAACAAATTTTCATACTGTAAACAACGTTAAACTATAAAGATTGAGTAAGATTTTATATGTAATATAATTGAAAAACTTGTAAATTATTTAAATATTAAAGAAATTATATATATATACATATATATTGAAATTCAAAAAAATACTTAATTATTTATTATAAAGAAATTCTAATAAAGATAGCAATTTGAAAATATTTGATGTGAAGAAATGTAAACAATAAAATTTTGCAAATAACATAGAATCGAAATTTTATAGTTAATTTATTACAAATAGTTTATGTAACAAAAATCCATATGAAATAAATGTAAAACAATACGAGACTAAGAAAATATTACAATACATCGAAATAATGAAGCGATACCGAGCAGCAAATACGAATACAAGATGGAGAACATGTATCCAGGCATCAATATAACAACAGAAAATGATTTCCTATTTCAGCGCGGAAAGCACAATAATAATTTTATTTCCTCTACGTGCAAATAAAGCGAGCAAAGAGTGTGACACAGTTACGGCTACGTATCATAGCCTGACGCGATCCGACGTGACGTTCCATCACCAGCTGTAATGCAAATGCAATAGGGGTTACCGTCCCCGTCGGTTATAGCGCCATCAACTAGTGCACATTTTATTGCACACGATTCGCCGCGGAAAACACGTTATTCCAGCCCCACACGGCTGCCATTGCATAACATTGGTTACGACGGGCTGTTGTTGTTGCAACAATAAACGAAAAGGGAAAAACAAATTTTACCGCTCATACTATCCAGGGAAATATATATACTTGTGAATGAAATAGGAATAGATAAATCCAAATGCTGGCACGGCCAACTGTTTTCGAAACTTAAATTAGTTTCTGGTTGGTCCGCTAGAGGCCAGGTACTACAGCACACATGCACAAAATAGGGTCCAATAATGGAATTGTCCCGTTATTTATCAAACATAGAACGGTTTTGTGTGTGTATACGCGCAGGCGGCAAGTTTTTGTAATTTCTTGCAAACACATTAATTTCAAGTAAAACAGACAAGTCCAAATGCCAAACTTTTCACATTATACCGTCGGCTATTTTTTAACATTTAAGAAGAAACTTGTTTCCTACTTTATAGTCTCTAGTAAGAAACAGAAATAGTTCTGTTTTTTTGTTACTGTTTACTATTTTCCAAGCTAACTCAACAAGTTAATTCATTAAAATTAATAGTTTATTAAACTTAAGTGAAAACTTTTTGCAAATAGTTGAAATACTAAAAGTCATTTTATCTACTAAAAATATTGGAAATATTTTTTTATTAAGAAGAAAAAATACATGTAAACGCCGAAGGACAGCTGATTTTCAGCAATTTCTTATATCTTAATGAATTCGTACAAAATAAAACTGTTTATTTCACGTAATTGTATATATACCTATATATATATATATATATATATATACAGTGTGGTGATAAAGTATGGAACAAAATGCATAATTTCGTTATTTAATGTTTTCAAGAAAAACGCTCGGACACATCGATTTTATTTTTTAATTAGCCACCTTATGGCATAAAAATTTTACTAATGACGTCATGCATTTTTGCACAATGACGTCATCATTGGTTTTTTTACATGAACAATATATGAACTCAGATTGAAAAAACAAATTCAAAATTTCACTTGAATTCATATATAATATTTATTTTTTATGTTTACTCTGTGTTATATCTAGAATGAGAAATAATAAGTCAATTTTAATTAATGCCCATAAGCCAATTTAACGAGAAACCAGAATAGAAAACAATTTCGTCTATAAACCAGCAAGTTGTTAAACACAGGCCAGGAGGAAAACAAATGCTGAAAATAGCCGAACAGCATAATGCAATAAACACATTTTAATGGCACTATAATCACCAGCGGAAGGCTAAATCTGTCGGTTACAGTTAAATCTGTTATATTTAATAAAATCAACTTGAGGTTTATAATACATTCACCTATCTTCTTTAAGTAATATTTATATACCTGGTCGTTTATTAGAAGTAATGTCTGTTTGAAACGGGGTACCAGGGAGACAGGATACCTGCGCGCGAATACCCCAACAGCACCAGGAAATAATTTCGCCAAAGTTATGATCTGCTTAAAGCTTAAAATACTGCAACGACAAATGGCAAACCGTAAAATCTAATAACGTAACGTGACTGTTAAAATAGTCGGATAAAATTTCCATTTGCACACCTCTATAGACATTGCATAAGGTCGTACTGTACTGTCATTGCATTGCACTCCACTATGTAAGTTTTACACCACAGAATGACTTTATCCTATGGGT
The DNA here is from genome assembly GCA_963966155.1 of Clivina fossor. NCBI lineage: Eukaryota > Metazoa > Arthropoda > Insecta > Coleoptera > Carabidae > Clivina > Clivina fossor. The sequence goes on from CAWYQG010000261.1 coordinate 350,357, forward strand.
TATTACACGACTGCATACGGGAAAACTTAATGAATTTTGGTATTTTCGCCAAAGGAAATTTCCACTTAATTATGTATAAAATTTTCATACTGAAATAAAACTGAATAACCAATATGGTATACTACTTCTTAATATGTATAGTTTTACAAATATTGAAATAATAAGTTGTAGTTCTGTATTAATATATATTAATAATCGATGTTTGACGTACTCAATGTACATCTTTATCAGAAAAAATAATACAAATGACATTTACAGTAAATAAACAGAACATAGAAACAAGTTACTAAATAACAAAATAAATAACTAGATCATAAAATTTATAAATTTTTAATTAAAGATGTTATCTATACAAACTAAAGCCGTTTTATTTTAAAATAATGAGTTCTGAAAGATTTTTCATTATGTTAATATTACATATAATTTAAGCTATATTTACGTTTTTAATAAATTCACTAATATCAAATAATAGCACAAGAATTTGACCAATCCAAACATTTGGTGTTAAAACTAAAAGCGTGTCAATTGCTCAAATTTTTTTGCTTAAGACTTTAAAAAAATAATTAACACACCAAACTTTTGACCACGTCGCCCATGCGTCAGACAGAAACAAACAAATTATAATTTTGATTGCATTAGCCGAAGACAATCACCGCCCTATACGCTTAGCCACGGTCAATGACCGTGTGTAAGTCTAGAAACGGCTAGTGACAACATAAGTTTGGTTGTATATTTTATCATGGCAATTCATGAAATTTGATCCACCAAATCTTCAGCCAACGCGTCGCCACTGTTTATTATATTTATAATTTCTGTCATATACATTTTAAATACACACAACAAAATAAAAAAATTACGTTCTAGATTTAAATTTAAAAATAAATTGAGAAAAACTCACTAATTTATAGAAAATAAATACAATAGTAATGCCATTTTTGACAGAATAGCTAATTAAATATTAAAAAAACAGTATCGACAACATAAATGGACAATTGTGACTTCATCAATTTTTCTAACTTGATATTAAGTCACCTTGGTATATTGTAAGAATGTTAAGTAAATGTAACAATTTATTTTTATTGTACAATTATATGTAAATAACTTTTGAAATGTAAAACGGTTACATCCTTAGATTAAACATGCAATGGCTTTTGTCATTTTCAATATATAAATACTGAATAATTCGAAGATGCTTCCGAAATCTGTCACTTCAAGGATATCAATAACAAATAAATCGTTTCAGACGGCCGTAGGCTTCTTGATTCTAAAATAAACGCCGTCCCTGTCTGATTAGTTTAACCAGGATAGAGTCGAAGCAGACAGCATCAGTATCACTAATAGATGACGGAATAACAGTTATACGGATATTTTGCTTACCGTGCTTGTTGATGACGCTGTACACCTACGGAATTCACCTGACATACCAAATTGTGATGACCTGCTTTAGCCAATGTATAAACATAACCACATGGCCACATAGCTATTAAATTGCCAGAGATGTGCTAACGATAACCAGAAAAATATAAATAAATTAACGTGGTCAACAACATTTAGTTTCTCTAAAATTAATTTACAAAATTTTGGTTTTTTTACCGATCGTCATACGATAAAGGAGGTAATTATAATCTTACCAAATTTGACATATCGAGATTTGTAGAGATAAGCACGAATTAGGATTATAGTAACACGAATCAGTGTCTGTCTGTCTGTGAACAAATTCAGCTGAACGGATTATTATAAAATTCATATTTTAGCTTCGGAGATGAATATCTCAATTTTATCAACTTTTGGTAAAAATCTGCTAATCGAAAGTGATAATTTACTCATGTAACTTTTATGAGTTTTACGAATATTTCGCAATAGAGATATATTTAGAAAAAAATTATTTAACAAATTTGCTAAACACCTAACAACTTATATTTAAAACATTTTTCGATGCGGCTAAATATCTTTTTTAATAATTTTTCATATTTTTATGATATATATATAATTCTGAAAATAGGTTATGTCAAAACAGTTTTGGTTTTAGTTATTATAACTACAGTAGTTATACAAATTTTTCTATTTCATAAATATATTTAATACGATAATGGTCGGTTTTGTAGTGGCCACAGCAGGTTTTTTTTTTATGGAAAAATGCTTCAATAATTTATTTTAAAATAGAATTTTACTTTTGATTTTTATCAGATATATATTATTTTTCTATTACAGATAATTTTTATTAATTAGATTACAATTCAAATAAAATAATTAAAATTGCTTAATAAGTTATTTAAAGTTACAAAACGAATATCGTCTGATGCTTCATCTATTTTTACGAAATAAAAATAAATGTTTTCTTTATTTCTTATATTTGCAAATGTTCTTAAGTAAGAATAAGCTATTTTAATATCTATTAGAACCTAAATAAATTGTATAATAATAAATAAAAGTTAGATTATAGAACTAGTGTTGTAATACGGGACTTTACAATACAAATTTATGTTTTGTTTTGATAAAACAAAATGGCAATATAGATAAAATAATTAAACTTACAGAGTACTTGAACAACGTCGTACACTTTCGCTAATAAAATATAAATATATAAATAAATATTATAAAGTTATAAATAAAATGTATCGTTGTAAATATATCAACGACATTGCATTCGAAAGATTCCAATTTTAAATTTAGAATATGCATAACATAGTACAGCTAATAATAGATAACCTGATCTATTATTTCGTTTTCCTTCAAAAGATTTTTTTTTTCAACTATTTCAATGTGACAAAATTATTACATCATCGGTGTAGCGATGTGCCAGATACCAACAGCTGAAATGTTTATGATGTAAAGATAATAAAAATTCAGTAATCGATAATGTTTATTTACTTTTCGACATGAAAATTTTGTTCTCAAAGCTATTTTTGGAGTGCGCGCGCTTTTTTTTTTGTTTTTATTATTATTTTTATTGAACGGCTTGCACGATCGTAGAACGACGCATGCCGGCACGTTTTTACTGAACGCAAATTTATGGGATTTCGTACAGAGCTATGTAAATATACACACGTACCTACCAAAGAACCTCAAACAAAAGTTATTTGAATGTTTATGCGAAATGAATAAACTTCTTACGTTATATTATATGGCGAATTTTTCTTTTCACTCGCTGCTGTAAAATGAGATATATTTATAATAAAATTACTGAATTATGTTATCTCTTATGTTATGTAAACTGTATGAAAATAAAAATATAGTTAAATTCACACAATTCTGGTCTAACGTACATACATACATACATACACAATCACGCCATATATCCAAAAGGGTGTGGCACAAACTCTTTTCATTATCCCGAAATCAGTCGCCTCCGAACACTCCTATCCAAACAAGCAACTTTCGCTTCATCCACATTCATAATTCCTCTCATACATGCTCTTCTATTCCTACTACTTGGAAACTTTCGCTCAATCGAGTTATGTACTACTGTTTGTCACTTTTTTGCTGCTGACGTGTTCTTTTTAAATTAACTTGCAGTATATAGTAATCATACCTACAACCATGTACAAATCTATCAGTTTTATTTTTACCACGTAAAATAAATTACGAAAGGCAATATAAATAATAAAAAAATTTAATTCAGATATATATTTTTCAAATTTACAATTTCTTTCAACATCTTCTTTCAGTAAAAACGCTTTTTGAAATTTTTTCAAATCATGTTTTTCTGTTTTTTATCTTCTAATTTATTTTCTTTTTTACATAAACTTTTGGAAATAATAATAATTTGAATTATATATCGGGTGCAAAATAAATTGATATATCAAGAATATAAAATTGATAAAAATGTTATTGCAAAAGTTGAGATTAATCAGTTAAGATGTATCGGTCATCTTGGGCAAATGTCTATAATGAATGTTTGGTTAAAATAATATAAATGCGTGATATTGTAGGTATATGTCTGCGTTTGAGTAGATGGGCAGATATGATTGAATGAGTTTTATGTAAGCGAATGTTTTCATGTGGTAAGAATAGAACATGTCTGAGAAGTATTATAAATGTGGATGAAGCTAAAATTGCTTGTCTGATTTGGAATGTTTGGCGGAAATTAATTTCCCAATAAATGGGAAGAGTTTGTGTGTTTCCCTTATGGGTACATGACGTAATTATATATATATATATATATATATATATATATATATATATATATATATATATATATATACATATATTAAAAAGTTCTATATTAAAAGTTCTTTTAGGTATTAAGACTTTTGTTTTGTCAAGCAATAAAAAAAATCATTCAATAAAAAAATACAAAATATTCTATAATTCTATAAAACTTGTTTAGAATTTTACCACAAATTATATGTTTCCCACCATTTTCTAATAGTAGAACTTTCAATATGGTGATTACTTTGAATAAACATAAAAATATTTATTGAAATATATGTTTTTTTAAAATATTAAAGTAGCATTAAAATAAGTGTATGTATGTAAAAGTAATAAACATATTTTAATAGATGAGATTATACAAATTTGAAATATACCTTCAAATTTGTAATAGTAAATTAGTAAAAAAATTATGACAACATTTTTGAAGAATCATACATAAATAACATTTCTATTTTAAATCAGAGTGACAAACTAAAATTATTCAAGGTGCGTTAAAATTACCAGCACAACACAAACAGTTCTAAATTCTTATGCAAATCGTGCATTTGACACCTGAACATAAAAAGCGAGCACAAGTTAATAAATTTCAGTTACTATTTCCCTACAAAAAAAAAAACAAATCTTCAGGTTAAAGAAATCTGTTCACATACATTTCTTTAGCGTATTTAATAGTGTTTATTTCGCTTTTAAACTATCTAATAGTGTTAACATGAACCACGACATACGAAACACAAAGTAGTCTCATTTTTTAACTTGTCCACCAGTTACAATTCATAGCAGCTGTTCACGAAGTTTCGTATTACCGAAAGCGACAGCCAGCGTACAGCGCCAATGCGTGGCTGGATTCGGACGGAATTGGATGGAAGTAAAACAGAAAACGGATTTGGTACAGTTTGAGAAAGAAAAGAAACTTTGGGAACACGAGTCGAAAAGCTGACCGACAAAAAGAATCGAGAAAAAAACAGCAGGTTTTGTTTCAGCTTTTACGCTTTAAAATCGCCGAATCGAAACTATTTTTTCAAGATAACTTCGATTAATTCTTTTTATTTAATTGTACTACATCGGTTTTAAATGTCAATCAATACGTTAGATGCTTAAAGTTTTTATCATTTTAAAATGTACAAGATAAAATTAATTTACTATTATACTATACAAAACTACCGGATCGACCAAATAAATATAGAAATTATAAAATTTTATTACTGATTCATCAGTACCTACAAACCTTCTTATTAATAAAATCGAGAATTAATAAAAAAAAATACAAAATCTTTAATTAATTGTATATAAAAAAAAAAAACCAATCTCTTTCAATATAAACTGATTATTTCGAACAAAAATCTTATGAGATAAATAAATATTTACACTAGTACATATTTTTTAACTTTAAACACAGCCCTGAAGACTGTATCACGTATTCTTTATTTAGTATATATTTTTAGGGGAAAAAACAAGTTTAGCGAGTAAATCTTGAACAAACAATAGTACTTAAAAGCGAACGTGATGTCCAAACCATAATGACAATCCGATCTGGAAAACCAGCATTAAAAATTCTAGCCAGTAGCCATTTCTCAGGATCAGTGCGTGGTGAAGGCAAGAGAGAGTGTCACACACGTATAGTAGGCGTTAAAAAATCCGATTGTTTTTTCCCTGTCGCAAAGGACAAATACGATTGCATCCATCGTCCTGCATCAGGCCTATTCCTTTGTCTCTAATGCACGAGCCGTGTCGCGTACGGGCGCAAATCTCTTTTCCCGTTTATTTCACACATGCGCACACCGTACGCCACTTACTCGTGATTTCGAAAACGTGTTCAAACACTTTTCACATATTTAATTTAGTCGTTCGCGCGCGGCACGTACAGCTAGATGGAAAATTTAGTTAGCAGTTGAAGCACGGATTTTAAGATTATCTTCACATGTTTACACTTTTGTTTTGTATAGCGCAACGCGTAAACATTTACGTTGAAAATATTTACCCTCGTAATATGGTGTTTGCTTTTTATGAATTTCCGCAAAATGTTTTAATGAATCGCGCAACCGTCGCGTCGCGTCGCGTCAATGCGACACTTCCGTTTACTGTCACACTAGATGTGCTTTCAATACCCGTCCTATTTATTATACATATGCCATGTTTTCATGCCACAGGCTACATGTATATTCAAATGTTATTCTCTGACACTGAAAATGAAAATTTATAGACTTGGCCAATCATATACATTTTCATGATTTTCATGTGAACTATATTTACTAAAAATACAATGCTCGGTATCATAATATCACAATTTTTCAATAGTGTAATAATGTGAATAAAATGAAAATATACAACATCAATTAACTTAACAAATTCAATTGATTTTGATATTTTGGAATATTGGAATCTGGATTAACAATTTTCTAGATTTCAATTTATTACTATTTATATGTATCTCAAAAATATATTACTATAAATTTTATACAACAAAAATTTCAAAGAACGTAATGAAATGGACAAATTTGATGTAATTATCAAATAACGTAGTATATATTTGTCTAATTTATTTTTGACTAGCATAAATAATTAATAAAAAGTCCATATTTCAACGACGAAACAATAAGGCCAGTCAAAGCGAAATGAACAAAACTTGCCCGACATCCATCTAACCAACCAAGCGCTGTGAGTGAATTTTCAGATTGTCATTCTCTTTAGATTTATCATGGCTGACGATCATTGTTCGTAAACACAAAAAAAAAACTTCCACCACCAACGGGGACGTGACACGGTCAGTAAATAAAAGAGCAATATATGGAAACACACGAATTGTTTTTCAACATTTGTGGATTATAGCTGGTCTGGGTGTGCACAATTCGACTCGTGGCCCACTCTGTCCGTTCCGTGTAGCTTTGCTGCAATGCAGGCATGGGAGCATTGAAGTGCCTAATAAAAATTTTATGCTTAAAACATTGTTTTTTTTTTGTTGTCGGTGGACAGTAAATTATGTGTAAAAATTTTATCGGTATGCAGTCATTTACGTACATGTGGGATTACTATGTGATTAAAAATGTTATGTTACAACCACGTGACAAATTTTCTGGAAATTATTTCGGTATAGTTTAGTTAGCAGAGAAAAATATATAAGTATACACTTAAAAATTACTTTCTGGTATCTCTACCACATTGTCAATCATATTTTCATGTATATGCAGCAATAATTATTTATTTGAACATAGAGCAAAAGTGGAGTTAAAAAAGTTTTTTACACAAAATTTTGTTATTTCATGATTTATATCATTTTATTTTAGAACAAACAGATAGAATTGTGATAAAAAGATTTTTCGATTAATTGCCAAAAAAAACTACGTTTTTTTTAATTTACTTTATATTTTTTTGAAATATTTAGTAATCATAACATAGTAAAAATCTTTCAGAACTCAGAACTCATTATATAAAAAATGGCAATTATTACAGTATCTTCGAATTTTAAAAAAATCTTCATTATGTAAAATTCGAAAATATTACAATAATTGCAAGACCCATCAGTAATAATAGCAGATTAATAAGAGAAGCAATAAAAATTTATGAAGAAAAAGATAATATTAATCAGTGTAAAAGCACTGATTTAAATTAAATTTGACTTCCTTTAATTAAAAAATTATAGATAATTATTTTGTTATCTAGTAACTTGTATCAATGTTCTGTTTATTTATTGTAAATATCATTTGTATCGCTTTTCCTGATAAAGACGTACATTGAGTTCGTCGAAACGTCGATTATTAATAAATATTAATGCAGAACTATAACCTAAAACCGTTTTATTTTAATTTAGTATCTATGTTTTTCTCAATTTTTTACAAACATTTTATTGTTTTAATAATACTCAAATGTTGAGATTGTATTCAATCATTGAATCGGCTTGTTAAGCTATGCATCAAGGACTGGCCAGTTAACTATAGACACATGTTTCGCTCTTTAGGAGTTCATCAATATGGTGCTTTAATCAATGTCCGAAAACTACTGATGCAGGTGTTATTGTCTGGCTGTTAAGCTTTACATCAATGACTGGCCAGTTCACCATAGAAATTCTATGATTGAATAACTTGTGGGGAAAAATATAATCTCAACATTTGAATATTATTATATTAATTTCACAGATACACTTATAAACATTTATTTGTTCAATGTTATTTCATTGTTTATTGTTAAAACTTGTCTTGTTGAACTTTATATAAAATACAAAAATTAAATCAAATGAAAAGAAAAAAAAACGTTGTTGCAACCAAGCGAAGAAAAAATCTTTTTGATCAGAAAAGCCGGGAAGTTTTATCTGAACATTTACAAATATATCGTCTCGTAGCGTTGATCAAGTGTCAAGTAAAGTTATCGTCGAGGGAAACCGGTTTGAAAAATGAACACAGAGCATTCGATGCTTTACGGACAAACTCTTGTTCCTGCCGCGCCCTGCTACACCTGCACTCAATCTCAACGGATTTGCAGCCGTTGTCGGGGTCATGACAGCTGTCGCCCTTTTGCTATACCGTTGCCAGTGAAATATTTGCCCGCGCCGTCATTCAATCGCAAACAATTTTAATTATTCACAATGGTCAATTCATTATTTGACTAGTGCCCTTTTTTCCTAAAGAAAAAAATTCAACTGTTGCATTTTTGTTGTTGTTGTTTTGTATAAATTTTTGTGCACTGAATTTGAATGAAAATTGGAAAAATTTATGATTTGTTTATTTGTGAGCGTTTTTGTGGACAATTTTTGAATAAACCTTAGTGATAAATTAATGCTGTCAATAATACCAAATACCAGTATAACATTTTGTTCTAATTCGTCATGAAATTTTTACCGAACTAATTTTATTTTTAAACACTTATAACAGTTGAACGACACAATTAATTTTATTTTTAGTTTTAATTTTTATATAAAAAATTAAATCATTGCCTTTTAAATAAATCAATTGTGTGTATAAAAATTGCCTAACTCAAATAATTTCTTTTTTACAGTGAATTTTTGTGCATTTACGCCGTGTATATTTATTACAAAGAACTAATTAAACAGCAGTTTTTTTTTAGATAAAGAAAAGTATTGACTCTGCCGGGGGGTCAAACTCGGGACCTCTGGCTTTCGCGGCCATAGTTCTATCACTGAACTACAGAGTCCTATGGCAAAGTCAGAGGTCTTTATAGTTCTTTGTAATAAATATACACGGCGTAAATGCACAAAAATTCACAGTAAAAAACAATTTTCAACGCCAAAAATATTTAATTAGTAATAACAGCATGTTCGAAAAATGCGAATATTAAAATGTACACATCATGTGGTGTTTCGACTGGGGTTTATACATGTAATTCTCATGCCCAGTCAATAATGATAAAGAAAAATATTGACTTTGTCATAGGACTCTGTAGTTCAGTGGTAGAACTATGGCCGCGAAAGCCAGAGGTCCCAGGTTCGACCCCCGGCAGAGTCAATACTTTTCTTTATCTAAAAAAATAACTAATATTTAATTAGTTTTTTGTAATAAATATACACGGCGTAAATGCACAAAAATTCACTGTAAAAAACAATTTTCAATGCCAAAAATATTTAATCAAATAATTTCTGTAATTTAATTTATTCATTCATCAAGCACTGATTATACCATATACGATGTATGCTGGAACTTCTGCGACGAAGATAGATCAAACACGGCACACCTACTCAGGAAATTCTATAAATTCTAGTTTCAATGACATTAATAATGCAAACTTATATTTTTGTAAAAACAAAACTTTGATACTAATTTTAAATCAGCACGGTAGCTGAGTGTGTTTAAGCGTTAAGTACTACCAAATATAATACAAAAATCGATAGATCGATTCCGCTAGCCGGTGTTTCTGTACGTCATTAATTTTTTTTTTTAAATTCGCAAGGTGTCAGACATTAATTAAATAAAATCTGTTTGATCAACTGCTTGTCTTAAAATATCAGTAGTTTAGATTACTAACCGGAACTCGTCGCTGCTCTATGCGAATACTTGACTTGCAGTTTCAAAAGGTGTCTAAATGAATGATCACGAAACAAGTACTTCATACTTGCGATCAAGACTCGTCAAGACTCATAAATCGACAAGTTTCAATATTTTACGTACAAATAAAAGTTATTTTTTTATTGTCAAAATATAATTAGAGACGATTGCTTTATGATTTACCTCAGGCATTAAAGTTACTGGACACGACTTTATGTCCTGTTAATTTTACAGAATTTTTGTATAAATTTGTTTTTCAAATTTTAATAATAAATTCTATTAATTTGTAACGCAAAATACAAGTTACACTATACGTGTCATAACTCATAAATAAATTTAATTCAAAGCAGTCTCTAAGGGTAGAACTTTTTTTAGTAACTTTATAGCTCACAAAGCTAAGAAAATATTAATAAGTAAATTCCCATTTGAAAAACCTAATTTCTTTTTCAACGCAACCGCCGCCAAAGCAGGAAAGGTGTGTAACTAATGCTGGGTTTACACATGCATGGATTTAGTGGCGCCAGTAGAATCTGGCGCGCCAGTAAAATAAAATTGCGTGTGTAAACACCAACTTGCATGCAAGTGGAAATAATGCATGCATGGACAAGAAAAGTCAGCCGCTGTCTGAAATTGCTTGCGCCAGTGGTGACTCACGTACCAAGAAACATAAACATGCGTCTTACTTGCACGATTAAACATGAAATTGTACGTCGCTTCGCCAGTTATCATTTCATTTCATTATTATTTGATTTTGCGGAGGTTAGTACGGCGTGCTAAAAATCTGTATTTTTTCTCAGGTAGTGTAAACCTTAACTGGCGAGCAAGTAGGACTGGCGAAGCTACTGGCGCCACTAAATCCATGCATGTGTAAACCCAGCATAAATGAATAAAATAAAACGAAATTTTTTTTACAAGGACACAAAAGACGCTTTAATAAATGTTACACGAAAAGCACCTCAAACATTTGCATCCTTACCGAGGTGAATAGTAGGATAGCACTGTGAGGATGCAAAGGTGAGGGGCGTATTGCTGCAATAAGTGGTAAAAAGTTTGAGAGCCAGTGCATCTGGAAACGCTTTGGCAATTAGTGTTGTTTATTAACAAAAACTACAGCTGGATCCGTGCGCAATTACTTGTTTCTAGAATATAGCCAGGGATTAAATTACTCGTTTCTTGTTATTAGTTCTGCGCGCGCAGGTTTTACGTGTGTCATAGAAAGAGGCGAAACGTTATTAACAAACGTTTAATTAAAACATGTTCAAAATTTTTACCAGCTGTTTCTTTATTATCAATTTTTTTTTTAATTATGCAAAGTTGTAATGTACAATATCCTGAATAGATAAAAGTCTTTTTTTGGTTTATGCCAAGATTCTTCGCATTTTATGTAAATTTAAATATCTATTAATTTATCAAATCAAATAAATGAGCAACAATATTTTTCATTTTATTATTAAACAAATTTATTAATTTTAAATATTCAGAAAAAATATTTAAATTATTGTTAAATATTTTAGAAAAGATTTTAATTTTGCAAGATTTTTTATTGTTTTTAGTTTTTGAGTTAAAACATAAACTTATGTATAAAACTTTTTTAAATGAAAAAATTAAATAAAAAACATAGTAAAACATAGTTCTGTATAAATATTTATATAAAATCAACGTTTCGATTAAACTCAACGATCGCCTTATCTTGATGAAGACGAGCGTTGAGTTTTATAAAAACTATTATAAAAAAATTTCATTTTTATGAGCATATTTTTTATTAATATATTTAATTTGAAAATAATATTATATTTCAATAATATTATATTTCGCACAACGCATTTTCCATTTTTTTTTTGTTTGAATTTTTTTAGAGGTTATAATTTTTGTTAACCTCTGTCCATGTTTTCAGATGTGAATATGGTTGCTGAACCGAAACCACATCAGACTGGTCGCAAACGGCAAAATATTGCCAAAACCGGGAACGACTGGTGAGTTATAGAAATTTTTCAATTTTTTTTACTTCGCATTTTTACAGTTTTTAAAACAATATTTCCATACAAATTTTTTGAACAAATTTTTACATTGATTTTATATGTGCACATACATTAAAATAACAAATGTGCCATTTTTAAAAAAAATGCTATATTATTAGTACAGTTCTTAACATAGTCCCAAATAATGAATCTATATTTTAATAATTTTATTTGGAATTTTACATAACATCGAAAAGAAGTCTTTGTAATCTTTTTTTTTGTTTTAAAATTTTTTAAATTGTTTTATTTATTTTGTCAAAATTTATAAAAAGTAAGAAATATACGAATATTTCATTCAACGCAAAAAAATTGTTGAAATTTTTTGTTTGAAACGTACACAAGTAAATTTTAAAAATAATATTTTTAATACTCCAGTTACTATAAAATGATTGACAAAAAAAATTAATTCCTCAAATATGGATACAAATAATTATCAAATATTTTACTTAATCAGCATTGCGTTGTGTTTTTTTTTATTGAAAATTATTTATTGTTATTTTGCACATTTATATTCTTTCTAAATTTGTATTGTAATTTTGGATACCTCCATATAAATTTATACACAATCATGGTATGTACCCGTAATTGGTGTGTCACAAATTCTTTCCATTCAAATAGAAATTATTTTCCGCCAAACTTTCCTATCCAGACAAATTACTTTTACTTTATTTACATTCATAATACCTCTCATACATACTCTTTTATTCTTGCTACTTACAATTAGTAACACTAGCTCATGCAAAACACTTTCAATCATGCCTACCCATCTACGAGTATTCATCGGACGTTGAAGCAGATGTACATCTTCAATATTACTCATATAAAGTGTTTCATAACTTCATCGATAACTCATTATTTCACATAAATATATTGAAAGAAATTAAAAATTACAAAAATAAATGATATTTCTAAATATGCACTATTTAATGTATATTTATATTTTAATTTTTGTGATAGCGCAGAATGGATTTCCAACGTAGCGATGGATTCATCGACTGAATTTAGAGAAACGCCTATATAGTCTTTTACTCAAACGTTTATTATGCATTTGCTCAAATTTGCTTAATCATCTTAATTGACTTACACCAACTTTTTTTTGAATACACCACACCATACAATAGACCACATACCTCACAAAAAATATGAAATTGTGACAGAACATTTAAGTTACCGATAGTTATATCAAAACGACTGTGTTGTAGTGATTTTCTAATCAGGCGGCAGATTTCTACAAGCTGGTTGTACGATACAATAAGTGCTCTTAATAGTGGTGGAAATTATGTTGAAAAGTAGATTAAAGTACAGGCTTTCATGTAAAAATGAAATTGTTAAGAAAAGTCTACTTGTTTTATTTTTATTTCAAAACGGTACTTACTTAAAAAATATGCCTCGTATATATGTATATTTTTTAATTTTAAAAACGTAAGATAATAAACCTTTTCTACTACTTTATATCAGAACACAGACATTCTTTTCAATAAATAAACAACAAAGTAAGTTATCCAATCGACTTGTAATTAGTGAAGCGATCGATTGCTTCACCAATACACTGGCCAGACACAAAATAAGATATTTCGCTTCTTGTTCATAAACTATAAATAATGTCGAAATAGTCTCTCCTACACACACACAGCCCTGTACACATTCAAAAGCTTTGAACGCAACTATACTTGGTGAGGGAGCTCTTTGTAAGACGAATTGAACGTTCGCAGCGCCCCAGCCTAATCTAACCACTTTAACTTCGGCATCGAACACAATGCGCGCGGGGAGAAGGTGGCCAGCCGTTGCTCAAAAGCATTCCTCAATCGAAAACTGGTTTTTAATCAGCGCGAACAAATGAGTTTGGCCAGAGCTCTTCATTTTGCTTGCGGTATTTCTTGCGTAAATAACAAATAACTGATCATGTACTCTGTACAGACTCTGCAGAGAAAACGAATGTTTTGCTCTATATATGATGGCGTATTACGCTGATGTATGCTGGGAAATATGTTCTATGATTGACTTATTTCATCGTATAGTTGGTTGTACTTCTAAAGATACGTACGAGTATATGTATATTTATTTCAATAGACGTTTTTTATTCGTTATTTTGTATCATATAATTGCGGTTTCAAAAAAAAAAAATTTACTAATATTTCAAGAGATTCCAATAAATATTTTTCATTTTCTTTCTATCTTATTCACATTTTCTTTATATATTGCATATACATATGTAGATAGCGAGAATAAAAGGAAAAAGGAAACGTTTATTAAAATACAATTTCTGTTCTCGAAACTTTAATCTAAAATATATTAACATAGTAAAAAAATCTTTCAGAACTTATTAAAATAAAAAAATCTTTAGGTTTTAGTTCTGTATTAATATTTATTAAAAAATTGACGTTTACAAGTACTCTATATACATCATCATCAGGAAAAATGACACAAATGACATATACAATAAATAAACAGAACATAGAAACAACTTACTAAGTAATAAATTAAAAAATGATTTTATTGTGGCGAAAAGTTAATAAAATACAATAATTTTCTTTAAATCACAAACAATAATATTTAAAAAACTATATGCGTATTTTGACAGCTAAGCTTTCATCATGAGTGGTAAATGATATTTGTGTAACTTTAAATTACTGATTAGGTCTTTAGCTTTATCCTTTGCTACTGCTGATAAAAACTTATAGCTTTCGAAATACGTATATAGCTTTTTAATATTATTGTTTATAGTTTAAGGGAAATTATTTTATTTTAATAAGTTACTAGATAACAAAATAAATAACTAGATTATAAAATTTATAAATTATTAATTAAAGAAAGCCAAAATTTTTAATACTGTTATTATATATTCTTTCATTCAATTTTTGTAGTAAAATAAAGTATGTAAAAGAGAAATTGTAATTTTTACAATTTTTTCCGAATATTGAAAAATAAAATTGTTACATTTTACCAAAATTTTGTTTGGTTTCATTTGCCATAAATGTTATTATGTGTACTCTCGTTGAAAAAAAAATTGCTTCTTAGCATACATATACATACGATTTTTAGATGAGTCAATAATCAAAATAGCTCAAAATTACAAAAAGAAAATAATTAATATTTTATTTTAATAAATTCATAAAAAATTATCTAATTTAACACAGTAATAAATCTTTCAGAACCCATTATATTAAAATAAATAGGCTGTTTCTTCTAGATTGATAGAACAAAAGCGCAAAACATTGTTAATTAACTAGTTAACTAAACAATTAGATTATCAATTGTCTTGATGCGAGCCTTAATATATTTGAACATAATTATTTAATTATTTTCATGTTTTAAACGTAACAACAGTAGTATAGAAATATTATAAATGTAATCAAATTGCGTTACTCAAAATCAAGTTTATTTTACTTACTTCTAACTGTTTTATACTTAAAATAATTAAATGCCTGAAATTGTAAATATAATAACAGCTTGTCATGAGCAAATGACATTTTCAAAATGATCAAAAATTTGCAGTGATGCAAAATAGAAGAAAAATTACCGTTTAGTAAATCATCTACCATAAATTTTCTACCGAACAATATTGATTTTGATTGAATCTGTGTGCGAATGATTCCCGTTGTAGAATATTCAAAAAAAAAATAATAATAATAAGACGACGACATTTTTAATGTATTCGGTTGGCGGACGAACCATTTCGCGATAGACAATTCGGCGCCCGTCGCGTTCGTAATGGAAAAGCGTTATAATTCACGATAACCATCCGCGTAACAAGCTCGTATATCTTATAAGAAGCTCTTTAAATTATTCATTCCATTATAAAACACCTAAGCCGGGATTTAAGTCCTACCTTAAGTGTGACTTGTAACCGAAGTCAAGAGGGCCATGGAACGTAGTGGTGATGGCGGTGGTGGTGGAGCAGGTGGGAAAGCTTTAACGATGTCTGCGTGTGCTTTGGAAGTGGGACGAAGGGGCGAACGAGAAAGCCTCAAGCATCCGGGACAAATTGCGTTCTACCGTGTTAAACACCACGGACTTGATAAAGGCCGGGATACACCTAATCAGTTACATTACTCGTTTTTATGCTATTAATGGGAACTAATACTTTTACTTTTTAGAATAGTATTATGCTCTTCTCGATGAGTAATAATTTAAAAAAACAAAAACATATTTTTACTTTCTTGCCATAAACAATTAATATATTTCTACCAAAGCCTTAATATATTTGCATCTAATTTTTTTCTTTTATTACCAATATCAGCGATTCTCAACCTTTTCTTTTCCTCTTTAAATCAGAGATGGAAAAGTAACGATAACGTTGTAATAACGATTAAACTATAATTTCTAATATATTAACATAACGATATTTCAATAACGTTATATAACGTTATAATAATTGATAACGTCCCATAAAATGTTTGTAACGTTATTCTCTATGAGTTTTCTTTTCAGAGAAAGATACATATTTTATTTTCTTTGTATTTCAAACATAAAAATTAATTTGGTAATATTTTTCTTTATAGATAATTTCAGAATATTATTTACGTAACGTTATATAACACAATAATTCATTTTTAAATATTATTTATAACATTATGTAACGAAAACAAATAATAAATAACGTTAAACAATAACGTCACGATTTGAAACGTTATTTCATCCCTAATTGATTTAAATAGCTTTTATTGTCGCAAATTACCAAAACTTAACTCAAAATTTAAAACTATAAATTGCATCAAAGTTATTTCCTCATAAAAGCTATTTAGATTTAAAGAAAAATATGAAATAAGTTAATGCACACACTCCTATTATTATTCGAATTATTCTTTACAAATTTTAAATGGTAATAAGTGTTTTTAATTCTCTTTGGTAAAATTGCAACTACAAGAACATAACATAATTATTTTTGTATTTTAATAACAAAAAATCACAACAATTCTTTAAGCATTTGCAGACTCCTTGTGAAAGCATCGCGTATTTCTGGATGTCTGCGGAGTCACAGACCGCTGACCTGTATTAATAGGATACCAATAACGTCTCAGAGTTTAACTTTCAAAATTCTTGTAGCTAAATTCCGAAGTAAAATAAATTTATAAAATAATAATAAAATCGAAATACAATACTTTATATTACAAATTACAAATATCTTGCACACTGTTAGTCCAAACATTTTCAACCGTGCAAAAAAAAACATATTTGTTTGCATTTATAGGTTATTACCATTCATCGCAATTTTATTATTTGATGTACTGTATTGTTTTATTTGATTTTGCTTACGAGCAAAAATTTTAATTTTGGTATAGAAACTATCTACCGATTTGTATCGATATCGACTTTTAGTAGTTCGACTGTAAATCCCTTGTAAGGCTGTGAGCTATCAATTCTCATCATTGTAACATTGCTAGTAAAAAAATTAATATAATTATGTATATGTATACGTAATACGATCAGCTTCTCGTTCATTTGATCCATATTTCGCTTATGAATTATAAATATTGATAATTATTGTAATTGAGAACTCAGTAATGCCCGT
The DNA here is from genome assembly GCA_963966155.1 of Clivina fossor. Lineage (NCBI taxonomy): Eukaryota > Metazoa > Arthropoda > Insecta > Coleoptera > Carabidae > Clivina > Clivina fossor. The sequence goes on from CAWYQG010000261.1 coordinate 368,032, forward strand.
TTTACACGACGCAACTTTCTGTGGGATTTTCTTGCTCAACAAAATTGCACAAGAAAATTGCTCGTGTAATACAGAAATTGCACACGCAATTTTGTCGCGGCGACAAGTTGCACGGATTAGAACACGCTGTAATTTAATTGCATTTTCTAGTTACTTTTTAGTAACTTTCAGTCTTACCAACTTTTATTATGAAAGGCACAATACCAGTATTTTTTTATTTATATTTGATTTTCCTATGAGGTGTGTCATACATTAAAAAAAAACAAATTACAATAAAAATTATTTATGTATTTTATATATTTCGTGTGTTTATTTTATACTTTGACGATTAGTTATTTTTTTAATTAGTTGGCATCTTGGCATGAAATAACCAAAATCACAGTGCAATTTTCTTGCATCGTATAAAACATAAATACTATATATATTTGAAATTTTATTGCGCAACTTTCTTGTACAATTTTGTTGCGCAAGAAAATTCCACAGAAAATTGCGTCGTGTAAAACGGGCATAAAACAAACTGAATTACTTTTATTTAAATATCGATTACTATGAAAAATAAATTTACCGATATTTCTGGAATTTGACATTTGCATTTTAATACAATTGAAGTTAGTAACCTATACCTAACACTCAGGGGCGTAGCAAGACCTTTGTGGGCCGGTGTGCCACTGGGATTAAGGGGCCCCTCTTTACTCCTTGTATTGTTTAAAATTTTAATGTTCTTTTGGCTCATTTTAAATACTAAATGTCATTTTCATTTTGTCAGTTAGTGCCTTATTCGAAAAAAATTTTCAAATAAAAGTTATTTTATTTTTATGATAATCAAAATTAATAAATTAAAGTGAAATTCCTAAAGAAACAACTTGCCAAGAAATATATATGTATGTACCTAATAAAGTTGACTTAACCATAAACAAGAAAGATGTGAAGATTTTTGATTTAACAGTTCAGAAGATAATTTTAGGGTAAACGTTTTTAACGCTAAGTTAGATATTATAATTGCACAATTAAAAGATAGATTTTCAAGTTTTACGGAAATAAATAAATTATTTGGAATAATTTTCCCAGAAAATTTAAAAAAATTATCTGATGATGAAATATTTGATTTATGCCAACCTTTACTAGACACATATACTGACGATTTAACCGCAGATTTTAAGGCACAGATATTATTTTTTAGGAAAACCTTTAAAAAACAGTTAGAAAATATTAATTTGGTATTTAAATTAAGAGAATTAATATTTACAGATTATTCTATTCTTAGTTCGGCATTTCCGGAACTTTGTACCGCTTTTATTTTGTTTTTAACATTCTCCGTATCAACTTCTAGCGGTGAAAGATCATTTTCAAAATTAAAACTTATTAAAACATATTTAAGAAACTCTATGAAGGAAAATCGTTTATCAAATTTGGCGATTTTGAGCATTGAAAATGAAAGAGCACGTAAATTAAATTTAAATAAAATAATTCGCATCTTTGCTTCAATGAAAGCGAGAAAAGTTAAGTTTAGTTAAAGTTAATGAACTATATTTGTAAACATAAACTTTAAATTTGATTTGTACTGTAAGTTTTTGTGTTTGTAAACTTAAAAGAATCTATGAAAATGTATTTAACTTACTTTAATAAACTAATTTATATAATAAATATATTTAATCCTATGAATGGTATTTTATTTCTCTTCTTTGTTTTTTATTTATTACAAGAAAATTAAAATAAACAAAAAAAAATGGTAAGTATTAATGAAAATAAGGCCCTATTGGGCACTTTGGCTCGTGGGCCCCTCTCGCTCATGGGCCCGTGTGCACCGCACTCCTTGCACCCCCGGTTGCTACGCCTCTGCTAACACCTACACTGAGAAAAATAGATATTTAACAAATTGTATAATAATAAGTAGATATTTATTTGAAATATACGAGTATGTTTACTGTATTCACAAATTTATACATTTTTAAAATCTACTCACATATATATATATTTTAATACTATATTAAGAATTAAGACTGTAATACTATATACAAATTGATGGTATTAAATTTTTGTTTTTATTATATTTATAGTTAATTTTTAAATATACTTATTTTGTTACTTTTAATATCTTGTGTTTGTGTCACCTTTTTAAATATAAATAGCGTTACGGTAACTATCCATTTTTCTCAGTGTAACCAAAAACATGCTACCAAGTTTAAAACAAAAACAAAAATAATTTTAATTATTATACTATACTAATAATAATTTATGTAATAAACAAGATGGTATTTCAAAATGATTATTTAAAAAAATATTGGTGAAACGTTTTCAAATATATATATTCATATTCTACCTTTTGATGAAACGTGTAGTCGGCTTTCAGAATCGCATTTTCTTCGCCGTCATCGCTGCAATACCTGAAACAAGAAATAAATTAAAAGCATGTACACAGACATAGGAGAAGGCTTTGTGATATATGTACGATGTAACAAACTAGATGCAACCGAACCGTTCTAGTAACGGGAAAGAAAGAGACAGATCCGAGTGAGATGAACGGCTCGTTGGATATATATTGCATGCGAGATATGAGTTGAGTAGCAAATCGTTATTTAATTCCCGAGGAAAAAAATCGTCTTCACTCTCCAACAAAATTGAACGAATTATTTTTCGTCTCTCTATACGAGAGAAAAAAAATACGCTATTAGTTTCTATCGTTTTATATTGCAATGCACCATTTATTCACATATTTCTCAGTGACATTGTTAATACGCTAAATTTATTTGAAAACTAGTAGTTTTAAAACATAAGTTTTGTTCTGCAGTAACAATTCAATTGAAAAATGATTCTGCTATTAGTTGAATCAAGTAATAAATATTTTTTAAAAAACTATAAACAATATTTAAATTTAGATTTATGCCACTATTATGGATATTAATTCAAATAATATATTTGGTCTACGTTTTCGAATCATCATAGTGTCTCATAGTTTGTCGGTAAAATTACATAATATTTTTTTAGAGTGTATCTTTGCTTTTAACCACATTTGTGAAAACTATAACTATAAGTAAATTACAAATATTTTATCTCTAAAAACCAACAGCTGTTCATTAGACCGTTTTATTTTTGCGTCTACTATCCTACTTAATCTTAAATACAAAAATATACAAAGTAAACATTTCCGTACAAGCGACATCAGTATAATCCTCTAGACATCGTTAACTTGTTGACCGACTATCTTGATCCCAAATCGTTTGCGAAAAAGCGAAGTCCCGAGAATGAAAGAAACCAGAACGAGACTGTTGTCGAATGTCGACGGGCAAACCGAAACGTGGCGTGGCGAACCGGAGAGACTATTTGAACACAAACGATCGCAACCAATGCGTCCTGATCGAACATGTCGGTCCGACCGACGATGGAAGGAGGGGGGGGAGGGGGATTTCAACGTCCCGACGTCAATTCGACGGCGACGCCGGTCAGCCGGTAAATGGACCGTGTTTGTTACAAATCACAGACGCGCGCGCGGTTACCGACACAAACGCCGAAACGATGCGAAATGCTTCAAGTTTAGCAGCTTCGAGGTTTTTTCCGCCGTGTAGCTTTGTTTTTCTTTTCTTGTGTTCGTTCTTTGTTTCGTTTTTCTTTCTTTATCACGAATGTTTTGTGTATTTTTTATTTAGATTCTGAGATAGATTGTTTGACTTATATTAAAATATTGTCTTTGAGAACAAAAAAAAGTGATTACAAATAATATGTGTACAAGGTATTTCGTTGTATTTGTTTATTGCAAGTAAACTAAAGTTTTTGAAATGAAAAAATAAAAATGAATAATTGTTTTTGGTTATTTTCGAAATATAACAGCAAATTAGAATTTAAAAATATTATTTTTTACACATGCCTTATTTTCTAGTATTTACATAATATTACGTAGGATAATCAAGAATGCAGTATTTAAAATAGAATTTAAATTTAAATAGAAATATATAACGTAAAACAAAATATTACAAATTATATGTTTAAAATTTAGAAATATGGAATGAATTGAATAATTAAAAATAAACTAATAAAACAAACAAAATAAATAACTAAAATTAAGCAATTTAGTCAGCATATAGGCAACGAAAATCACTAGTAACAAGATTAGAAGTATATGGGTAAACCCATATATAGACTACTTTGACGTTTCTCGGAAAGTTGGCAACACTGTATTTTAATAATATTATAATTTATGTGGGCACTAGGAAATACTTTTCTGAAAATTTTATCAAAATCGAATAAATAATGTAGCCACAATGAATTTTTAAAAAATTTTGTGATTTTTTTTCTCGAGCATAAAATATCAAATAAATTTCAACTAAAATATTAAATTCTAGAATTTCGTGCGATGTATAACAGATTTAACAAAGTTTATAACCATTGATAATATAATATTATCAATATATGTAATTGTACTATATAATCAATGGTATAATATACATAATTTGTATTTCAAAGATTTGTTCTAACTTTTACTATGATTAAAAATAAATTATTATCTCATATAAAATTTGCATTATTCTGTGCTAGATACATAAAAGATTATTCTAAAATATTTTAAATAAAACTTGAAAATTTTAAATTTATTTATAGCTGATAAACTGACGCAGATATAATTCTAAATAATTTAAAAAAAGGTAGTCGCCATTTGCTTCCACGGTACTTGTTTTTTATTGAGTAAATTTGTTTTCTCACTTGTTTCATTTTTACCTTTGTCACACTAAACCACTAAACTCCAGTTCACACAGCGGATTCATCATTACGACATTATTATGTCTGACAACATTAAGCTTAGCATCGTGTTTAGCCACATTTTGCCGAGTTTGAAACGGTTCTGGCCATACCGCGTCCCGAGAAGCGATCAGACTACCCGACAGACCCTAACTTAAAATTCCTATATATAGCACAACTTGTCTTTTAAGCCACACACGAGTAGTAATATTTGTTCAATTATTTTTCCAATTTCATTAATTATTTACTATATTTACTATCTAATATTAAGTTTATTTGTAGTTTTAATACTTATTGTAGAAGATTATTGTTATTATTTTTAAATTAAACAAGATTAGAAGTATATGGGTAAACCTATATATAGACTACTTTGACATTTCTCGGAAAGTTGGCAACACTGTATTTTAATATTATAATTTATGTGGGCACTAGGAGATACTGAAAATTTGGTCAAAATCGAATAAATAATGTAGCCACAATGAATTTTTAAAAAATTTTGTGATTTTTTTTCTCGATAAGTTGGCAACACTGTATTTTGTTAAAATTGCATAATTTATTTAGACACTAGGAAAAACTTTTAAGAAAATTTGATTAAAATCGGTTAAATAAAATGGTCATAATAAATTTTTTAAATTTTACTAATTTTTTTCTCGGAAAGTTGGCAACACTGTATTTTGTTAAAATTACATAAATTATATGAATACTAGAAGAATCTTTTGTGAAAATTTGAGTAAAATCGGTTGAATAACATGGCCATAATAAAAATTTTAAAACTTTGGTAATTTTTTTCTCGGAAATTTGGCAACACTGAATATTAATAAAATTATGTAATTAATGGGAGCACTAGTGAAATCTTTTCTGAAAATTTGATCAAAATCGGATAAATAACGTAGCCAATATGAATTTTTAAAAACTTTAGTAATTTTTTTCTCGGAAAGTTTGCATCATTGGAAAAAAACAAAATCATATGACCATCTTGGGCACTAGACAAATTTATCCTGAAAATTTCATTAAAATCGGTTGAACCGTCTAGGAGAAGTTGCGGCCACAAAATTTTGACTTACGACCGAGCGAGCTGACGACGCACATCCATACACCCACATAAACTAAGTTCAGATTCGTCATCTACAGGCTATATGAAAGATTTCTATACACTTTTATTTTTTTTTTTGAAAATGTTACAGACACCGTACCAAACGCTATACTACTTATTCCTTGCAGTCAAAGTAGTAATAACAATAATGGCAAATTTAAAATAAATAATTATTACTTTTTTTTTATTCAAAAAAAATTTGTAATATCTCAGAATATACAAATGATATAACTAAACTACGGGTCTATTCGGTTCATATCTGTAGAACTTGTAGTGTTACAAATTGTTCTAATAAATAAAAAAAATTTAATAATAGAAAAAGACAAAAAATTCTGCAAACTTACAAATCTTATAAATGTAAACTGAATAGTCCCATATATAATACCAGTATAATAAACATAATAAAAATCTATCAAATTATAGTTTTAGCAAATTTTTTGAAAGTGGTTGAAACAATTGAAGATTTAGTTTCACTATTCGATATGTCTTAAAAACATGAAAGATATAATAATATTAAAGTTGACATGATTTTATTAAAACTCAAATATCTTTCACAATTTTTTTTTTTTATATAATATTTAATGAAAATTAAGAAGAAAAATAAAGAAAATATTTATTGAATATTCTTTAGTGTAATAATAAAATGATATCGATACCCTGTCTTTTAAAAGAATATTATATTACAACAAGCATATACATCAGTAATATTTCCAAATCGATATGCTTGAAAATGTAATATAATACACATTTGGGTATTGTCAACATAAGGTAATAAATAATATATATATTTTACAAGTTCATGTTTAAAGTGTTAGAAAACATGATATTGTTTACTTATTGTAAATTGAAAATTTAATTTAACGGTATATATTTTAATAATTAATTATTATGGTTAATAATTAAAACTACTAATTAGATTGTTAATCACTACACAGAAATAATATAATCTGCATTATAAACACTGTGTAAACAATTAATAAACTGTGAAATGTACAACATTTAATTATATTGAATAGAATGGTTAAATTAAATTATTTTATTAAATATTTACATTTCAATCAGTATAAGTACCAACTCGTAACACGTTCTATTGCAATAGAACTTTATATTAATATTTTTTTAAAAATAATAATCAAACATTTGTGTAATTTACAAAATTTTTGTTTTATAGCAAGAATAATAATATATTATATTATTAAGTGTAGGAAGCCATTGTTTTTTATTTTACGATTGAGGCGTAAGTTGAAACCATGCAAACTCATTTTATCTTTCCAAACGTATTGTTAACTTAAGCAATAAGTTAACTAGACAATTAGATTGTCAACTGTTTTCGAATCGCCTCATTGACTGGCTAGTTGACAAGTTAACGAATTGTTAATTTAAAAAACCTTTAACGATGCAAGAATTACTATATATTTTTTTTTCAATTATCGCTATTAAGACATTTATTTTTTTCAATTTAATAAATTACAGATTATTTGCATGGTAAAACAATTAAAATAAAATAACAATAACAATATTCATTATTAGGGCATTAGACACAAAAGTGTTTTGAAATATATCCACAACATAAAGTTAAAATAAAGCTCAACATTGTTACAACATTGAAAAAGCACTGCTATTTCATTCGAAATTCTGATAGAATTAATTTTCGCAAGTAGTTACAATGGTGTAAGTCCGTAAAGCTCGAACAATACTTGCGTACGATATCTGTCATTTGAGGATTGTTTAGTATTTTCAATTCAGTTAGCAAGTCATTAAAAACTTTGTATATTAGTGCAAAACAAACCAGGCAAAGTTGTTGGCGCAACGGCCGCGGCCTACACCAAGCAAAAGCTTTACGCTGAAAGCACAAGGGCCCAGATGTTATTTCGGCCTGAAATTAATACCTACCGACCAATTAAGTACAATTTTATTGTGTTTTGCACGTTTCATTTGCCTGTAATGCTCATTTAAATACGTGTTATTAATTAAGATTATTTGAAATAAATTAGCAAACAATAAGTTAGATTTCTATCTAACTGTTTGTTGCGAAATTTACTTACAATACAAAGATTATTGGTTTTCATGTGTCGATTGTGTATTTGTAATTTAAATTTAGGTATTATATTACCAGAATTATGATATTATTGTGTTCAAATTTGCGAACAAATGTTTATTTATTTGTCAATATAATAATACTTGAACAAACTATATTTTGACAATGCACGTCAGAAAAAGAGAGCCACTGATTAATACTCGTATATTGTATTATAAATAAATTACATTAGCTTGCAAACTGTCAATTTAATTTTGAATTATTAAATTGTGTAAATGTTTAAATATAACACCATCTAGTGGCTAATACTACAGAAAGCGTCAATAACATATATCTATCTCCAGCTGTCTTTTTCTGATCTGCAGTATCAAAACAGAGTCATTTTTACCGAGCTATTGAAAGGAGAGTAAGGTTAAGTTTAGTTAAGTTAAGGAAAAAACTGTTTTTGTTCTGATTAGTACCCATCGATAATGAAAATCAAAATTACTAAAGAAAAGTAATATTAGCCTATTTTTGGTGTCAGCTATTGAAAAGGTATTTACCAGTATTCCTGATTGAATACAAAGTAACGGCGTTGTCGTGGCAGTAAAGGCGGTTACTACCACGGAAAGAACATGTTCAGGATTTAGGTCCAATTGGACCCCGGCCGTTTTGAACTTACCTACGTTCGCCGCGCCGCGCCGCGCCGCGCCGCGGTTAATTAAATGAATTCGACCATAAATTTTCCACTAGACACGGATGCACTACCATACGATTTGCCCGATGCTAGCTATTTTTCTTTTTCGTTTCTTTCTCTTCGCTGGCAATTTATTCCTGCATGATTGTTGAGGTTTTTTTTTAGATTCTCTTGCATATTTTAAAGTTAAATTCGGTATAATACGTAATTGTAGCGTGCATAATTTTTGAATGTTTTCATATAAAATATTACCTTTTTAAATTAATTTGAGTAAGTGCATGGTTTTAATATAATATTTAGTTCTATAAAATTAAACAAAACAATACTATTTTGTATTCTATTTGATCTATACGCAATTACTTCAATTGAATAAAAAGTTCGTTTCTATTATTAGTAATTTCTATATATGAAAGCTTTTGTGGCATTTGCTATGATTTTCTATGGAGCAAACCAATTCAAATTTGATTCAAAGTTGTTGTAGAGCTTCCAATCAATAATTAATTAATAAAAATATTTTCAATATTAAAAATTGAAGGCTGAGATGATTAAATAAAAAATGTTAATATATGTTATATATTTAAAATGTATATTATCTAAAAAATTAGAATTCCTAAAAAAATACTTATTTTAAATATTTAATTTCCAGTAGTGTATAGTCAAATTCTGCATTTATAAATTTTTCATATAATTTTTGTGTAAAACCATAAAAAATTGTTAATTTCTTAATCACGACAAATCAAAACACATATAAAATTGTATTACAAGTATGTAATAATGAAGATGAAATTTACGCCATAAGTTACATGTGAATGACTAATAAGCCTTTCATATGAGTAGAATATCATTAATTTCTATAGCTGTACAATAGCTGTACATGTTACACATTTTGTTGTAACATGTATAACTTTTTATAATAAAAATTATGAAAATTGCACTGTATCATAACAACCGCTATAATTTGTCAAACATTTTAAATGCAGTGTTGTAATTTACCACAAACTATATTTTAAAAAATATAAAGTAAAAATTTATAAACTCACTGGTTTGAGTAATAAATAATATTACCTATTAAGAAATACGTATATAATAAATATATTATTTAACAGAAACAAAAACGCGACTTGTTTATACACAAAATTGGCCTTTTTTTCTACTGCTATATTCTCAAAATACTAATCGATATTTTATTTTATTTTAATTTTATATTTTAACAAATTTTGTTTTATTATATTAGTCATGTTTATATAGTGTTGTTTATTACAAATTTTAAAAATATAATAATTCCGATACAATATACCTATTACTGTTCAAGTACTTCATACTCATATCAATAAAAAAAAGGAGACCTGTATTTTGTTTGTGTCGTTTGCAATCAGCTTTAATTCGTCCGAAACGAACACATGGGAAATTATCCAAGGGGTATGGACTGAATCACATGGCTCGTAACAAAAGCAAACCCTTTTATCCACGTGCCCTTCCCAAATGCTGTCTCTGTCGCGCTAGTCTAGGCCCTTTCGGAATTTTATTTTATGACCCCTTCGTCTTTCGTTATTAAGGTTACATTTAATTTAAGAGATAATTGGAAAATCCCGTATCTGTGTTTTTCCAACTGAACCTTTTTATGTTATCAAGAAGAAGTGTATGCGATTTGCTCGGACGGTCTAATTAGCTTTTAGCTCGTTTTTAATTGTAATCTGAAATGTGATTAGATTTATACGGCAGCTTAAAAAGTTGTCGTAAAAAATTAAATTATTATCCTCGAAAAAATTTCGACGAATTTGCGCTTTTCTCTCAGGTATTTTATCGTTAATACAAAATTATTTTGAATAATATAATGGAATTTTTTATTTAGCAAAATTTTTATATATTTTGTTATCATAGCTTGTATAAATGACATGTACAGTAATTTTTTATACTATTTAATAAAAAATCGAAATTCGTTTTTGTTTGCAATTTTCGTTGTGTTTGTTACGCTTTAATAAATGTTTTAAAATTTTACACTGTTTTTTATTATTATTCGTAAAAACTGAAAACAATTAAATAAATAAACTTTTTTTAGAAGAACACGAAATAATAATAATAATACTTAACCAAACAATTGCTTCTCGCAAAACTAACAATTCTGTATACAACTATACATGCTTGCAAATTAAATTAGTTGATACTTAAAAAATATCCAGTGCTAATTTAATTTTAAAAAATATGAGCAGCTTTATTAGTTTAGAAAACTAAAATTTTGAACCCAATTGAGTTGTAGTTGGTGTAAAAGTTATAATGGAAATAAAAGTAACTTTTAAATAAAAAAAATTAAATGTTAAATTATGTAAATCTAACATACGCTAACAAAACGAATAATATATTTTTTCTCCAAAAACTTTAACTTATTCAAGCTTTTAGCGTATTAACTCAACATATATAGTAAGTAATTTTCACAAGATATACAGATCAAAAAATAAATAAAACACATCTATTTTATTTAATTGATATTTATAAGTTGCATGCATCGCATGTATCTCCATTGGATATTATTTTGTGACAAATGTTTTATTATATTTGTTATTGTATATTATATTTTTTGATTAGAATTTTAAACTATAACTGCTGCTGAGAATGTTTTTAATACTTCAATATTACAATTGTTCTTTTATAAACAGTCACCTGATGAAGATACACAATTAATATCGAAACATGTTGTACGGCTTATGAAGTATATATGTTTTATATTTTTTTTATATTCTCTGTAAAAATTACTTACAATATATTACAAGAACGTCGTTAACCTCATCATTAATTAATTAGTTAAGATGGTTCAGTCATCCTGAGCGAATGTATAACGAACGTTTAATTAAAAGAATATATGTGAATGATTTTAAAGGTATACGTTTGCGTGGACGTCCGATGAATAGATGGAGTGATATGTTTGAAAGTGTTTTGCGTGAGCGAATATTTCCAAGTACTAGAAATGAAAGGGCACGTATGAGAGATTGCATGAATGTGGATGAAGTTAGAGTTACTTGTCTATAGAGAGAAATATTTGGAGAAACATAGTTTCGGGATAGCGGCACATTTTAGGTACATGATGACGTGATTGATATATGCATGTATGTATAAATTCTATATTCTCAAAATAATTTATTTTTTTTATTATAATTTATATAGATGTTTTTATTTTTAACCTATGATAAACTATTTTATTATGTATCAGTATACAAAATGGTTTTAAGAAAACGAGATATAAAAAATAACCATATTAAATTCTAATAATCTAAATTTTAATATAAAAGCAATTTTTTTTCGAATTCTAGTCCGTTCGTGATTCATTTCTTTGTGGCTTGGTTGCTGTCTCATAGGGTTTTACTAAAATCCCAGTATTTTCGAACTTGCTGTCCCATGCTTTCCCAGTGCACTTATATATATATATATATATATATATATATATATATATATATACGATCTACGTATGCCATGAGCGTAAACTAACAGAACAAACTAACACTAACAATTCTACACTATATATTTTGCTCAAACCTCCCACAAATAAATAATAATTGAAAGAAATATAAATTATAAAGTTTAACTAACATTTTATGTGTTATTACAAAATATTGAAATTTTTTTTTTAACAAATATTGCTTCTAAGGTATTTAATATTTTTTATTAGTTATGTTTAAATTACTGGTAATTTATACAGGAAATATTACTGTATCATTACCGAAACTTACCCTAAAAAAAATATAAAATAAAATGCATATTTAAATCAACTGCAACAGGACTTATTTTATATCGAATACATAATATAAAAAGCGTTATAAATGAATCCAGAGAAACCCGTTTGAGTGTGTACAATTTTGTTATCGAGCGTACAGTGATGTATGATAATGATTCGAGGAATTGGCTCCAGAAACAGAAAAATAAAATTACTGTTGTGGAAATGAGATTTTCAGGTGCGAAATAAATTGGTGTAAGAAGAGTGTAACATTGGTATAAATATTGTTGACCAATTGAAATAGTTCGATCATCTTGAGCGAAAGTCTAATAAACGTTTGGTCAAAAGAATACGTGTGTGAGTGATATTGATAGTATACGTCCGATAAGTAGGTATGATTAATAATATTTTGCGTGTGCGAATATTCCCAAGTAGTAAGAATAAAAAAAGCATATGTATGAGAAGTATAATTAATGTAAAAAGAAGCGAAAATTGTCTGTTTCGATAGAAATATTTAGCGGAAATTAATTTTTATTTAAATGGAAGAAATAATTAGATTATGTTTACAGTTTATTTTTTGTATCTATTCCAACACGGAACATAACTTATTTGAACAGTTGCTTTTTTATTTGCCTGCAACACAACCCAACCATCACTTTCATAGAAAATCAACTGCGTCAAGAAATCTTTAGATATTTTTAAAGTACTTTTTTATCAACTTTTAATTGAGCACGTAACTATAGTAATATGATATAGTAAATGAGAGAGAAATATAATGGAGATTACTGTCAGCTATAACACTTATCGATCGACAAAAGCCAATGTATTGTTTATAAATCAATAGACAACCTTTGTCAGAACATTGATTCGAAACATAAACACATACGGACAACCAACAACGAATTATCATCAAATCGAATGGAAATTTGATGTTATCATTTTGAATAGCAATGTCACCTACGCGAGCGCAACGTGTAGTTTTAGATAATGAAATTAGAAATGTACACGCTCGTATCATATTACATATATGTGTACGAATAGATATTGTTCCACACAAATGTGACTAACTGTATTGTTTGAAAACTTAACATTACTATTGATTCAAGATAAATTATATATTATTTTATTACAAAAAAAGTCAGTTGTATTATTTATAATCTTTTATCAAGATAAATAAAAAATATTTCAAATAACAGATTAATTTATCTATAATTTAAAGAAAAAGTGTGATTTGCTGCTATATATTTCCATGTAATTTTAAATAATTTAACTTTTAAATTAAAAATTACATAATTAAATTATTATATCTAACATTACCGATAAAATAAATGAGATTTAAAAAAGAATTTAAGTAAAATATATTTTTTCGCAAGCTTTCAAATTAAATTAAAAATAAAAACAAAAACAAAAAAAACACAATTTTAGGTTATATTTCTGTATTAATATTTATTAATATTCGACGTTTTGACGTACTCAACGTACATCTTCGTCAGGAAAAAGGATACAAATAACATTTACAGTAATTTTTTGGAATATTATTTGTACCATTTTTCCTGATGAAGATGTATGTTGAGTACGTCGAAACGTCGATTATTAATAAATATTAATACAGAACTACAACCTAAAGCAGTTTTATTTTAATATAATGAGTTCTGAAAATTTTTTACTAGGTTAAATTATATATTATTTTATGTAATTTTACATTTTTGTGTAACAGTGTTTTAATAAGACAAGAAATAAGACAAGTAAAAAGTATTGATATATTCGACTATCTAAATATTTGTTGCAACCAAATTTTTAATATTTGTTTTATATACTTGTATATTTATAAAACAATTCGAATTTTATTATTTTTTATTTAAGAAAATATGAAAAGTTATTTTATCAAAATAATTCGGATAAAGCAGTGATATTTTAAAGTGTTTTCAGCCATAAAATACCATGATTTATGTGAAGTTATTGTCCAGAGACACTAAAATTGTGTGCCCTTTTCTATAGATATCTTTAATCTTTTTTTATTCAGCCAAAAGGCCAACTGGTGTAGAATGCGAAAGTGATTAAATTTTCTATTTTATGAAAAAATAGCAAAAGTACGTGTAAGTACAATCGTTCAATACAATATGATATTGCAGTTGTTCACAAAAAAAAACTTAAAATCGTTTTAAATTTGCTGATTAGTAAAATTTTAGATAATATTATTTTAAAAAAACTGAATTCGAAATATATTTAAAAAAAATGATGCGTAGATGGGGAAGTATGATTGAGAGAGTTGTGCGAGAGCGAACGTTTCCAAGTAGTAACTGTATTTTTGAAGTGAAAAATATGAGAAATATAATAACATTCTGATTAATTTTACAGTAGAATACTAGGGAACAAAGAAAATGAAATATATTGTAAAAACTGCGATATAGATGTATTTGCTATGTCTGCAAAACTAATAACAAAAATATTGTACAACCAAATTTAATTTTGTTATATTTTCAAACTGGTGCATTATAATTGGTGTTTACTGTAATGTGTCAGTTTTAAATACATCTTATTATTATTATTATATCAGTTTTTCAGATCTTAACAGTAGTAGATAAAATATACTATATATTTTTAGTAAAAGAAATTTATGAAAACTTAAAGACTCAATTACAGTATACAATCTTTGTTTAGATTTTTAAATCTTTAAGTTTTGCACACATATAAAGTAATAAAATAATTCTAAAGTGGCAGAAGGAAACCTCAAACATTTTTTTAAATAATCGATATTACTAATTGACTATAATTGAAAAATGTATAATAGATATAAAATTTAATAAAAACAAATATACTATACATTTTTATAATTATTTTCGAACATATGTGCACTCAACTTTATAATAATAACTCAATAACACTAGCAACAAATACTGTACAATTTATCCGATAATGGAATGCACCCAACTGATATACATCATTACCATCCATCCATTCTGTCTCCCAACAAAATATACTCAAAATTCGAACACTAAGTCCGTCCCGCATTTGAGTTTGACGCGTGACAAGTTCGCACACAGTTATCGGCTGAGAAACCGAGTTGAGTTTGAATTGCGCTGGGCCTGGTCTGGTCTAGCCTCATTGACTGTCTAAATAATGCACGATTCTCTTGTTACAGGGACTACTATTACGACAGGTAAGCTGAACTGCCATTAATTATACATCGTGCGACACACAACCTGCTTCACTGCGCTCTCGCGGTGTCGTATTGCTCTTGCCCGGCGCCCGCTTGTGCTCGCCTCTGTCTTAGACAAGGGGAAGGTTAAATGTACGACGCCGGTGATATATGAGCAAAGTGCTACTATTCTGGTATGTACGTGGTGAATTTGATTTTTATTTCTTATTGTTTTCACACAAAAATTAACAATTAAATACAAGAATATTCAATTAATTTAATTAATATTTTATTTAAAAAGATAAACTGAAATTTTGTTTATTTTTGGGGCCAGTATTTACAATTTTATTTATTAAAATAAAACGGCTTTAGATTGTAGTTCTGTATTAATATTTATTAATAATCGATGTTTCGACTTACTCAATGTACATCTTTATTTTTTCTTGATAAAGATCTACGTTGACTACGGCAAAACGTCGATTATTAATAAATATTAATACAGTACTACAACTTAAAGCCATTTTATTTTAATATAATAAGTTCTGAAAGATTTTTTACTCTGTTAATTTTATTTATTCATAAAATAAGTACAAAAATATTTGTGATTGACTAAAAATGTATTATTTATTATTCCAAGGATAAATTTATTCCAACATTTGGAAAACACTGGGCCTTAATTATTTAAAGAAAAGTCCGTAGTATTTTTCATAAGAGTCTGTTCTATTAAAAAACGAATTCCTGGTTTACATATAGTTTAATATATATATATATATATAAATATGTTTCTTTTTATTTTCCCATACATATTGACCAAGTACCGACTACAAATTCTCTTAAATTAACATATTGAAATAGTTTAAAATTGAATTTAACCAGTTTTATAAAATTTATGTTTTTAATAGTAATAATCAATGAATTTAATTAATTATTGTAGTATTATTACTTTTTAAATAAAAATATTTTGGAGTATAAATTTAGAATCAAAGCAATGCTTTTTCGAAAACACTAAGAGTTTCACAAATATTTAAATACCCACTTAATCGCAGTGAACTAATTTATAATATTAGTAAATTTAATAAATTTGAATAAATGCTTTTGCCGTTCCATCTAAACTAAGCTTAACAGCACTAAATTAAATTTAAAAAACTTTCAAATATTTGTATATCTATATTTATTGTTCATTATTTATTTATTTTGAAATCACTGAAAGAAATACATGTAAATTGCTGTTGACTTATAATGGCATGAATAAATGATGTCGTTTATTACAGTTTATAAAGTATAAAAATGAGAAAAGTTCAAAACATTTAGAAATGAATATAAATTGATACTAAGCACATAAAACAAAATATGAAAAATAATTTCCTTTCAGAAAATTTTCATAACGCAAATAAAATAAAACATAAATATATTACCATACTTCGTCAATATAAAATGTAAATATTTTTTATATCAATATTTTTTTTTAAATAAATAAAAACATGACTGTTCTAGGTATTTCACAAGGTACTCATTTCATATTTTTGTCGTAATTTTGAATCTTACTGAAAATCTTAAGTTTGTACAGCTTACAGTAAACATTATTTTTTCTGTTACTAGACTATTTGTTTTTAATTTTTCTTTTTTGAATCTTGAAATTCTTTCTCAGTTATGTAATATTTCGTGAGACTTGAAACATTTTGTAGATAAAACTGTTCTGATATAAATTAATTATTTTGTTTTGAGTATTTAAAAAAATAAACAATACTGAATTGAATTTATAGAATTTTCTAGGTTGGTATGCCGTGGTCGATCTATCGTTTAGCCACACATCGTAGATATCATCCTCTGTGCTTGGTGACTGAATTTAGTATTCGGTGTTCTTATGTAAATTTATGTACGTTTTCTTATGTATTCCTATGTAAAGATAAAACTGAAACCAGAGCTGTAAATCAGCCGTTAGTTAAAATGTTAGAATGATTGAAACAAGTTAGAGAAATTACAGCAAAATCTAGAGAAGACATAAATAGTTAGAAACTGGAAACACCAAGTGAAATCAGGAGAAACAGATTTAAACAATATCAATATCAGTTCCGTAGTAAAAAATTTTGTTAACAAAAATTATAATTTCTTTAAATTTTGCTATAAGCGGGGCACGAGCTAGATGCTTTTGAATTCATATAAGTTCAATACAGATGCACTACCACTGATTCACATTATCCTTACCCACAAAATTCTGCACTGATTTAAATAAAATCAGACTTCCTTTTGTAATCTATTTACTTGTATTTTGTTTCCTAGTAACTTGTTTTGTTTGTTTATTATTTATGTCATTTGTACATATTTTTCCTGATAATAGATTCAATATATAGAAACGTCAAATGTTAATGTAAAAATTATACATAATTTCAACTTAAAGCTTCTTTATGTTAATATAATGAGTTCTAAAAGACTTTTTACTAAAAGATATTATTCCTCTTTAATTTTCGGGTATATATAGAACACTGTGCGATGCGGTAAGGTTTATCTTGGACAGACAGGTAGAACTGTTTTTACTAGATTGACAGAATATAAGAGGTCAATACGTTTAAACCATTCAGATAAATCTGCTATTGCTCAACATGCGTTAGAATAGCTCCATGATATAAAATTCGAAAATATTGTAATAATTACAAGACCCATCAATATTAACAGTAGATTGATAAGAGAAGCAATAGAAATTTATAAAGAAATCAATCAATTTGTTACTTATTTTGTTACCTAGTAACTTGTTTCTATGAACTGTTTATTTACTGTAAATGTTATTGGTATGTTTTTTCTTGTACGTTAATTTTGTCGAAACGTCGAATTTTAATAAATATTATACTATAACGTAAAGCTTTTTTTTGAATTTTTACTATATTAATTTTACTTATAATACAAGAAAATTATAAACTGAAAATAAAACTGTAAATTATTTTACCAATATAGCAAATGACATTTACTTCTATGTTTCAAGGAAAAATGATTCTGTCTATATAAACCAATTTGAAATCTAATTAGAAATTAATAAAAAAAAAATCTCTGTACAAAAACAAAACATTATCGAGATGTGTAATCGTTGTTATATTGTTTCCTAGTGATGTGATTGGCAACTTGATCAAGATAGTGTAATTAAAATGTGACAAGTGCAGATGGCGTTTTTCGATTGTAGTCAAAATGGGCAAGTCATGCAGTCCTGGTAACAAGGCATTCCACTTTGTCCTGACCCCATGTTAATTAAAACTCACGGTTTTAATTTTGATATTGCTATTAGATTTGTGAAGTTATTAAAGTTATTAAAGTTATTAATTTTGTCGAAACGTCGAATTTTAATAAATATTATACTATAACGTAAAGCTTTTTTTTGAATTTTTACTATATTAATTTTACTTATAATACAAGAAAATTATAAACTGAAAATAAAACTGTAAATTATTTTACCAATATAGCAAATGACATTTACTTCTATGTTTCAAGGAAAAATGATTCTGTCTATATAAACCAATTTGAAATCTAATTAGAAATTAATAAAAAAAAAAATCTCTGTACAAAAACAAAACAATATCGAGATGTGTAATCGTTGTTATATTGTTTCCTAGTGATGTGATTGGCAACTTGATCAAGATAGTGTAATTAAAATGTGACAAGTGCAGATGGCGTTTTTCGATTGTAGTCAAAATGGGCAAGTCATGCAGTCCTGGTAACAAGGCATTCCACTTTGTCCTGACCCCATGTTAATTAAAACTCACGGTTTTAATTTTGATATTGCTATTAGATTTGTGAAGTTATTAAAGCGTAAATTGCCAAGCTACTTCGTCATACGGCAAGCAACGGCAACAGCGGATGATACATTGTCTCAAATAACATTATACGCTGACACGGATATACTACGCTGGTTACGATGTATATAGAGTTATATATGTATACATATATGTTGTATTACGATACGCGAATATGATACTAGTCAAATTTAATTAAAATCCAATCATTGGATCATTCTGAAGCTGTCGTACGATGTTTGATGAGACGAATTAGGTTTTTTTTTTTCCTCTGTCGACGATATTATTCCAGTTCAAACTTTGAACAAGTCAATTTCAAAAATTAATCTCGTTTCGTATCTGTTGATTCAAGATGTTATAATAGATGGTGTTAAGAGTAAATTATGAAATGAATTTTAAATGTATTTGTTGTCATTAAAGCTATTTACAAAGATTTCTAAAATTAAACATTTCAATAACTTTTTAGAATTATAAATGCTTTAAAATTTAAATAAAAACATACTGAAGATATTCAAATACTTTTGTTTTTTTTTAATTTAAAATAAAACGGATATAAGTTGTAGTGCTGTATTAATAATTGACGTTGCGACGAACTCAACGTACGTCAGGAAAAATAATACAAATGACATTTACAGTAAATAAACTAAACATTGATTTAAATAAAATTTGAGATTAGTTCAAAAATTTATAAATTTTATGATCTAGTTACTTGTTTTGTTACCTTGTAACTTGTTTCTATGTTCAGTTTATTTACTGTAAATATCATTTGTGTAATTTTTCGTGATGAAGACGTATGCTGAGTTCGTCGAAACTGCAGAACTACAACCTAAAACCATTTTATTTTAATATAATGAGTTTTTGAAAGATTTATTACTATTTACTAACAATAAGTATGTTTTTTTTTAATTTATCAGACATTAAATAATATAATAAATGTATAGTATTTTATGTATAGATATAATTTGATTTCACTTACCTATTTACAATTTTGTAATTGTAATTTTTATTAATAAAAGTAAAATGTATTCGAGAAGTCAAACGGAATATCAACCAAGTACTTAATATTTAATATTAATTATATAATTTATTATATATAATTAATGTTAAATATTAAATACTTTAATTTAATTTTAATGCCTAGCACACACAGATAAATTTAATAATCATTAAGCTACATTCATACTGAATCAATACAATCAATCAATCACTAAATTAAATATTATTTAAAGTATATGTAATATTTAGATCGAATTTAAAATACATCTTTAAAAATTCTATTGCATAACAAATACAAATCATAAAATTACCGCTTTTTACATTCACATAGATAAAATTAAAAACATTTTTCTATATAAAATATAAAAACTACACCGTACAATAAACTAGAAAATAAATATAAAACAGTAAAACAAAATGCGAAATAACAGTCATATCACATTCAAAAACCGACTTTTCACAGCAGCCTGACTCGGCAACCGAAATTTCAAACGCAATGCTGACATACGAAATTAGCTGTATGAATTTACGGCTATACATTGCTGAAATAAACATGTTTTATTTACTAGTAACCGCACATGGTATTGTAGTAACGAAATATGCCGGGATTTCTGGAGTGTATCTGTGTATGTACGGTTTAGTGAGTGGCATCGCCCGGTCCTTGTGTTGGTGTATATTCGTGCCGCTACAACCCCTGAATACAAATCGGGTGACCGAACGCCATGCCATGATCTCGTACTCCCGCACTCTACACTCACAGCTGACTTATTTATAAAGCACCGAATTTATCACAAATTACGGGATTCGCTTTATTCTGCTCGTCGAAACGAATTGGATTCTTTCCCACCAACAGCAATTTTATTTTAGTCTTTCAAATTTTCTTTGTTTTACTAGTTGTAATAATACAATGAATTGTATACATACATAGATTAGAAGATGAAATAGTAATATTTTTAATAAAATTTAATTTAATAGTTAACAGAAAAAATTGAAAAAGATGATGGAAACAAAAATTATTTAACTTTATACACATGAAATAAGGTTATTCAAAATTTAACTTCTAATTTAAAAATAATTGTACCATAATAGATAAATACCTAGAGATGGCCAAATAATCTACGTAATGTATTTCATTGTAATGTAATGTACCTATAACATTTTCTATGTGTAGTTAATAATAATTGTCTACATCATTAAAAATTGAGTTTGAAAATGAAATATGTAGACAATGTAAACATTAGAAATTATATGAAAATTACACCAAAACAGGATATTAAGCTTGAATTGCACTGTTGTCGCATATTTTTATATTAGACTGATTTAGAATATTAAACTATATTAGCCTACATAATTTTTGGTGTAGAATCCGAATCTGCAATAAAAAAATTGGCGTTCCTATTTAAGATTTTGAAGTTGCTTCCTCCTCACCTCCTTGGGAAAGTTGCGGGTGAAGAAAATTTTATAGGATTGGATGGCCCTTTCAAAACAATTAAACTTTTGTTCGGAACATTTTTTTTGTACGACGCACATTTGTCGAGATATGGATCACTCAATATATACTTATATATATATATATATATATATATATATATATATATATATATAATCTTCAGGCTTTCACTGCCAGTATCCATTAAATTTATAAAAAAAAAATTAGTTTGGTATGCCGTGGTCGATCTATCTTCGTCGCATATATAACAAAACTTCTGTATTTACCAAATAAAAATACTAAACAATAATAAATGATTTATTAGCAAGAAAAGAAATATCCAATGTAATATAACAATTACTATAACAATTTATTTTATATGAAATGAAGAACCCCATTAAAATTCATCTCTTGAAATAAGTACATTAAATTTGAAAAGTGTCTCATCATAGGCGATTAAGCAGCAAATAAAATTTGTCACCCCGGTACTCACAGCATCACCAGAGGAGTAAAGCCCAACCATACGATAAATCCAAAGAGCTCGCGCTAAACATACATTTAGCGCCCGAAAAGTGAACATCACACAGGCAGCGCGCCGCGCCGTGATTAATTGAACACACATAACGCGTAACGTACGTCACGTTAACGGCAACGCGCATCACATCTCACACATCGCGCACCCGGTTAAATGAAATAAAAAGCGCGTACGCATTAGTGTAATACATTGTGAAGGCCAGACAACCAAACCGAAAGCTGGAGAATGAAAGAGAGAGTGAGAGAGAGAGGAAGGGAGTTGTCGCTGGCGTGTTCCGTGTTTCTTCCCAAATTTAATTAACGTAATAGGCAGGCACTGCCTCATCAAACGGCGTGGCGCAGCTCTGACACACATTGAAATATTCAATTTCCATTAAACTTGACATTCGTGCGTGCACGACTTCCATTATCGTGCATGTGGACGAAGAATCAACGGATGAACGAAACCAGGGGGTGCGGCGCGATTTCTGATGCAGGCCTGGCTTACTAATATCCAGACCAGCAAATTCAAAATGTTATTTGCTTTTTGGATTTTCAAACAGAAATGGTTTTTAATTGTAGAATGATAATACAGACATATATGCGCAAATATATTGTCACAGTAGTTAATGGTGTAATAAGAGATATTTTATGTTTCAATCATTCGAAACAAATTGATGTATTATGAGAGTAAAATTAAGAAAACTGTTTTTGTGATAGTAAGGAGTTTAATCAACTGTCTGATAAACGGATAATGAACAAAAGTGAAGATATGTGTAAACCTTCAATAAATAAATAGATTGGTTTGACTTCAGTAGTTTAAGTTCTGGACATGAAATGCAACGAGGTGAGGTCAGTCAACCAAGAGGACCAGTAAATCAAGAAGATTTAAGCATTAAAAAGTTCTATATATTGTAATAAATAAATAATATATGAAAGATTTATTGCACTACTAAATGATTCCATTAAAAAAATTTTTATTGAGCAATATTTTTACAGAAGAATTGTGCAAAATAATTAAATTTATTTTATTTTATTTTCTGTTCATACTGCATACATTGAGAGAAAAAATTGAATGTTAATTTTTATCTATTTTAAAAATTGTCATCTATTTATTTACTTTTGTTTTTATTTATTTTTATTATTAGTAATTACTATTATTTATCTTATCTAATTTATATGCAGAGGAAGATTTGTTCATACCCAATTTTAGATCAAATTATCCACACAACTTGCTCAAAAATTGTTTAAATAAACAACAAAATTGTAATTGAAACATGTATTTCATTATAAGATTATAATATTTTTTTTACTATTTTATTAAACGTAATCAAATTTTTATGATACGTAACAGAGATAATAGTCTACAAACTACAAGTATAACAATAAACATATATTTCAGTATAATATCTTGAACACGTTCTTTAAAGTAACATAATTAATATATAAATATAAAAATGTGAAAATATTGAAAATCCTGCTCTGCCCTTAACAGTCGAAATATCTTCTCGAATGTCTAGCCATTTTTGGGCGCGAGTTTGAGTTTAGACCCGAAGTAGAAGGCAGGCAGTAGCAGAAGCCTTTCAAATATTTTCCCAACATATTCTTCTTCAACACATCTCGGGCCATTTCCAAGTCAATTTGGTGGTTGAACATTGTGCATGCAGACGCCAAGAAAATTCAATTAACTTTAATGGTCGGATCAGCCATTGCGTCGACCGCCATACCTATACCCCGAACACCAAGAGCAGCTAGGCGTCTACATGTAAAAAGACGGCCGTCTCTACTTTTTCTCTCTGTCCCCCCCTTTTCTTGCAAGAGCACCCCCCGCTAGATGCCGCCATCAAAATATTCATGTAATGGATTTAAAATTAATTGATCGTAAGTTAGCCCAAGATCCTCAACTTTACACCGTTATTTTCTATACTTATTAAAATATTTTCTTGTGCTATACGTACCAGTGTTCGCATGCATGAATTCTTTTTATTAGACTATTAAATACATTTAGGACATTCGAGTCAATCTCAATTTTTATTAAGATGTTAAAGAACTAATTACAATTTTATAAAGAATTTTCTTTCTTATCTTTTACTTCTTTTGGTATTCAACGAAAATTAATTAGAGTAATAAATAAAAACACATACAGAACTGATGTTAAACCAATTTGCAATATAAATATATATATATATATATATATATATATATATATATATATATATATATATGCATAACTACAATAAAATTTCTGATTCTCATACTTAAAATACTATAAATAAAAATATATTAAATATAGCCGTTTTATTTTACTTACAACGTTATTTTATGTTTTTTTTTTTATTTCTTTAATAACTAAATGTTATGTTTGCTCAGAATTATTCCATAAATTATAACTGAAACGTATTTTCTTACT
This sequence comes from Clivina fossor, assembly GCA_963966155.1. Classification (NCBI taxonomy): domain Eukaryota; kingdom Metazoa; phylum Arthropoda; class Insecta; order Coleoptera; family Carabidae; genus Clivina; species Clivina fossor. The sequence continues at coordinate 392,542 of CAWYQG010000261.1, forward strand.
AGGAGTATTATTTTATAATAATAATGTTTTATTTCTAATTAAAATAACAAAAAGTAAAATGTTATGTTTGAAATAACATATACAAGTTACTATTACAGAATACAATATGTGTTCCATTAATTTTAAATGTAAAGAAACTTTTACTTTCAAAATATAGAATAACAATGTAAAGCAAATCTTATTTATACATTTATTTGTAATTTAATACAAAAATTGAACGTTGCTAAAAATAGATATTATGTAGGTTGTATTAAAATCAATAACGATCTTTTCACGAAATAATTTTTTAAATTGAATTTTATCTGTCTTTATGAAAACAAAACTAAGTGCCTTTGTTTACAATGCTTTTAATTAACAAAAATATATATTATATCCGTAAACGTGATCTTAATAACTTTAGGAATGACAAAGATATATATATATATATATATATATATATATATATATATATATATATATTCAATTAGTAAATATTTGGAGTCACAATTATTTTCCAAAACATGAGATTACACAAATTGTTTTTTGTTTAAAACATTTCCTCAAAATTTTTATAAAAATTTATTTATGACATGTTACACTGAAAGTAACAAAAAGTTGAAATGTAAACAATTAATTTTGATATATTTATATGTTTATATCCTTTATTATTATATGTAACCATTCCCAGAGTATAATTTCGCAGAAACTACAAGTTGAAATATTTAGTCATGTAAAGGATACAGCTTCAGTTCCTACTGCATCAGTTTAATTATTACAACCCAGAGGAAGCAATTTATGCATAAACAAAGTTTTGTTAAGATATACATATGTACACCTATAAAACTTTGTACTTGTAATAAATATATACTCCTGCATATATTGAATTCTCAAATACAATACTTTATTATTACTATTATTATAAATCTTATATTTATAAAAACAAATTTGTATATTTAAATTTTCAAGGAAATTTTAATTTGTTTAGATTAAAACTTTGTCGAGGTATTTCAGGAAATAACAAATAATGTACAAATAAACAGAATATTAGTTGAATTTAAATATTATTAACAGAAGTTATTTTTACTCCTCAGAAAGTATAGACTAATTTAAAAAAAATATATGTACATGATTTAGTTCAAATGGTTTGGTAATCTAATGAATGTTTGGTTAAAAGAATATTTTGTGAATGATTTTGAAGGTATACGTTTGCGTTGATGTCCGATGAGGTGGTATGATTGATAGTGTTTTGCATGAGCGAGTGTTTCCAAATGGTAAGAATAGAAAAGCATGCATGTGAGGTATCATAAATGTAGATAAAGCTAAAGTTACTTGTCTAGATAAGAATGTTTGGAGGAAACTAATTTCGGAATAGTAAAAAGAGTTTGTGCCACGTCCTTTTAGGTACATGGCGAAATTGTGTATGTATGTATGTAATTTTTTTAAATAATTTTACGGATCTATTTAGTTCACATCTGTAAGACCCATAACGTTACAATATATTTTGTCATTTTCTTTCAATAAACAAATACCATTTATTAGAAAAAGACAAAAGGTTCTGTAACATTACAAGTCTTACAGATGTGAACAGAATAGACCCACTAATTTGGTAATAATAGATATTTTTCTAAAAATAATACAGAACTTGAATTTATAAAATTTTCTGGGCTGGTATATCGTGGTCCGTCTATTCTCATCGCAGAGATTTTGCCACACATCGTAGATGGCATCCTCAGTGCTTGGTGACTGAATGCCAGCCGTGAAAGCCTGAAGATTACTAAGTCCTTAAAAGTTTTTACTATGTCAAATATTTCCATTTCCTGAATTAATTATTCTAAGAATAACTATTAGATAACTTAACCTATACTTTGTTAGATTAATATCAGTTCAATTTATATATAAAATAAAATTCATTTGTTATAAATAAAATATAACTTTCAAATAAAAAAATAATAATAATTCAATTCTAAAGATGAATACAAAAACAGAAATAAGTATCTTATCTTTTAGCTTAATTTAGCATCAACATAGTACACAAAAAGGTTCCTAAATTAGTCATCGCTATAATAAAAGCAACCAATATTTTAAAAAAAGCCCGACATTTGACAGCTGAATAAAATAAAATATCATCGAACAGTGCGTCAATTTATCAATGAAACAACCTGATTTCACTGTAACAAAAGCGAACGAGCTTCTTCATATTAATATTTCATGTCATATATATAACATCGAAAATCTAGTTCCGTTGAAATTAATAACCAGTTGACCTTTCCGTTAAATATGATTAGACGTACAGGCAGTATATCGAGTGGTGTAATGTAGTGGATCTCCGGTCTTGAAACTTGATTGCATTGGTTTCGTAGTTTCACATATGCAACGGAATATCAACAAGAATATTATTTACTTTACTTACAAACTGTAATTAACTGCATCTATATTTGCGTGATTGATTTAATTTAAATTGTACTTGATAATCGATTTGTTTTACAAGATTATATTTATTTGGAGTTGACTGAAAGACAGCTTATTAAGTTATGGTGATAGAAATTTAATTAAGTAATGAGTACAAGTATTTTTTTTTTGTTTTTAATTTGGTACATATAAACAAATATTTAATGTAATTTTTGACTTAATAATTATATAAACTAACAATAAAACGTACAAATAACCATTATAAATTACTTTAAACTCTTATTGGATTTTAAATGTTCAATATTTTCAAAATATACATTAGGTAAAAAATCTATTTATATTGTTTTACATTCAATATTTAAAGATCTTTATCTAAAGATTATTAAACTTTGTTAAAAAGTAAAATTTTAAATATACAATTATGTTGTTACCAAGAATCATTACTACACATTCTGTGTATATAACACTTGCCAAAAAAATTAGATATCAAAATGATTTTCGTAAAAGTTTAAGAGGGGGGGGGGCACCAGCGTAACACTTTCAAAAATTCGATTTTGACGGAGTTACAGCGACCAATATAGAATTGTGTCCGAGTCGGTAAAACATACAGATCGGGCATAAAATACTAACTAAACTTTAAACAAGTTTTTCTTGAAACTATGTTTTTTAACCTTGTCAGGTCGAAATATCGAAAACTATCCATCCTATTTATTTCAGTTTAAAATGTAATTATAAAGAATTAAATTCTCTAAAATAATACGAAATATTTCTTTTTTCAATTATTTATATGCTTTAAAAGTTAATTTTTACACTGAAAAAAAAAACATTTTTTTTCAAACAGCCGCTATTTTCGTAATTTTTTGAAATTCAAAAAGCCTGCGAATTATGATAGATATTTTATTTTAGTTTTAGGATATTCTAAAGAAACTTTTACATTATGTTCTAGAACTTCCCGAGGGACAAGACAAGTAGGCAGACATAATTAATTTGAAAACATTTTTTGACATAATAATTCGAAAACTAGTTCAAATATACCGTAACAACATAAAAAAAAAACCGGAAAAATTTTCCAAACTTTGTCTATTTTCAGAGCACTCATGTACCAAAGCTAGAAATATTTTTAACAAACAACAAGATTTGTGATGGTTTATATAGCCAGTAATAATAATTTTGATTATTTTTAAAATATCCTCAATCCTTTATATGTACATATTTCATACATTCAAATAACCAGAACGCAAAATTGTCACACAATAAAACTCATAAAAAATAACAATGCAACAACGAGAAAACCTTCCCACTCGAAACCCATCACCGATACTATTCCCAAGAACTAAAACTCAATAGAGCGCATACTCGAACAGTCGTAGGAAAACCGCTAAAAGTCCCCCCGAAGAAATAAACGCATAACCATGAGGTAAAAAGAACAAACCGTACATAAGGCAGCCATCTCGGATACGTCGTAATTATTCCGATGCGCGGAACATTTCACCGACTCCCACACAACATTGGCTTGCTCGGCGACGGTGCCATTAGAGCAGGTGGACGCGTCATTTAACCGCTTCGCCGTCCTGCCGCGCGCGAACAAGCAGCAGGATTGTGTACCGACAGATGTTTTCCACTGTTGCATATTTCTTCCCGACAATTACACACAACGGCTGCGACGGAATTGTTGATGTCGTGTCGTCATTGTTGTACGCCGATTGTACGATTGCACTTTTGCATGCTTTAAACATTACGGGTTCTCTGTCTCTATAGTCGTATCGACAAAATGAAATGGCTTTGAAGAGGGGTCCGCAAAACGTTTTAGTTTCCTGGTTTTTAATGATAATGTTAGAATTAAAAATTTGTATTCATATTTTCAACACATTTGCAATAAATTGAACTATAAACGGAAACTTTATTTTTATATGTACTGCAGACAGTGGCGTAGCCAGGGGGTGTTGGGGGGGGGGTGTTAAACCCCTCCCCTCCCCTCCCCCCCAAGAACCTGAACGACCAAAAACATACGTATGTGAAATATGAAATATGTCATTTTACTTTCATTTTTATAAAAATAATTTTTATTGCTTTTTATTTTTTATACAAATTATAGTATTATCTTTATTGATTAATATTAGTTACCCCATCCCCCATGACAAGTTTCTGGCTACGCCACTGACTACAGAAGTATGTAAATAAAATTATAAAACATTATAGATTGTTACTTAATACTTAATAATTTTGAATACTGTAACAGCGCAGTATTTGGTCATGTGATTATTGTACATATTCCAGAAACTAAGTAAATTTTATAACTGTCAGAATTGACCTAGTGACAGATTTACGTATCAGGAGTTTTACGTTCGCTCTTAATTTAGTCCACTTTGTTTAGTAAAAGAAAATTACTCTTTTTTCTTGCTTTGAGTGCCAAAGGCGTCTAGCATTATTTTACTCTATTTATTTATTTGTTTTTTAGTTTAATGTATTAAAAAATAAAATTGTACGGTCACTACCTTCACGCATGCTCCCTTAAGTTTTATAAATATACGCAAACCACTATACGTGTTACCATATTATGAAAATCTAAATAATAAAAACTTACTTACGATTGATTTTATAGTAAACACTTTGTATCGACTTTAAGTCGATAAAATAGTATTGTTTCATTAATAACAACAAATAATTTTGTCATTAGAAATTTAAAAAGTTGACAAAAAGCACTATTTCTCCGGTTTAAATTCGAATTTAATTAAAGTATTTATTATGGAACAAGCCATTAAAATCTTATTTTATTATAATTAATTTTGTATTTTTTGAAAGCTGTTTTGTAGAATAATTGAAAGAAAAATAGCAAAATTTTATAAATAACAGATTTTAGGTATTAAAAGTGAAAATTTCAGAATATACCAAAAGTTTCAATACAAATTTTGTAGAAGTATAAAAATATATTTCACAAATTGTCAATATTAAAAATAATACTTGAAATTGTGATTAGATACTCGCATTAGTTTACAGCGTTAAAAATTTGCCAACAATACACATAACATAATATTTATTACAAATATACAACTTTAAAACTGATTGAAATATTATTTTTTTGTAAAACTAATGCTTACGCCGCAGACGAACGATGTAAACGTCGAAACATGACCCAAAATGTGTATGAACACATAAATTGCAAAACGAGCCGCAAGCAAACGCTGTAAACATTGAAAAATAACCAAACACTGCAATTTTGAACACATAGATTTCAGAGAAACAGAAGTCTAGTGTTGCAATACAACGTGAGCCGCAGGCGAACACTGTAAATTTTGAAAAATTACAATAAATGTATATGAACACATAGGTTGCAAAAAAAAGATATTCTAAACATAAATATCTGCATTGTTAAATGAAATCAATAATAATATTTTTGTAAAATAAACACGTAATATTTATTTATCGTTAAATTTTATTTATCAATCATTTCAAGACACACTATTTTCCGTGCAAACATGGAAACATAATACGCACTAACATTATTTGCATTCGTATAATAAGTTTAAGTGTTCTATTTTCATAAGAAAAAAAAAAACTTAAAAAATATATGACATGATCATTACATTGAAGTGTCATACCATACGTCAATCTCGAAATGTTTTGATCTTGTCAGACGTGCAACTTTATCTACGACGTTCCGCCACAGAAAATTCCAAGAAATTGAGTTTGAACAGCAAACCATATTGAGTGGGACTGGCGCATGGCGGTTTGATCATTTCGTTGTGGTAGTATTATCGTTCCTCACATCATATAACGGCCTGTGGCAATATTTGAACTCCAGCAGAATCGTGGACAGACCCACGGACCCTGTCGTCTCATTCAGGATGTGTCAATCGGCTGACGGTACGATAAATGAACAAACGATACCGTCTTAGCAGATAATGCACGACGACGCATCTTTTTGTATGTAGTAGAATTTACTTCCATTCCTGTTTACATTTGATGAAATGATGTTGATATTTTACGTGAAATGGAATTGAATATTCAATCAGAGTGATGAAATGAGAAAGTATTGTGATTGTAAATGATTGTAAAACTTCTGATTTTAGATTGAGATATTTAGTATAAATTACACTAATAATATTTGCGACAATAGTATAAGTCTCCAACTTCCACTCAAATAATAGAAATTCTTGGAGACAAAACAAGCATTCACATATAATAAAGCACAATACCATTGAATGATTCTAAGAATGTCCCTATTAGATGTGAAGAAAAATTTCCATTCCGCTGCAAACTAATCGCATTTCTTCGCAAACAAAAACGAAACAACACAGAGAATATTTAATAGTTATGAATAGAGCACAACGCCGACAACCATAACACTAACATAAGAAACAATTATAATTCCATAAGACGCTGCCATAATTATACGAATGGAGCGAACAGAAGGGAATGCTTGCTCATCAGTCGGGGGTGCAAGAATGTTGGCTGGACGTAATCTCGGCGTTTGCAAAAGCCGTTTTACACTCTCCGTATACATGCTACAGGAGTTCGACTACATAATGGTCGGATCAGGGGGTGGAATCTGACATAGGACAAAATTTGCCGCTATATTATTTTGTATGGGCAATAATAGATGGCATGAGAATGTAGTTTCTGAAGATATTGTTTTCTTTTCGTGTTACTAGATGTCGTTCATGGCTGCATTGTGATATCGTTCACCATGTCTCCGGTAAGTATGGAAATGTAGTTTGTTAATGTAAAATTATATGATGCAAAAATAGTATTGCAAATTATTAATTAAGATTAAGTTTTTTTATTTATTTTTTATTTAAATTATAAATATAAACATTGATATTTTAGAACATTATTATTAATTTGGAATTTTTTTTTGAAAAAACAGGCGACCATTTGCTTTGTTGTGCTTTGTGCGCGAACATTTTCATTAATAAAATATTAAAATTGCACTATATCCTTCTATATATTATATATAAACAAAATAGACTACATTTATTTTTATTTAGGTTATATGTGAGCTATTAAACAGATAATTCCTTAAGATAAATATATTAACATTAAATATATGTATTTTAAAGATGTTTTTTGGATTTATATAACATATGTTTCAAGAAATACAAACGATATATAAAAAAAACATATTTTAATTGTATTTTGTTCTACAAAATATTTAGTTGTTATTTAATTTTTATTATATTTCTATAAATAAGTAGTATTTTCTGATAACATGATTGTTGAAATGTCTATAAAGTAAATTCGCTTACTTTATAGATATTTTCCAATCATGTTATCAGAAAATAATTTAGCTTGAAAATTTAAATAAAAGCAAAGACCCGAACCCGAAGAAAACAAAGTCTATAAAATCCATAGTAGTGACATCTATTATTGCCAAAGCATAATACTAACTGTGTCATAAAAATTAACATGGGAGATTCCGATCTTGAGCGTAAGCGATATAGTTAATCTATGGGTCGGATCTAGCGCGCAATCCGCTCGGGAATTAATTCACATACATACAGACAGACACAACACTTCCCGGTGGATGAACGGGATGTGTATGAAAATATGGACCGGAATCAGGAGATGAATTAAGATAAGGTTTTTTACTCAACAATTTTAACTTCATACGTCAAGTTTTTGTACAATAATAACGATACATATCTTGATAATATAAACAAATTTTTTAAGTAGTTTACATTTTTGGTCAGTGCCGAAACTTCAATGGTTCATACAAGTGCAGTTTTTGGGTTTTTAGTTCATTTGTGTAGTCCTGCTCTAAAGACAGTTATGTTATTTTAAAACTGGTACCAGTTAAAACCGATTTTGAAAAGTAGTACTACTAACAATATGTTTTGGTTTTCACAATGGATTACTAGAATATAATAAATTACCGAAATATATTAAAGATTTAAAAAAAATATGTTTGAAATTTGAAAAATTTACTTTTGTTAATGCAATTTAATAATTAAGCAAATAATTTGATAAATTATGTATGTCACTAATATTATGCAACATTTGTAAATTTCCTGAAATTTTGTAATAATATGTATTATAATGTAATTTATTAACCAAAAGGCTAAATAAAGTTTAGAAACTAAATTACAAAAAAAAATTGCTGTAACCACCACAGAATCGTCCGTCACCACAATGGTTGGTACTACAAGCTCGATTTTTAGCTGTTATAGTGCATTTGTTTAGTGCTAATTTTCTGACAGTTGTGTTATTTTAAAACTGGTTTTAATTAAAACCAAGCTTGTAGTCTCAGTCATTGTGTTTAATTAAAATACTTGCTAACAGAGAAATTATAATTTAAAAAGTTTAATTCATGCTTATCTGTAAATATCTTAAAATCAAAATATTGATATAATAAAGCAAATGTTGCTTGTCTAGTAATGTTTGGAGAAAACTAATTTCGGCATAGTTAAAAGAATTTGTACCAGTATGATTGCAACATTGTCCTCACTATATGTGACGGTAGGTAAAACGAATTACTAATGCATTAAATACTAAATCAATCTGTTAAAAAACAATTTATTTGATGAGTTTTTAGACTATATATAGAAAAATGTTTAAAACAAAATTATTGTAAATTATTATTTCAGATATTTTATTCAATATGCTTATACTTTCGATTTTTAAAAGCAATTATAACAATTTTTATAATAATAATAATTTTCTATTATAAAAGTGAAACGTGCATAAATTTCATATTAAAAGTAACACATTATACTTTTTATTTATTTATTTTTAAATATAACAAAGTTTTGTAAATAGTTTTACTTATATTTTTATATTATACAGCCAAGTCAAGTATCTACCGTGGGTTTCAAACAACCGAAATCAATTGTTGAAAAATATTTTTTAAGTTAAATATTAACGTGAGCGTAGTTTAAATTTTAAAAAGTTTAAGAATGTCAAATCAGGCACCATACTATTGTACCACAGCTATCTTGATAGTTATTAGTCAATAAAAACTATTTAAATACAAAAAATAATTAGTCCGTCTCTGATTGATCCAAACAACCATCGAAATTGTAGCCGAGTCCATTGTGGGTGCAAACAGACGGGGGGGATCAGGGCCAAGTCATGCGACCTGCCCACCATATTATACACTATAATTTATATGAAGGATTTAAATGTGGCGTGGCCGCTATACGACTGCGCTGACCGCTCGCCCGTACTTCGGACTCCGGACTTCATCCGGCATCCGTAGATAATAAAATTGAATTGTAAGGTTAACGGGAAACAAATTGCTGGTTTTGGCTTTCATACTAATGCCTGCCTTTCGATAACTAATTAAAAAGAAGAAGGTTCTCGTAGTCAAGAAAGAGAGATAATTATTATTATCTTTAGTCACTTGCAAAATTTCTCAATTAAAATGTATTTAGTCAAATTTTAATATCGTTAGGTCTTTATTTTCTAAATGTTTTCAGAGCTCGGTAAAAGTAGATTTATGCAGCAAAAATTAACATTAACTTTAAAAAACATAAAAAAAGTTAAACCAATAGTATATTTTACGAGAAAAAAGAAGAATACTGCTCAACTTTTGTATGTAACTCAGTTCTATTTAACTATTTTTACACAAATCATTTTGGTGTTCTTTGATAAAATTTGTGCATCTGTTATATGAGTCGTATAGATGCAAAACTCACTATTTGAAAATTTTAAGTTCTGAGATATTTGCAAAAAACTGTTATAGCTAAGTGTAATGGTATTTTGATGATAAAATCTTGTTACTAGATGGCAATATTTATTTAAAATCGTGAATTATTGGTTTTATACATCATTAATTCATACAAAGTAACTGTTTGCTTACCACCAATAAAATTTTTATTGGTGAAAAGCAAACAGTTACTTTTGCATCTAAACTATCAACGCAAGTAGTGAGTTTTGCATCCAACACTAAACTTTAAAGAGTGTTTCTCATATTAAATACTGAGTTTTTTTTTCTAACTAACCTAAATATCGTATTCCTTGTAAAATTCTACGTCCAAATCGAGCAAAATCTCATTTTTCACTTTTTGTCGAATAGTGAGTTTTGCATCTATACGCCTCATATATGGACGTGAAAAACTGAAATATAGAATCATTTTATTTTGTATTGTTCATTGTTTATTACACAAAATGCGGTATATAAAATATTAGATTTAAGATATTGCAACATTAAATTTAACACATTGAAATCTATATAATTGCAAATTGTGGATTTGCTTATCTTGTGCGCTTTTCACATTTTTTGTCTGTAGATTTTTTCAATTGATAGGAATTTATTATAAATAAATAATATATATTATTCGTTAAAAATGTATTTATATACTTAAAAAGTAGCCTAATGAATTTAAATTTAACTTTTATGTTATACGTAATAAGTTGGCTAGAAATTTTAAGATGCAGTTAATTTTAGCATAGCAAATTTACTAATTATATTAACGAACATTAAAAATTAGCACATGCATTCGTATATGATATTTATAAAATTTTATTTCTATTTTATTATGTCTTTACAAGATTTACTAATCTATATTTTATGTACCTAAAGGTATATTTTTAATTACTAATTATACGAAAATATTTTTTGTTGCAAAAAAATTTTAATTAAACAAAATTGCTATATTTGCCAGTAATTTTTTATTATTTTTTTTAATATTAAATTATTATACTTTACTATATACATATAAATTTAAATTTAAAATGATATGTAAAAAATTGTAGATACAAAGTTACAACATAATCATTAATTTATGAATACTTTTCTCATCATATATATTTATTTTTCTCTTTGTGCAATTTTAAGTAATTTTTTTTATTTTGTAATATACGTTTACATGCAAAAGAACTGGCTAATACATTTTACAAAGCTTTCATCATTCTGATTTTATTTTACATTTATTTTCAAACATATTTACATTGTTTTTTTATATAAATTCTCTACTGTCACATATTTTAATAATTTTTTTCATATTTCATATAAAAATTTATTAAATTTGCAAAAAGTCCTTTCAAATAATTTGTAAATATATATTGCAGCACAATTTTTTTAAAATTAATTTTCGTGGAATATTAGTTGCAGATATTTTTAAATATAAAATATAACTTTATATTAATTTCTTAGAGCAACTTTATTTACAATATAAAAATTATTTTTTAAAGTTTTTGTCAAATATATTTACATAAGAAAACAGCTCAAAATGAAACTACGTCGATTATTAATAAATATTAATACAGAACTATAACCTAAAGCTGTTTTAATTTAATAATATTTATATTAAACAATATAAATTTAATATATAATTGTTCAGTAAAATACTGCAACCGCACTGTTTAAACGGTGAAATAATTTAAATATTAAATTAAATAAATTGTGATTGATAGTTATTGATAGTGATACTTAATTCTAATATGAATGAATAATGAAAATAAACTCACCAATCTATTTTGTTCGAGTAATTTTTAAATATTGATTACAATATTTCAATATTTACGAAAATTGGCACTCTAGCCGCATGTGTGCTGAAAATTAATAATAAAATATCAATTATTTATTTATTACATTTATTAATTGTTATTAATTTTTTTAAATTTACATATACACTATTAAAAATGAATATATTTACGCGTATTTATTTTTTATTTTTTTTTTTTGTTGAATTTTGTAACCTGTTACATATTTACGTTAGAAGTGAATCAGAAGTATGTATTTATAACCGTGTACACGTGAATAACCTACATATTCATAAAATTATCGTGGCAGACATGACGTATAGGTATTAACTTGTTTTAAATTATATATGAGTTTAACATTTATTTATTAATATTTATAAAATTATTATACATATTTTATTTTTGAAACCTGTATTTAAAATTTATAATGGTTTACCGTGGCGAAAATTTATAAACATTATAATAAATTTGGAATAAATTTTATAATATTGCTTATTTATTGCATATACATTGTCCATCGAGTGATTTAAAATGACTGTTTTGTCCTTTTTAATTAATTTTTAATTAAATAATATAAATAAATTAACAGCTAGTATCAAATAGAAACAAATTACAAAAAATGTCAAATAAATATAACAATATAAAATGAGAAAATAACAACTTTTTGTTTATTTTCGTTGAATAATACATAGGTATATAACGTATGTGTATTCTATTAAATTATAATAACTACTGTCTTACGATTTCTAATAATCCCAACTTTTGAAAACTGTAACTACATAGTAGTAAAATAGATTAAGTTAGAATTGTTGCTAGGATACCATGCAATTGTCAAGTTATAATTATTTTGGAATGATATTCTTGTCTGATCAAAAAAAACTATAACTGACTTATATGATTTACGACTCTGGCCTGCGGCTCGTGTCGTAATCTTATATTTATTCGTTATAACCATCATTACATACTCATTGAACAATAAGCTAAAAACATTCAAATAAACAATAAAACAAAATATTGTTTCTAAGTGATAGAAATACAAATGTTTGGCGTAAAATAATTTCGGCATAGTGGCGTGATTGTGATTGTATGTAATAGTGGAGAAAAGTTGATGCAACATTGATTATGTCATGAAATATGTAGAAAATATTCAGCTAAAGACCAAGAACCTTGATAAAATCAAAGCCAACTTAAAGGCAAAGTGCATTGCGAAAAACATATGCCAGCTGCATTCAAAATCTCAAAGCATAACTAAGGAAAGAGAGAAAAAAAATACACACAACTACCGGAGATTATATTAAGTCAACGGTCTAAATTAAAACGCAGGTACGCAGGAGAGAACAACTACAGCAATAGCCGACAGCAACCGACTAGCGACTACCACACGTTCACGCGAAACATTGACTTTTTGGCGACAGCATCGCATTTCTAAATGCTCAAGTGACGTATGGCTGTCACTTTGTCGTTGAAAGAAGAATTTGTGTTATTAGATCTTTTGGCAGCGGTTCAACGTTGATATAATTTCTGTTTTTCTTTTGCTTTTCATTTAGTTTACATTCTTTCGCGGTTATATGGATGGGTGTTCGGTATGATTGCGCTATAGCACACACACACACACCTGACTTGTCTTAAAGTTTACAGTCATTTACTTCGTATGCCCGCAATGCGAAATATGTAAAATGCAACTATGTTACTAGTGTTAGCGATACTGTTTTTATATATTTTTACTTTGTTTCGTTTTATTTTGTTTGTATGAATAATATATTATATAGCATATATTTGAAACTTTTGCCAAATAAGAATAAATGGAAATAATAAATTATTACGATTATTATAAAATATTCAGATTTAACATAAAAAACTTCTTTCAGAACACATTATATTAAAATAAAAATGCTTTAGCATATATTTTGAAAAATGTAAGATTTTTTGTTTATTAGAAACTTTTACTATCGATTATCTGAAATTGTTTATTTATTTATTTTTATTTATTTACTACGAGTATTATAAATGTTATTATTAATTTATATGAATGATTTTGAAGCTATACGTTTGCATGGATCATTATTATTTTCAATGATTAAAAAAAACACAGATAGAATTGATTAATTATGTAAACTTAGAAAACAAAATTATTTCATTGAAAATTTTAAAGTCCACTGCAGTCATAAATAGTTATATATAATTTTACTTTATTATATACACAGTAATTCTATTTAGGTATTTCAGATAAAAAACATTTTTTTTTCAGTATTTATTCAAAAAAAAACTTATTGCTGTTTTGATTACTTTATAGTAGGGTTTTTTTTTTTTAATAAATTTACTTTTATAGAAGATTTGAGAAAATAATAAATTTTAGTTAAAAATAAGTATAAATAAATCGCGAAAATGTTTCACACAACTGAATTGCGTAAGCCGTGATAAATGATTGAAATAAATAAATTTGTCTATGCGTGTTTCTAGTTTTCTAAGAAACGAGGAAAAACAAATATTTATTCAGCGAGAAACTATGCTCTGCAATAGCGAGAAGATTTCACACTCATCATCGGTTGACCGGTAATTTTTCATTCGCGTAAATTAGTAAAAAGCGAACACGAAGTGCCTCGTCGACGTTTATTTGTTTTCCCACTTTGATTTCGCGAGCGCATAAATTTGATAAATGATCGTGTCTATCTTGTTTATAATGTGCAATTGGGGTTTGTGTGTGTGTGTGTGTGTTTGTGTGCAAAGCTGCAGACCATGTTATTCGCGCAATCTACATGAAAATTATATATGCATTTATTTAATTAGCTGATTTTCCATTTATTGTTCGATCTAATTACGCCAGTTTTATTTCTAGAACAAAACTAGAAATTGCTATGCTATAATATGTTTATGGAGCATGTTCTTCAGTTTGAGTTTGCTTTATTCTGCATTTACAAATTTGTTTATTCGTTTGATAAAAAATAAATAAATAATTTTTCTGCATTCGCAAAGACGGTTAACAATTTGATTGCGTAGATAAACCATTTATAATGTACAGGATGTCCCACGACGAGATATATTCCGATATGCTCAGTTGAAGTAAAATATTAGCAACAAGATGCCACTTTCAGTTTAACCGGAAGTCGTACTTCAAGTTTTCAGGAATATTTTAGGCATATTTTTAAATAGTTGTAATTTGTTTTTTTATGAAAAGGTAGCACAAAGCTTCCTTAATAAGACAATTGCATTCCTAAAATACGGACCCTTAAAAATATTGCCGATTTCAAACAAAAACTCAAAAAAGATGAAATACGTCAAAAACAGTTGAACTGAAGTAAAATGTTTTTAATGTGTCATATGTAAAATTTACTCTTAAATTCAATGATAAAATAGAAAATTGGGTATTCTATTTGAAATAAGAAAGTTAGAGTCGGCTACCATTTAAACCGGGAGTGGTATCTTCATGCCAAAATTTTACTTCAATAAAACATATTGGATTACCCCTATATAACAAATAACATAAGCTGTCCTGGGTAGGGCTGCAAAAAGTGATCGATTAAAATAAAAGAAAAATCGATCTGATAATTTAATCGATCCAATTATCTGATCGATCACGATCGGGTCGTGTAAAAAAAAGATTAATGATCGATCACAAACTTTCATAATCGCAAATCCCTAGTCCTGGAACACATCGTACATGTAAAACTTGTATACATAATAATTTACAGCATATTTTTTCATCTATTTTGCTTATTTTCCAATTAACCCAAACTGACACATGATCGTGCATCTATCTAACAGTATAATTCATCACTTGTCGTAGTCATATCGGTGCAAACACAGTGCAAAACTTTGAACATATCAGACGCGGCCCATCAGTGTAATTTAGGCGACACGCAGGTTGCCCAGTAGCGCTTTCTCGATGCGCCGCCGCCGCGCCGGCTGGTAATATTTATACATACATTACAGAAGCGAACGCCAAAGCTATACCCGTTGCGGCGCACCGGTAAAGCAAATGCACAAGATATTAGCTTTGTTCGCGGTAGCAATTCCGAATTGATTCGGAACCTGTTCGGAATGTCTTTAGGATTAATCCAATGCGCATGTCCGATTCTGAATTTATTCAGGATTTTATATTTCCGCGAACGTTAAACGAACTACTTTTAATTAAATTGTTCGATCATAGAGTGCGCTCTGCCGTTCCCGTTTGACAAATTTTATTTTAAATATCAGCTGTTTTTGTTTGGAGGTTAGGTGATTTTGGTCATTTATTTGCGTCAGAGAATTACCATTATTCAAAATATTAAAGCATGTGCGAGAAAGGTAAATTGTTAATAAACATTTTGAAACAGCATCACATTGTTAATTGATTTTTCATTTCACAGAATTAAGTGACTTTATTAGTATTTCGCCATTGCCAGGTACTTTAGAAGTGGTGGTCGACGAAAAAGATTCTTACAAGTGGAATCATGCAAGTACCTTGGTTCTCTTAGATTTATATAAAGAACATCGTAAGAAAGTAGGTTCTTTAAGGATCAAAAGTTTTAAAAAAATGTTTGAACTCATTGCACAGGAGTTACAAAAACAAGTTAGCAAGAACATCACTGCTGCAAACTGTGAGAATCGTTGGAAGCATCTAGAGAGAAGCTACAAAAAATATATTGATACGATTACTAAAACTGGTCGGGGCAGAAAAGACTTTGGGTACTCAAATGAAATGCACGACATTTTAGGTAAAAAAAAGAATATGTATCCCCTTATTCTTCTTTCATCGAATACGGAAGCAGAAATGCCTAATAAAGAGAATGTCCCTGAATTAGAGGATACTGTGGAAAATAAAAATACTTTAAATAAACAAGATGAAAGGGTACTTGAGGATTCAGCTCGGAAGAATTCAGTTCAGATAAAAAAACCAACATACAAAACTAGAAAAATGAGGGCTGATGTGTTGAGAGAAATTCGGTACGAAAGGCAGGAATACTACAGAAAGAGATTAGAAATTGAAGAAAGAAACATACAGGTCAAAACAGAGAAGAATAAAATTTTAGAAGAACGAAATAATATTTTAAAGCAATTGTTGGAGAAAAATATTAAGTTGAGTGCATTAGACATATTACAATGACATATTACAATGTCACCTTAAACGTTTAATTAAGGATAATAATAATAAACATGTTGAGAATAACCGTTTGTTTAATTTACTATTACTATGTTTTGTTCTATGTGTAAAAATTTAAACAAATTAATAAAACAAACTACTTCTCAGGTTTTAGTCAACTAATTTGAAAATATTTTAATTCTTTTAAATATTTCAGTACCTCAGTTGTCATTTTCAAGAACAATTTAAACATAAAAACTTTAATTAACAATTTAGTTGTTAAAATATAGCATCTAAAAAGCGAATATATGTAACAATTTTTTAATATTTTCAAATAAATTGATTAATTTTGAGAAATTTACATGACATAAGTTATAAAAAAAATTTTGTTTTACTGATTATTTGATTTTTCAGATATTTAAATTCATCTACAATAGTTTTAGTTGCTTACTTATATATTTAAACAAATTGAAGTACATTTTGTTGTTACAAAATTTTGATTAATTTTAAATTGAATTTTTAAAATAATTTTATGATTACATATTCCTCCGTTCTGTTTCATAAAGGATTTACCAGACTTATTGTGAATATAATAAAATTTAATTAAATATTTATAAAAATTATTTAGCATTTCTGTAAAATATTTAATTAAAATAAAATGAAAATATAAATATTGAAAATCAATAACATCCTACAAGAAATACTAACAAATAGATCATTTTAACTACATAAATAGATTTTAAATATAATAATCTCGTATAAATACATCATGCTAATCAACCTGTAAGAACACAACTAATTTACATAATTCAGATAAACAGATTATATTTGAAGAGGTAATGTGTTCATAATTTCATTTCTTCTTGTAATACCATTTCTATCATCTACAGCATCTTCTTCTTCAGGGGGTAGTACATTTATTGGGTTATCTTCCACTTGTGGGTCATTTTCCAATATAAATTCCTCCTCTATAGATAGATTGTACAGAACAACGCATGCTCTTATAAAGTGAACTAAGTCCGGAATACTTTTCAACTTTATATGGTATAATTGTCTAAATTTTTGTTTTAATATACCAAAAGAGTGTTCAATTATATATCTGTTCGTAGAAAGCAAATAGTTGTAATTTGTTTGTCGTCTAGTTAGCTGGCCCCTATCTTTAAATGGAGTTAGAAGATGTTGTAAGCACGGATAACCACTGTCTCCTAAAATGAAGCAGTTTCCACATTTCTGTGGCAATATTTCATACAAAGGAGAGGATTTCAACACCCTGCTGTCATGAACGGAACCAGGAAAGCCAACAAAAATATCAATGATCCGTTTTTTATGGTCACATACCATTTGGGCCTGCAAAATAAATGTACATTTGAAAAGTATTAAAATATCAAGTGTGTATTACATAGTCAGTTACCTGTATAGAATGGAAATATTTTCTATTGAGATAAGAATCTGGATCATCCGCAGGCTTGTCGATTCTAATGTGAGTACCATCAATGACACCAAAAGCTCCAGGAAATCCTTTGTCTCTAAAGAATCGTTCACTTTCTACTTTTTCATGATCTGTTGGCCATCGAATAACTTCTGGTGACAGATTACTTAAAAAATAGGTGACTCTTCTAACAACTTTATATAAGGAGCTTTTAGTTATATTAAATCTATCTGCCACATCTCGGAATGAGCTAGCTTCATTACCAGCAAACCATAAAAATACAGTAATGAATTTTAATGCACCAATTTTTTCGGAATCTCCTTCCTGATGATGAAAATATTGTGAAACCTTAAATCGATCCGCTAGTTGTTGTGTCATCTCTCTACTTATGCGGAAATGTTCCATATATTGTTGTTCATTAAACTGTGAAACAATTTCTTCAAAGTAATCCCTTGTTTTGGGCACTTGCGACAATTGAATTACTTCTTCCAAATCTTCATCACTTGAATCGAAGTGATCCGACATCTGAAGCAAGAAATTAAGTATCTATCTATATTTTTTATTCTAACCTTTTTATGTTAATGTATGTCATTTTTATAATTACCTTGATCTATTTAATAGTAAATAACTTATGCTTTTAAAACACAAATCTAACCTAAAACGTTCGAAATTGACGTTTAAACTATTGCTGATCAACTTTCACGATCATATAATGCGCAATGCGCATGTGCGGATCAGAAATCCTTGGTAAAATTCTGGGATGTGTTGAATACGTTCGGAACTAATTCCGAATGAGATAATTGTGTTCCGCGAACGCAGAACTTTTTGTTCAGAACATGTAATTTTCTTACCGCGAACGACCGAATTTACATTGCGCATGCGTACTTGTTCGGAACGTGTTTGGGATGTGCTCCGCGAACAAAGCTATTGTCTAATAAAACAAACACCATTATAGTTGTTCGATCGGCAGGAAGAGGGCGAAAAAGAGATTTATTCGTAGCACGTTTATGCTTTGCGCGCACAAACATATTTTCTATCGCTCAGGGAGTTCGATTTCGTACGCGGTAAATGGAAGCGGAAGTACGCGATCAGATGGTTGCTAAAGATTTACTAATAGAATGATTCTTTAATGTACTTTTAGTGTAATTTAATGTAATTACGGTAGATTATAAATTAAATTTTAAAATAAATGTGCGAAATGAATCAGTTACTCGTAAAGTAAACTTTTATCACATTTCATTTTACAAAATATTAAATTTCTTTCAGAATTTCTTCTATTATAGTTGTTATGTTTTATTAAAAGAACAAAGACTTTTATGGTTTTTGTGTAGATATTACAAAGAATTATTGTTACAAAATTTTTTCATCATTTAGACAAATAACATTAAAAAATAATTTTTCAATTAAATTACTTTATTATAAGTTTTTAAATTAATTTTAAATATATATAAATAGTTCGAAATATTAATAAAAAAGAATAAACCTATTCTATCTAGAAAAACATCAATGAATTACTCTTTTATTAAATGTCTAATGAATAACGAGAATGCGTTTCTTGTTATCGAAAAATACGTAATTTAGAATTTACGAATATTAAAATAACATATTTTTTATAAACTTATGTTAGAATAGTTGGAACGAAATTGTAATTTTATAAAAAATTTGTTATTACGATATTGCAGAACACTACACGTAATATTTTATTTAGTATTATTATTATTATTACTATATATAAGTTTATATTTAGTATTTTATTGTAATTTAAATTCATTATTATACTGTAATTCATTATTCTATGTATATTTGTAACACTGTTTTTTCCCTTGTTGACTTTTTTCCATACCATATGTATCTGGTTCAAATGAAAATAAAAATATTATTATTATTATTATTATTATTATTGTTACAGTTACTATGCTTCAACATCATTCCCCGTTGGTCCACCTCGACTCGTGCCTCCGCTGAAAAGACCTCGTTTAATGACAACTTCTGCACGTAGCACAAAATCCGGCCAAACGCAAAAATCTACCACCACAGTTTCAACAAATATAGATCAACTTAAAACATATAGTAAGTTTATTTCTTAATATACATATGATAACTAAGCAAAAAATTAAATAAATGACCGGATTTCATAAGAAAATCGTAATCGAAACGAAATAGAATTGAATGATAGAATGCAAGCGAGAAGTTCCACATAGCACAAAGATAAAGTGAGCATTATGCTATTTTGTTAGTCGATTTCTTGTTGGTCAAACTAAATTATTGCTAATTTTAGCAATATTTGTTTGTTTTCTACCTATTTTAACAATCGTAGATGTTATAATTTTAACAGTTTTGGAAATATAAATTCAGATTTTAAACTTTAAACATTATTTTCTCGAAAGTATGGTCTTGTGTAATGTAACAAACAAGAAATCGACTGACGTTTTATCGAAAATAATCGTATTTGTATTGTATTTTTGACTTTATTATGGAATTTTTGTCACAAATTACTACTACATTTATTCCACAACAAATAAAAATCTAACCATTTACAACAAATAATTTAAATTTAATACTTATTTATAATTTGTTAATATCAATTAATATTATTTGTCAAACGATACATGTTGCAGACATCTAAATATTATAAACAATTTCAAAATAGATTTTTCAATTTATTTATATTTTTCAATCACTTGACTTAATCTTAAATTATTACGAAACTGTATCTTACATATATTATGCACTTTAATGTTTATACTTAAGTAGTTTAGTCAGTGGAAAATAAACGTAATCCATAATCAAGAAAATAAATTTAGCAAATTTTATATAAATAAACGGATATTTGAGTAAAAATTTTTCGCATACTTTTCACTCATAAAAATAATTATTATAATAAATATAATATTATTTAATATAATATTATACAAACAAATAAAATAATAATATAATATAATATAATATAATATAATATAATATAATATAATATAATATAATATAATATAATATAATATAATAATAATAATATTAATAATAATATTAATATTTATGTTATATAATAATTTTATTATCAATTATTTTGTTTTTGTTTATTAGCAATTTTAAATCTAATATAAAAAATTAATTTAATATATATATATATATGTTACAGTTAAAGCGTGTAATGCGATATTTCATAAAATACCTATCTACGGTAGTTACATTGTAGAATACTTTAACTAGTTATTACGTAGAATATCGGTTGCGGTTTATTTCAAGTGTGTAATGCGTGACTAACAAATAATAAATAAATATGTGACGTTAAGTAAGGTTAGGTTAGGTTGCATTATTTTTTATTATTTCAGTAAAATTTTTCTTTCAAAGATGTATTAATTTATATTCTAAAAGAAGAATTATTTTTTGACAATTGTTTTTTGTTTTTTTTTTTTTATTAATTACTAAGTATGAAACTTATCTCATTTCTCAAGTTATAATTATTGTCCCGTATATTTATTTCATATTTTATTTTGTACAATTATGTTATTTTATAAAATAACTAGATAATATACAGAATAACTAGTTAAAGTATCAAATAACAAAACTATTCTATTCTATTTTATGGAATACTAAAATTATATACGCTTTAACGGTAACATGAACACGGTTATTTGATTACAATAACTTCTTTAATATTGTCTGAACTATATCTGTAAAAATTTTAAGAATATGTAATATGGCGAGTGTTTTACTATTTTTTTTCTATTTCGGTCTGTAATTTTAAATTTTTATTTCACATTTTAATGTAAATATTGAGCTCTTGTTTATTATGGATATTTATACATTGTTTTACTTGTTTATTTAGCGAAATATCTAGCTGTATATGAATTGTAAAAATTGGAAAAAAGAGCAATTTTCTTACGCATCAATTAATATGGAAATAAATTGTTCGGTAAGTTAAATATGCGGACGCTTTCGGCATATCAAACAGAGAATCGTTGTGGTGTGCGGTGTGGCGAGTGTGTTTCAACTCTTTGGATTTTGATGGTATATTAGTCACGCATGTAACAAAACAATCTAATGTTTAATATTTATGAGCAGCATCTTACATATCTAGCGGAACAGAACACCACACATACGTACGTATATATGCATTTGACGAGCGACGAATGAACGACTAAGCGAGATGGAGAGCGGCCTGGGCGCTTGCCCTTTTGCAACATATTATTATACATTTATGCGGAAATCGTAAATAGAATCAAATATAACATACGGGTTCAAAGGTGAATGTTGGTCTGTGCGCGTGCGTTTCGTATTGTTTACTGTATTGTACCGGATAACGTATGTTAAACGTTCGCGTTTTACATGATACGTGCAGCATCTGAACTTGCCTGTCGACGATCGGTTTTAATTCGAATTTCTTTATTTTGTACCGAACTGCCCCTGCTCAATTAAGCTGAATTCCAATTTAGTATAGCGTCTATTAGGATCTAGCAAAAATATAATTTAACATACTCAAAAATCTTTCAGAACTTATTATTTAAAATAAAAAAAGTTTTGAACTAAGTTATATATTTTATTTAAAAATCGACGTTTCGATATAGTTTCTACGTATATCATCATCAGGTATATATACAAATGTCATAAATAAACAAACAAAATATAGAAACAAAAAAAAATAAGCTATTGAAATTTATCTAAAAATTTAAATGTATTCTCTAATTAAAAATAAACAAGTATTGAAGATTATTATAAATTTGAAAATTTTTACTATGAATTTTTTTCGAACGAATAACACATCAATTTAATATTTCAGCTGTGTGATAAATTTTATCAAATTGAATCAAAGGCGTATATACGTATTACATTACATTGATACTGATATATTCATCTTTTATGTAACGAATTTTTTGCAGTTTATGGAAAAATATCAAAATTGCAATTTAATGGATATATATATATATATATATATATATATATATATAATCGAATATCAATGGAAAATAAAGGTTTTATTTCATTAGCATGTATTTTGAAGAGATACATATTTAAAAATTTCTTTTTTATTATATCATGTTATATGTTTTACTAATAGTAGTATAAATTAAAACGCTTTTACGGTTGCAGTGAACTAATTTAAAATTAATTTTTAATAAATTTGAAAACGTGTATTTGACATCGCCCAGTTTTGAACTTGGGACCTTCTTGTAATATGGAATGTGCTCTACTATTGTGTTACAAACGTCATGACAATTCAAACACAATTATTGTATAAACAATAAAATATATATTTTTTGTTAAATAAAAAGGCTTTAGGGTTTAGTTCTGTATTAATTTAATTATCATCAGGAAAAATGATACAAATGACATTCATTCATTCATTCATAATCTATATATATATATATATATATATATATATATATATATATATATATATATATATATATATATATATATATATTTCTTGTACCGAAAAGTGTCGAGGATTATTTTCTTTACATTTTTTCTACACATAAGTTAGTGGGATTTTTACACATTTTTCTCCATTCCAATTTATTTTTTACTAATGTCGATGGCTTCTCTGTCTTAATTCCTTTATTGGTTCCCGCTTCCAGTATTCCTGCTATCCATGTTTTGCTAGGTCTTCCTCTTGGTCGTTTTCCTACATCTCTTGCTTCAAACGTTCTTTTTGTTGTCATGTTGGTATCTTGACGTATTACGTGCCCGTACCATCTTAGTTGTGTTTCGAATATCTTATCCAATACTGGCTTCGTATTTATCTCTTCTCTAAAGGTTGAATGAAAATAAATAAATAGAACATAATAATTTTATAATAATTAATAATGTATAATCATAATAATTTTAATAATAATTTCATAGTAATAATTTAATAAAATAATTTAATAATAATAATTTATAATAATTAATAGTTTATAAAAATTATAATCTAATTACTTATTTTGTTACCTAGTAATTTGTTTCTATGTTCTGTTTATTTATTATATATGTATTTGTATCATTTTTCCTGATGATGATGTACGTAGAATACGTCGAAACGTCGAATTTTAAATAAAATTAATACAAAACTAAATTTTAAAGCCTTTTAATTTTAATATAATGAGTTCTGAAAGATTTTTTACTGTTACATGTTTTTTGTTAAAAAAAATCTACTATATTTTTACATATATAATTTTGTTTTAAATGAAAATGATTAACAATCTTTTTGAAAGTTTTATAGTTTTTTATAATTATAATTGTAAATATGTACTAAGTTTTAAAGTATTTAAGTAATTTTTTACAACTATTTCTTTTTATATATTTGTTGTAACTCGTTATTTTTTAAATTATACTTGTATTTAATATATATTATCAACATAATACGTTTCTGCAACCTCTATATACATTATTGTTATTAATATCTGGTTAGAATATCAAATATAACAATTAAAAATGCTTAACTTATCTCAATCCTAGCAAATTTTCCGAAAACATAAATCAATCCGAATATTTATAAACCTTTTATCAACGCCTACTTGACTAAATATCGTTACGTTGACGCTGGCGACTTTAACGATCGACTAGGCGGAATGAATCAGATGAAATGGTCGTTGTAGTTTCTCTCTCCCGTGATGGCAAGGTCGGTCAAAGGATGCAGCAAGGACGATTCTATTGGGCGAATGAACTTGCAATTGCGATACGACGTTACGTTGGCGATACGGTTGCATGGCGACAGCTTTCGATTCACAGCTACTTTTTTCTTTCTTTCTGATTTTATAGCGTGCGCGCGCGCGAGCTCTTCATACTAATTAAACGCAAACATATATTCTTCAGTAAAATAATGCGCGTTTATTTAAGATGTGTTTATCTTGTTCATTTTTGTAATTGAATTATACAATGATTATTTATAATAAATATTAATAACTTAAAATATTTTATAGATTTCTTATGTGAATTTAAAATAGTAAATATTGTAATTAGAAAAAAATACATTAACAAAAATTTGATATATATTTCGTTGGTAACACACTGTGCAAAATTCGTATTTAAATACTAAACCATATTAAATAAGAAAAAAAAACTTTAATATTTTTGTGATGTATCTGTGTTTGAAAGAACAAAAAGTTTAATAAAAAAAACGTAATTTACAAGCATATTATTTTCATATTTTTTGTCCTACTGTGTGTAAAATTCTTGCACGATATTTATCTAATTTTTCACAATAATAAAATGAAAATTACATTTGATAATGTGCGTAAGATGTGATCATTAAATAAAATAAATTGCTAATGATGACACAAATTACCGTTTATATCATTCTACAAAAGAAGATATATATGGGCATATAAATTCAGAAGATTCCACAAACACATTTCTTATTATTTCTTTATAGAAATTTTTACTTTTTTACTACCAATATATTTAATAATAAATGTATAAGAAATATTTTAATTTTGCCGAAGCTTACTAATTTTCGATTATATTTTCAATTTTATTTACCTATTATAATATTTAACACAGAACATACTACCCCAATGATGGGAAAAATCCAAAAGTGAGAATAAGCAATAAGTGAGTCGCAGGCAAACTCTGTAAATGAAAAAACTTTATTCGATTATAACTTGACATCCATTGAACAGATTTTTTTGGAAGTTTTATTAATAGTTGAGGGGTTTTTCAAGGAAAGTTTTACTATAAGACAATGTAGCATATATATATATATATATATATATATATATATATATATATATATATATATATAAATTTTGGTTCTAATAAATTATAAGCAAAATTCAATTTAATTTAATGTGCATCTGAATTTTGATCAATGTTTAATAATTTTTTTTTTATAATTTTTCTAAAATGGTTATGTGGCAAAATTACAATTAGTAATATTATGTTATTGCTAGATTCATCAATAACAAATAATTTGTGCATTTAAATCGAAAATTATTATTACGTTAATTATTTTACAAATAGTTAATAATTTGTTAAATATTTTGTTTCACAGTAAAATTTCGATGAATTGTTTTTGTATTTATACTTTTTGTTGTATTGATTAATTTGATTTAAAATTGAATATCATATAAATAACACTATTTTTTTTTTGTTTTTATTGTTTATATTTTTATTTTTGTTTGTTGATTATTGGTATAATCTTTCATAGCTGTTGATAAGCTCTCTTTATAACGGACTTGTCTACAAATTCTACTGTATATTTAATTTCTAAACAATTGCAATGAATAAATTAAATTAAGTTTAAATTTTTGGAAAAGAATTCTTAATATTGTGATGGTTTAATTCTGAATTTTTTTTTTCTTTGGTGTTTTAACTACCATGTTCGAATTAATCCCATAAAAACCACGAATGTATTTGGGGATGAGTTACTTGCCAGAAAAGTCCATACCCGAACACATTCGAAGTAAACACTACCTGCAGAAAAACCTAGTCTCGAGTATTTTCGAAAGAAAAAATATGAGCTTGGGGCACGGGAAGTGAAGCAAAATTTACTATAAATAATAAATATATAAATATTTTTATATTTTTAGTTTAAAATCAATTGCAAAATTTGTACCGAACAGACAACAAACAGGCAGACAAGAAAACGAGTTAATAAAAACGTGTTAAAAAAAAACAATTTAAATCATTAGCTTTTTACTTAACAAAATTGCTTTACACTTGAGAACGAAAACAGATGTAGAAAAAAAATCGATCCTTTAATTGTCTGCATGTCTATATGCATCTTTTAGGTTAAGTGGTGTGCAACGAAGTGCATAATTGAAATCTAAACACCATTTAAGACATCTTTAATGTAATTGTCAATGTTGGATAACAGACACCTTCCCTTCTTATATTTACTCATTCCGATCCTGATAATTACATTCGTAATATCGCGTCGACGAGATTTTAATGCTTATTGTTTTTCGCCATTGGAAGCATGTTAGCTGCTATACTATACGTTACTGATTTGCATCTGAGGCGAATCGTTAAGAAGTGTAAATGAAATTCCTACGGGTATTGTTAAAACGTACATAAATTACGACAGGCTCCGATAGTGTCTTGTTTATTCTATTTGAGTTTTGTTTCGTACGCGTTCTCGCCCATACGGTGTCAATGCATTACTTGATAGCGAGTTTGATATCTTATAGGTTATGGCTTCAGCTCTTTATTGTGATTTATTTGATTGATAGACGGCTGTGGATCCTATCCGAGTTTGTTTTATTGATGATCAATTAATTACTTATTCTCGAAAATAATTATAATTATTTATTATAAATTAGTAATTATTAAATTCCAACTATGTATTATTTGTGTGAAATAATAGTTTTAATAAAAATTAATATTAATTTAGCATACTATCAAAAGTGTTAGTATCTTTCTTAAATAGATAATTATAAGAACAAAGTGATGATATAATGAATTAGCAACTAATATTTTTAAAAAATTTTGACTTGTATTCTCACCTGAACATTTTGCAAAAAAGTGTTTTTCCATATATTTTAAAATAAGTTTCCCCTTTTATTTTTTCTCATATATAGATAGTTTTTTTATTTTTGATATTTGTTATTATATTTAATATTATAAAATATAAATTGTAAACATTTTAAAGCGCTTAGTAAGTAATTTTACATAAATGTCAAAAAGACTTTTGTCAAAAAACACAAAAATCAGTAAAGTGAAAATGAGGATCTTTATTTTTGCATTTTATTTTACAATATTGAATATTACAAGTATTTACAAGAAATATTTTTTAAACATGTTTGGAAGTTACCAACTTAAAAAAATGATAATCTCTTAAGGAGTGTGTATTTTAAGACATCGATATTTTGAAAAGATAGTATTTTTTACCTGTTGCATTTAAATATGATAAATTGTCCAATTTAGTAATATTAGTTATACAAATAATATTTTTTTAATTATAATAATAGAATTTATCTGTCAATTAAAATCATATTTGTTATAAATGATTGCTAATTATAATTTGTTATAATTATGTATAATTATCTGCACATTAAGTAGCTATAGTTTTTTGTAGATATTAATTTAAAAACATTTAATATTTAAATAATTAATATTAACGTCACAAACTGTTTATTTATTAATATTTTTAGCCATTTTAATTCTATCATAAAAACTGTTTTTATAAAATATTTATATTTTTTAGTTCAATAATTTTTTATTCTTCAAAATATTATTGATTAGTTATAATTATATTTGTATTAACGATATTGATTTTATTTTTATTTTATTTACTTTAAATATTGAGTATAATACTTGTGCTATGAGTTTTTGAATGTTAGATATACATATGTCATTATTAAAAAATTTAGTTTACGAAATATCAATTTTGACATAACAATCGAAAACCTATTTTCCAGATAACTAGTTGAAAATAACATTCAATAGCTTGAGGCCGGTCGGCCTAAACAACAAACAAATCAATCCAGCTTCGAATTGAAACCGAAATAAAATCAAAATTGTAACCGAATCGTATAGTAGAAATGCGAGGAAAATAAAATTGGGTGAAAATTTCAAATCACTGTTATTACGTCGCATGATAAATACGTTTTTGTGTGTTATAATTGTCAGTGATGAAATCGGAGACCGACAGGTTTTTGTCCGGTTGCTAATAACTGTATCATACGCATACACCCATACTGATAATGACCGGTTCGCACTCACCGGTAACGGAACGCCCGATATTTTTTTTTTTCGTTGATTTATATATGAATGCGGCGAGTAAAAATGGACAGAAATTGATAATTTTTCGTGTGAGATGAAATGAGATTGTGGGTTTTAGATTTTTGTTATGTAGTAAGTGATGGCCAAGAAATAAAACACTAGACATAAGATATTAGTTGATTTATTGTTGTAGTGAAATTTAACATGTCGCGCCATTAAACGCACACCTCGCCAGCTTGCTTCACTCTCTGACACACACACTGTATTACCGACCAGGAACCACCATCATGCCACCTAGCACGCAACTATAACATCGCGGTAAATTCAAATTTAAATGTTTAGCGCTATAGTTCGGCCTTCCTGACACAATGATTGCCCCTAATCATCTGTAGGTTAACAACAAAATTCGTATATCATTGGAACACTTAACATAAATGGCTCACACATAACTAATACATGAATTCGGTTGTTAAGACATAAGTACATAAATAATCTAAGTATACATAAATACATAAATTTGTTGATAAAGACATAAGTTCATAAATGATTCATAAAATCTTAAAATACATAAGGTTGGTCATAATTTTTTCTTAACCATAAGTTATACATAAGATTGGTTGACATAATTTTCTTAACCATAAGTTATACATAAGATAATAAGTAACATAACTAAAGTAAAATATATTCATAACAATTTGAATTCGATTAAATATGTTCCTTCCAAAGTTTCATGTTTTCCGGAGAACATATTCCTTCGAATGGTTTTTGAGTCAACTGATGTTCTTCAGGATCCGTAATTACATAACGATCATTGTCTAGAACTTTTCTAATTACATAAGGACCACGGTATTTCGGCAATAATTTTTTATTCACTCCTGGAGTAACATCGACATTTTTGATCATAACATAATCTCCAATTTTATATTCATACGGCTGTTTGTGATGTTGATCATAATAATTTTTATTACGATTAGCAGTATATTGTATTTGTTTAGAAGCATCATCCCGCATTTGAATTAAATCACGATCAACGTCTTGTTGGTCTAATAAAGCTTGGCTTAAATCATCTTTAATTTTACCGATCTGGTTTATTCCGAATAAGAGTTGTGCGGGGGTTGTTCCAATCGAACGGTTTATAGTGTTATTTAACGCGTACTCTATATCGCTTAAAGTGGTATTCCATGTGGATAAACTGTTAGATAATTTACTTAACATTGGCGTCAGACTTCGATTTATTCTTTCGATTTGACCATTAGCATGTGGGGTTGCACTAGCAATAGCAATATGCTGAATATTTTCATTGTTTAAGAATTCTTTAAATTTGTCGGACATAAACGAACTACCTCTATCCGAAATAATTTTCCTCGGTTTACTATAATGGTTAAAATAACTTTTTAAATGCGTAATTACTTCATCGACTTTAGTACTAGTTGTGGCATAAAGTTTAACAAATTTAGTAAAAGAATCTATAACCTCAAAAATGTATTTATAACGATGATTCGTTTTTTCTAAGGGACCATAATGATCTACATGAAGACAATAAAATGGTTGTTTTCCTTTATCATGACAATGTAATCTACCTTCACCTTTATTAGCTATTGTAGAATAAGTAATGCATTTCAAACATTGAGAAATATAATTTTGCACTTTTCTCTTAATATCAGGGAACCAATAAACACGCATGAGATATTCTACGGTTTTATTTGTTCCTTGATGAGCGATCTCGTCATGGGCAACATTAATAACATTATTTATCATTGATTTCGGTACATAAAATAATAATTTGTTTTTTGTTTTCCGATAAACTAATCCGTTTTGCAATTCAAAATTTTTATCTTCTCGATGTTCTAAATCGTTCTTAATTTTGACAATATCAAGATCTAAATTTTGTAAGATAGCTAAATTTCGCTCAAAGCTATTTTCCGTAATAACAAGTACTGCAAATTGTCTACTTAACGCATCCGCGTGCTGCATACGTTCCGCCGATCTATGTTCCAAAGTATAATTGTAATTCCTCAAAATTAACGACCAACGTAAAATTCGCGGATTGATTTCCTTGCGTTCTAACGTTAGTTTAAGGCTATTACAATCAGTTACGATTTTAAATGGAATTCCTTGTAGATAAATTCTAAAACGTTCTAAAGAATAAATTATTGCTAAAGTTTCTAGCTCAAAACTATGATAGTTTGCTTCAGCTTTTGAAGTACGTTTACTGAAATAACAAACAGGATGAAATTTACCATCGGTTTGTTTTTGCATCAGAACAGATCCATAACCGTGCTTACTCGCGTCACAATGTAACTCGGTATCGGTCGTATGAGAATAAACAGCTAAAACTGGCTCATTAATCAAAATGCGTTTTAGATATTCAAAGCAATTTGAACATTCATTATTCCACTGAAAGTCGGTTTTAGAGTTTAATAAATCATATAACGGTTTGGCTAAAGTTGCGAAATTTTTTATAAATTTACGGAAATACGATATTAATCCTAAAAAACTATGCAATTCGCGAAAACTTCTAGGAATTGAATACTGTGTCACGGCTTCAATGTTTTCTGGATTTGGACGAATTCCGCTGGCATCAATACGATACCCCAAATAATCAACTTGCGTTAACAGAAATGCACATTTAACCCATTTTAGTTCTAAATGATTTCGCGTCAAAGTTAATAATACTTCTTTTAAAATGTTTAAATTATCATCTATAGTTTCAGTCGCTATTAAAATGTCATCTAAATAAATTAATATTTTTTCTTCGTCTAATAATTTACGAAATGCAGCATAAATATAGCGAGTGAAGAATGAAGGACCGTTAGACAATCCGAAAGGTAATCTTACGTATTCATATTGTCCTAAATGCGTGGAGAAAGAAGTAAAAGGTATTGAATTCTCTTTTATTCGAACGTGATAAAACGCGTCTTTTAAATCTAAACGAGTGTAATATATTTTATCTTTTAATCTATCTATATGATCATCGATTCTTGGCAACGGAAATATGTCGCGTTGTGTCATTTTATTTAGTTCTCGGTAATCGACTGCCATTCTATATTCACCTGATTTCTTAGAAACCAACACAATCGGACTAGCAAACTGTGATTTACTCGGTCGAATTATTTTCCTAGCTAAAAGATCATTTATAATTTCTTTAAGAGCTTCCTTTTCTTGATATGACAAGCGTCTAGGATTGAAATAAAAAGGTTTGAAGTTATTTTTTAAAATTAATTCCATTTCTAAACTCGTTTGTGGTTCGTTTGGTCTTTCAACATCAAAATAATATTTTTTAACTATCTCACAAACCTTACCACCTGATTGAACATCAATTTTCTCATTAATGTTTAAATTTACTGTGTTATTATTTTCTGTCGCAATATGTAGAATCTCATTATCCCACGAATTATCAATAATGTTAACAACAGGTTTTTTGATTATTTCAACAGTATTACTAAAATTTATTTGAATGTCGTTTCGGATAATAAAATCTCTACCTAATAGACAGGAACAACTCATAGTACAATCTGGTACAACATAGAAATTTACTAATAATTCTATATCATTAATCATTACAGTTAACTTTAATTGACCTAATATAATAATTTTGCTACTGTTGACACCTTCAAAATTATGAGATTTTACATTTGTATTCAAATTCACATTTTTGGGCACCTTACTTTCTAATAAAAGGGATATGGGGCTACCTGTATCTAGCGTTGCACATATCTCACTTTGTTCCAGTTGAAGTAACACCGTATAACTCGGAACTGGTAACACAACAGTTGGAGCAGATTCTATAAGATGGAAGGCATTACTTGTTTCACCGGTTTGACGACCATCATTGTCAGCAGGTGCGGAGCCACGTGCTTCTCTGCCATTTTGTTTACAGTCTCTTTTCAAATGTGCGGTGGATCCACAACCATAACAGGATCCTCTGGGCCTTCGTGGTCGGGGACAAGAAGCTGCAACATGACCTAAATTATTACAGTTAAAACATCTTACATGGTTAGTGTCGGTCTTCGATTTTTCTTCGGCAGGCATCTGCTTCTTACTTGTTTCATTTCGATCAATTCCTTGCGATCGACTAATGCTTGGAACGGACGAAGTTCGTTTCCATGAAGAATGGAATGATGCGCGAATCTTTGTATAGATTTCTAACTTGTCCTTAAATTCTCTGAAGTTACGTGCACCATACAAAATACTTTTTCGATTCGGGTCGTCGGTTATACCGTCAATAACATATTGTATAACAGCATCCTTTTCAATACTTCCCCTTGAAGCTAATTCTCGCATATGTAAGAAATATTCTTGCACCGACTCATCGCGTTTCATTTTTCTATCTTGTAACATTTTATGTAATTGTGCGCTAGTTGTTTTTGACGAGAATTCTTCAATAAGTTTTTGTTGTAAGAGTTTCCACGATCGGATGTCCCGTTCACTCTGAATAAATAGTTTAGCTAATCCACTTAGGCGTTTCTTTGCAAAAATAAATTTCTGTAGCTCATTCCAGCCCATCAAAATTGCATTATCCTCAAATTCGGTCACCCATAATTTAACAGGATAGTTATTACCATCGAACAATCGAATTGTGTCTTCAATATCTCTAAAACTTATAGTGGCATTAGTATTGACAAGTTGTTGACTTACGGAACTTCGTATTTCATCTTGATCCTCGTCGATTTCGTCATCGGGGTCTTCAGTGTCGACGTCTTCGTCACTGGGGCGACCTTGTAATAAATCTAAATTGGTCAGATGTTCACACAATCTTTGCGCGATTTCCTTAGGAGTACCCGTATAGTCTATTCGTAAAAGATTACAACTGGCTGTTAAATCACCGACAGAGCAATTTTGAACTGTCCACTCAACCTTCTGTGTGAATTCTTCAGAATCCGAAGCGAATTCAAATCCCGAAAACTTACGTAACCGGCTTCGATTTAAACGATCGCCAGTCACTCCGAATATAAACTTATGTAATGCTTTAATTACCGATGCTGGAGAAGTTTTAATATTATTCGCGATCTCGGGTATATCGATCAATGTTACTGTATTCTGTTCATCCCCCATAATAAATAATCAGAAATAAAACTTATAAAATCGTTGGCAAAACAGCGCGTCACTATCGTGCTCTCTCGCACTCACTAGTATTCATATCTCACTATCCTTTTCTACCACGTGTTTAATCCACAGTTCTAAGGTTCGAGTTAATTTCACTATTTCCCCTAATACACACAAATAAACGTGGTGATTGAATTCTTATAATCCCACTTCTGAAGCTGTAGTAAGTGATGGCCAAGAAATAAAACACTAGACATAAGATATTAGTTGATTTATTGTTGTAGTGAAATTTAACATGTCGCGCCATTAAACGCACACCTCGCCAGCTTGCTTCACTCTCTGACACACACACTGTATTACCGACCAGGAACCACCATCATGCCACCTAGCACGCAACTATAACATCGCGGTAAATTCAAATTTAAATGTTTAGCGCTATAGTTAAATGTATTTTTTACTGTATGTATTTTTTTTAATGTATTTTTTTATTGAAATAAAAATAAATTGTTTGTTAAAATTGTTTAAAACTATATAACAAAATAATATTATATTGCTTATTGAAGTAATTTGTGAATAACATCGTTTAAATAATTCAATGGATTTGTCTTCTATTTTTATTTATTAGTGTAACAATTTTTTTTAAATATTTTTGAAATGATTTAAGTTTAAAATTATTTTTTGTTGTGTCAATTTGTGATTTATTACTTGAACTAACATTTCTACTTGTCAACTTTTTTAAACAAATAAAAACCTTACCTAGCTAGTAATGAGTCCCACTAACCTAACCTAACCTAACCTAACCTTATCTACCTAATATTGAGTCCCACTGAAATCTTTCGTGGTTGACGAATCAAGAATAAAAATAGTCGATTTAAGTAAAATTAATTGATGAAACAAGACTACACTGTATATTTTAAATAGAGATATAATTTAAGAGTATATTCAAATAAAAATAGTTTTACTAATATCAATGTAAATTTATATTTTTTGTTGATTTTTTAAAATATAAATATACTTTGTAAAAAAAAAAACAAAATAATTTAGGTACGTAATTAATAAAAATAACAAAACAAAAATTGGTATAATTTTGGTGTTATTTAATACTTAAGATTAAATTCTTTGCAGCTGAATAAAGCTTATTAACATGTCGACTAATATAAAAGATCGATAAATTAACTTGTCAACGTTAGAAAATCTCAAAGTTAGACATAATGAAAGAAAGAGTAATCGAAAGCTACCAGTAGAGAATTAGTTCTAATAGTTTGCTGTGTAACACAAAAAGTCTACGTGATTATATGCAATGAAGAACCTACAACAAAAATACCATCACCCGTTAATACAACAATCGCATCGGCCGTGGAATTCTAAAAGTCAACTTACTTAGTTAACTAGTTTTATAGAGAATTTCGAATCATGGCAGGCTATGCTCGATTAATTCTTTCCGAGATTAATTGCTTATCCACCGACAATAATCAACCGAGATCACAAACAAACGACGAACGACACCCAGTCGAGTTTCTGCCGCCCGTACAATGTTTCCGGTCGTTCGTTTGTTTCGCGATTCGTTTTTGTGTTTTTTTTTTGTTTTCGTCTATCTTCTTTTGTTTTTTTTTATGGATATTTTTTTGTTTTTATTCTTATCACTTGCTGTTGGACTGTTGCGTTGGTTTCCATGCTGTTTTAAATGAACCGACTGCCACAGATGTCGAAAACAGATTCAAATAGCACTGACAAAGATATATTCTGTGTCTGATATTTGCGACTTTTTTTTGAAAACAGATATTTTTTGTTATAATTTAACAATTTTATTATTTTTATCTATTATATTATTTTTTATATTTTATGAACTATTTGTAAAAGTAAAACAATTAATTATTTGTTCCCTGCAGTATAATATATGTTTAACCTTCACCTGACTGAAAACGGGTCAACATTGACTCAAAATTTATTTTTTCTTTGTAACTTGTTATATAAATTTTTTATATTTTTTTTTTTGTGAATTCTCCTAAAATACTGTATTGAAACATAAGCAATAATAATTAAAATATGTATATTTCATGATATTTTATATAGGTACGATTAAATAATAAAAAAGATTGTGTCAACGTTGACTCTGTTTTGGTAACAAAAGTTTTTTACTTATGTTAGTCAGGTGAATGTTAATTAATTTAATTGAAATTGGAATATTTTTGTGTTTAATGAAAAAATAAGGTTTTTACTATACATTTATAAATAAATATAATTTTATTTTGTAGATTTATTTATTTTATTTTTCACTATTTTATTAAATATTTTAATTTAATTTAAAAAAAAAAAATTATTATTCATAGTTATGTTTTAAACTTACTTTTTTGTTTATTAATTCTAAATTTGAAAATAGTAATAAAACTATCATATTACATTTCTATTTATAGAAACATTAAAAATACTTCAAAACAATTTTTATTTTTTACATATCAACAATTACTATACCATAGTAAAATATACAACATAAATGAGATTTTTAAACATTTGTAGTGACCGTAGCCAGATTCTTATTTACAAATGCAAACAGATAATCTCTTTGTACAGTAATTCCAATAAATACAGTGCTGCCCCCGTACCTAGATATTGTAAAACTATTGTTATATTCAAATACAGTGTATATGTATACGTTTCTAAGTTCAATTCGCATTCAATGTGTTTTAGCACAGGCATGTGTGCACGGGTGTCCATGTATCTTGTTGTTCGTACATCAAGTTCATCAGTAAACCTACTACGTCTTGCTCGAGTCAGTTAGATTCCTCGAACTTTTCGAACACAAGTGGACTTGTGAAGGTTGTTCGTTCACACAGCCGTGCAAAGAAATTTCAAGTGAAAGAAATGCTCACTGAACGTTTGATTAAATTATTCAAATAATACGAGACTTTCGATGGAAATATTTTATAAATATTTTTCTACTTCCATAAAATGCAATTTTACACACCGATACGTAAAATGTGTCACAATCACAAACAGTAATGTATAGAAAAAATTTTGAGTGAAGCAGTTGATTTCAAATATGAAAATCTAACATATTTTTATATGTGAGGACATACAAAAAAGTATAATAATAAATTTATTGTTATAATTTTTGAGCTTAATGAAACGATACAATTTTATAGTATATATTTATAAATTCATAGAAAATATGCAGAATCTTTCTATAAATAAGCATATCTTTAGTTTAAAAGTTAAGGTAAACTCGTATTTATATAGAGATATTATTTAAGATCTTAAATAAAAATAATTTAATAAGTTTAATATGTGTATTTAATTTTTGATAATTTTAATGATAAAGTTTTCTAGTTTTGTTTTTTTTTATTCTATTAGTTAAATTAATGACATACTATTATCTGTTATTGTATTGTTTTTTAAATGGAATTTTATTTTATTTTGACAGTTCTAATTAATGTTTATTTTAAGTTATCGCCAATAGTATTATAAAAAAATTAACAGTTATTTTTTAACGATTTACAATTGAACTTTTTAAGAAAAAAAAAATTTTTATATTTATTTTTAACTTTGCAATTTTTTTTTGTTTGTTATTTATAATATTAGAAAAAGCATGACAAGTAAGACATCTGTTATTTAAAATTAACATCTTTGTTTAAAAGGATTTTTCGGTCAATTTTATCTTAAAATTCTAATATTTTACAATGTAATGTGACAGCTAGAAGATTATATGTTTTTTTATATGCTTTTAAATCAAATGAGTTTGTTTCTATAAATTATTTAAGTTAAATTTTTGTATCATATTAAAATAATTTTAAACGTAGAACATAAAACCTTTTGGTTTTTTAAAGATTTATTACCTAGAAAATGTAATTAACTGTAAATAATAAAATTAAATTAATTTGTTTTCGATTTTGATTAAGTGTTCTACTTAGAATATACCAAAAATAATGTAAAAATTACTGCAGAAGAAAATGTCATAAAAATACATTTGTTGGTGTACCAAAAGGACACCAAATAATATTTAGTGTAATTATTTATATAAAAAATTACATAGAAATGTTTGTAGAAAGAATACTGTTATTTCTTTTAAATTCAACAGATTTTTTTACTATATAGGAAAATTAAAAGGGCTTTGAACTAACAATCTTTGGAATGCTAATTAAATTGTTATTTATATTTTTAATCATAGATAAATTAATTCTATTTTTTTTTTAATGTAAAAGAAGACAGATGAAGATTATTATATTATTCGACTTTATCAGCATTGCAGTATATGTTAGAAGTTCGCAAGTTCGTAAGCAAATGTTTTAAGTTTTCATAAAATATGGCCGCGATTCTGCTCGGCATGGAAAATTGTCGTTTGCACAGATACAGTGTACAAGGTTCGCACTCTAGCATTGCTCTCTAAACGCAAATTTTACTAAATGTACATACGTAATAAACGCAGAAGCATGTCGTTAGGCAAACAGCGTATATATTCACTTCGTCCTACTCATATGTTTGTATGTATCTACGTTTGTCGTTTCTATTTTATGCACGTTTACGTATTGAATGTGCGTCTTGAATGTGTATCGATTTTATAGAAAATACAGAGTATTTTTAATGGTATTATTTTTATTTCTATTTGATATAAAAAATTTGAATAATTTTATAATTTCGTTTGTAATTTTTATAATACGTTATAGACATACTACTGCAACATATGTAAAAAAAAATCTGTTGACTTTTCTTTTATAATCATGTTTTACAAATGATGTAAAGGGAACTACTTTTGGAAGTTACAGTCCGGAGTTTAGTAAAGCAGTTACAATTTTAATTTCAGATAGGATATAATAAAAAAATTTAGTAGTTATTATGTTGTTATTTTTGAGTTAATTTAGTAAAATATTGTGAAGATTAGTTCCGCAATTACACAGAATAAATTAAACAACTATTTCATCTAATGCAAATTAAATAACCAAATTTTAGATGTTTGTCTATTTAATTAGTTGGTATTTTCTATTACATTAGTTGTTTTATCTACATACGCCAAGTAGTTGAAATGAAATTGATATTGATATTTCCAATAAAATGTAGATAAATAATCTTAAACCTATATAAGTCAATGAAAAAGAAAAGAAAAATATACGACAAACTAGAAAAATGTCTAATTACTTCAGATGAATATACCAAAAATAATTATCTGCTTTCGAATATCTTATTTAATATTATTAAAATATTGAAAAATCACCTATTTATTTTAGATAAAACAACTAAAATATTAGAAAAATCATATAAAGATATTTTTTTCTATGTAGAAGAAAATAAAATAAGAATATTTACTTTAAATCATTAAAATGGATATTTACTCCAAAAATATGTAAAGTTTTAACATAGTAAAGTTTTTTTTTTAATTTTGTTAATTTTTTAACTCTTAAACTTAAAAATGATGATGTTCATAAAAAATGTCTTGAAATATTTTAATTTTGGTTAGTAACTAAAAATAATTGCATTTTTTTCTAAGGAGTTAAAATATTTGTTTTAGTGGATAAACGTGTATTATTGATATTTTGTCTGTTTCATTGAGATGAATTTGTTGTGAAATACAGATACAGAACAATCGACAATTTTTTATTTAGGTTTATAATGACATCAGATTTTTTCAATTCTGAAATTTTTCTATTGCAAAATTGTTTGAAGTAAATTAAATCAAATTTATGAATTATTTAAATTTTCTTATATGTGAAATAAATACAAAAGAAATTTCCAATTGACCATGCTTATAATATTCATATACTTTTATACAAATTACAACATAGCTAAAAATAACTATATTTAAACGTATTTGTCTATTTTCAGGGAATGCACTTACAAACATTAAACAAACTAATACACCTAAAGTGGATGAACACTGGTTGTAATCAATGTAACACATTAGCGTTGTGGCAAGCTGTGATTAAGTTTCATTTGAAGCTGCCGTTAAAATAATGTATTATAGTCACGTGACCAAAGGTTTGAGTACTTTGTATAAATAACCCGGGGGTTGTTCATCTGTTTCTGGTTCTAATTTGCTATAATTTTTAAATCGAGTGTCGAAATATTCCGGTTTGTATTTGAAATTCAGATGAATTAAGTTGCGTTAAGCAAAATGTAGTTATGGAATGTTGTTATGAGTTATTTTTAAGATAATAAGATTATTTTTTTGTGTGTTAATGTTAATTTAAAAATAGATATTATAACAATCTGTTTTCACTCAGCATTTGAAATACAAAGATGTAGAGATCAAATCAATTTATTAATAATTGTTTCTTGTTGAAAAAAGATGCTGTAACTGAAAACTCAGATAATCGAAATTGGTTAGTTTTGCTCTAATCGTAAGTTGACAACATTACAAATGATAATAAATTAGAAAAATAAAAATAAAAATGAATTAACACTTATTTGTTATTTTTGTCTTTGTTTACGCTTATATTGAAAATGTATATTTTTTATGAGGTGCCAAAATGACCCCTAAATTTTAAAGTATTTTCTTTTACTACATATCATAAAATTATCAATCTAACACTTTTCCAAGAAAACTGTTGAAATTTTCCACTTACAGTAATAATCAGTAACTGTACTTTTTACAACAAATTTTTCAATAATTTTAAAAATGGAGTGGTATGATTCAAGGTGTTTGTCGTGAGTGAATATTCCTAGTACTAGGAATAGAAGAACATGTATGAAAGATATGAATGTGGATGAAGATAGAGTTGCTTGTCTAGATAGGAATGTGAAAAGAGTTTGTGCCACATCCTTTTGGTTACATGGCATGATTGTGTATGTCTATATGCGTATGTATCCATGTGAGCTGAAAGAATAGGTTTACTCTACTGGCAATTTTGTTGAATGTCTAAAGAAATATGAGTAATAAATAAATGTTTTATTTATATTTATTTTTTTTATTTATTTATATTTATGCTTCTCTAAAAATAAATTTTCTGTTTATAAAAATAATTAATTCTATAAAAAAAAGTATTATTATTCGTATTAAAAAAATTAACAATATACAATATAAATAATTATTTAGTAATTAGTCAAACTTTGTTTTAAACTTTGTATTTTTTCACAAAAATCATTAAATTATGACACTTACCCATTGTGCACTAAGTAGAAGATTTATATCTCTCTTCAAGATATCAATTATTTTACAGTAATGTTATTTGTATTCGAAGGACTTATAAATTTAATGCATTGGTTTAGTTGAGCTATAGGTTATGTAAGTTATAGTCAATATTTTTAACTAATCAGCTATGAGGAATGTCTAAAAAAACAATTGCATATAAATTGGCTTTTAGAAATATATTTGTGTACATACAGTTGTTAATTTGAGAGGAACAGTTATATTTGACACAGAAAAATTAATAACTACAAAACTTTTATTAAAGGTGTAAATTCATCAGTCGTAAATTAGATATATTTGTAATTTATTCAGTAAAAACTAATAACAATAGGTTGTTATATTTATTACTTCCAAATACTGAAACTAATATTATAACTGTAATAGAAATGTATTTAACAAAACTGCTATTTAGTACTTATACGGTCATATTTTTTATACTAATTTAATATTATGACAAATATTATTTAAAAAAAATTGTATACGAATGTATGTATTAAACAAATTACATTAGTATTTGGAATTACGGATAATGTTATCATTTGTTCACGTGCTATGATTTTGCATAATTTTTTGTTTTGTTTGTATTTTTAGCTCAAGGGATATCAGACCATTTTTTCATCAGCTTTTTTATGCATAAATATATATGTATAAATGTAGAATAGTTACATATTTATTTTCAAATTTAATGGAAAAATGTTATGTTTATTTTAATTTTTTAGTTTATTAGTATTTATATTTTGTCACGTATTATTTTTAATCGATTATTGTTATTCCAGTCTCATATTTTTCTAAATATCTATAGTTTTAACATAGAATAACTTACGAAAACATATTATATAAACACTTATATAATCTTAGAAATAATATTTTACTGTTTTTAGATAGGTATATTAAAAAATAATTTGTAGATAATGGTAGTACATATAAATTATATAAGACCACAAACAGTTTTATAGAAAAAATATAATAATTATGCTTGTTATATGTGGAAGACCTACTTTTAGAGCAATTTTTTTAGTCTGTTATAAAAATATATTTTAATTTCAATTATATTTTCTTATAACGGGAATATTATCAGCTTACAGAATAATTTTTATTTTATAAGTACTTAGTATTATTCGTAAGCAGTTTATCTTAGTATCTTCTTTTTTTAATATTATGATTGTTAAATATTTTATGAAAATGTGTGTGAGTGAAAAAATTGCTTGAAATTATCAAGTATTTGACGATGGGATTCTTATTATTTTAGGTTAATTACAGTTTCATATTTTTTTATCTATCTACTTGAATTATGAGGTTACGGTTGGATTTTTTATTTAGTAAATTTTTTAAATTTTAATCGACGAAACTTTATTTATGTCAGTAATAACATGTAAAATGATTAATTTGTTTGTCTTTCATGTTAAATTTTTCTTTTATTAGAAAAGAAATTATATAGGCAAACTGAATAGTGAGAATAAAATCTTATCTTCAATTGTTTCAAATGTTTTTGAGTAATTTACAAAAATTTAATTTCTTGTTTGTTATTGTTTTAGATAATTTAGATAATTCACTTTGTTAAATGCAACATACTTTATACTCACTAAGAATTTTGATAACTAAATTTGTAATAAAATTTTACTAAAAAATATATTACTTATCTTGTTAATACATGCTTTAATATATTTGGAATTTTTAATTTATAAAATATTTATGTATTATATGATATT
The DNA here is from genome assembly GCA_963966155.1 of Clivina fossor. Taxonomy (NCBI): domain Eukaryota; kingdom Metazoa; phylum Arthropoda; class Insecta; order Coleoptera; family Carabidae; genus Clivina; species Clivina fossor. The sequence continues at coordinate 435,354 of CAWYQG010000261.1, forward strand.
TTTTACGTCGATACTGATGTGTAATTGGGTTAGAATTTTTATTTTTTATATTAAATTAACACTGTAATTAACATATTTTGAACTAGGTTTAAATCAGTACTATGGAAATCTAATTTAAACTTAGTTTATCATGGTTATTATGAATACGTTTTTTTAAGGTATTAATAACACTTAAATTTACTTTCACTACATAAAGGTGCATAAAAGTATTTCAATTTTAAGGAAAGACAACATAAGGCCACAGAAGTTACCAGATATTTACTTAGTTTAATTTAAAAATTTTAAAAATATATTTTAATTATTTCTATTTACATATTTTTTCATAATTTTTGAGGCATCTAAGTAACAAATTAAAAATATAAATTTAATTCAAAAATAAAAGTATATAAAATTTTAAAATCTTTCTTTCTAAAATCAGCTTTCTGGCATAAAGTGTATCGTTTCTAAGTGTACGAAATAACTGTGCAAAGATGTTAGAATTCATAAATTTTTCATTCGAGGTTGCTTATCAGTCTCTGATAGATATTTATTTTGTGTGTGTGCTAGTGTTGAACTTGGCCGTTGTGGCGCTGTTTGACTGGCATACTTTGGTCAACAAGTATTACTGGTCCCGGTTGCAATTATCTATCTGTACTTGGCTGGTTTGGTTAGTGTTTTCTGTCAAGGTATGCAACTTGTCTTCTGGTATTTGGTTCGTGCGCTGAAATCGGTTAAATATTTTAGCCTGTCAACTGCTTACTGCCTTGTTGTTGACTGTTTGGAACAGTACCGGATTGTTGTTGACGACTGCGGTTTTAGAATATGTCGACTGTTTAATTAATTGTTGCTCGCGAATATTTATAGCATTTGTCACAGCAGTTTGCGATTCAAATATCATGAATCATGATACTGGATTTCTTACAATGTTAAGCAGAACTTTTTAGTTTTATTTTCTGACTTGTTATTTTACTTGACCTGCACTGAAAATAGAGTTTTAGATTGTAATTATTAGTAAAGAGTAATTTTTTTTACGACATCTCTACTTTTTATATGTTTTCTCTATATATAATTTACTATTAATTACAAATAAAAAAAGTTATGTGCTCATCATTTTATTGGTTGAGTAATATAACACAGCATACTTTCGAATATCAGGAGTCGCATTAATCATATTGTGAATTGACCAGAATAGTAAAAACTCGATTTTTAAAAATAATTTTTAAAGATATTAAGTGCATAAATTTTTTAAAAAAATTATCAAATTACATACAATTTTCTAACTACTGGAAAATAAAACTAACAAAATTGTGAGCATGTTGGTTTTTAGTTGTTTTGTTTTCTTTTTCAATTTTACAATATTTTGCATATGAATAGCAATTTTATTGAAGAAAAATATAATTTAAAAATAAAGAAATATTAAAATTAATTAGTTTTCATATTTTTCTTTATTTATTTATGAATTGTTAACTAAACAAAAAATAAAAATAAATATTTTTTACTACATACATATATTATCCGTGTTTTTTATCAGTAATTTTGTATTGTTTCGGATAATCGAAAGTCTACTGTATGCTTTTTAGTCATCTGTTGTAATTGGTGATTGTATTTACGAAAAACGAAAAAAAATATATTAAAATTTTGAATTTATTTTTGTTTTGTTTCAATAACAATTACTACTATATTAATATTTATTTAGATTTTAATAAAACTAGGACACAATTAAATTTATAATTACGATTTTTTAATATTTGTTTATTTTTATTTTGCAACATTAAATAAAGATTGGTGGGCACAATAAAAACACAAATATTATTTTTCATTTTTTTTACTCAATAAATGAACCAATTAAAGACTCACTAACAATATAATTACATCGCGAGCAATTAAGATAATTACAGCAATAAAAATAATCTGAATGAGTTATATTACAAACTAACTTAGTAATTTTATGTGCTAATTTTATGACACGAATAAAAATATAGAGGGTTCATTTAGTGTATTTTAAAATTACACTACTATAATTTCCTATTAATAATATAAATGTTTTGTTTTTATTTTTTGGGTTTCTAGCAAATAAAACGCATCAACAAAAAAGGTCAAATTAAAATAAAAACAAAATAAAACTAACACATGTCTGATTATTGTAGTTGCAGACACAAAAACAAGTATAAAATATTGAAAAAATATTTGGTTTTTATAATTATCGCAAATAGCAAGTAGCAAAAAATAATGTTGCAATTCTTATAAGATCCATAGCATTTTGACTTACATCAATAAATTAATTCCGTTTTATAGAAAAAGAAAAGAATATTTCCTTACGCATAACATAAGCCTTAGGAAATACAAACAGGAACGCAGTATAAATATTTTATCATATCTAATGTGTATATAATTTTTAATTTAAATTTTTTACTAAATTTGTTTTACTATTTTTATATGAACATCTGTTTTTTTTTTTAATGTAATTGCTTTAGTATATAAATGTTTAATTGTAATTAATGTTGTTGCAGTTTTTTATGTGAAAGAAAATAAATATTTTGCATTTGAATAGCAATTTTATTGAAGAAAAATATAATTTAAAAATAAAGAAATATTAAAATATTTTTCTTAATTTATTTATAAATTGTTAACTATACAAAAAATAACATACATACGTCTGTTCTGTAATCGATTTAACACTACGTTGAAATTTAATTTTTTGCTAAAACCGATTTTATTTGTTTATGATAATTTTGAAAGTATGTAAAGATACAGTTAATCATTATAGATTTGTAAATTTAGATTATAAAAAATTAACTATACTTAAATAGTTAAAAAATCCGCATTATAAATATAAATTTGAAATATTATATATAGAATTTCTATGTCAGGTACTAAACACATTGATCATTTGATATTTCTACAATTCAAACAAGTCAAAATACTTTTACTTATATTGTGTAACTTCTACATGGATTACATTTTTAACAAAAAAAAAAATACTAATACAAATGCAAATGGAAGCTATAAAACAAATAAAGTAAATTATTTGATTAAGTTGAGTTAAAAATGAAGAAAATAACTATCAAATAACTGATTGTTGTATTGCGTGCCAATGGATCGTGATCGATATACGTGTTTGTAATGGTCGTATTCAATATTATAATTGACAAGCGGGGTTAAATTCTTTGGCTGTGTGTTCAAATTGGTAGTAAAACCGTCTTGTTCAATAACTTTAATTAGATTTACTAGCTACAAATGTTTCGCACTTACGCTCGCTGTCATAGAAGAATTACGTTTTGATGTTAACGTAATTGATTCAAAAATTTTGCGAGAATTTATTTTGAAATTTATTGTACACAATAAAAAATCTTTGACACTATGTCCCATTTGAGACATATTATGATTTTGTATAAAAGACTTTTAATATTTAATTTTTTTTGATTATATAAATTAATAGTCGATTTTGAGTCAGTTTAGAAAAAATACTTTTTGATATTTATATCATTATATGTAAAAAAACAAATATTTTTTAGACAAAAATTTCTTTACTAATCCATTTTATAAAAAATACTTTAATGAGATTACACTAATTTCCAAAAATACTGTTAGTTTTTATGTCTTTAATTTTATTATCAAACTACAATTAGGAATTATTTATTAAAATAGTTATAAGATGCAGATAAAATCATAAGATTATAGCTACCTATATAATCTAGTTATGTTAATTTCACTTAACTTATCTAAAAGTTTTAGTTTTATTAAATTCAAGAATTAAATTAAAAATTAATATACAAGCATAATTGTAATGCCCAGTGTTTATCAACATGTACTCAAACATATCGCTGATTAATTTCAATTAAACTATGTTAGAAACATAATCTTGTTTGTATCTCAGTAAGAAACCAATAAATCCACGATGATTTATCTTGGAATAATTTAATCTGTTATCGTATCTACTAGGATAAATTTTCACTGACCGCCCCATTTTGACGAACGCCACTGTAAAGCTAATTTTTTTTTGCCTTCTCTAACAAGCACAGCGTTTGCATGATTAATATATTAGGTGTAATTAATTTATACAAGCAAAAAATTCACGGATAAAAAATTACGCGGCGCCAAACCATTTCTCTGCACATATGTAGACTTTGATTTACTTGTATTCGCTTTTGGTTGAAAACGGTTTTGCGGAGCTGATGCTATAATTCACTTCTAGGCAATGTTCTTTCTCCTTCTATCGACGATCGGTTTTTGTTTTTATCCGTGAACGTGATGCATCTTGCTGCGGGAACGTACCCTTTTATTTTGCATTTGTTTTTTTTTTTTATCGTGATTTGTTTTACTTTTTTTATGGTTGCTTGTCTTGCCAATGTCGTTTGGATTTGTTGTTCGTTTTAACTGTTTTGAAGGTTTGGTAATTTGTTTTCTCTAAATATTTAGATTTATTAATTGCAATTAATAATATTTTATATACGTATTTCACTTAGGATTTTCTAATTATATGAATATTATTAAGAAAAGAAAGGAGTTAGAAATGGTCTTAAATTCTGGAATTAATCAAAGGAATTAAAATTTTAATTTTAGCAGTAATAAGAAAATTTAGTAGTTACTATATTAATTTTTCAAGTTAATTTTTAAATATTATGGAGGGAAATTTTTCAGTTGAGAGAAAAAAAATATAAATATTTGAAAATATGTAAATTTTTCTTTAAGTGTTCTAATTTTTTTTTAACTTCTAAAAATCGATAATATTCACAGTAAATAATGTAAAATATTTTTATTTGAATTAGATTTAACTAGAAATAATTTTACATTTTCCCTTTTGAAGTTTAACTCTGTAATATAAATTTTTTTTAGTTGTGTAAGTAAATATAATATATGTTTATGTTATTGCGAAATTTTAAAATTGCTTGTGCCAATTTGCAATATCATTTAAAATTATTGAACATTTTACATTTTTGAAATTCAAATTAATTAAATTTTTAATAAGAATGCACAATTTACTTAAACTTAAAGTTATGGTCAAATAATTTAAATTTATAACGTGACTAATTGAATTTAAATTTAAAAGAAATATTTGAGGATATTTTAAAAATATAAATCAAGATTTTTGATAAAGCATGTAGTTATACAAGTATTTTCAATAAAATAGATGTTACTTTTTTCACATATAACAAAAATTTACGTATAAGTAATTAAATATAAAAAGTAAATATACTTTGAGAAGAATGTATTATATTAATTCACAAGTAGATATTAAAAATTAAAATTTTGCGAATTTATAACAAATTAAATAAATAAAATTTTACTTATATAATATCTATTAAATAACAAAAGATATGTTGTCATGATAAACAAAAAGGAAAGTTTTTCTTTTTGAAAAGTAGATTAAATTTAAAAAAAAATAATTAATAGTATTATAATTAACATTTGTTTTGTTCTTCTTCTAAATATATAAAATAAAGGTAACATAAATTTATTTCTAGTTTTTGTTGAATTTCACGGTTAACTATTAGTTTAATCATAATACTTATTAGACATAACTATAGTTATTTGTCGAAATAACTACAGCAATACGAATTACATGTAAACAAATAAAAACATAATTCCACGAATAGCGACACAAAAGCAAAAACAAAGAAAAAAACGGCAACAACAAAATTCAATAAATAACAAGAATTCTAGAAAATCTAACACTCACTCGGGTTACAATCGAATTTAAAGCATGCGATCGTTTTATTCTGCACTACATCATATCTTCCGTGCAGTGTACCATCCAATGCAATGGTGGAAATGTCATAGTCAAGAATCTGTCAAATTACTTGTGCTCGAATGGAGTACGAGGGTAGAAGCCGTGTTCGCCCAGATTCACAGTCCAGAGAGAAAAATAACTCGTTCGTGAAATACCAGAGCGCGCGCGGACAGCACGGAAGAATTCTATAATCATTTGTCCTATCGCACGCTCCGACTCAACGTACTTCTTTGGCTGTAATAGTTGGCCATTGGTCATCGGGAAAAATTGGAAAATTGAGGATTAGTTTTTGTAGGTTAAGTTTATTGGAAGTGAGTTGGAATTTTTGAACAGTAATTCGGTTTATGACTGTATTTGAAGGCTATGATATTTAATTTGTGGAATGTAATTACCACTTAGTACTTTTGCATCACTGATAAAGATTTCAGTTTTATTTAAATTCGTTATCGGTCATGAAAGCTTAGCTTGAAAAATACAAATTTTGCTTTATTTTTTTTTTAAATACAGGATTAAGTTCTGTATATATTTTATTTAAAAATCGACGTTTCGTTATACTATATTTTATGTTTTTATTTAAATTTTACGTTGTTTATAAGATAGAATTGGTTATTTGATTTAACTTATAGGTATTATGCAATATTCTTATTTTGTTAAAACATTATTTGTTATAACAAATGAGGGATTTGATTTTACCCGATTTTTTTGTAACAAAATTTTTATCAATTTTAAAAAAATTGGAAATTACAGAAAACGAAAATAAAAATTAAAGATAATATTTATATATTTTTCTATTACATTTTTATAAACAATTTTTTTCCAGAAATTATGGACTTGCAAATGGGAACAAAATTGTGTAAAAAGTTTATATTTTATTATTCTCAAATATTGTACTTATTTTTTAGAAGCGCTTATTTACATATATATCTACATTTTTTTTAATTAAATCTTTGTAATTCTATTTTATAACAAAATTTTATGGAACATGTATAAAATTTGTTGGGTCGTTTTTATTTAAAACTTGAAAAAATTTACATATTTGTCATTTGATATTTTTATAAAAAACATAAACAAAATGTACAAATAAATATTAATTAAAATTAATTATAAATTACATTTATATACATAATTAAATAATATAATTATACATAGTCTGCAAAATAAAAAATTAGAAAAACAAATTAATATTGATGAATGAATGATTATAGATGCTATTTTGAAATTAATAAGTTATAATTTACACTAACGGTTCAGTAAAAAAATTAAATCAAATTAATGACTAGTATAATTCAAGAGCAGACTGAAATTAAATAATAAAAACTAGCCTATAATTTTTGTTAGAGGAAATTAATACCCTGAAATTTTCTTCTTCTATTAACAACAATTTTTTTATTGTAAATTCTTCAACCGAAGTGCATAAACAAATTAAGTCATTTAACAATCTGGTTCAAATTGGAAATACATGTTTAATTAACGAAAAAACTAGAGCAAATTTAACGGTAAGATCTTAATTGAAATAGTTCTTATCGATTTTTTGTATAGCAATGTAACAACACATGTTGTTTTGCATACTTCATAATAAATATATTATAATATTCCTGGTGTTGTAATCAAAGTCTAACAGATTTCTTCAGCAGTAATTATAAGGTTTGTCTGTAACTAATCGTGTTCTCGTGCAGACTAAAACTAGTAATTATTTCTTTAAAATATGACATAGTTTGTAAAATACTCGCATATAATCGGGTTGTCAGATTGTATGGATAACATGGGGTTGTAATGTATCACATGCTCCGTTAATTATTTTTTTTTCAATTTTGTTTAAATTATAATGTAATGTAATAAGAATAATAAAATTGGAAGTATCTTAGACTACTTCAGACATTTTGTAAATTAACTTGTATTAGATTTTTATTTATGGAACGTGACGTGTAATAAAATAACACTGATTGCAAAAAATATTGACTGGAATTAACGAAGTTGTTTTATTTATGTCAAATATGAATAAAAATTGTTTCTTATAAAGATGTTTTAAATTTTAACTTAAATACAAACATTAATATTATATAAATTTACACAAACACATATGTTCTATTTTTCTACTTTATCAATGAAAATAATTATAATTTGACGAGCACCCAAATTTGAATGACTAAAATCAAAAAAAAAAAAATTAGTTGAAATGGTTGGTAATACGTGTTTTATTTTTATTGACAGTTTATATATTTTATCAAATTTTATAGAATATGCCAGACAAAATATAAGTTGGTAGTAAGTTATTTAATGTAACCTATATTAGAAATTTTTTTTACAAAATTCTATTTTAGAATTTTAATATTCAGTACAATAGTATATGGTAAATTTGTATTTTTTTATCAATATTTTATACAAAAATTATAATTTACTAGCATCACCTTTGAACACCATAAAATTTAGACGGTACAGATAATTTTTCTAATATTGTTGTTTAAATATTATTCTGTTTTACGGTTTTAATATGAGATATTTTTTTTATTGTTTTATTATTTTAATATAGTTTTTTCAACAGAAATAGTGGTACGTGGGAAGATAAACTACGCAATAACAATATAATATTAAGACATGGTAAGCTTAGTTTACTTCCAAAATTGTTAACTTTGATAAATTTCAATAAGGAATAAAATATACTTACAGTAAAGTCTAGTTTCGTCTAATGCAGACTTTTCTTACGATTTTAGTTTCTAGTTTTACTATATATAAATAAATTTAAACAAACAATGTCTCTATATTTTTGTTATTCTGCAGATGCAAAATGTAAACAATTAGTATTTTTATTGAATTATAAGAAATAATTAAGTTGCAACGAAGATAATTCCAAGACAGCTCTTTATATAGCCTGCAGGTTGAATTTAGCAAAGGCAAGAGTTCTGCGAAAGTTGCTTTACCATATAGTTCATTTATAATTATAAGGTACTCGTAGGTGCATCTCTCATGAATTTTATGATTCTGAAAATTTCCGAGATAGTCTGCTGATCGTACGTGCAAATCGCCACAACATGACGTTAATGTTTTAATCGTCAAATGTTTTGTACCGCCTTAGATTGTGTTTTGTCTATAGATAATTCCATTATCATTAATAACTAGAATTATGTTGACTATAAAGTTTGACTAAAAATAATGTGCTTGAAATTTTAGTACGTTGTCTCTTAAAGATACAAGTTTGAATTCTTAATATGTTGTCCGTATCAACATCAAATTTTCTTTTTTTTAAATTATAGTTTAGATAGTGAATAACTTTTTAGCCTCTTCTTTGCTTGAATCGCATTGTAAATAGAACCAAAAAATAAGAGTTTGTAATATAAAATAAAATAAACAGAATGGGACTGACCAGAATAATCGAATTTCTTATTTTTTTACCTAAGATAATATTATATTCTAAGTAGTAAGTTCTGAAATTATATATTTATTGAGATAATTCAATTTTAAATAAGCCTAAAGCAGGGATCGGCAAGTAATTTTAAGTGGGGTCCGGATACTATTGAAAATTTTTATTGAGGTCCAGAAAAAAAAACTCATAATACTTAAATACTAGTTTTAAATTTTTATTTTGATTGATTTCAGTAATTATATAAAACACAATAGGCTACACAGGACAACATATCAACAGCTATGTATCTACCTACTAAAACTAGTTATATAAAAATATTAATTAAATTGAATAGGTACGTGAGTTATTTAACAATATTTGGCGGTCCAAGTGTCGACCTTCCGCGGTCCGGATACCGACCGCGGTCCGCCTGTTGCCGACCGCTGGCCTAGAGAAACATACTTTTTTAAACACATAACAACTTAGACCACAAAACGATTTTACGTCATTCAGAATTCCATACGTTTCTATTTCTATCTTGTATTATGTGTGTATGTTTAATTGAGGCAAATGTACATTTTCGTACTTAAGAACAAATTATCAGTTTATTCTGGGCTTACGGGAGATACATATATAAATTAAATATATGCATTAAATTAAATTTTTATAGTAAATTCTAAATCGCTAATAAAAAAAATAATGAACTGAGCCCATAATTTTTCGCAATTATTACGGAATTATCTATAGTTATTTAATCTTTTGTTCAATTTGCAAGAGCGAATGATGGAGACGTTGACGTAATAAATACAATGTTTCGTTGAGTTATTTCGCGCGCATTTCAGCACTGGGCAATATGATAAATGGCTGCACTGGTTGATAGAACGTACCTAACCTCATCCTGCTTGCCACGATTTTAATTTGCGCATCTTGAGCCCCGATGTGCGGTACTCTCTGCCCGAACTGACCATTTGATGGAATTGTTTACGGGTGATTCATGGTGGTTTTGTTGATGATGGAAAACGGGGTAACGCCTATGAGGAAATGTTTGAATTCTCCGACCTACTCGAAGTAGGATGGTTGGAGTTGGTGAGGTCGTTATTTGCATTTGTTCAGTTGTTTGTTGAAGTTTTAATTTTAGAATGATGGTTTTAACTTCCATATCGGAATTGACTGTTAAATGGTATAATAAAGACAGCGAATGATATATTGTATTGCTTGAGTTATGCTGGGAAACATTATTTATTGTTTTTAAAATGGTGCATTATGAGAAATTTTTAACATTTGTTTTTCATATCAACAAATTTGTAATTACTATAGTAATTTTGAAAAAATAATTTTAAATTTTAAAATAATTGTTTTTTTTTTTATCTGATATAAGCCTGTTTTCATAATTAACCCTTTATTAAAATCAATGTAAGTGGACAAAAAGCATCGATTTTAATTTGTACTGGTATAAATATTACCGTACTGAATGTTAGATCTGGCTGCAAAAGAATAAAAGGAAAATTACTGCTGTATAAATGAGATATTTACGAGGGGTATGTGGTGTACTCGTAACCAGGAGAAATCGGGTACGAAATAGATGAGTGTGAAATTTAAAAAGAATGTTGTTGCAAAAGTTGGTGTTAGTCAGTTAAGATGGTTCGGCCTTTTTGAGCGAATGTCTAATGAACTTTTGATTATAAGAATTTATATCAATGATTTTGAAGGTATACGTTTGCGTGGACATCCGATGACTAGTTGGAGTAGTATGATTGAGATTGTGTTACATGAGTGAAAGTTTTCAAGTAGTAGGAATAGATGAGCATATATGAGAGGTATTATGAATGTGGACGAAGCTAAAGTTGCTTGTCTGGATAGGATTGTTTGGAGGAAATTAACTTTGGGATACATGGCGTGATTGTGTATGTATGTAAAATGTTTTTTGTCAACTTTTTAAACTTCTAATAGCAAAATTATTATTATTATTGCCAATAAAATAATGCTTTAATCGACTTTAGTGTTTATTATGTCTTATAATTAGTTATACTGTCGCCCAATTAGAAATGGTATATTACTTGAAGTTATTGATGTAGAATAAAGTAAACGTTATATGAATGTTGTCATTTTTCATTTATAAAATATATCGACATTATTATTAATTCGGGAAATAGAAAAATTGGAAAATATTTATTTTTACAAAATTACAAAAAAAAAAGTTTTATGTAAAAACTGGAACTTCAAATTCCTACCATGCGATATATGTTAAAGTTAAACTATTATATAACAGCCAAAAAAAATGTATTTAATTTGTATAGATTATAATAGTTTACATGTATCGTTATCAATAAATTGGATTTGTTTTCATAACTGTTATTTGTTAGATTAATATGTATCAATTACCGAAAATTTGGAACAACCTAGTTTTAGTATTTATTTATTTTTTATTTGCATGGTCAACGATTAGGTAAATTATTTTTGTTGAATGTTCATATATTATTGTTTCTATTTTTATGGATTACTAAAGTTAGTTATCAAATTTTTAAAAAATATTTATTAATTATTTAGTCGTTAAATTATTTTGTAGTTTATGTATAAAATTTAACATGTGTTGGAAGAGATACATAAAAGTAGCTTTCATTAACATATAGTAAACAACGATTGTTGTAAATTATATCGTATAATTAATTTTTTTTATATTGCAAGTACAACATTTTGACTAGTATTACAAAATTGGTATATGGATGTATACTATTTTAATTTAGTTTTAAATTTATAATAATCAAATTATTCTAAAACCAGTATCAATTAGAACAAACCTGTTAAATATACACATATAAATGTAAAATCTGATTCTGTAATTAAGAAATCACAATCTGAATATGATCGGTTTCATCGGATGGTGTTGAGAGCAGAAGCTCACATTACTATAATATATAATTTGCTCTGAATTAGTTTATAATATAATGAAGCGGTTGCGCAAATAAATATTTGCGTGTAAATTAAATAAAATAGGCAATTTCCTCGAGCAATTATTGACAATCAAACAGGAAGCGGCATCATCTTAACTGATTTTTCTTCTTCTAATTTAGTTACTTCTACATATGCATGCCCATATCATATATAGATGGACCCATCTTTAGATTTGTTGCATTAGAAGCCGACAAAGAACCACACCGAGAGAAATAATTATGTTTAATTTGGGACATTATGTACTCGTTTATCGTAATAAATAGCTTGTAAGTGAATGCGTTTAATGTAACCCCTGTAGTTTTACTCTACGCTTTGAATATGCATAGGTTTAATGTCTTTAATTCTTGAACACTTAACCTATACCAGGTGTCCTATTTAAGATGCAATCCTAGGAATATTGAAATTTACAGAAGATACAACTTTATGCAAAGTAGTATTTTTCTCACAAATGTAAAGTTTGAAGTTAAACTTGTATTATCTAGATCAATGATTCTTAAAGCGTGGATTACGACTCACTGGTTGATTGCAAGTTGACTTTGGGTGGGTCGCGTTATATATGTATTAAAATATGAGTAGTTTACATGTTCATTAAGAGAACTATTGAATTCATTTGTTTGATACATTTATATTAAGTATATTTAATTTTTAAAAATTAAAAGTAATAGAGCGATATTTGTTTATTTAATTTTATTCTCTTTCTTTTAAGATATGCATTACAATCGAGTGGGTCCATAAAAGCATCAAGCTTTTATGGACCTATGATCTAAATTCTATACTCTTTTATTTTTGTTTTTATATTCATGAAATATACAGAAACACTGGAATTATTTTTTTATGAAAGTATTTTATTTATTCGATAATATTATAGTATATTTTATTACTACGAGTTGAAAGCGATTTTTATTGCATTGAGTTTAAATATGTGCTGCCGAGGCATAGCCGAGGCCAAAGAACATTTTGCTCCGAAAGACATATACTATTGTTGCTTTAAACATTCCAAACGAAACTAAATTAAAAATAAATAAAAATACAAAATAACCTTACTAGCAGTAAGTATGTACATTATTTATATTTGTTACGTGATATGTGAAAATTAATATTTGTTTGACCAAATTTGCAATTTTTAAGAAATCTGGCGGTGTACATCTTGCACACATTTTCAATAATAATCTACTAAATTTAAAATGACTACCGGTGTTGTCATCATACATACACTGACTGTCATGTTTCATACTGCCGCCAGTGGTATATATAGTAACTAATTACTAGTATAATAATCTTACATTATTTTATTAGTAACATAATGACCATTTTATACATAGAAAATGTAGTAAGGTATCAATATTTTGATACGCTTGAAAAAAACATTTCTTACTCTACGAAACTGTAATTCTAAATATATATATATATATATATATATATATATATATATATATATATATATATATATATATATTGAAATGATATGAAATTACTACCGTGACGAATATGTAATGAATTGTTACGGGATTACGGTATATGTTATTGATTATTAAAATGCAAAAATCATCATTCAATCAATTTATTGTTGCGACCAATATTTATATATTTATATATGTTGCAGAATTCAATTGAAGTCACTAAAGTGTTGGAGAATTAGCAAACTACAAGTTTTGTGGGACTGGGAACTTTGTGCTATTTATTTCGTTTGCAGCTAAACGATATTGGTGTACTCACGCACAAAAGTAATTTGCTTTTCGTATTTTGAACAAAATCTGTGTGTATGTGTGTGTGTGTGTGTTAATACTCCTAGAACCAGTGGCCGATTATAGATAAATACACTTTTACCTACTTTTAACGTATGACATTAAATATATACCGTAAGTAACGATCTAAGTTATTATCTTCTGGCAAATTATCATTTGAAATTGTTTTCAATTGCCTACCTGTTCGATGTCATTTTAATTTAATTAATTCGACGGGATTTATGTTGTCAGGCGTATGCACTAATTTCTTATTATGACATTTTCGGAAAGGTATATCATAAAATAATCTCAGAATGTGAATTGTAATAAAATGCTCGAATTGTTTGACAGTTTGCTTTATTACTTTTCGTATGTAGGTATGTAAGTACAACGTTTAGAAAATATTTAGTTGTGTGAATTATATGCTATATACATAATTTACAACTTTATTTCGTTCTTTGTCATTAAACTTTACTTGGCCACGATATAATGATATATGTAGTTTTAATTATATTTGTATAAGTCGGCTCGAATTATATTTCACACATACAATCTAATTGAAGTTTAATATCAAACTGTTTAATGGAAATATATCTTACTTAAATTTTGTTTTATTTAGAACGAAATGTATTTATTTCTGTTATTACAACTGCAAATTATATTTTAATTATTTTAAGATATATGTTATTTCGTTATAGCTCTGCGATAGTAAAATATTTTATATGTTTTTATGATATCAAATTAATTGGTTTTAATTAATTTTTAGTTTGTTTATTCGGTATAAATTTGTATGGTTTATATTTTCTTAAAAGAACAAAAAATATTTAAAATTAAATAATTTTTATTTTCAAGATTAAATTAAAAAATTTAAAACAATAATCAGTTAATAGATTTTATTTTCATTTTACATATAAGTTATGGTCTATATTGAAATGGATGATAAATCAATTACAACTACTTAGGTTTCAATTAAAAATTTTTATTACTTATCTTATATACAGTTATATATCTTATATCTTATATACATTTTTAGGAATAATATTTACTATTTTTAGTACATATGGACTATTTGAACATTTTTTTTTTGTATGAACGAAAAGTTTGAAGATGTTATCATCATTATTAAAATATTAATTTTAATAAAATTTCATTCAATAGCGTTATTAATATTTAAAAATTAAAAAAAATATGTCTTTTAATAATAATATAATACTAAAACGATATTTTCTATCCGAGCTACGCTGGTAAATTTTAAAACCTGAGGCAAATCTTAGAAATGTGCTTCCAATTTATTTTTTAGATACATTGAATAAAGAAATAAGGAAATGTTTTTTTAATAAGAATGCTTATTTCTATTAAATAGTTATATTTTTCATAGCTTTTGTTACAGGTCTACTTGTATATATTTTTGTATATGACATTTTATCTAACTTTAACTTTTTTAAGACAATTGTTAAAATAAAAATATTTCATGTAATGAATATAGAAAAAGAAATAAAAAATCTAGAAATATTTTTTTTAAATTACTTAATTTATTATATTTTAATTTTACAACCCCTCTTATTTTGTACCTGTGACAAGTTTCTCACTAGCTACACTTTCGGTACGGCTCTATATTTCTATAAATATACAAACGTCCACAACATTATTTTTTAAATTAAATTTTACAAACTTAGTTCGTTACATTTTTGACCTTTTATTGTGGCTTTTTAAATTAATATAGTAATATCACATATTATGACAAAAAAATAATTGTAGAAAGTAGATTTTAATCATATTTAATTAACAACATATCCTATTTTTTCTAACAATTCATCACGCATTAGTTGTCCGTCTGTCAGTTGGTACAATCGCATAACCAAAGTGAAACAGCATTGATGTTATGACACATCGTATTAAACATATTTCTCAACAATTGTTACAACAACATATCGTAGTATGCCATCAAGTACAGATGTCCAGCAAAGTAAAAAGTCGACTGCGTGTGCGGCAGTATTCATCCCACCCGTCTTCGTCCGTTCCCAGTGCAACAAGCGAACGCCAAACCGATCACGATCAAAGATATCGGTGCCCCGGACATGTGCGCGCTGTCATATTTCAATATCGGAACACCATTGAAACGGAACGCTAGTCACGATGTCCGCGAACGGGAACAAGAGCAGGCGCGTGCGCGCGCAGTACCATTTTCCTAATGAATATTATCCGTCTTTTCCGCAACGATATTAATAATATCGGCCGGATGAATTATGCGTTAATGTCTCGCGCTTCAAGTAGAAAGGGAAATGAGATGTCAGCTGTCAAGGTTAGGATATGATGCGATCGGGATTTGGAATTGGATGTAAGTAAGAACGTTGCGCTGCATTAATTACGAAATATGGAGATTATATGCTAGAAGTGAACAAAGATGAATTATGTATAATTTGTTGATTTTTTCTCTTTATGATACTAAATTTAATTGTGATTTTATAGTTGTAATATTTTGAATATTTTTGATTTATATTGTTGGATTTGCTGTTAAAAAATAACAGTATTTTTTGTGTAAAAATTACACTAATTTTGTTTATAAATTACACTTTACAATAAAATCAAAAAAATGTTGGTGTAATTGAATGTACCTAGTGTCTTTTTGGTAATATCAGCTAGTGTATTGATTTTGACATTTTTTCCTAGTGTAATTTTTATACTATTTTTGGTGTAGAAGAATATTAAATATTTTTTTACTGTGTATTGTATGATTAAACTTTATGTCCTGTTTATACTACAAGTCCTCATCACTCATGAAACACAATATCCATCTTTATTGTATAAACGTTTTATGTAACACTATTTTTAGTGAGTGACGACTTTTAGTGTTAACAGGGTCTTATAATGTTACTAGTTACAGATAAATCGAAAATTTGGAATACTATTTTTTTAAAACAATCAATACTATTTAATGCAACAGATTATTTATATATTCAGAAAAATATCAATATCTTAATGCACAATTACGATAGTTTATATAAAAAGTATAAGTTGTTTATTGTTTTTTATCATCATTTTTATATCATTTCCTTTACATTTCTACTATTAAAAAATCAAAAATAAAAATGTATACTTTTTCTTATCTCGTAGTATATCAAAATAAATTTGAATGTGTACGGTATGTATACGCAATTGGCTATTTATACATACAGTATTTTTACGCAATTGGCTATTTAGGGTAGGTTAGCTTAGTAGGTTGGCTTAGTTTTTTTTTTTTTAGTATGTATAAATAGCCAATTGCTTATATATACCGTATGTATAAATAGCCTCATCCAATAAATTTAAAAAGTTTTTAGGTTTAAAGTTCTTTATTATTTTTATTAAAGTTTGACATTTTGTCTTAACTTAAAAACAAGCAACTACTAACGAGTATATTGATATTTGTCAGAACTAGTATTTGTATTGTATCGATTATCGTATTTTTCAGTTCAATTTCGATTATGACGAAAATATCGATTTTGTTATGGAATTCGACCGTAAGAAAAAGCAAGTTGAATAATCCCGCACCTATAATATTCTACAATTCAAAACTTAATATTGACTTGTACTTCTAATTTTGCATTGAAAATCGCGAACCCATTTCGCATGCGGTAATTTTTACGTAACAAATCTTCCCACAATCGGGCAACCGCACTTTGTACCAATCATATATTCCCAGCACATTTAGTTGTTGGTGCGTGCGTCAATCGTTCGCTCGCTTCCATACCAATGAAAGCGAACGCGTACACACACACACATACTCCGCTAAGAACTCTGTAGAACAACGGTTACCAGCCGCTGAAACCTGAAGGCTGTAGGCCGGTCAGCTAAGGGAACCACACACTGATCGGTTCGGTGCGTTGCGCGCTTTCCCAGGGACCGCGAGAGTGATATATGCCAGACGGTGTGTACGCGTCTGGCGCCCACCTCCGAACTTTCATATGCGTTCTAATGGTCTCGGCCGTGTTGCTTGAATATGAATAGATCGGTCTGTTTTTTTTTCTTTTTTCGCGTGAAACATTGACGGAGAATGTAGGAACTTATTTGTTGCTAATGAATTATAGACTGATCTAACATAATTGTCCGTCATGTAACTTGATAAATTCCCCGTTTTATAACGGAAAGAAATGACTTTAAAATTAAATTTTTTAGTAATATTTATTATAATATTTATATTATTTATATAATATTTACTTTATAATAAACTAATCTACATTTTATCTTAAGTTGAAAATATTAGCTCTTAATTATTAGAAAAATAATATTTAACAATATTAACAGTAGATTGATAAGAGAAACAATTGAAATTTACTAAGATAAAGATAACATCAATCAGTGTGAAGGCATTGATTTAAATAAAATTTGGTTTTCTTTAATTAAAAATTTATAAATTTTATAATCTAGTTACTTATTTTGTTACCTAGTAACTGTAAATGTCTTTTATATCAGTTTTTCTGATGAAGATGTACGCTGAATACGTCGAAAGATTGATTATTAATAAATATTAACATAGAACTACAACCTAAAGCCGTTTTATTTTATTTTACCAAGTAACTTGTTTCTATGGTCAGTTTATTTACCTCGTATATACATATCATTTGTATAATTTGTTTCTAATGATGTACATCGAGTACATGGAAAGTCGATTTTTTTTAAATATAAACAGAACTTAATACTGAAGCGTTTTTATTATAAAATAATATTTATTTAAATATTATTTTACTTTTGATCGAGATATATTTTAAAATTTAACCAATCAAACATAATTACATTTTTTAAAGCAACCAATAACAAATTAGTTATGGAAATTTTTATATCAGTCATAATAATTTGTATCTTTATTATTGCTGTCATTTTAAATATTTTAAGTAATACTAGTATGAAATTCAGTAACTAAATGACCAAATTTTTATAGTTTTATAACTATTAGTTAACATTCTAATTATAAAATGTTTAATGCAAATTGGTAAATCAAAATGATTTTTACTATGATCTGACTATGCTTTTACTTATATTTATATTTAATATAAGTTATTAAATTGTTCTAATTTACTATTATAAATTATGCGACAAAATGGATGTGAAAACAAATAAAATGGACATTATTCTGAATCTTTTGACTATTAAAAATTATTACAGTTTAATTTGCCTAAATTTATACAAAAATTGAATAATTAATGACAGAATTTGTTTTAATTTTTTATATACGCTTTACCAAAAAAAGTAACTAGTTAAAATGAAAGAGGTTAAAACGTGTAGTTAGTATTTTTATATTATTAAATTAGTACAAAATGGAAATAATTCATAGTTAAAATTAAGAAACTATTTACTATTTGTTGATTAATTAATTTGTGTAGTAAAGAATGTAAATTTGTTAATTTTTTTCGAAAAATAGAACAAACTATTATTTGAATTCGCTCGTAACCACTAACTATTTATTTTTGTGTGTAGAATACACATAGAGAGTAAAAAATATATACAATAAGAGAAAATTTCAAAAAATACCTTTGCATTGTTACTAAAATAAATAACACCAACATCTTTTGACACTATTTATTTACAAAATTAGTGTTATTTTTTTAACACCAAATCCAATTTTGTTGTGCGTAACTTTTTATTCTTAAATATATTATGTTTTCATATTAAATTAAATAAATAAAGCTATAAAAAATTATCGGGTAAAAGAATTTTAAATGCATTTACATAACTTAGACAAGCAGCAATTTAGATATAAGAAACATTATACACAATAAGAACTTCCATTAGCAGCTTCTACATTATAACAGCAGAAACATAAACAAATAGTAAAAGTGAAAACACTTACAGAATCTATTAAGCATTCTAGCTAAAGCACAAGGCAAAATACGAAAAAAATTCCGCCGCGTACGCCTATGGAGAAACAAATGATTTCGCATACATACACTCACTCAAATGTTACCGTACTTTTAAGCGTACGTCTTCCATTCGATATTAGCTCCCTGACCGTTTGAGAGTATTCACTGATTTTCAATGCTGCCTAAGTCTGATTTCTGCGTATATACGCGTGTCTGTATGTGTGTGTGTGTGTGTGCGTCAGTATGGTGAATTATCTCTCACACATACCGAAACGTAGATAAATAGCTGAATGCTAAATCCCAGTTAATTCGTGTGAATATTTATTGACCAGTTTCTTTACAAGAATCTTACCGATTACTACCTTATAATTCGTATAATTTGTCGTAAAGTGGTGTCGAATATTTTTATTTATTCGTAATTAATTTTTATTAAAGATTTAACTTTGAGATAAGTTCTTACTGCGGCTTTTGCATGAAATAGAAATGATGCTATTTGGATTTTGTCAAATTTAATGCTGGTAGAAGCTACGTAAGTAGCTAATCAATTAATTTAAGATAACTGAAATATTATTTATTTTTTCTACCACTTTATTAGAAATTACTTGATTGTACATTCCCGCATACTGTATGGAAATGTAACAATAATAAAAAGATAACAGATTTTTTTTTGTATAACTATATAAAAAACGAAAAAATACTACACATTCATAAAAATTAAATCAAATAATAAAATATGTTTTGGTTTTTATTGAAACTGTTTGCTTGTGAAAAAAGATCTAGAATAAAAATAACTGAATTTTTTATTATTTATAAAACATTTTTTTGATGAAATAAAAAGAATGTTTTAATTAAAAAGATTATAAAAAGAATGAATCGCTATCTGTCTGTTTGTCAGAATGTGTTTACTATTTTAATGAAATAATTTGAAATTCTTTTTGGAATCTGTATTATTTTTATTTATTCGTTTTTTTTTGTGTTTTTTTTATCATTTCATTTCTTAAATTTACTTTTAATATTTTATGATTTAATTTTTGTTAGACATATATTTGTTTTTATTATTTAAATAATTAATAATGTTGTTTTAATATACATTTTATTAAAGAAATAAGCTGCTGTGTTTATTTCAATTTTATATAATATTTTGTGCTTTATCTTATATTATATTATATAAATATTGACCTTTATAATATTTTTTTACTAATAATAATTACACATATTAACAATATTATATAAATAACTTTATATGAACTTTAGTTTATACTAAAAAATTTATGTAAATATTTTTAGGTTGAAATCTTACATTGTATATAATTGCACAATAAAAGAATATTGGAAATTGTGTTGGCTTAATTTTATTTTGCTATTTCAAACCTTCTCTCGATTCTGTTATAGTACACTTACCAATCTTGTATCTTAATATAGTATTTAAACATATCTAGAATATAAACTTTGTTTTTTGTACATATATTTTAATTTAATCATCACATTTTCAGCATAACGAATGTTTTTTCACGCTTATACTATGAACATATATCGTAAGAAATTTAAATGAAAATATCATGAAAACATTTTCATATTAAATGTGTCACAGACTTTCGCAAAGTTAGCTCCGGATCGCATCATCCAGCTTGCTTTTAAGTAAACAGCTCGAATTAGTTATTCCGTTTTTAATTACCGAGTTCATTTCAACTGTGCAAACGGCATAAGACTGGCGCGCAGGGCGTAGCCTTATATACCGGGCTCGACGTCGTCACCCATTTACGCCGAAACAATAACGAAATCTGAATTTAATGTTGATAATTAAATCAACTGAGCAAACATCTCGTTGTCTTTTATAATTTATAATGAACGGCGGGGACTGTAGGGTTTGGATTTGCAGAGTTAGCCATGGGTTTGTGCGCGCTTGGCGCGCTAACAAACGAACATCGAAACATCTGCGATATGTAAAACCATTGTCTCGTGTTTCGGTCTAGACCGCCGTTGCGTTTTAATTAATGGTTATATACGGTGTTTGGTAATTAATGATTGTGTTATTTGTTAAATCGAATTTCTGCTCGGTTGCTCGGGATTTCGGATAAGTTACACAAATTTCGGAGTGCTTTTCGAGATTTGAATCTGTTTTTAGATGAGGATAATAATAGCATGAATTGAATAAATGTTTAATTAATATATTAGTATTTCATATTTGTTAAATGTTACAAGAAATTGAACTGTCGAAAATTCTAATGAGAATTTTTTTTTTCAAACGTATCACAATATTAATATTACGTTAGTATATTAGTTAGTGTTACTAGTTAGTACAATAATAACATTATTGTACATCAGTTAGTTACTACATATACTACTCATGGCAGCATAAAACATAACTAGAACGTCAAGTTTATTTAATCTGACATTTTCGGCGGCCCTATTAAAACACTTTTACGTCAAGCTAAATTTATTTTTTTTTAATTTTATTGAAAGTTTATTGATAATAATTGTATTGTTTATTTTCGCTTGAATTTGAATTTGATTATTGAAAATGTGTGAAGAAGTGCAAGAAATGCAATGTATACCGTCAAATATGTCAGAAATTGTATATTCAACCAAAGAAAGATTAATTATCACAAATCACGTAGCAAATATAAATAATATATACATACTATTTTACAACTATAGTAACTGGTTAAGGTATTTTTATTTATTTTTAGTTTAGTTTTGTTTAGAATGATTGAAAGAAAAAATCGTAAATGCCATTTGGAAGAAATAAATATTATAATATTTTAATATATTCTACAAAATTATATTTGTTGACCCAACTATTGAGTGAATAGACACCAACAAAAAATATAGAATATAAAAATTAATATGATTTGTTATTTTTCCTTTATTACTGTTTTAAAAAATTATGACTGCTTTAAAAATTATAAATCAAGATTTTGCTCTAATGTTAACGCAATATTTCTTCTAATTTCTATCAACTTTATTGAATTTTACGGTTTTATCTACATCAACAAATGCATGAACTTAATTTCAACTATTAATCCAAATCGTTTTATAAAAATAATATTAATATTAGCATTGTCGTCTGTCTGTTGTACGAATATGCTTAATATGTGAGTAGTTGTTATATGTCTGATCCTAGTACCTCTATTGCTCACGTGTAGTCTGCCCTGGGTCAGACCAAGTCATAGGTCAAAGATGTAGAGCAACCGCGTACTATACACGTTTTTCTTCTCTTAGATGATTATATAAGTAAGTTGTTTTGTTTCAAATAGAAAGATTGAAGTTTATAATGGTTTTTCTTGTAAAAATATTGTTGTTATTAAAAACATCATACAGGCTACAATGAATGTCAAAGATTATTCAACATTTTGTAATTTAAATTATATTTCTATTATTTTAATTTATTAGTACCTATTTTATTTATTAATATTAAATTAAAAAAAAATTTATGATCAAATTCAACATTAAAATGATTAAATGATTTAAAAAATATTTAAAAAATTATCAATTATTATTAAAAACTATTATTAATGTAAAAGTACATTTATAGAATATGTAAATTTACATAAATTTTTGAGTGTAGTCAAATTTATCATATATTAATATCATAAATTTAAAATATTACTTTACTCTATTATATTGTTTTTGTAGATTTTGTCCGAATATTAAAAATTATTAAACTTTTCCGTTTGCAATTTACTCTTTTCTGAACACAATAAAGAATTTTTGCGATTGAAAAGATCGCAATTTGTAACACTCTCATAACGCTATCTATCACAGTATAGTAAAGATGATACAATCAACTCTGATAGCATCTAATAGTCAACTCACCTAAATGATTTCTCATGATAAGTATTTCAAATCTAGTCACAGCTAGGTCATAAATTTTAGGCACTATTAACATTGTTAAAAAGTCAATAGTTCAACAAGCAAAATAGCCTATTCATAATTGCAAATGATAAATTATAAATCGCAAACAAAATTATAAAAGAAACATAAATACAGTTATAATCCAGTTAAAGCTAACAGAATTAATTTAATAGTAATAATTTTTTTATAGTTAAAAAAATGGTTACAGTAAAATCGATTTGTACGATTAGACGAAAAAGATAAGATTAACTTTGGTTCAACGACATCTGTAAAATACTTTATTTGTTTGTTAAATATATGTAAAAAAAAGTATAGTAGTTTATATGGCACGTTTCATATTAAAATACTTACAATAAACTTTAGAAAAACGTTGTAATGTTTAGCTCGTGCAAATCGGCATGTGCCTACGAAATTAAAAAGCATGTAGAAGTTTTAATATTTTAATTACGTTAACGGACAGTTTAAATCATAGAAAATAAAATTCTACAAGAATTTATAACAGTATTTCAGTATTAATATATTAAATTTGAAAGAATTTTTCAGAAGAATATACAAAGAAGCAAATTAATTAATTTGCTAAAATATATCGTTTTATATTTTAAATAAAACAATTTGAAAATTATTTTATAATGAGCAATTAATATACTAATAAGTTTTTATTATTTTTATTATAAAATTTATGAGTAACGTAATAATTAAGTTAAAGTAACAGTTTTATAAATATTTTAATTTCCACTTAATCTCAGTTAACTAATATATAATTAGAAAATTTAGTAACTTTGGAAAAATGTATTGTATTCCTATTTTTGCGGCAGACGTTCTAACCACTAGACTACAAGCCCACGACGAAACAAACACAATTTTCTAATTATATTGTGTTTGACCAGTCATGACTAAGCCATGCCTAGTCAGTTGTATTACAGTAATGTGGTATTAAAGCAATGTTTTCTACAATGACACATTACAATTGATAAAATGTGTTTGTTTCGTCGTGGACTCGTAGTCTAGTGGCTTAAAACGTCTGCTGCGAAAGCAGAGATCCCGGGTTTGAATCCCGGCATTTTTTTTTAATAACAATAAAAAATGTTTTAGAACTAATTATATTAAAATATAAAAGCTTTAGGATTAAGTTCTGTATTTATTTAAATAGCGACGTTTTGATATACTTTACATATATCTTTATCAGAAAAAAATTATCATAGTTTTTTTTACTCTAAAAACGCAGTATCAAAACATTAGCTGAAATGGTGACCTTATAACAGCAATGTATCAAAATATTTGTTATGTTAGAAGCAAATTTTAAAATAATGTTTTTTATTGTAAATGTTTTTCCAAAATTGGATCACTTTCTCACACTTGAAAACATAAATTTACCAAATTTTATCAAAATTGTTAGAGTCATTTTTAAAGCAAAGTTTATAAACAAATAAATATATAATTATTGCTTTTTGTATACTACAGAATACAAAAATATACTCATTATTGCATTATTTTTATCGATATAAGTTTGTAAATACATTTACGTTTATAAATTAGTTGATATAACATAAAATCAGTCTGGAGACAATAAAACTCAATTTCTCGAACAAACACATTGGAAATGTAAAATACAAAAAAATAATAACAAACAATTAAATAAAAGTAAATGCTTTCTGCATTACAATTACATAGTAAAGTGATCTAGTAACCGTGGCAGAGGTATCCAGATCAATAAACTGGTTCAGCAAAATAAAAGCATTTCAAAATGACAAAAAGTAAATTATGCATTTTAAATATAATTAATTATAAATATATATATATATATATATATATATATATATATATATATATATATATATATAATATAATAATCATTGTTATAATGATTATTACTGGTGCATAAACATACTTTTATAATATGTATGTAATTATAACATGCAAGTACTTCTATTATTTCTCGTAATGAAAGGAATATTTACTTTATTATTTTTTAATATATTATAATAATACTCTATAAATATAAGTCTATATGTAGAACGTAATGATCACTTAAAAATTATTACATTGTTATTGTTACAATATAATAAATGACATGGTATACATAAATAAATTTTTGAGCACAATTTACTTTATTTAAAACCGTTTTACAAATTTATTACTTGTATGACGTCTACAATAACATCCAAGACAATGGCATGTGTGTATATTTGTAGAATATAGACTTACTATTACTAACTATAACGAAAAAATTGAATTTATTACTAATTCATACTATATTATTCTGTATTATCTTGAATAATATGAACAATTTTTATATACTTTTAGCAATTTTATTAATTTCAGTTTATAAAATAAGAGTGAAAATTGCTGATAGGTGATTTTATCGTTAAGAAATTTTGTTAGGCAGTCCAAAAAATGATTTACATTTTCTGCATTCATAGAATACATGATAAAACAAATCAAAAAGAAAATTATTTGGAAAATATATAATATAATATAATTATACGTATAATAATTACTTTACAAAAAATATATTTTATTTTATTTGATTTATGTAAGTCGTTCAATTTCTTCTTGAACATATTTATTTCTTACATTATAGTGTTGAAATATTTATGCAAAGAAATTTATTTCATTTATTTATTATGCAATGTATTTAAATCGTTAATAGTTTTTAAATAAATTTTAGTTTTAATTGAATTTAAAACTTAATGTTGATTTAGAAGCGTTACTTTTATAATTTTCTCTTATTTTAAATATAGTGTTAAATTGAAAGTAAAATTGGAAATAATTTTTGTCTTTAATAATATTTTTTTGATGTGTTACTTATAGCTAAATTAATTCACTGTTAAATTAAAATTGATCTTGTTCACGAACTGAACAAAAGTCATTCATTCTTTGCTACGCATTGTTCACGGTATGAAAGATTATGTATCCGAATCTTTTAGACAAGATGGGACAATGACCCATTACTCCGGCTACTTTGCCACGTGCTAAATTGTCCGTTGTCAACCCCCTAATTTCAAAACGCAGTCATTTTACACTCTCCGGACACAACGCCTTTCACTTCAGACACCGTTTTTGAAATGAACAAAGATTTTCAGGACAGTTGAATGTCTTTTTCTAAGCGCAGATGGTTGCGGTGCATTTTCATTTGTTCCGATTCGAGTGACATAGTTTCATTAGGTGAGCTTCTTTTGTTAGATCGATGAAAATATACAATTTCAATTTTTTCAATGAAATATTATTTTGCTTTCACATACCTTTTTGCCAGAAAGAAAAGACAAAAAGCTGAATCAAATTATTTGACATTTTTATGAAAAAAATAATTATTAAAATTAAAAATTATGTGTAAAAAGAAGATAACTTTTGGTTAATATTATTATTATGCAACAGTAAAGTAATTTATACATAAAATGAAATTTTGTATTTTACGTAACAGGATAAATAAAATTGAGTCTATTTTAATAATGAACAAAAACTGATTAACCCAAATTTAAATTTTAAATTTTTTGGTGTTATAAACTCATCTTTATGGAAATTAAACAAATTATAACTAATAGACAATATCTAGTTATGAAAGTTTGTTAAATTAAATAGAAAATTAAATATACTCTATATAATTAACGTATAACAGAATTAAACTTTTTGAGTAGAAATTTATGCACAGTTTAAAAATATTAGTTGTTTTTTAACTTTAACCTAATTTCAATATAATGAGTTCTAAAATGTTTTAACGTTTAGTTTATAAAAATATTTTAACATTTACAAATTTTTGATAATTTATAACAACTTCTTTAATTAAATTATAAAATTTGAATTATTACTGTGATTTGTTACATTAATAAAAATTTCTTATTTTTTAAACATCAAATGATAACGATACATGAAATTCTTCTGTCGTACTTTAAGCCATGCGTTATAATTTTTTTCCCTAATAATAAATTACAAACACATATTTTTACAACGTTAATCAAAATCCATCTTTGAAGTCAGCTATTTCATTCTTGTTCAGTTGGCAGCATTGCAATGTTACTGATGACTTTAAGATTTAATAACGCGTTAGTCTTAACGGATCGCCGTCTAAAGTAATCTATTTAAAACTTATTTTTACTTTTTCAATGACGTTTTCTCGCTTTGCTGGTGAATCATTAACATATAACCTATAATTTTATATACATATAAAGTTTTTCTCGATTAGAGCCACGCGTGTTATAAAATATAATTAAATTCAGCGACACAAACAAATTAAATGTTAGGTCATTTTTGCCTAGTTTAATTAATAATCGAGTTGTGAAGATTTAATACAAATTAATTTAGTTTCGTTGTGGATATATTATGTATAATCATATTTGTATTTGATTTGCTCTACGTACGTTGTACTCTGTGTATGCTCGCTTGTTTCAAAATCTTGTTAAAATATTCTTAGAATTTTTAATGAGTACATTGTTGAGAGTTGAAGAGTCTTCTGGTTGTTGTTCGAAGTTTATTGCCATCTAAGTCGCGTCACTTGAACTAGACCTGGGATTTTTTTTTTGTTCAAGTTAGCGACTTTTATTTATTTATATCATTAGCGAAAAATAATTTAATTTATGATGCTTCGGGAATTATCAAAATTGAGTTTAATAGAAATTGACTTTTAGTTTTACAATTTTGCGAGAGTTTATTTATTTTTATTTTTACTAATATTTATTTATTAATTCGTTAATATATTGTTTAAAAAAAATTAAATATTTTTTATAACTATGCAATGTAAAGAATGACTTTTCAATGTGAGTAAATTACATTTTGAAATATTTTTTTTAACGCCAGGTATCTTAACAACAATGTTAATTTACTGGTTATCTATTTTACCAGTGTATAGTTAAAGTTTTAAAGAATTATGATTGGTCAAAAACCATTAGTTTTATTGTATTTTTACTTTATAAAAATAAGTTTTTAAAAGTTTTTAATAGTTTTATACTTAATTAAACTTATTAAACTAAAGTTGTTAAATTAATATAATGTGGATAAGTATTAAATATAACATATGTATTTTTTCGTTATGATAAAATAGTCTTAATTACTGTCATAAGTTACATTATCTTTATAGTTAATTGTAACAAACAGGTTCCATAATTTTCCAACAATTATTTCTAACGTATTTGGCAAATATTACCAACTTCCGCGTTTCAAAACCATCGTATTTTACCATTTATACATATCATAACCTTTTCAATTACGTCACGGTAAAATCAAATTGATGGTCCTAATTAAATAACCTAATAACTCACCCGACGTACGCTAACAGAATTCCAAACCAGCAAATTTTGCGCGCTTGTCAACGTATATAGAAGCCGTAGCCGTTTTTCTTTTTTTCTTTTCACCTCCACAGCTTACTTCGATCACCATGCGCGCAACAAGGAAGTATTTTATATAGGGATTCATTTGAGAAGAGGTATCGATAAAGGAAATAATTTTACATACATGTCATTTTATAAACGGAGCAATTTACAGCATATAAATCAAGGTGTGCTGTGAAAGATCGTTGGAATATTTTTCATTTTACGGAATTTATATGTTTGACTGTAACACTATAGTACGGTTAGATTTATCATACGCGACTTGTAGATCTTTTGTTAATAGGTTAATTATCAGTTATTGATTGGCTGTAATTTATTCAGGTGACTTAAATGAATTTTAAAATATATCGTGAGAAAGATTTTAAGTATTTTCGTACTAGTGACATAAATGCAGAAAAAATTAACATTATTTATGAATTGTTTCAAAAAACAAGTAACTTGCTTTTAATTTAAATTTATTCATATTTTACTTTTTAAACTTGTTTTGGAATATGTGTTCTTGAAATTATTTTAGAGCATTTTTCTAAGTATTTTATAATTATTTTGCTTTAATGGTAAATGTTCTATTTTTATTGTTGATGTATTATGTTACATATTTCTGTTTTAATTTTTTCTTAATTTTTTGTAATAATTAAACTAACATATAATTAAAAAATGAGTTAAGTGAAATAATTAAGTTGTTAAAAGTGTATGCAAAAAATTTAATGTTTCATAATTGTATAATTTAATTTACATATTTTTTAAAATATGTTAAGTAATTTTCTATAAATTAAAATTTGATACGGAATTTAGGTATATATATATATATATATATATATATATATATATATATATATATATATATATATAAATAAATTTATATAAATATATATATATATATATATATATATATATATATATATATATATATATATAAATAAATTTATATAAATATATATATATATATATATATATATATATTTTAATGTTTTTAAATTTATTAAAATGAAACGGAATGATATTTATAGTAAATAAACAGAATATGGAAATGTGTTACTAAGTAACAAAATAAGTAACTAGGTCATTAAATTTATAAATTTTTAATTAAAGGAACCCAAATTTTATTTGAATCAGTACCTTTACACTGTTTGAAAGCACTGTGTGAAAACAATGATTTAAATAAAATTTGTTTTTTTTTTAAATGTATAAATTTTATGATTTAGTTACTTATTTTGTTACTTACACTGTTCAAAATAGTAGGGTAAAAGAGTAAAAATTTTTGAGGGTAATTGAATTTGTAGCCTTATTAGAGTGAAAAATTGCCCTGTTTTTGCGTATTTTAAAATATTTGATTTTTTACCTTGATGGAAGGGCAAAAAATACGATAAATAAGGATAAATAACTGCCTTTTTACCCTTTTCTATGGGATAAGAAAGTGCCCTTTTTGAATTTACCTATTTAGGGTAATCATATTTACCCTTTTTAAGGAACGGACTCATATAGGCAGACTAATATACGTAGAATTCGTCGAAACGTCGATTATTATTATTAATAAATATTAATACAGAACTAGAATCTAAAGCCGTTTTATTATATTTTCTATTTAATTTAATTAAAAGCAAAATTAACAAACATATAAAATTACGTTTTTATTGATGCTTGTCTAACAGAAGAAGAAAAAAAATAATTAAGTAGTTCGATAGCTGAAATGAGTTGTAGAAGATAACAAGCTATATATTTTTTATTAAATAAACATAGCTTTAAAATTATTATAGCATACACACTCAATAAAAAAATTCAATGTTTATTTAGACCGAATATAGTCGGCATCTTTTTATATAACATTTATATTAATGATGTCTCAATTTCAATGTCATAGGCAATTACAAAAAAAAAAAAATCTTTAAATTTTTTCGTATGATATTTTAAGAGTGCTTCCTTAAGAGTCAATGATCTTTTACCCATTCGGTCACGAAAAAATTACTTAAAATTCTAAACGCAAATACCACACATTTTCAAATAAAAGTCTCCCAAATTTGGAATGTACGTAAATATATAAAAAGAGTAAACAATACGAATTAGAAACGGAATAAGAGATGGTAACGGAATTCACATATTCCAATTTACATGTTCAGTGGAAAAACAAATATAATTAAAGCCGGTATTTCGTATCGGCTTTAATTAAACAATAATTAACAAATAAAAGAAACAACAGGTCGGCGAAATGAAGAGATTTTAACGGAACGTTAAGAAATAACAAACAAGCAACAAATAGAAGATAGATTAGCTCGATTTTCTCATCACGAAATGAAAATGATGACAAATCCGACAGCTAATATGACATTTTTCGTTTCTATGTTATGTGGAATAACTCGAGAGTAATCAGGAAGTAGAATTGATATATACGCGGCAGGTCTTTAGCTCTTAATAAATAAACAAAGAACTTATTTTTCATTTTATACTGATGTATTTTGAACTTATTTATTTAATTTTAAAATAAATATATTTCATTTACATAAATTATGGCTAGATGAATAAATACAAAAGAACTTTTAAATAGCGCAAAATATGACTACAGTTATAAATTTACTGAATGTCGATTTAAAGATTAATATTCTAAATTGAAAATATCGAAATTAGAACTAATTTGTACTGTTAAAAAAATTGTTCATATATAAATAAATATAATAAGCTACTAAAAAGTGTATTAAACCAAATATAATTTTTTGTTAGAAATTATTTATTAGATATTAAATTTAAAAGATGTTATATTATATATATTTTATTTTTTTTTATAATAATATGAAACGAAAATACTTTCTGAATATAATTCAAGCTGCTTTATTTTTCCAATATTTATAGATTTAGTTTTGTAGTGTACTTTAATTACTGTTTATTTTTTAAATAGAAAAAATATTTCAAATTGAAGTTTATTATTTTATGCAGTAGAAACTAAAACATTAACATTAACTTTGAAATCAGCATTAAAAATTTAGATCAATGCAAGTGCATCATAGTATATCTTACGCACTTCACTAAAAAAAAACTAAACATTAACACTAAGCTAGAAAGTTGGCCAACTCCCAACTTTTTAAAGTTAAAATTAAATTTTTCGTCAACGCACTTACGTTTACTTTATACGATTTATTTCAGCAGTTACTGACATTAGCACAAGTTAGTGTCTGTTTTAAGTATAAATCGGGAAAGAGATATTTTGTTAATAGATTTATTTAAAAAAAATCACTACGTTATTATCAATTTTAAAAACAATATTTCTTTGATACATATTAGGTAAACAGACTGTATAAAACTAGTGAGGTTATACAATTTTGAATATATGTCTAACTTCAACTGCACAAGCGTAATGAACGTTTGTATAAATGCTTTTTTTAGTTTTAAAGTTAATGCATATTTAAGTTAGACTGCATAAATCTATTTTTAATAAGATCTAAAACGTAAAATAATTTTCAATTATATCTATATAGCTTATTTTATTTTTGTATATTATGTAAATGTTTTGTAATAAATTTATTACTGCAAGATTTATTTTTTGAAAGTTTTTCACTTTCATGTATAACGTCAAAAAAAATTTATTTAAATACAGTCGATTCCGCTTAATTGGGACACCGCTTAATTGGGACAGCCGCTTATTTGGGCCAAATCTCAAAGAACAGAAACCAAACCAAGGAACCAACAGTAAATTTACATGTTTAATTGGGACAACATTCCGCTTAATTGGGACAGTAAATTTAAGATTACAGTATATATTATGTTACAAATATTCACAAGAAAAAATATTTACAAAAAATTTAATATGATACGCTTCATATCTTTTTGATTCACAACATGAAAAATTATATTTAAAAAACTAGCAAATATGTATCAATTAATTACATTAGTATCGCGCGCTGTGAACTTTTTTCCCAACACGTATGAAGTACGGACCCACGCGCGCTCAAAGGTTAATGTTTACCCTCGCGTCGACGTGGCGCGGCACCGGTCATTAAAGCTGTGAGAGTCTACCTTGCTGTCTCAATCGTTACGTATTCAGTTATGATTCAGTTACCACTACACCTCGCGCGTGGAAGGTTCGTTAAACTTACATTTTGTCGATTTTATTTAAAAAAAATTGTGTCTTGCTAAGATGCCAAGAAGTAATATGACAGTTTCTAGTAAAATTGCTTTGCTGGATAAGTGTGTTTCAAAAGCAAAAGACAGACTACACTTGACACATTTTTGAATTGAATTAAAAATTTATGTATTTATTTATTATTTTATTTTGGAATTTATTATTATATTTTCTTAAAAGTTTATATTTTTTTGGTTATATGTAGTTTATAGTTTTTTTCCAAGAATTTATAAAATAAAATTATTGAAAGAAAAATATAGATTGCTTAATTTTATGTAAAATTCGGTTAATTGGGAAAGCCGCTTAATTGGGCCAAAACGCCCTAGTCCCGATGTGTCCCAATTAAGCGGAATCGACTGTATTTTAATATTATTTTTTTCTATTTAAATTTAAATAACAGAAATAGAAACAGTTTTTTTTAGTTTTGCAGATTTACTTGAAATAGTTGAAATAATAATTTCTCAATTTAATTTGTCTGAAATAGTTGGACCACTTATACTTTTTATTACAGAAACAAAAACAAATGACCTTGTTATGCTATTGTAACAAGACAGTTCTGGGCCATGTGGTTATTGTGATCTGTATTTCTGAAAACTACATAATTTTTGTATCTATTAGATTTTGCCCTAGTGACAGATTTATGTATTAGGGTTCGCGGCAGATCACTTGGCCACTTCAAGATATTTCTTGAAGATATTTTGAAGTATTTTAGTTTTTGTTTGTAATATTTGAAAAGTTACAATTTTAGTCTGTGAGAAAAGTATGTTTTCTCTCGTTTGCAGTCAGTTCAGTTCACGCTCGCCTTCGCTTAAGTTAAGTTCGCTTTTTAAGTCCGCTTAGAGTGTCAGAGACCTCTAGAATCGCTTTAGTTGTTAGAATTTGTTAATTATAATTTAGTAATAATATTCGCTTTAGTTTATATTTGTAATTTATATTTCGCTCTGTGTTTTCTTTGTATATTTCTGTAATTTGTGTTTTATGTCGTATGTAGTTATAATTTAATAGAAGTTTAAATTAAATAATTGTTGATCACTACTTGTACGCACGCTCCTGTAAAGTTGATAAATATACGCTAACCGCTTCTCGTGTTACAATGGCGCAGTCGATTAAATAATTATTTGGGTTAGTAGTGATCAACCATAAACGCAAATTTCGAAAAAAAAAAAAAAAAAAACGCGAGTGAAGTGTATTACGCGACAATATAGTGAAATGTATTACGCGACAATATATGGTGCTACCGCCGATAGTGTTCGTGGGTCATCCATATACACAAATGAGAATGTGTCGATTTCGGTATTACCGTGGTTCGCAAATACCGCATATAAACCGGCTACCGCGACAGATATAAACTTTACGGCTTTATTAGACGCTGAGACTACGTATCTCAATTCCGTACCTGTGTATGAAGAAACTGCCGTAATGTCCAGCCTCATCGTCAGCGAAAACGCTAAAACCGCCAGCGAAAACGCTAAAACCGCCGTCGTATCCAACGACACCGCCAGCGAAAACGCTAAAACCGCTATCGTACTCTGCAGTACCGCAAACGAAAACGCGAAAACCGCCGTCGTATCCAACGACATCGCCAGCAGAGATATCGAACCCGCCGCCGTATCCAACGCTACCGCCAGCGAACTCGCTGAAACCGCCGTCGTATTCAACGACATCGTCAGCCGAGATGCTGAACCCGCCATCGTGTCCCGCAGCACCGCCAGCAAAGACACCGAATTCGCCACCGTATCCAGCGGTATCGCCAGCAGACGCGCTACCGCCAGCAAACACGCCGATACCGTCGCTGTTAGTATAGAATTTGTAGATTTGTGTTTGTTTTTCAAAATTTTCATGATTATCGCAGAGATTTTTCGCAACGTAAGTTATATTGTTGGAAGTTTAGCAAAAATGTTAGAAATTATAGCTATTTGTGTAAATAATGCTGACATTTTCACCGGCAAATTCAACGAGAATAAACGTAAATTATTCAAAAAGAAAAAGTTTCGCTACGTTCGAGTAAAATATTTACGGTGCCTACATGTGCGTTTACGCAATTAGTTAGATTTTAAGAAAAAAAAACATTGGATTCGCCCGCCGTTGCTGACACCCAGCTATGAAATCAGAAATAAGTGCATAGTTTGGTGATAGATGATTTAGTTCAGTGGTGTGCTCGCAAGTGTCATCAGATAAATAAAATTTAGTTCGCACAGATAGAGACATTTAAGTAAAATATAAGAAAAATCATAGTTCGCGTTAGATAAGTGCATGCTAATTTAAGTAAAATTTGGTTATAATTATATCTATTTATTTGATATAATTATATTTAAATGGAGGGCGATGTAACAAGACAGTTCTGGGCCATGTGGTTATTGTGATCTGTATTTCTGAAAACTACATAATTTTTGTATCTATTAGATTTTGCCCTAGTGACAGATTTATGTATTAGGGTTCGCGGCAGATCACTTGGCCACTTCAAGATATTTCTTGAAGATATTTTGAAGTATTTTAGTTTTTGTTTGTAATATTTGAAAAGTTACAATTTTAGTCTGTGAGAAAAGTATGTTTTCTCTCGTTTGCAGTCAGTTCAGTTCACGCTCGCCTTCGCTTAAGTTAAGTTTGCTTTTTAAGTCCGCTTAGAGTGTCAGAGACCTCTAGAATCGCTTTAGTTGTTAGAATTTGTTAATTATAATTTAGTAATAATATTCGCTTTAGTTTATATTTGTAATTTATATTTCGCTCTGTGTTTTCTTTGTATATTTCTGTAATTTGTGTTTTATGTCGTATGTCGTTATAATTTAATAGAAGTTTAAATTAAATAATTGTTGATCACTACTTTACGCACGCTCCCGTAAAGTTAATAAATATATGCAAACCGCTTCTCGTGTTACACTATTATATATAATAAAGAATTAATATATAAATTTTAAAATGTAGTGTATATTTGTCTATCTGTAGGAGCATCTAAAAAAAATAATTAAACCGATTTTCACGAGATTTTCAA
The DNA here is from genome assembly GCA_963966155.1 of Clivina fossor. Classification (NCBI taxonomy): domain Eukaryota; kingdom Metazoa; phylum Arthropoda; class Insecta; order Coleoptera; family Carabidae; genus Clivina; species Clivina fossor. Next base: position 471,190 of record CAWYQG010000261.1, read on the forward strand.
CACATAACGAAAAACAGTAGACCAACTTTTGCATTTCTATTATAATTCGAACTTATTCATATCATTAACTATATAAGAAAACCCAATATGCAATAAATTTTATAATTTATTACAATATAATTTAAATACGCAACTACTAGTATTATCTATTATCGTGATAAATATTTATTTGTTTATCTCATTTACAACATTTGACATTAACATTTTTCAAAATTCTCATAGATCCAAAAAAAAAATTCTATTTTATATTAATAGATTGTTTATGCATGTATTTATGCGCTGTTAGTCTGTAAGCTGTATGGTAACGAGAGAGAGAGGCTACATTAGTAACTTAATGACTGCAGCTTTAATTGGATTTATTAATTTAAGTGTGTATCTAAATAGTGGCTTTAGACTTGGGGCCCGCCTCCAGCAAATGATTTATCGTTAAAATTACTCACGAGATGCGGCCCCGTTGCCGTTTACAAGAAGGCAGCTGGTTACATTTACATGATGTCGTCGTTACATGTCGGCTGTAATGTGACAGTGTAACCATAATGCAATATCAGCGGACGCTCGCTATCTGATTTACAAATGAGAATTAATTTTATTTAACGCACTTGTGGTTTTTATTTTGAAATGGATTTATTTGTACAATGAAAAGTATTACTGGTCATTTTTATACGTATTTATTTAGTGTGAATTAATTAAATTGAATATTTGATTTGTTGTGTTTTTAGATATGTGTTATTTATTTTTAATTTGTTTTGTTACAGGTGAGTTCGGTTTCGACTACGTTCAATATTGAGTAAGATATATTTTTAATAAAATAATTACTAAATAGAATAGAATTTGTATTGCTCGTTCTAAAGAGACCTACCAACACATAATATTGTAACAATACTACGTAAACAGGTGTTTTCAAATAGAAATAGCAATATGATATAAAGAGTTGACGAACTTAGTTTATTGTTAAATCCGATCAATTTAAATAGGAAATAAAACACGCTTATTACATTGAGTATATTTTAAATCACTCTGCAAACTAGTTCTCTTTATTTTGCTTGTTAATTTGTTATTAGAGATAGAGGGGTCTACTTCTCCATACTTTTTTCCGTTTCGCCCTGCCTAATAATGAGACAATGCAAATTTATTTTAAATTAAAAACTTAAATCACAAAATAATGTAAAATAATTATTTTGTAGTTTAAGGGAAATTATTTTATTTTATTAATTTTTCGCTTGTTACGTGCACAAAGCGAAATAACAAAAATTAGTCGTGACGACTTCCGACCAAACCGCGACTAACTGCAGTGAAGACGGGCGGGGTAAGGATAATGTTCGGTTCCCTAAGGAATTCCGATTCACAAAACAAAAAAACATAAAAGGGCGCCACGAAGTTTATTATTTCAACACCGAACTTCGAAAAGTGCTGGTCTCTCCAAAGTCGTCACACGGAAACCAACCCCAATAACTATTTTAATAAATAAAACAAAATAACTCTTGTGGTTCAAGTACCAAGGCTGTATTAAAATTTAAATCATGAAATTCTTACAATTTAAATAAAACAAAATTACAAATTATAGTTGTACTCAAAACATTTAACAACAATTAAGTGTAAGTACTCAGGTACATGGAACGCAATATAAATTCTAAGTTCGACTATTATATTTGATTTAAATTTAAGGTTTAACACAATTAAATTGATATGCATTAAAATTACAATTTTAGTTTAATATACATTGACATTGAAAATTAGGTTTGATATAAATTGAAACAAAAACAAAAATTTACGTTTAATATAAATTTAACAAATATTATTCAAATTGTAATTCGACAATATGATACACGAAAAATACAATTCGGTGCGTGTTTCACAAAGATTGACAAAACCTTAGTCACACAATTATATTTCACTAACAGTGAAAACAAGATAATATAATAACCTTGATAAATACTCGTACAATTATCGTACAGCAATAATGCAAACTGTAAATATTTCGCAACAATCGTTGGATACAATATAAATATATATTTTACAGAAATCAGTAATGTAACTTGCGCTGCATAAGTTGTCATTCACTGTATTTTGTTTACACGAATCGAAATTGGCCAATCCGAATTAAATCAAGTAACAACATTTATTTATTACAAAATAAAGCGAATATCGCGAACTTTATATGATATAATTCTCTAAAAATAACAACAATTTCAATCGTATAGAAGCGCAATACAATTTAGTTACTACTAAAGTATTATCAATTAAAATATTTATACAAATATCATGTAACCACAATAGGCTATGCCGTATTTTGTCCAAACAGTAGATTATATAGATAGAGTTTAACACGAACCGATTTGAATTTGTTCTCACTAAATTCACAAAGCACAATACTTGTACCGAACTTCAATATCCCAATAAATATATACGAGTAAATCGTAGCCAAAAGTATAATAAAATAAAACGCAATGAATTCAGAAGCAAAGTATCACTTCTCACTGCATACTCAAAAGATGCTGCCAAAATAAGTAGATGTAGTACTTATCTTAATTGTTGTTGTGTTGTCGGTACGTTGATTAAACTCACGGCTGGAGTTGGTTGCTGTGTGACAAATCCTGAGACCAGCACTTGTAGATGGAGAAACCAAAAATCCAATTTGTTGCACAAACGGCCCAAAATGATAAAACCAAAAATCTCCACTACAATATTTATTCGTCAGTTCGATAAATCCGCAAAATAGCGATGCACCACAAGGTAGCACAATGAACTTCGAATATCACACCCCAAAACTACTGACCGCGTGTTAAATCACGAAAAACCGATCAACACAAAATACGTGTTTACTTGGCGAAATTCTAAAACGGAATCCGTCTTGTTTTTAATATTTTTCCGTTCCAAACTAGACATGTTAATTTCATGCCTAGCTGATATATCGTTGCGCTATAGTACGCTTAGCGACATCTCTGAATTTTTAAATTAAATTTTGACTGTAATAAACTCCCCCCTTACTAAAGGAAAATTTCCTGAAATTTTTCTCTGAATTCTATTTGATACAAACAGAAAAAAATTTAAATAATAAGAAGAACAAAAAAAAACTAATAAAAATAAGAACCAAAATTATTCTTCCATGGCTTGCACATAAGGCTTCAAATCCTTACTATGCCAAACTCCCCTACTTAGCCCTTTTTCATTCATGAGTTCATATGTCCAGGGCGAAACCTTTTGTTTGATAACCAAGGGGCCAATATATTTCTGAGCCAGCTTTTTTGAATAGTATTTTGCCATATCCGACTGCACATAATTCTTCCGCAAAACTAATTGATGTGGTGTATATTCCACCGCTCTTCGACGTAAATCATAATGCTGCTTACTTTTTATTGCGGCCTTGTCGATTCTGTTCTTCACTTCTTTATAAATTTGCTCAAATCCTCCTCGGCGTTCTTCTGCGTCAATCTCGTCTTCAATATAAAACTCATCCCCAGTTTTTGACGTGCTTCCAACTACTGACATCTCTCTTCCGAATACTACAAAATATGGAGTAAGTTTGGTCACTTCGTGTACTTGAGTACGAAGAGCACATGAAATTTTTGGTAGTACTTGATCCCATTTCCGGTGATTATCTGAAGCATAACACCTAAGCATAGTACCTATAACTCGATTTACACGTTCTGTTGGATTTGCCTGAGCGTGGTAATTAGCAGTAAATAATATATTTACGCTATATGATTTGGTTAAATTTTTAAATCGACGACTTCTAATTTGTACTCCATTATCACAAATAATATTATTTGGAGCTCCAAATACCAGAAATACTTGTTCCTCCATTATCTTACAAACAACTTCAGCTGTTGCTGTCCGCAACGGGAAAGTTAATGTAAACTTACTAAAGATGTCTACCACAACCATTATAAACCTATTCCTTTTCGTCGTCATAGCCAAAGGTCCAATCAAATCACAGCTTAATAATTCAAAAGGCCTCGTAACCTTCCGAGGACTAGCCATTAATCCCGCCTGAGCTCTCTGCTCTGGTTTCACTCTTTGACAAATCTGACATTGTCGGACATACGAAACAACATCCTGTTTCATTTTCGGCCAATAATACTTCCTAGCCACCCGATCCAATGTTTTGTGGATGCCCGGATGTCCTGCAGTAGGATCATCATGACACATACCCAATATATTTTTCCTATCCGGTTTCGATAAAACCTGCTTCCAAGATTCTTCATCTCCAATTAGGGACGGATATTGACGTTTTATTTGCTTAAATAACTTAGAATGTTCTACTCTCCATAAGGGGTATTTGTGAGGATTATCAGATACAGCTTTAACCATCTTCTCGTACCACTTATCCGTTGGAATTGATACATTATTTTCCTTAACTATCGCCTCGACAATTGGAACGGCTCTAGATAGACAATCCGGAACTTTATGGTCTTTTCCCCTTCGATGCACAATTTCAAAGTTATACTGTTGCAGCCGTATCGACCATCGGGCTAATCTTCCAGTCGGATCCTTTAAATTATGCAACCATCTAAGTGACGAATGGTCGGTTACCACAGTAAAGTGTGAACCTTCAAGGTACGGCCTAAGTTTTTCAATTGCCCATAATACCGCCAAACATTCCTTTTCCGTCGTTGAAAACTTTCTCTCGGATTTACTTAAGGAACGGCTTAAATAACAAATGACCTTTTCTTCACCCTCAATTGACTGACTAAGTACAGCCCCTAATCCAAAATCTGACGCATCCGTCTGAACTGAAAAAGGAAACTCAAAGTGTGGACAACTCAATATAGGCGCTGATACTAATCGAGTTTTGATCAAAGAAAATGAGTCCGTACATTCTGGTGTCCACAAAAATTTTCTATTCTTTTTCAATAACGATGTCAATGGAGCTACCTTAGTTGAAAAATCCGGAATAAAGCGCCTATACCACGACGCCATCCCTAAAAATCTTCGAACTTCACTGACATTACGAGGAACTTGAATATCCAAAATTGCTCGAATCTTGTCGGCGTCAACCAATAATCCGTGACGATTTATCACATAGCCAAGATACTTTAGTTCGTCCCTACAAAAGTGACATTTCTCTTTGCTAAGAGTAAGACCCGCCTCTTTTAATCTTTTAAAGACCTCCTCCAAAATTTTAAGGTGTTGTTCAAATGTTTGAGTTACAATAATTACATCGTCCAAATAGACAAAAACGTGTGGTTCCAAATCGGCTCCTAATACTACGTCTATTAATTGTTGCCAGACAGCTGGTGCTGTAGCCAAACCAAAAGGCATCCTCTTAAATTGGAACAAACCGCGTCGAGGAACAGTAAATGCGGTTAGAGGCCGCGACTCCTTCGCCACTGGAACTTGCCAATACGCTGATTTGATGTCTAAACTACTAAGAAACCGAGCATCCCGTAGTTTATCTAACGTATCTGACACGAAGGGTAAAGGATACGCATCCTTAATCATAACCTGATTTAGCTTGCGGTAATCCACACAAAATCGATAACTGTTGTCCTTCTTCTTTACCATAACTATGGGGCTTGACCACGGACTTCTCGATGGTTCGACAATCCCTTGTCTCAACATGTCATCTAATTCCTGATCAATATGTTTTTGAAGAACCGGAGATACAGGATAGTATCTTTGCTTTATTGGTTCCGCATTCGTTTTTATTTCCAATTCAACTAAATGAGTACACCCCAATTTTGACTCTTCTAAATCCGAAAATGTTTTTCCTATAAAATCCGATAATAGCTTTTCTTGTTCCGATGGCAAAACACTACGAGCACATAAAGCTTCCGAAATCTCCATTACTGACTCAGAACTACTTGCAAATTTCCAACTATTTTCCCTCATGTTGGGCACTATACCCATAATTTTCCAAAAATCTATACCCAAAATTATTCCATGAGGTAACTCTGGTACCACAAGTGCATTTATCACACAATTCTTTCCCATCAACTCTACAGGAAGACTTACAACACCTTCTACCTTGCAGGGGCTCCGATTAGCCAACGAAATTTCTGCGTATGATGTAGGGTATATAGCTAGATTCAACATTAAAGCCAATTCCTTTCCTTTTAGGCCTAGGACAGTATGCGATGCTCCAGAGTCTAGTAATGCTAGTACCCGTTTTTCCAAAATATTTATCTCTAAGTATGGCCTTTCATCACTTCCCGCATGTGCTAGTACAAAATCTAAAATAGCTACAAGTTTATCTGAACGAACGGTTTGATTAGAATTTGAGACAAGTAACCGTTCTTTTACTGTCTCCCGCTGCCGTTTCCCGAACCAGTATGGTTGCAGTGTGGACAATTTCGAACTGTTACATTCTTATATCCGCATTTGTAACAATGTTTGCTTCGACGTTGTGAACAATTAATTGCAATGTGCCCCAATTCATTACAATTCCAACATTGAACCGGTTTCCTATTTCTATTACTATTCTCTTGAATCGTATTTCTATGAGAAGAGCTAGCAATAGCATTTATATTACTTTCACGAGCAATGCCTACATAAGCCAAATCTGGTTCGATGGTCTCATGCCTTCGAGGTGGTGGATGGTAACTATCTATTGTTAACTTGTGAGCTTCTAATTTTCGGCATACTTGCAACAATTGTTGAACAGATTTTATTTCGACTAACCCTAACCGAGACTGATAAAACGGTGCTATATTCCGTAATAGTATATGAAGCTTCGTTGTTTCAGGTACCGAACATGTAAGACGAGTAAACATATTAGACATTACAGCCACATAGATACCAATAGATTCATCCTGACCCTGCGTTCTCCGTTTTATTTCTTCGAACAATTTCTCATTATAATTAGGCGGCAAAAACTGTTCCCTGAGCGCGACTACTAATGAATCCCAATCCGATACAGATCTACGAACAGCGCGATACCAAGTAAGAGCTTTCCCAGTGAATAAATCAATTGCCGAATCAAATACAGTGTAGTGAACGTTGACTTTGACTACAGAATCATAAAAGGAAAATGATTGTTTTGGAAAAAAACAGTTTTTTAGTATTGTTTATATAATTTATATTTATAACAAATTTTGATTGAATATTTTACAATATTATTTTTATTTATAAATTATTTTAAATATTATAGTAATATATACTGAAAATTTATACTTAAAACAGGCATAACAGGAAAAAACACGGTACAATCATCTACCGAAGTAATTTAATACGCAAAGTTTCAAATAAAACAAATGTCATTAATAGTTAAAGTGTCGTATTGATTTACGCAATTATAATTTTAAGATTAATATCGAATTTATATGTGACCATTTGTTATAGTTATTAGGAATACATGGTGCATGGAGCTTACGTCAACCGAGGGGTAACAATAACAATAATAATAGAAACGTTTTTCTAGGAGTGTCATATTGCGAGATTTATTACTTATACGTCTCGTACTTTAAATTAACATTTTATTGTTCATGACAAAACTTTACATCCGAATCGTAAAATTATTTTTATCTACCAATAAATTGTATTGTTTTTTTTAAAATTTTATTTTTCTTATTATTTTTTCTGTAACAAAATAACTGACTTACAGAGTCTCAAAGAGTTTATAATAAATTCTAATAAGTTTTTACTTTTTAGAATATTATTGTAAATACTTGATTATTGTCACAAAATGCATTGAATTATTTTAATATGTTTTATGATACGTAACACGATTAATTAATATTATTGTTTAATTACTTGGCGATGTTTTATTGATAATCAGTACCAGTAGATAGTTATTAATGTTTTAATTACCTATAAACGTAATAACTATGTCTAATGCAGCGTTTCTCAACCTTTTTTGGCCCGCGGACCAGTAAAATTTGTAAAAAAAATTCGCGGACCAGTGATATTTTTTTAACAACAAAATTTTACTAGGTATTAAAGAACTACTACATAAGTTAATTGTAACATTTTTATTATCATTTACTTACAATAATATTTAAATGTAAAGATATTTAATTATACAATATAAAAATTAAACATATAAAGCTTTAACAAAAATCTTCAGTGCCGTACAAATCATAAATTACATAGAATTAAAATTAGTTTAAGATATTTGTATTTTGTAATTTTATAAATTAAAATTTAGTTATTATTATTTTTTTTTAATAAGTAAATTTTTTTCGCGGATAGAAAAAATTGTCCGCGGACTAGTAAAATTTCTCCGCGGACCACCGGTGGTCCGCCGGACCAGCGGTTGAGAATAGCTGGCTCTAATGTATCATAGTATACGATAGTAAATTAATTTAATTTTATAACATACTGAATAATGCTTATGTAACAGTACTTAGTTGTAGGCGAATAGTATGATATTAATATAGTAAAAAAAATTTCAGAACTCTTTATGTATAATAAAACGGCTGTGTATTAATACAAAACTTAAATCTAAAGCCGTTTTATTTTAGTATCATATTGTTTCAATAATAAAGAAATTAATAATATAGTGAAATATTATTTGTATTTTTTGTTGGATTTCATATTCAACCCTTCTATAACGTGCGGAGTATTTCAGTTACTTAAAGAGTAAATATTTTATAATAATTTTTTAAGTAATATATTCTTTCAATTTTTCATTTATTTTACATATGGTAATAACATAAACGAAAGTCTAGAGTTTTATATCAGACATGCGGAAAAATAGTCTGCAATATTTATGAAAGAAATAAACCATTTTTTCTTGAATGCGAAAAGGTACAGATTTAATTATTTTATAATTGTTTTTATAGGAGGAAATAACATTTTTTTTATGTATTGTTAATAAATGAGCACATATAGAAGTCTCAAAACTAGAAGAAACTTAAAGAAAATTATTTTTATTATGTATAAAATATTATAATGATACAATGATAGTTTGTGCAATTATAAATATATAATGCAAAATATTCTCAATTCGCATATTGATTAAAAATTAGAAAATACTGTACCGATAACATCTAAATAAACATGTTCAAAATAAATTTACAGCATTTTAACAACAATTAAATTAAACTAATTGAAATATAAAAAATTGTTTAATTGTGAATAATATTAATAAGATTTACGTTTTACAAACATTATTATAAATTTAAAAAATTGTAATATGTTATTTAGAAAAAAAAATTGTACTTGAAAAATAAAACAAACATATTACGTTGTATATAGATATTTTTTAACATTTTGTAATGTGTATAAAATGTGCGATACTTGTTACGATATTTTATAAAGAAAGTAAAATTAATTGAATGAAGATTAGCTGTACAAACAATGTATAAAAATGTTTACGCAGCGTATAAAACTCCGATTTTATAATACGCTGACTCTCCAAACATTGGATGAAACCTTTTAAGTCTCTTTTTCCTTAAAAAAAAAAACCTTACGCGATATTTCTATTGCTTATTATTCAAATTCAGCAGTTTTTATTCGACAGAAATAAGCAATATTTAGGAATTTAATGATGTTATTATATTAATAAATTAACTCTTACTAATAAAACACAAGAATTTTATATTTCTGATAGAATGTGTATAATTACAATATTAACTATAATTTAATTATTTTTATTGATATTTAATATATTATATTTAAAATAAATGATGTGAAAAAATATTGACTGGTACCACATGCTTAGTTTTAAAATTGGTTTTAACTAATATTAATTTTAAAGACAACGTAACTGTCATAAAAGCAAGATTAAACAAATGACCTAAAACACCCAAAAACCGAGCTTGTAGAATCAGTTATTGTGTTTTTGAAATTATTTTAGATTTTTAATTAAAAAAGTTTGTTTACGCCTGCTAAATACTAATGCAACAAATTATTTGACATTTTAATTTTTTTTTTAATTTATAATTTTGATAAGAATTTAAATTTTATTAAGTTATTGATTTTTTTTGAATCATTCAATATATTTTGTTTTTAAATTTATTTATTTATTTTTCTTTACTTATTTATAGTTATTGATAATTATCGTAAATTATTGAATGTTACCAACATTGTTATTTACTCATGCATGTAACAAAACGTAAAATATTTATTTAATAATAAATTAAATAGTGTATTATTTCTATTATTTCAACTGTCATCATAGATAGGATAGGATGAGAATTATTTCATTTCTAATATATATTTTTTTGATAGATACGTACATATTGGTCAAAATTACTAAATTTTTTAATTTTTTAATTTTGCTCATTAAATAGATTTAAGACTGTGTATTCAATAATTACATTAAATTAGTAAATAATTTTAAATCATAATAAGCACAGTTTATATTGACAATTAACAACTATATTTATTTGTTAATTACATGAAACAACTAATAAAAATAACAATATTCATATATGTATATATATATATATATATAATTAATACATTAATCAAATTATATTGATTAAATAAACAGGAAGTAATAATTTCCATTTGCAACAATACCATAAATGTAACATTTAAATAAGAAATACAAATATATATAAAGTCATATTAAATAAACTTAATATCATCTAATCTAACGGTTTTATGATCTCTTTACTGAATCCCGCTTTCAACGCAAATGTAGCAGATATCTTGTACTACGGTATCAAGTACATTGCAGTACCTACAGGATGATTCCCATAGATAACTTATAACAACTAGATAATGCAGTTTGGTAACTAACAATAATATTTCTTCTAACATAGTAAAAAATATTTGGTATTACCTGATGTCTTATTGGGAATACACTAAAATTAGTGTAAAAATTACATGTCAAAAATACATCTGCTGGTATTACAACTAAATTAAATTAACACCAATATTTTTGACACTATTGTAAAATGTTAATTTATACGCAAAAATGTTTAGTGTAATGTAATTTTTTTAACATCAACTCTAACAGAATTTTTTACTGTGAACTAATACCGGTTTATAGATAATGTATCTGACATATTTTTTTTTTATTATATGAATTTACAATTGATAAACTGAATTAATACATTTTTTTTAATACTTTCTAAGATTACTAAAAATTTAAATATCGAAGATATGAAGCTGAAATTTACAAGTATTTATGAATATTTTTTGTACATTTTTCAAATTTATGAAGACATACTAGTATGTTGTATAAGAATGTATTAGCAAGGTAAATAGTTTTTGATGTTGTACTTACATTAAATATTGCTTATATTAATATATTATTTGCCATATAATTACTACAATCATTATTCAATGCTTGTAACTCATTAACAAATAATAATTATTACTAACTGGAACATTATTTTATTATTAAATTGCTAAATATTAAAAAAATTGGTATTTTATGTAATAAATGCGTGAAGCTAAAGTTTTTACAATATAAAAATATTTATTTCAAATATATTAATTCTTTTGTTAGTAAGAGAAAATTTACTATCGTAGCTTTCGTTTTTGTACCATCTAGGGTATATTACTATAATTGTCTATGGAAATTTCGCATATATGGCACATAGTCCAATAGTTTAGTGTAGGTGTAGGTCAAAAGACAAAGTGATGAAATAAGATGAAAAGCGATAAGTGCTTAAGAATATCTTTACTGTTATATCGATAAATAATAATATTGTTTGCATAAGCACAAAAGAGGATTACAATAATATAGACTTCCAGGGATCATATTTCTAGTACCGTGTTTGTTATTAAGCCAGTATTGTTTGCTATTTCGAACAAATTATTTACTGCACTGCTAAATAAAGAGAAATTGTGAATTACTGGTATACTTGTGGTACGTATATACCTCGCTTGTTGTTCAGAAGTTGTGTTTGAATTCTCATGTGTGTATATTGTTTGGCGTATATGGAAATTGGAAAAATTTTGTTGGAATATTTCAATATTTATTGCAATCAAATACTAATATAATAGTTTTGTTGTATACTATAATAAATGACTCTATTAGAAAACATATAACAAAATTTTAAAATTAAAAAAACAGTATAATTTAAATGAAATATTAATTAGCAACTTTTTTTATAGAAAAATATAATTTATCATTTTTCTAATTAGAAAATCTCATAACTTTTATTTTTAAATTTTCTATGAATCTAAAACCTAATAAGATGGTTTCAAAAAAACAAAATATTAGTTTGATATTTTTGAGTGGTTAATATATATGTCGTTTTAATATTGGCAATATAGAAAATTGTTATATCTTACTAGGGTTCATATTAATTATAACACAAGAATTTTGAAGGAAGTGATTACTAATTATCGATTTGATAACAGTTGTTTTTGTTTTTTTGATTGTCTTAAAAATATAGTTTATATAATTTTTGCTGGTTAATATTGGAAATGCAAAATAAAGTATGCAAAGGAATAAAAATATATTGGTCAGACAAGTAAAAATTTGAATATCGTTCTTGAAAAAGTCGAGCTTTATCAAAAAATATATTTAGACAACATTTTTTTATGTATAAATGTCGAAATTTGTGTTTTATTATACTTTACATGAAATAAATAAAAAATAATTTAAATGACAAAGCTTTGCCAAATGAAAAAAAATGTGGTATAGGGAGTGAGGACAGTTTCATTTTATCAGTTTCATTTATGCCTACAAAAGATAAAAACACTCTAGTAGAAAAATTAGTTTTTCTAATCCAAGTCTGACTTTACACTGCTTTTTTACACATTTTTAAAATTTTTGTTTTGAAAAGTATTGAATTTAAATATAAAAGTATAATTTCAATCTTATTTGACCAAAAAGAAAAACAGATATGAAAAAAAAAACAAGAACATCAAGAAAAAGAAAACTGAATCCGGTGACTTAATATGCACGTAATATATATTACAAACCCGCAAAACATATCAACAAAAATTTAACTGTTACGTTTTTAAGTTGATTTATTTTAGTGCTTGGCGAATGGGGATTTAAACACAATGCAAGGCGTCAAGATGAAATATCGCTGGAAGGCGGTTGGAAAAAAAAGACGCAAAATATTCCTCCGTGCAATTTATAAAAAGCGATTATATGAGCTACTCTCTTTTTCTCACTTTTTTTCTTTCTCTCTCAGTTCGCTGTTACTGCGATTATTTCAGCTGGTGTGCCGGACAGACCCCGTGTCGTGGAATGAAACGAATATCATATTGTGCCCGGAATGATGGCATTAAAATCTGAATTATTTCACCGCGCCGAGAATGTCAAACCAGATTTTTAACATTCATTATTTTTTATTTGGTTTTTCTTGTTTTATATATAATCTTATTTTAAAAGGTATTGTTAGTATTTTATAATGTAATTCTGAATATATTCTAGATATTATTTCATTTTAAATAATTGTCAATTATTTGCGTAACTTTTAGGGGGGGGGGGAATGTGAAATTGAAAAAGTTGACGTTATTCAAAGTATTTTTGTAATTATTTTTATTTTATTAAAACCAATTAAATTTTTAAATACTAATACTACACAAACACGGAAGTTAATCACCGGTATTGTACATCTTTATTTATATCATATTTATGTAAAACTAGTAATACATCGTAGAATTACAATTTTCTTCTGTAACATTCATGAATGAAATGTACATCCGTTCTTTTATTTGCTATAACTTCTATAATCCTGCAAGGGCTAGTAAACATAGCTTGAGAATGAAATCTAACCAAGTTATCGAATAGATATATTTATGATTTAGAACTATCGTTATAACTGTTATGCAAATTAATTTAGCCATAAGTTTAAACTGTCAGAATTTTGCGTCAATGCATCTTTTATCGGTATGAAAGTAAACTGTACTTGAAACATCTGTATATAAATTTTATATGCTGATATATGAATATTCGTAAAGTTATTTCCATATTGGATGATTACAATGTTATTTTCATATCGGTTTCTTGTTTGGAAAATAGTTGAAAAGGATTTATTTCTGGAAAATAAAGTTTTGGAGGAGATGCAAAAATGTTAATTTAATCCAAACCAAGTATATTAATTTTTTTTTGAATATAATTAATTATATTATAGTATTCGGAAGGATATAAAATTAGAAAATTAAAAAAATATATATTTATGATGAAAACAGTATTTTAATTCTTTCAAGAAAAAGGATTTATTATTTTTGATATTCAAGGTGTATTAATAAAATAAGTTTACGTTTCTGTTTCTTAATTAATAAAAGTAATTTTTACGACAGAAACTTCACTTTTTGTATACTCGACTGGCCTTGTACAAAGGCTATGTAATTCAATCCCAAATTATTCATTTTGGATATATTTGTACATTTTGTAGCACAAAGAAAATAATGAGTCATTCTCGTTAACAAACGATGCTTTTCAATTAAAATTTCGTGAAAAAATGAAAATGACAAAAATTTTTAGATTAAATCTTTTCGAAATTTCGGATTTTATTATTAAGAATATAATTTGTTATATATTGGTGTAAGATGATAATTTGTTTCTAATTTAATTTTATTGTTTATTTTGTTCATTTACAAGTGTTGTTAAAAAATCAAATTTATTATAATATAATTGTAATTGTTAAATAAATAGCCGCTAGTTTTACTATATTTACACTCTAACTAAAATAACACATATATTTTCTAATCTGGTGTGAAAAATCTAGAACTAAGATTTAATGGAGTCATTGTAAACGATACAAAAGTGATAGGTACATATACATTATCATTTTATGGAAATTTTTAGAGTGTCTAATTGTTTCTTTTTGGCTAAATTGCTAATTTGGTATTTTGCATTTTAAATCTTAATTAAATATTTATTGCACCATAATATGAGAATTCTGGTAGTATATTAGAAAAGATAAGAAAATTTAGTGTTACATACATCGTTGTTAAGAAATTTTACTTCTATATAATAGAAAAATTTGCATTTTACATATATTAAGTTAATTTTATTTAAAATTTTTAAAAAAGAATGGTTATAAATCTTTTCTCTATTTCGACTATTTTTTTGTGAAAATTTTTAATATATGTGTAAAATATTTTAATGTTAATTAAGTAATTTTTTTTCTTTCTATATTTACTTTAGAACATTATTTATCTTATTTTTAATCTGAGAAATTAATTTTCTTTACCTAGGTCAATAACAATTCTGTTTCTCGTACTACTAAATATTTGTTACTTCTTCAACTTGATTTGGAATTTTACTCATCTGACAGCTCTAAGATATTTTTATTAATTAAACATATTATATTATTAAGTATAAACAATTCACGCAAAAAGAACTAATTTTCTCATAAAAATGTCAATTAATGTTATTTATTTATTTTTTATAATGACAGTTTCAAGGCCTATTTATTTTCTGCGGATATTTAAAAGTATTATGTACTAGTAATGAAAAAAATAATATGTAAACCGCGATTGAGAAGACATTTATAGCTCATATTGTTCTTTGCTTTGATGTTTGACATCGTAGGCCGGCCACAAAAACGTTTTTTATATTTTGCATATAATTTTTTTTTTAAATATGTCATTTACGTTTTATATGAAAAGCTGTAAAAACTTGTATTTGAATGGGAGGAATAAGGGGAAAAACTAATAATTTAAAAATAAACATTTTTATTATTACAAATATTATATGTATTTTGTGATATTTTAAAATTATTTGAATTTGAAAGCAGTTGTTTATATTATATCAGCGCCAACTTAAAAACATAACTCCACTTGCGCGGTTGACATCCAATTTGGCGACGTCAAAACAAAAGCTCACGAAAGTCAAAGGTCACCACCAGTGGCGTACCCCCCAGGTTGGGTTAACCCCCCCCCCCCAGAACCTGAACTACCAAAAACATACGTATGTGAAATATGAAATATGTTATTTTACTTTCATTTTTATAAAAATAATTTTTTTTGCACTTTATTTTTTATACAAATTATAGTATTATCTTTATTGATTAATATTATATCATTTCTTTAGTAACTCCTCCCATGACAAGTTTCTGGTTACTGGTCACCACGTCCAGTTTTTCCATCACGAGGCACTCACGGTAATAAGCTGGTTGTGTTTAAGTTGATTCTGCGATCAAGTCACTGCGCGGCGATTTTTTTTGCCGCCGCCGCGTTAAAGTGGCGCGGTAGCGGCAGTTTGTTGTTGGGTGGTTGTCACAGTAAATACAGGCGGATTTCAGTCGGAGTTCAGTTTACGTAGTTTGATAAATATTTGCTCGCATTGCTCGTGTGTCGCGTGGGTCAGGGTTGCAACGGCTCCAGCCAATGTGACAATGAGTTAAAATACATAAAGAAATTATATTATGTTTGGTAAATATGACATGACGTTGCGCAATGTTACGACTATATTAAGATCTAAATAAATTTGTTTATGCGAATACGTGCCTGAAATGTTCGTATTTGCTTTAAGAGTTTTTTTTACATACGTGACGTTGATATTTTGAGTTGGTGCCAATACAAAATAAATGTTTTTATTTTGTAAATTGTTATTTCACGAAAACCTTATCAAAAACAATATTATTATAAATTGTATTATTTGTAATATTTTACTTTGTAAATAAGATTTTAAAACTACTTCATGATTTTAATATCTATAACCA
This sequence comes from Clivina fossor, assembly GCA_963966155.1. Lineage (NCBI taxonomy): Eukaryota > Metazoa > Arthropoda > Insecta > Coleoptera > Carabidae > Clivina > Clivina fossor. The sequence continues at coordinate 487,662 of CAWYQG010000261.1, forward strand.
TTTTTCAAACATTGTTGTTTACATATTTATTTTTTCATGCATTATGGTGAAGTGATATAATCAGTATTTTAAATAAATTACGAATGTTTTGTTTAAAAGAATTATTTATTTTAATGACATAATCTAGCATTATTTTTTTACAAATAAAGAATAATAATAATGAACGTAGCGAACAATTTGCTTAACATATTTCTACAGTAGATAAATATTAGGATAATCGATGGAAGGACAAATTAGTAGATTATTGTTGGAACTTTTAATTTGTTAATACGAGATAAATTGTCGATAGACATTTAATAATTTGTCGTAATCCATATAAGGCTGTGGCAGAAGCTTTTTTTTATTTTTTCAGAAATTAGTTTCCCATAAACATTCCTATCCAGACAAGCAATTTTTGCTTCATCTACATTTTCTTTTATTCTTACCACTTGGAAACCTTGGGAGTCTAAGTTCAACAATCTATTACTGGTCTACAATTACCTGTGCTTTAATTGGATTGATGAATATTTGTTGTACATATACTAATTAGAAAAATTATTATTGACCAATACTCAAATCACAATAAATCTAATAACATATTAACAGTCAATATTTCAGCGCTGAGTTAATAAAGCAATTGCTTTTTAAATACTTTACGTACCAATTACACTATCGTTATCTTTCTTTCAATTGTAGATATTGCACCAATGTTCAAACCATCCCAGCTTTGAACTTGCTTAGTAGCTGAGCAGTATCGACTTTATGGTATAGTTAAAACGTTGTTATAAAATAAATTAAAAGCATTTCAGCTAAAGGCAGTTCGTAGGTAGATTAATACGGCATTCGTATTGCGTTTACAGTAGTGTTTAACTACGTGGATTTACTGTAAATTTATATCGGGTCTAGATGCTAGCAAGATTGGCTTGCGTTTCGTTGTTACGAGATGCAGATAAGCAATTGCAGAAGTTCATTTAAAAACAAGAACTGGCGTCTCTACAAGGACATGAAGACATTTTCAAACTGGTCAATGTACATTATGCTCAAGGAGTATGTTTATGGGAATGGACGTAAAACAAAGATTTACGCAAATATAACGTTTGCTTTATTCAGCTAAAATACAGTAAAAAAGTTAAATGTACTTAGGTTTATTTAGATTTCTTTGAAATTACTTGAAACACTAATTGTATTTGTTGACAAACACAATTTCTTTTTACAAAATTTTATTACATTGAAAAATAATTACGGAGTTAAATAGTTTCAGATAAAATGCAATTAATTTTAGTTAAATTTAACTAAAATAAAAATCATTTTACATTATTTTTGCTGGACAAAAAAAACTTAAAGGGAAATTTACATATTTTTCTATAGTAAATATGCGTTTTTATGATTTAAAAACAAATATATTATTCTCTTCATAATATTTGCTAAATTAATTAATTAACATAATGACTATCGAACTTTTTTTTTGCATTTATAATCAAAATTTTAACTCTTTTTGCATAACTTTGGAATTTAAGTCCGAAAGCGGATGGTTTTGAGAAACTAAAATGGCATCCTCAGTGCTTGGTGACTGAATTTATCTACGATGTATGGCGAAACGTCTACAACGAGGATAGAATGACCACGGTATACTAGCACAGAAAATTCTATAAATTCAATGGATACTGGCCGTGAATGCCTGAAGATTACTAAGATAGTAATTATTAATGTTAGAGTATTAAATCTGTTAACTTCAAATTAAATTATATTTATTTAATAATAAATGAAAGTATAAAAGTATTGATTTTGTGTTGTTTTGTAGGTGATTATTTACAGACACTTACTATTCGATTATTTAATTTTAAGGCTTGTTAGTATAAATTTACGGTTCCGTAAATGGCTATAAAATTCATTTGTTCCGGCTTAAAAAAATTATCTAGCCTAGCTCGTCGCCCATATATATTTATACACGTTAGCACAATTAGTTTGACAAGAGTCTAGTTTACGAGCAGTATCTGAACAATAATTGTTTTAACTCACGCATTTTCAGAATAATACGTATACGTATATATACTGAGTTATTTACGCTCTGTGCTCGTAAAACTCGGTAATTCCGTTGCAAAATCATCGATGACATGCAAAAGTTAAATATTAATTATTCGCCGATGATGAGCTGAAGCCAATATCCTTTTCACTTTTCACTCGACGGCTGCGTTTGTTGTATTTGCATAGATATTTTAATAGCTTGTTCTGTTGCGTAACGCTAGCTCAGATTTACGATGAATGCATTATTTAATGCTTTCGCTCATTGTTGATATCCACGGAGAATAATATTGTCAGTTTCTCCACAACTGTAATAAAATGAGAACAATATTTTATATTAGACAAGTATTTGATAAAATAATAAATAAGAATTATTGGATTCTAAATGGTGTTAAAAAATATATTATATTTTTACACGAACCATTTATTTTATTGATAAAAATGCTAATGTATTTATAATTATTAAGCTTGAAAATAAATTTTAATAATATAGAGAACAAATTAATTAAAATATAATTATATTACTAATTATTAATATACCAATTTTTTGGTAATTAATACTATTACAAGTACTTGTAGTGAATCAAAGAAATTCTTAATTTATTATACTTATACATAGTTTGATATGTATCTTACATTGACGATGTGTATTGAAAAAATTATAGAAGAAACAATTTATATCTAATTAGTTTGTTTTTTTTAGTTTTCTGATATTTTATTTTTTGCAAATTTGAATTTTATTATATTTTTCATGTTATTTTATTACATTTTTAATATTAACTGTCCATTTTATTTCTTGGAGAAATTAACAAATGCAAATAGGAAAAACTCAATTGTAATTTTAACATTTCACTGTAGAATTCATTCATCAAATACAATAGGGAAATGGTTAGAGATTTGCAATCTTTTGTCATCATTGTACTCTACGTTACTTGCATATATAAGTTTCGCATCATTAGCTAATTTTGTACGCTTGCTTTTATTGTTTTCCTCTAGTTTAATAAACATCTTCATCAATAGTTTGTATACAAATAACGGACAAATTTCAGTTTTGCAATGAACATTTCATAAATTTGTATATCATTATATGATTTAATTGTAAATAAAAAGTTTTCAGAAATTAGTATGATTATTTTATCTATTCAGTTTTATACTGGCTAATATATTAAGAGAAATATGAGATATATTTGAATATTTAAATTACATATACGTACCTACATATATAGTTAGATTTTGTGGTTATAGAAATGTATATTTGTTTCCGGTGTTGCCAAAGTTATTTGAATGTGTGATTGTATTTTGCATATTTGTAAAACCATTTTCAATAATAACGTCTTGAAAAGCAAATAGTTTCAAATCGTCCTGGTTAGGTTAGGTACTAATTGCAGCAGTGCCAAATGGCATTAAACAGCATTGTACAATTTCTGCTAGAATCCTTTACAACTGACCGCATTGCACATATTTCGAGCTTTGATTGGTCTGCGGTATCATTGTCTTTTACTGTATCGAATCTAGTATCTAATTCTAGAAACACACGAATCTTTGCTATATATACTTAGTAATTATTTATACTAAAAAGAAAACAAGGATTTTAAAAGTATTTTCATGTTTGATTTTAATAATTTTTGATAAGGTTTTAACAATAATAATAATTGGTTATATATTTGTAAATTATATTATTAGATCTTTTGGCATTTTAATTTTCTTCTAATAAAGAGGCAGTTACTGAACACATATTTGAACTTATAGTTCTAGATTATGCAAAAGATCATTAGCCACGAAATAATACAAATTTTTTACCAAACAATATTGCGAATTAGTGTGTTTTACTAAAATTGAAAATATGTGTAACTTTGTAACTAAATATGTCTAATAGTGTTTTGCTTAATCATGACTAAGCAATGTGCTTCTAATCTTACAATTATTGGGTGATAATACATTAAAACACTTACGCCCGGTTGCTCAATGAATTGTTAACTTAATGAATTAGTTGTGCAGGCAACTACAAGTAGATTGTCAACTGTTTTTAAATCGCCTCATTGATTGGTCATTGAATTAGTCAACAAATTGGTTATCTTATAGAACATTTAACAATGCTTTGTACAATCTGGTCCTGCAATTTTAAAATTATATTAATTTTTGTATAAAATAATATTTTATCAGATTTGTCTACCATATTACAGTTTAAGTAAAATAACAAATTAGGTATTAATTTCATCTTTATTCGAGATCTGCAGTTTTAATATTTAAGCAAATTTAATATTTACTTTATGAATTCTGATCTCTCTGTAAGAATTTAAGTATTACAAAATGTTTTTTTTACTAAAAAATGACAGAATGTTTTGTAATACTATAGGTTTGGTAGTTGTAATTGAAACTGATTTATTAGCTTTACTGCAAGTTTATGGATGTCTTAGGATAGTTGCAATTTATTAAATCTAGTATTAGTTAAAATGAACTTTATACAATTATTGTATTAGTTACTAATTTTAAAAATACTAAGTGAAATTAAAAAATAAAACCGTGTTTACCTACAAAAAAACAACTTTGTTAGTAGACTTAAAATATTTTCGTTAAAGTTATCTATAAAAATTTGCGTTTCATCAACACTTTCACACATTTGAAATAGTTCGTCTGATTGAAGAATTAATCTACAGAGCCCGTTGTATAATAGAATTTACATAGAGGGGGTGGTGGTGGATTGGGCTCGCGGTCTCTGAGACGATAGTGTCGCAGCACATACAGTGTTACTGCAGGAATGGGAGCAAACGGCGGTAGCATCAGCAGGAGGAAGAGAAAAGCGCGCACGGTGTAGCACAGGGGCAAGCGGGCGACAGCTACTGCATACCGTGCATGTTTGTGTTAGGTTAGGGGCCAGCACAGTTGATCTATTGTTTGTAAATTGCACCGCAGATGAGCACGTGACTGCCCGGTGTATTGTCCTTCCATTCAGACAGTGGATTGCAAAATGTTTCATATATGAACTCCACGTAGTTTTCGTAAAATATCTTTATTTTGTTATGCAATACATCAATCAAATGCAATTTTTAATGTATAAGAATATGAGGAACCTTGTTTGTATATTTGTTTATTCTGTATCAATTTTGATAAAAATAACAGCCTTATTTTTCTTGAAAAATTTTATAAATTTTATTTTAAAAGGCTGTTATTTTTAACAGAAGTTAATCAAAATATGCCCATTATGCCGGAAAGAAAGCAGGTTGCTAATATAGTTGGAAGAATATTACTTAGAAAAATGAAAACAACAAACGCATCTACAAACTATATTGTTTATATTTTTTATACACTAAATTTTACTACAAATATTTAGATTTCTAAAGTTCTGTATGCTAAAATTTTCACACTTGAAACTTAGACAAAATAACTTTTTGAATATAAAATTTCGAATGCACATTGCAATCCAAATAACTAAAAATTTAAATGTCAATTTTTTTAAATTAAGGTATCCCTAATATATATTAGAAATAAGTAAGTTTTTTTTTGTGTGATTTAATTTTTACATTAAAATAATTTTATTTTTTTTATTCTAAATCAAGCAGCTATTATTTTCGTATAAAATTTATCTAAAAATTTAGTAGGTACAATTAAAAATCTTTTATATATATAGTTTGGTTTTTCTATCTTTAATAGATGTGTATATTTTAAATAAAATGGTTGGTACTACGAGATCAGTTTTTGGGTGTTTTAGTTTATTTGTTTAATGCTACTATTTATGACTGTTGCATTTACTGCCTTAAAATCGGTATTGGTTAAAATCGAGCTTGTAGTAACTTACCAGCCAATGTCTTCGAATTCTTCGATAAAAAATTTATTAATTACTATATTTATAATATTTGATAATTTTCTGCATACTTACCGATCTTTTTTTACGTTGTGTTATACTTAACATAAGGTATTTTTAATACAACAAAATATTATTTTATAATTGATGTAGGATATAAAATACTGAAATTTAAATTAAAACGAACAATTTATACATTCATAGATAACATTGCATGGTAATGCATTTGAATTTCAGGTATAATGATACTTCATCTACATAAAAGTAGGTAATAAAAAAAGAAATATAAAGCCACATTATGATCGGGTTTTCTTTCCGTTGTTTACATTTTTCCCTCTTTCTTTTTCACTGTCTAACGTAGAACGAGTACACGTTGTAATTATTTGGAGATGAAACAAAATTGAAATACATGTGTGTCGATATGTATATGTTTGTCGAGTGTGAGAACGTACCATATGTTGCAAGTGTAGCGAATCATATGTTTCATGCCAATTTTACGTTTATGTACGTTATATTCTGTTAGCAGCTAGCCTGTGGCATAAAGTTGTGGGTGGGTGGAATGGGTGAAGAATTATATGTTATTATTACAACCGTGCTGGGTTGTTGCGTTGCAGCCACGGCTGTACCCCCAGTACTGCTGCACTACGCTCGCCATGATATGATCTATTCATATCATCTTTTTCATTGTCGACAAATTTCAGTGTCGCATATCAACTCGAAATGCATATATTTTTATATGTTATTGCCGGTTAGATGTAAATATTTTATTTCTAAAATTTTATATAGTGGTATTTTATTATTCTTTATTTATACTATTAAATGAACATAAGTAGGTATAGCGACACTTGGGGCACCCCTTTCTTTTGACATTCCTACCTTATAAAATTTATCTTGTATATACCTATTTGGATAACTCCTGTACCACGTGACTACGTAGGGGGTGTCGCTATGCTTACTAATATAAACTATAAAACACAATGTTGTATTTTTACAGAAAATTTTAATTTCAAAAACATGTCATTAGTATATAAAATAAACTATCGATACTTGTAAAGCAGTAATTCTTAAAAACTTTAAGTTTTTGTAGTTTATATTGTAAAAATAAATTTTAGCTAGATGTGATTTTTTTGTGAATTATCTATAGTTATATCAGTATTTTTATGTAATCAGATTTATTTATATTTATAAAATGTATATATTGAGGATATTGAAAAATGGGGTGCATTTGATTTCATACTAATAAAATATGTGTGTCATAGATTTTTTGTTTTCTTTTTATTGTATATTTTTGACATTTGTAATGAAACATTAAAATAAATGTTAGAAAATGAAAGTTTAAGAAAGACAGAATAATTTAATTATGAAGTTTATAAATAATTAATATAAATCAATAAAATTATAGTGAAATCTCTTATAAAATTTTACTTATGGAATGTACATTAAAAACAAAAACAGGAAATTGAAACAGAATATGACGATATTTTTTTATAGAAAATGTAAGTGGTAGGTATATAATTACATATTCAAAACATCGTAGCATGTCAATTTAGAAATAATATACATTCAATTCTTGGTACTTATCTTTACATTACTGTATATGCCGTTTTGTTAATTAAATATATTTTCGTTTTTTTCTTTTGGGCGTTAATAAATTAAATAATTTAATAAACAATTAGTGGTAAGTTTTTATATTTAGTAAAATTTTATTTGCATTTAAATTGAAACAGGAAAAACAACTTGTCGGTTATTAGTCAATAGTTTTTATTATTTATAATACAGTTCAATATTTTGAGCTATCATAGGCAATGTTCTGGAACAATATTTACAATTTCTTCAGTTGAACCTTGTAAGCTCCAAATATTTAACTATTTTTAAGATCAATAAAAAATAAAAACAATTAACTGAGACCTGAGTAGTTTTTTCCTATTAATGCATTTTCACGGTCAAGAAATTATGTGATTGTATAAATTTAAAATATTATATGTTTGAGAACTTCTGTATTCTATCTACCATCTTATGCCGGTCCACACAATGTTTGTCCGCCGGTAATCGTGACTTTCCAACCATGTACTTCGGCTGCTGGTCACCAGTCCAGTGCCTATAAACCATTTCATCATCTACTCTTCTTTGCTTGCATACCGCACGTCGTGTTACCTCCTAACCACCGCATGATTTTGTCGTCGTCGTTGTTCCCTCCCGTCCTATACCTTTTGCTGTATATTTGAACGGCTATGATTTATTATTAATACGCGCATCTATTCTGCATAACGGGAATAATGTCATCTTAAAGAAGTGTGCTATATGGTCGCGGTGCTTTGCCCAAGCTACACGCTAGATAAATCTATCAAAATGACGACGGTTGGGATACAGTCTTTTAGTCTTTCTCTCTTTCCTTGGCATCATCTTTCGGAAAAAGTACGCTTGATTGATTTAGTGGTCAGTACACGGATGTATGCTGGAGAAGAATTGATAAGCCACGATGGAGATTGGAATTTTTCTTCAATCATTATTAATATTGCTTGCAGTGGTTGGAAAATATACATGGGCAGATATTGTGATGTTCATTAAATTATTTTTTGTTGCAGCCTGTAGCTTATGTTTTTAGTGTGCTACTATGAATTATAACTGGATGATATGATTTATTTGTGCTACTAAGATTTCAAATATGTAGCATGTTTAGAATAAGGAAGTAAACATATCATTTCAAATTCTAAAATGCAGTTTAAAAAACGTTGAAAAGTAAAAATATAATATACGAGTATTTATTATAAAATAGTTGGTTAGGTTCAACAACATTTTTTTTGGGTCAGAAATAAGTTTTAAGTTTTGAACAAACTTAATTAGTATATTAATTTATTTTGATATTATTTTTTATAATTTTATCAGTTTATATTATTTTTGAAACGTAATCTGTTGGCAATAACATAATATAATATTGTATTAAATAATAATAAAATAAAACTAATATTTAACTTGATTTGCCGTAACTTTGAGATACATTTTGGATAAGATAAATAAATAAAATAACTTTGTTATTTTAGTGATATAACAAAGTTATTTTATTTATTTATCTTAATAAAATAAAACTAATTTTTAATTGAAATAACAATAGAAATATATTATTTTATGAAGTAAAAATTAGTTGTCTGGATAAAAATGTTCGGCGTGAAATAATTTCGACATTGTGGAAAGAGTTCGTGCCACATACTTTTGGGTACTGACATAATTGCTTATATTATATGTATAAATATGTGTTATTATTATTAATAGTATACATTATTTAACGAGCATATAATGATGGTTATTGTGCATGTGAGAATAAAGTTTACAGTACGAGTCTCACACGAATGTGTAATAATCATTGCATTTGAATAAAATACTATGATTTTTCTGCCACTATAAATAGAAAATTTACTTTTTGGGTCAACAGAAATAACATTTCAGAATAATTATAACTCTTTAGGTGTTTCAAATGTAGTTTTTTAATTAGTTAAAATCTTGCAAAATTTATATTGATTTAAAAGTGTTAAGTTATTCTCTGTATGATATATTATATTTGAAGTTCGTTCAAGGGTTAAAATATGTTTTTGACCTGAAACAGATATTATATACAGGTCGCTTATAATGGTATCAAAGCATATTTATTATATTAATAATAATAATAATATTTCAGTTTATATAAACGACACAAACTTGATAAACTTCGATAATAATTTTCATTAATTGCAAAATTCTCGTGAACAAAATATTTGTTCTAAGGTAAGTCGTGTGTAATAAGCATTTAATTTAAAGCTTATAACCAGTTATGAAAATAGCTTCTTAACTATCGGGACAAGCTTATAAATAGTTGTGCTTTATGAACTCGCGCATGCCGTCGACTATTTTAATAACGTAGAAGGATGATAGGACACGCGAACGACACCCACCAATTCCGCGAAATTTATTCCATTTCGAGGTAATGCACGCTTAAATCTTTCATGTGTAGCGGTAAATGATAACAAACTTATATAACGTATGTATCAGGCGAAAGAAACTATGGCTGCATGTAAACAAGTTTCTATATCCCGATGTTTTGTAATTAAATGTTTCGTTTTGGTTTCTATCTTAATTGATGTTATACTAGTATGTACGTAAACTGTTATTGATTATTATACGATTATTTTAGATGTTTATTTTTACTGATGAATAGTTTGAATAGTTTAGTTGTAAATTTTATTTTCAAATTTGTTTACTAATATATAAATTGCATAATTTACATAGAATTTTTAAAAACAATTTAGATGTATCAAAATGTTGAAATTCTAGTCGTCTTTACGAACTTACCGGTAAACCAGTTCTGGTTAGAAACATTAGAATAACTTTGTATTGAACTACCCCTTTCTCTCAAAATTTGGAAATCTGTAACCACTACGTCTGTCTTTATTTATATGACGTAAGACGTTACAAAATATTAAATTTATTTAATCTAAAACTTTTATTATTGTAATATTTGTATTATATTATATAATAATAATGAATAATTAATTCAATAAAATTTTTTTATTAAATTAAATATGTATCACAAAATATTTCTAAAAGTTTAATATAATCGAATGCGCAGTTTGACTCTGATCTTGTGATCCTGGTTCCTAACCAAACGTTTATGAATTTCTGGTCTAGTTGAAATGACGTCATATCAATCAGAACTGTAACCAAATGTGTATAATAATGTTATCTATTTCTGACTAACCGGTGTGCTTCTAACCTTAAACTTGAAAATACAAACAACAAAAACATGCGAACAAAATTATTGTTCGTGGACAAACACATTCATAAGAAAAATAAAAATAACATAAACTGAAATTATTATTATTATTATTATAAACGACATTTTTCTTTTTACTCTTTCTTTCCACTTACTAACTTTCAGCTTCTTAAAGCATCTTTCTGTATCGCCTGTACATTGCTTTTTTGATCTTGTGTATGTGTATACTAATTTATATATCTAGTTTTATTCTTTTGACAATATTTACAAATTTTAAATAAAACATAGAATAGATAAAATTAAGTTACATTTAAAAAATATATTATTAACAATACATGTTTGATAATATATTTTTATTTTTTATTTTCAGAATAATTTATCTTAGATGATATTTTTAGTTCAAAGTATATAGTGTTTAACATTGCTGGGATCACATAAACTAAATTGTAGCTCATACGTTAATACAAATTGTACACATACGATTCTCCATTGGTCCTTGTAAAGCTTTGCCAATTGAGCTAAAGGTTCAGTTTCACTTGAAACTTGAAGCAAAATGTCCTTATTAAGTTCATTCACGGCGCGTTACGTACAAACTCGATCGTGTAATGTCCTAGGTGTTGGACCCTTCTGATGCGAAACAATCAAAGTTCAGTGATTGGAAAGACCGCATCACATAACTAATCCCAGGCCTGAGTCGAGCCCAACTTCAAAGCGTCAGCTTCATGTCTTTGACCAAAAGGTTGAGGATTCAATTACACTTTAAGATAATATTCAGTTCGTATGAATGTTTGCAAATATATTTACCAAATTGCAGAGCAAAACTGTCATTCATTTACCAATACTGAGGATGCCATCTACGATATATGACGAAATATCTACAATGAGTATAGGTCGACCACAGCATATTAGCCCAGAAAATTATATAAATTCAATGAATATCGGTCGTAATAGCCTAAAGATTACTGTTTCGGAAATGTTGATATTTAGACAAATTAAATTTGTAATATAACTTAACATTTTTAATAACATTTTTTTAAAAATCATATTGTCACTGATGCAGGTAAGTGGCTTACATCTACGAAAGAATTTAAAGTTTGTGGAGAGTTTTAATTAATGCAGATTTAATTATTATTAATTTAGCGATATAGATAATTAGCTCTCATAATTCCTAAGTGAAACATGTGGACTATAGGGTCGAGAAGCTGATCATATCGTTTCTTGACAATATTTAAATAAATAAATATATAGATATAAAATAAATATTTTTATTTACTGGTTCCTATTATTTATTAAATAATTAATAATACAAATAAATGTGAAGATTTTATTTTCAACCAAGTTCCTCAACCGCCCTAACTCGAAGATATAAAATAAATATATAAATAAATATAAAATATAAATGAAGTTGATAAAATAAAACAATTTTACGAATGTATTAGGAAATTAGATGTTGGTTATGATTATTTTAATGTTAACAAAAGATCCAATTTTAATAATATATGGATAAATTTATATTAATACGAGTACTTAAAAATTAGTAGTATTACTTTCCAAAACATAAAATTTTTAAATTCTGCTTAATGTTTAATATCATTAAGAAATTTTTTAAATTTAAATTTGGTATTTATGAAATAAAATATAAATAAAGTATTTATAATAATAAAAGAATATGATACTAAAGAAACTTTTACATGATCTAATAAATATCTAATCTAATATCAAGTTTTATAAAAATTGACAGTTAAAAGTAAAAACTAAATAGTACTAACTTTAGATTTCAAGATTTTTATTGTTTATAATTTTCACGTTTGTGAGTTTTAGGCTTTGAGATTTTATTTGTCTTGAAAAATTTAATGTGACATTTCTATTTTAGTTTTAAATGTTTTCGATGTTCAGAAGAAACAAATCAATAAATTTTAATCTTACTACTATTAGGAATTAATACCACTTAACTATTAGCGATTAATTTCCGTGAATCAAACGGTATAGTGTTTGTTTAATGCTTCCAATTTCCATGCAACGAGTTATTAATTTGATAAAGACAGTAAACGGCGTTTTAGGTATTCGTTTACATTTGAACATATTTCCAAGTAGAGTTAAAGAGTTCTGTCCACGATTAGATTGGTGTGTACGTTAATGTCTAAACGTAATATGTATGGTCGAATAGCGTGTGAATATTCAAACTAGTTTCGTACTCGATTAAAAATAGAAAAAGTTGCGTTAATTGGACGCTGACTGGACACTGATTTATTTAATTAAGTTAGTAGTTTTATGGTGGCCAAGCGGAACGTTTTTACACTTGACTTAAATACTTTTCCAATCATTGATGCCTATGGTACGGTTACGGTATGGCTATGGTAACTTCATGTTAACTATTTCTGTTTTGTACTGAAATGTTTGTAGTTTAGATTAGGTTAAACATGCTTTATTTTATTTGAAAAGGTTTTACTGTTAGAAAAGTACATATTTATGATTATATTGGTGCTTGTATATATTTCCGTTTTTGTAATTGTATAAATTACGTTTTGAAACAAATAAATGATTCTAATGAAATGAAATTATTGGATCAATAATTAGAGCAAAGATATTTAATATCCAATAATGTATCTAATAAATTTATTCGTCAAATAAATGTTGTTTAAAATATCAATTTTCTGAGAATGTAAGAATTATGATAAATGATATAATTTATTTGGATAAATAAATGAAAACTTAGTATAATAGTAAGAACTTAACTTTCAGTTTTTAATTTATTTTGTTTTAGATTTAGATTTTTTTAAATAATTAAATTTTAAAAAAGTTTTGTGTATTTGCATAATTATTTTAAATTAGTTTGCAATACGAATGTTAAATAGTTCATATCAATTATTTTAATTGAATTTATAGAATTTTCTGAACAGGTATACCGTGATCGATATTTTTTTCACCGCAGATATCACGTTATAACAATTGTAACTTAAATTATATTGCACGTAAAACTAAAATTTTCAATTACCAATTGATAGGTACATCTGATTTTTTTTTAATGAAACCTTGAATCATAACACATAATAACTCATATTTTTTGTATTTTTTTTCTCTTCAGCAAAACATTTTTACAATAATTGTATGTATCCTAGAGCCATCGAGACGAAAATTTATACATAATTCACAATAATCAATTGGAAACCAATTCTTTTTTGCCCATCAGTGCTTGAAGAATCCATTTAAAATTTCCAATCATAATACCCAATAACTCATGACCTTTATATTCATTGTCATCACACGGCAAAGCAGATACTTTCTTGGACAACAATACATCATTACTTCTCCTGCTTGAAATGCCATTGAAATAACATAGTATCTTACATGAAGCGTGGTTCAACCGCACTTTGCTGCACACTCGGGCATCAATTGTTATCACAATAAAGCAATGACAAAAGGTAATCATCCGGGGATTTAATAGATGTAAGTGGCGGGTTCCTAAGGTAGCAAAAGGCGTAGATTAGCTCATGTCTGCTGCCGGCGCCTGCTACAATGGAGAATATGTAACGATTTCCACCGTCAAGCGGTGCTCTTTTCTCTTGTTTCAGTTTCATTTGTTTGCAGCAGTCGAAGATAGGTGTTGTGGAGAATTGGCTAGGTGCCCCAGGTAGGCGAAATGGAATTGAAAGTATGTTGCTGCATGTTGAGCTGGTTAATTTCTTCTATTGGATGACTCGAAGGTTCTACTTTATTTTTATTGGGAAGCATTATTTTTTTATGGTTATGATCAGATTTCTGCTGAATGTTTGAGTTATTTTAATAAAAGATTTTTGTTTATTTTGAAAACTTTGTAACTACCCTCTTATAAATAATTCGTTTGATGTGAAAAAATGATAATTTGAAAAAGGATTTTTTTTTGAAATTTTTTATTATTATTTTGAGTTTATAATAAAGCAACGCAAGCGTAGTATATCATAGAAAAACTATTGGAAAATATTAACATATTGTCACTCAAGTGATTAGTGATTTAATTTGCGACAATAAAGTTATGTTTCTTTTTTTATTATACGTTTACGATTTTCTGACTTTTAACAAGTTTATCTATTATTATACCTGAATACTTGAATCAACAGCGCGAATTTGCATCCAACAATTATTTCAATCTCGAAAGAAAAATATGAAGACTTGTGGACAGTAATTGAATCAATTTAAAAATTTATATTGGTCACTTATATTGTAATAAAGTGGTATAAAATGAAATAAATATCCAGTGATTTACCATATTGTTTAAAATTTATTTATACAGTTTTGTTTTTGTTTAGATAACCATTGATGATTTTTCTGGAATTGAATGTAATAAACAATTTATTCTCTAACATAGTAAGAGAAGCAATAGAAATTTATAAAGAAAAGGATAACATCAATTAGTGTGAAGGCACTGGTTTAAATAAAATTTGTTTTCTTTTTATTACAAATTTATAAATTTTATAATCTATTACTTATTTTGTTACCTAGTAACTTATTTTTCCGGATGATGATGTACGTAAAGTACGTCGAAACGTCGATTATTAATAAAAATTAATACAGAACTATATCTTAAAACCGTGTTATTTTAATTTATTCCTTATTAATTTTAGTTTTAGAAGTATTATTCGATATTTTTATTATTATTTTATTTTTTAATTTTGAAACTGATCAGTTATTTGTGGAGCAAATGACAATTAATCTAGCTGGTAAATTCAAATTTAAAAATGTATATTTTAATAAAAAATACTAAGCAAATGAAGAAAAACTAGTTAATGAAAATTTAATAGTTTTAAAATTTTAAAATGCATACAACTTTTGGTGATCTGTTAAATTATTAGAATTTTCCGTATCGTTTCTTGTTTTGTGAATATAGTTAAATGATGGATCAAGTTACAATAGAGGATGTTGAAAAAATGATATAAAAATATACAATGAATTGAATATTCAAAAAATATTCTTAGTTTTGCATTGTATTATTCATAAAATGAAATTAATTAACAGCGAACAAATGTATGTACAAACTTTAATTAATAATGAATTAACAATTATTTCAATTTATCATAAGAAATCTTTCTTCAGCTCAGCATCACATAACAGTTAACAAATCAATAATATTCTTTGTATCTATGAGAAAATCAATTCCGCAAAAAAATTAAAATTACAGAAAAAATTTACATTAAAAAGAAGTTATAAGCGTAACAAAGCAAATAACGGAACATTCATCCTAGTAGTGACTAATGTACCTCGAATGAAGCAAAGCCAGAGAAGAAGAAACTGCAGAAGACGAAGAAAACAGATTGATTGTATCGAAGCAAATGAATGGCTCGTAATAAGAGAATAATTAGCACATACAGTGTAATTACCATAATTATAAATTTATTACAATGGTATGCGCTGTAGGCAATCAGGTAGTATTTAGCATGATCGCGGGTATTCAATTAACTCGACTGACTTAGTAGTAGTAGTCTCTAGTGGAGAGCGATAGCACGCCAGTATCCTTACGACTAAAAGATGCCTTGGCTGTTCTTAAATTGTTACCATGCCCCGGTAATGATAAACAATGCCGTCGTACTTCCGACAACGTTACAATATTAAGAATAAATTCTAAATCTCGTTTCAAGCAACACTGTGACATTTTTATCTCTGACGCGAATTAATCTTGTTTAAATTAAACATTTTTCCGTCAAATACTTTTAATATATCATGTATGTGATAAATATTATTAATATAAGATTCATTAAAATAACTTTCGCATTTCGTGAAAATGTGGAATTTATTTTAAATACTTGGAAGATTTATTTCAGTTTTTATGATATGAAAACTGTGGTATCAAAAGTTATTTTTATAGTGTTACATTAATTAGATATCTTGAAGAAAAATGTCATAATTAAATTGTTAAAATGTTTCTTGATAGCTAATTTATGTGAAGTGTTACATAACAGAAATATTTAAATATATAGATAAAGTGTCTTAGTACACATTTTTATCTGTAAAACAGTATTTGAAGAAAAACTAGTTTTGTCATTTTATCTAATTTTAAATTAACTTCTTACTCCGCTATTGCGCAAAAAATATTAAAATGAAAGTTAAAATAGAATAAAAATTTTGTGATTTTGTAAAATTTTAGAAACATATCATATTCAGAAATTCTTGTTATCATTTATTTATTTTTAATATTTTTTTAAACTATCGTATAATATAGTTATATTCTTTTAACTTAGAGAGAGTTAGAGAGTTAATTTCGGGTGATTCAAATGTTTTGAAAAAATTGTGTTTTAATTCCGGTTTTACGAAACAATTAAATGTAGACACTTTTGTCTTAAGTCGAATATTTACTGCGTACCCCGTGTTGCATCAATTTTTCACAAAATAATTAAATATATATAATTAAATAAATAATTAAAATTATATAAACCAAATATATGAGTTATAGCTAATTATTAAAATTACTTATTTAAATATGTTATTAAATTAGGAAAAAAATATTTTATAGTTTAATAATGAATATGAACTTGTAAAAACATCAACTATGATGAACAAATATGTTTTTGACTGCAGAACTCAAATAATTTTAACGAAAACAAATGTGGGCATTTTAAAATTTATTTTGTGTTAAATATTACGCTGTATGTCATCAGCAAACGTTAGTTAAAATATACATCAGTTAAAATTCACAGTATTTTGCTGTGTTTATTATTACGTTGTTTATTACCCTATGTTCATTTTAGGTCAAATACTAGTTCATGTTATCTATTTTCATATGTGACATTTATTTGATTTTTATTCAATAATTTGCACTGATTTTTTGTCAGATAGTTAATGTTTTGTTTTATGTACCTTGATAGCAACATAATTTATTAATTTGAAATTCAAAATTTAATCCAAATAACAAAAATTCGTTTTTATATATAGTTTCACATGCAGTATTATTCTAATTCTTTGGATTATTAATAAATAATACATACATACATACATACATACACAATTATGCCATGTATTCCTAAGGGTGTGGCATAAATTAACTTCTGCCCAACATACCTGACCAGACAAGCAACCTTTGTCTTATTTACGTACACATAATACATCTCATACATGTTCTTTTATTCTTACTATTTGAAAACATTGGTTTCTGTGAAACACTTTCAATTATGTCAACTCATTTACTCATCAAACGACCATGCATAAAAATCTTCAATATCACTTACATATATTTCAATAACCAACCGCTCATTAAACATTCCTTTAAAGTGGTCGAATCATCTTAACCGACTCACATCAAATTTTGCAACAAAATATTTTCGAATTTACATATTTCATACAATAATTTATTTCTTACTCGATCTTTTCTATTAACACCATGTTCCATGCAAAATCTCATTTTTACAGCAGGCATTTTCCTTTTATACTTATTCAACCGAACTCAACACAATATCAATGCAGGATAAAATGATTAAAATTGTATTCAAGTAAAACTCATAGGATAAAAAAATGGATTTTTTGTTATCGGTAGCATTTTATCATAAACACTATGTAATATAACACTAATGAAAAATTGTAAAGTTCAAGAAAACGTTGCAGATTATTTATAAATATAAAACGAAATAAATGATATAATCGTGGGAGACAGATCAATTTGTAATATAACCGATAGGAGGAACAAGTGCAGTCAGCAACTAAGTGTTGCGCGTATATGCCGAGAAAGACAAGTATCATTTAATTCTATCAATGCACAACTTCCTGCCTATAAACGAATTGATTTCTCATGTTATAGAAAAGAAAATATAATATATATGATAAATTTATGACGTGGTGTCATTTATTTACTTTGTTTATTGATTTACAATTTGTACGATGCTCATGCATATTTAACGCTCCGGTTTGTGATAAATTACAATATATTCTCAGCGTTTCTTACCAATATATACATATTGAAAAACAGTTGTATTTGTATGTTTACATTGGTTTTATAATATATTTAAAAACAGAGATAAATTATATGACTGAATGATATCTATCATCAATTAATTGTTTATTGAATAATGTGTTTATCACCTAATGCTATCTTAGTTTTCACTTATAATAATTGAGACAGTTGAGTTGATAAAAATCAATAACATTGAAATAAAAAAAATTAAAAAAGTCCTCGTGCTTTTGATCGAGCGACTTAAGCGCATTTTTGGCGGGCGGATCAGTATTTTTATAACCAAGCGCTTTTAAACTATTTGATGCGCCAATAACTGGACAGCACCGAACTAATGCAAAAAACTAGAACTCTCTACGATGTCTGGTTTAAAAGTTTTTCAATGCAGCCGACCGACCGAACGAACGCTCGACCGGACAAGGCGTATTATTAAGCGTCCGTTTTTTCCAAAAATGCGCTAAAAAGCTTTATATTTTAGTTTAATTTATAATTAAAAATTTATTGTTTTGATTTACTAAACTTATATCATAATTAGAACAAAATATATTAAAAAAAAAAACATTGTTGTTATGTGTCTGTAATTTTTTTAAATGTCTAAATATTTAGGGATTACTTGAATTGATTTAGACACGTGGTTTTGGTAACAGAAATGATTATAATTTGAATTTCATACGAGATTAATGTTTTATTTGTAGATGCATTAATAATAACCGAGATATTACATATATAATTTATATTGCAATATTTTGTATATGCACTTATACTCGTTATTTTACTATATTATGTCGCACTAAAATATTTTTTTAATTAAATCAAATTTGCCAGAATTTCCATGTCACACAATTTTTTATCATACTGCGAACCAAATGTCGCTGGAAAATTTTGATTCGGCCGTGTAATAAAAGTAATGGCGAAAGTTTTTCGCACATCTGGATCAGTAATCTAGTCAGGTAGCGCAATCATCCAGCTTGATTTACGGACGAACGTTAACGGTAACGGTATGGTAGCGATCGACGTTAGATGGCCTACGATAATAAACGGGTACGATATCATACATTGTATCATTTTGGTTGCTTTGTACGTCGGTATCTATTAGATACACGAGCATTATAGTTCGCTAGGATTTGCGTAAAGTATAGGTTAGGTTAGTGACAGGTCAGTATATGTAGGAAGAGTTTTTAATTAATTTCAAAATGGAAACGTGTTGGAGGATGCGTTGATGTTTATTAAGTAATAATTGAAAACTTAAAACGGTGGCTTGGAAATTCTATTTTTGCTATTTATGTGTAGGTCTTGGTTTTTATAGTGACACAAATAGTTGCTTTAGTTAATCAACTGTGAAATTGGAAGTGGATGAGTAAAATTATTTTGTGTTAACCTAAAACAGTTTCGTTTCTTAAATTCATATAAATTTCTCATTTCTTTAATGACATGATATTCAATATAATACAATAGTATTTGAATAAAAATAGTATATTTTTATGTCTAATAAACGTATGGTAAAACAAATGTATACTGATATAATTGAAGTTGTGCTTTTACATGGACGTCCGATAATTGATAATCAAATGGTGAATATTTTAAAGTAGAAACAATAGAAAAGCTTATATGGAAGGACATACTGCCCCTATTCTGGTCATGAACTTTAGCTTAAATCTTTAAATTTAAAGAACTTTATTCTACATTGTTACTGAAAACAAACAAATATACTATGTAACGTATAAATAGTATATTTGTTTGTTTTCATACATAATCTGAAAGTTTATCCTACATCAAAATTTAATGCATTTTATCACGTGTGTATAAAAGAAAATTGTAACAATAACTCTGTTAGTTTTAAGCCTGATGAAGGATAAAAATATATCCGAAAGCTTGCTAAATTAAAGCTTAAATGAGTTTTATTTAACCATCGTTTTCCAAAATTGACTGCAAATACCCATTAGCCAATTACTTAAAAATTTTACCAGTCATTACCTTTACCTTCGTATATATATATATATATATATATAATAATTTGTTTTAAAACAATCTAGTTACTTTGTTACTTAGTAATTTGTTTCTATGTTTTGTTTGTTTATTACTTATGCCATTTGTATAATTTTTCCTTGTAATTATATACGTTCAGTATATTGAAACGTTGATTTTTAAATAAAATATATACAGAAATTAATCCTAAAGCTTTTTTTATTTAAAAAATATAAATACTTAGTCGTACTATATATAAGTATCCACAAAATTAGTGTTGTTTTAACATAAAGCTAATGGCTCTGAAATATTTACTAACTAAAAGCAATATATATGTATAATTTTAGTTTGATCAGTTGCTATTGGTTTTATTCCAGTTAAAAATTGAGATTATTCTTGTCTTTTAATATATTTTTATTAAAATAAAATGGCTTTAGGTTATAGTTCTGTATTAATATTTATTAATAATTACAGTAGCTTGTTTATATGTTCTGTTTATTTACTGTTAATGTCATTGGTATATTTTTCTTCTGATGATTAAAGAATTTAAACCTAAAGCCGTTTTATTTTATATTATATTTTGTGTTATGAGACGTATATTTGAAATTAATATTAAGAAATGACACAAGTATATATATTTTTTACATTTAATAATATTATAGCTTGTTTTCGTAATTTGAATTAAAATTTGTCGTTGACAAGAAGTCAACACAAAAAAAAATTAGCTGACGTTTGTTAAAATTGAAAAATAACAAACAGTTTTTAGGGATAATAAGACCTGTGTGGCGCAGGCATAGACGCTTTTATAAAAACCAATTAACTTGTTTTTAATGTAAAACCGGTTGGTTTTGCGGTTATTTGTTTAATTGGATAGCGGTTAGCTGTGTGGTTAACTGCTTTTGTCCCCTTTTGCTTTAACTGGCATTACATAAACGTTTACATATTTGTTTCTGTGTATGTGTGTTTTTGCTGGAATGCTATTTTTTGTTAAAGTATACAGTTGTACGCTTGACTGTATTTTTTTTTTTTTGGAATTAATTAGGTTGTTTTTAAATAGGAAAAGAAGATTTTATTTCAATTATAAATTTAATAAAAATATTTAAGTTAATTTGAATGATTTTGATTGTAAAGAAAATATGTATAGTTGAACTTGCTTAAAGGCTCATTGTAAAGAATAAACTGACAGAAATAATTTAACGTGTGACAATAAATTGCGCAATAAGCAATAAAATATAAGACCGTGACTAAAAGCCAATTTTAATAGAAAATATTATTATACACTTGCTGTACTGATTGTCCCATAGATGTTCAAAGTCTAGTATCTCTACTCCGAATAATTCCAATTGTTTCTTTTTTCTTACAATTAGGTGTTAGTGGCAAGGGTACTTTAAAGAGTTTTTTTAGAATTATTATATAAACTTTAATAAGTACTGAGGCGAAAACTACTTGTACAATCGGATGTACAAATTAATTAAAATCTATATAAAATCCTCTAACATTGTATTTATAGAATTTTCAGAATCATCCTTGGTGACTGAAATTTCAGACAATTAAACATAACGAAATTTGAGTGGCAGTCTGAAATTTAATAGTAGTGTGCATATAATTATGATGTTAGAAATGCAGATAATTTTTATATTACAAAAAAGACTAAAAGTAGTACTAATTACTAACAATATATACATACTTATATTTCACAATGGATTACTTGAATAGAATAAATTGCCGAAATCTATTAAAGATTTAAAAAGTTCAAAAACTTGAAGTTTGAATTTAATTTTTTTTTACTTTAATAAAGTTAATGCAAGTTAATATAATTAATTTGATAATTTGATAAATTATAAATGTTACATTTATGTAAATATTATGCTACAGTAGTAATTTCATGTAATTTTTATAATTTTGTAAATATATTATATTATTAATAATAAAGTTTGATTATTAATATTATTTATTATTATTATTACTTATCCAAGTAATTAAATTAAAAATATTTATCAATGTAAAATAAATAGCAATGTAAAACAAGGCATTTTGAACATAACTAATTTTTTTAAATATTTTTCACTCATGTCAGTCTTAGGTATAATTCCTTGTAAAGTGATTTTCACTTTGTTTAGATCAAAAATCTTTTGGACCATTTCACGAACGATATTTTGTCTGATTGACCCATGGGCTATGCGCGACTAATCACACTGCACAATCACAGATTGGCTCAACGCGCAGTCAGATCGTTTGTGACCCGACCCGAGTGCTCTCTCGGGTTAAACGATTTTATTTCCTTTTTCATTCGGTTCGATTCCCTTCTCTCTCTCTCTCTGTTAGCGTTTTTGCTTCGATGCGTTTATGATTTACAGTAATTTGATCTTTTGTTTTGCACGCTCGTACACCGATTTTCTTTCTCTCTCTCTTGCTATTGAAACTCACAGAAATATTGTATTTTCTTATTGTAAGCGCAGAGCGTATTTGTATTTCGTCGGAATGTTAGATTTTCTGTTGTGCCTGGACTATTTCTGTGTGAAAATCGAGAATATATCTTGTAGTTTCGTATTGGATTTATTTATTGAGAAAGAAATATTTTATGTTTAATCATGTGAAAATTGTTATTCTAGTGAATATAAATTGGATGCTTGTTTTCTATTCGATGCGAAACTTGTTAGACCCTAAAGCTATTCGATAATTTTAAAATATAATATTATCTGCCTTATTATTCACGCTTTTTACATATTTACAGTTTTGTGTACTGAAATTAACTATAATAAAAATGCTTTAGGATTAAGTTCTGTATACAATAATAATAATAATAATAAAAATAATAAATTTATTTCTGTTTAAGATACAACAATGTATATACAAACAAGTTAAGAAACTATAGTAAATTTAATTTCTACAATAAACACTAAGTTTGTGAATATCATTCACAAAGTTTATTAACGTAAAAAATTCTTTACTTTGAATATTGCGTATATGGCAGTGGGAAGCTTATTAGTGTAGCTCCCACATGCATCGGTAGTTGTTTTACATTATTTAATCAATCTGCAAAAATCTAATATAAAGTTCTCTTTCGTTCTTGTGTTATAGTTATGACAATTACATTTTTTTTGCAAACTGTAAGAACTATCTTTAGTGTCCGGTTTAAAATAGGTGGAACAGTTTACAGTCTCGGTTCAGAAAAAGGTACCGGTTTTTTGCGGTTCCGTTTGTAACTTTAGTTACCACATTGTACTTATTTAAAAACTAGTTAAATTATGTGGAATCGTAGAATTTATTATTTAGCAATTTAAAAAATAATAATAAATATCATGGTTATGTTTACCAATTTTGTTGGAAAAATTAATGCTGGTATTCTGTATTGTTCTATAAGTTCATATAAATCTTTTTTTAACTTATGTAATTTATTAAAGAAATGACAAATAAAGCTTATAGAACAGTGCAGAATACAAACATAAATTTTGAAGAGATTAGCAAAGTGATTTCAATTATTAGTAATAATTTTAATTTCTTACATTGTATTTTTATTGATATTTTATTTTTATTAGTTTTTAAAATGATAGAATTCTTCTTCCTTTTATGCACATTCTACTAATAGAGTATCTTTAAAGTATAAATTTATATAGTAAGGACATACATACTTGACTGTATGTAAATCATAGGAAATACGGTATTTCATTCGTGTGGCTGATTAAATCAAGATAATTTTTATGACTTTATACTTACAGAATATTAATTTATATATACGAATATATATTATAAAGAACTTTAACTTTAAGAGAACATTATTTTAAATAAAATTGTAGAGAAATGGGCTTTTTTGAATCTGTCCCCACAACGAATATCAGATAAGAAAACATATTGGACAAAACAGACACAATTAGATTAGGGACTGCCTAAACCAATAGAAATTTACAAAGAAAGACACAACATCAATGATTTAAATAAAATTTGGCTTCTTTTAATTAATAAACTATAAAAAAATGTGAGTTAGGTACTTGTATTTTGTTACCTTGTAATTTGTTCCTATATTTTGTTTGTTTACTATTTACGTATTTGTATATATTTTTTCCTAATGATGTTATAAGTTTAGTATATCGAAACATCAATTTTTAATATAAAATAAACAGAACTTCAACTTAAAGTCTTTTTATTTTAATATAATTAGTTCTAAATTTGTTTTACTATGTTAGAGCAATAGTTACTTTTCTGGATAGGAAACTAATTTTGAGATAATGGAAAGAGTTTGTGCCACACCTGTTTGAGTACATGGCATGATCGTGTATCTATGTATATTGTATAATAATATTACATATTATGTATGTAAAGTGGTATACTTATATTGAATACCCTGTATGTAGTTCAAATAATTGCTTATAAATTAAATTATTTTGTTGTATAGTAAGATAATAAATATAAAGTTTTATGGTGCGAGAGTTACTTGTCGGGATAGGAATATTTGGAGGAAACTAATTTCGGGATAATGAAAAGAGTTTGTGCTACACCTTTTTTGAGTACATGGCGTGATGGTGTACGTTGTTAACATTTTTACATGCACAGTTATTTTTTTATTTGTGTATATATATTTTAGTATTACTAAAGCCTAAAGGTTGTTGTTTACAGACCATTTTACAACAAACTTTTTATAGAAGTTGTACCTGCATGAAATTTATTTATTTATATTTGAAAATGATTGGTTTATTAACTTTTGGATCACACCTTATATAAAATAGTTCGCAGGTCAAATACGGAATTAGATTCGAAATATTTGGAATGTCTAAGACGTTGTGAATGATTTTTGTTTCTTTCTCTTTGCCGATGGTCTGGAGAAATGATGGTCGAATGTTAGGTCAGGATCCGTTTTACTGTGTTTGTGAACGAACTTGGTAACGAACTGACCGTTTTTTTTTGTATAATAAATTGCCCCGGTAAGCTTTTGACTGACTGACTGGCTAACAAAATGACTGAAACATATATCGGCCTGTTCTCTCTACCGTTCTTGGGTCGGACACTAGATGGGTTATTGGAATTGGAATATTTACGGTGAGATGTTTTACACCTTAAGTGGTTTTTCGATTTGGCGTGGTCAGTGGCGTATCGAGAAATAATTTTTAATTAAGGAAATAACGAGGAGGAAATGAAGAAATCTGATTTTTTTAAATTAACTACTTGGTTACTTTTACAAATTTTTATTTTACTCAAAATAAAAAAGTTTTAGGATTTAGTTTTTATATTTAAATAATTTATAAATTTTTTAATCTATTATCTAGCAACCTGTTTCTATGTTTTGTTTTGTTTACTAATATTTTTCGTGATTAAGTATATAAAAACGTTGATTTTTAAATAAAATATGTACAGAACTTAATCCCAATTTTTTTAAATTTTAATGTGAAGAAAATTCACGCGTAGTAAACCGAAACGTTGTATTATAATTAAAATAAACAGAATGTTTGCGCTTATCGCAAATTTCTTGGAACTGAAAACAGTCAGATAGTGCGTGGGCGCCCCCAACTGAAAACAGTGGAATGGTGCGTGGGCGCGCCGAGTCAATAGGCGGTGCGGGGTCAGTTACTCAGTAGACTCGCAGCAGCGTGCATGTAACAAGCAGTGCATCAGCACGTACGATTCATATATACAGTCCACTATAAACTATTATTAAATTAGTAGCAGGGCACGAGCACAAGCCCAATTATCATATAAAGTTTTTCATCCACTCAAGTGGTTTACAATAAAACATTGTTCCTTCGAGCCAAGATTAAAACATTAGTCTTCGAACCAAAATAAAGCATTGTTCCTTCGAGCCAAGATTAAAACATTAGTCTTCGAACCAAGATAAAACATTGATCTTCTAGCCAAGATAGAAGATTGTTTCTTCAAGCCAAGATAGAACATTGGCCGTTTTCTACATACAGAACATCTTATCGTTCAATTATCGTGTTATCGTGGCACCACCAGCAAGGCGCCGTCAATCAACAATTGCAAACATCTCAAGTAAGTGTGTTTTCCTTATTTTCCTATTTTCATTCGATTCAACTTGAGTTATAACAAAAATGTCAGAATTAGCGACTCTTATACAGAAACGAGGTGTTATCAAAGGCCGAGCTACTAGGTTTAGGACGTATTTAGGCTCGGCAGAGGTGGATCTAAATCAGGTGGAACCGCGGCTGCAGAGTTTGGATTCATGTTTTAAAGAATTTAATATTGTTCAAAGTTTAATTGAGAGTTCGTCTCCAAACGACGAACAACAAATAATAGAACGCGAGCAATTCGAAAATTTATATTTTGAGTTAGTTGCGAAATCAAAATCTATCATAACAGCGCACAATGTTCCAAGCAATCTAAATTCAACTATTTCACATAATACGCATAACAATGTTCAACTACCAAAAATAAATTTACCTGAATTTAACGGTCAGTATGAACATTGGTTTGAGTTTCATGATACATTTGATAGTTTAATACATAAAAATAATTCAATAAGTAACATCGAGAAATTTTATTATTTAAAATCATGTATAAAACACGAGGCAGCACAATTAATTCAAGCTATAGAAGTTTCGGCGGCAAATTATGAGATAGCATGGCGGATGCTACGTGACAGATTTGAAAACAAACGTTTGATAGTGAACAATCACATTCACGCATTGTTTAGTCTACAAGCTATTAGTAAAGAATCGCATATCGCGTTACGTCAGCTGTCCGATGGAATAACAAAACATTTACGTACGTTAGAAAATCTCGGTTTGCCGACAGATAAGTGGGATGCATTATTGATTTACATAATTTCATCTAAATTAGATTTTGTATCGCGTAGGGAATGGGAATCACATGTAACCGGAACAGAACTTCCGACACTAGCTCAACTGTTATCTTTTCTAAAAACACGTTGCGATTTTTTAGAAACTTTAAATTGTAACAAACAGGAGAACTTTAGCAGCAATCGATTTATTCGCGAAAAAAGAGACTTTTCATACAAAGTTAACATGTCAGTTAATTCAAAAAAATGCACACTGTGTAAGGGTACACATTCAATTTATCGTTGCGAACAATTTTTAAACCTATCTCCGTCAGAGATAATTGGTACTGCAAAACGTTTGCAGTTGTGCATTAATTGTTTGCAAGCCAATCATTTTGTTAAAGATTGTACTTCAACATTATGTAAAACATGCAACAAAAAACACAATACATTGTTGCATATAAATAATCAAACAAATAAACAAACAGTCGAAACTATATCAGAACCCAGCAGTTCAAAAACGGTATCTACTCACATGGCATTAAAAAATACAAATCAAATTATTCTATCAACTACTCTCATTCGGGTTAAGGATAAAATGAATAATTGGCATACTTGCAGAGCATTGTTAGACAACGGATCACAGTCTAATTTTATTACATATGATACTTGTAAAAAATTAGGTTTACAAATGACTAAAACAAATATAAACATTTTCGGTATCAATCAGGTACAATCAAAGATTACTCATCAAACAGAACTTCACATACATTCTTTGCAAACTGCTTTTAATAAAACAATTAATTGTTTTATTCTACCATCCATCACGGATAATCTACCGGCACATTCTTTCGATAGAAATTTAGTAAAATTGCCAGAAAATATTAAACTCGCGGATCCATCATTTAACATTGAAGGCAAAATAGATATGTTAATAGGTGCATCTTTGTTTTATGAATTATTGTGTATAGGTCAAATCAGTTTAGGCAAAAATAAACCTATGTTGCAAAAAACTGTGTTAGGTTGGGTGGTATCGGGACCGTTATCAGTGCTTAATAGTAAAACATACTGTAATATTGCATTAAATAAACCTTCACAAAATTTTGAAACGGGATTACAAGAACAGATAGCTAAATTTTGGGAACTAGAAGAATGCGCGCAAAGTGTTCAAAATATTCATTATTCAGAAGAACATTTAAAATGTGAAGAAAGTTTTATTAAAAATACAACGCGAGATGAGTGTGGGCGGTTTGTTGTAAAAATACCAATTAAACAAAACATAAATAATTTAGGTCAATCAAAAGACATTGCACTTAAACGATTTTACAATATAGAAAGAAAATTAAACAAAGATACTAAATTAAAAGAGCACTATACACAATTTATGCAAGAATATATAGAATTAAATCATATGTCAGAATTAAAAAATAATAATATAGAAGTATCATACTTTATGCCACATCACCCCGTAATTAAGGAAACTAGTTTAACAACTAAACTTCGCGTAGTTTTTGACGCATCCTGCAAAACAGACACAGGTGTTTCATTCAACGACATTCAAATGGTAGGTCCGACTGTACAAGAAGAACTAATTTCAATTGTCCTTAGATTTCGGAAACACACAATAGCTATAACAGCGGATATCAATAAAATGTATAGGCAAATTTTAGTTCACGAATCGCAAAGGCATTTGCAACAAATTTTATGGCGTGTTGATAATGAATCGATAAAAACATATCAATTAAATACAGTAACTTATGGTACGGCTTCGGCACCATTTTTAGCCACTAGATGCATTAAACA
The DNA here is from genome assembly GCA_963966155.1 of Clivina fossor. Taxonomy (NCBI): domain Eukaryota; kingdom Metazoa; phylum Arthropoda; class Insecta; order Coleoptera; family Carabidae; genus Clivina; species Clivina fossor. Next base: position 516,616 of record CAWYQG010000261.1, read on the forward strand.
GCTAGGAATTGAAAACAAAACAAAGTATCCTGAAACGAGTTCAATTATTCAATACGATTTTTACGTAGATGACTTATTAACCGGTACCAATACATTGACCGAAGCGATAAAGTTATATAACGAATTATTTGAAATATTTAGCTCAGCTAAATTTTACCTTTGCAAATGGGCATCTAATGACAAGCGTGTTATTGATGCAATAAGCACTAATTTAAATCAAATCGACAGCGATACTAATAACCTTATTAATGTTTGCGAAAGTCCAGAACAAAAAACGTTAGGTATTTTATGGAATTCTGATCAAGACACCTTTCAGTATACAGTAAATCAAAACGACATAAAGTTACCAGTTTCAAAACGCGGTATTCTATCCACTATAGCTCAAATCTATGACCCTTTAGGATTAGTGGGTCCAGTAACCATTGTAGCCAAGATAATTATGCAAAAAATTTGGAAATTAAAGGTATCATGGGATGAATCTTTACAAGGTTCAATTTATTCCGAATGGATACGTTTTATGTCAAATTTACATTTAATAAATTACGTAGCTGTTCCCAGACGTATTGTATGTTCAGACTACACTGATATTCAGATGCACGGATTTTGTGATGCATCCGAAGCAGCCTACGGTGCTGTCATTTATGTTAGGTCAACTGACAAGTACGGTACAACAATCGTAAGATTAGTTTGCGCAAAGTCACGCGTCGCTCCATTAAAAAATACTTCATTGCCTAGGCTAGAGTTATGTGGTGCGTTATTACTTGCGCAATTAGCAAACAAAGTGCAAATTTCGTTGAAAATTAAATTTAACAAGTTATATTTTTGGTGTGACTCCACTATTGTATTAAGCTGGATCAGCGCACCATCATATCAATGGAAAACATTCGTAGCAAATCGCGTCGCTAAAATTCAAAATCTTACCGATTCAAACAATTGGAAGCATGTATCATCGTCAAACAACGCGGCCGATTTAATTTCTCGTGGTTTAGAAGCGCAACAATTGCTTGAAAGTAAAATGTGGTGGAATGGCCCAAATTTCCTTGTCAAAGGTGAATCTCTATGGCCACAGACCACAGATGCAAATTTAAAAATAGAAACAACCGAATTAAAAAATGAATCAGTTACATTACATTCGACAGTAAATGATATCAAATTATTTAACAAATCATCCTTATCCAAAATGCAAAAAATTGTAGCTTATTGCATAAGATTTATTTTTAATTGTCGCAATAAAAAGGACAAACGTCAATCAGGTCCACTCAAAGTTAGTGAGTTACAAGATTCTTTACTAAAATTAGTCAAACTTGTACAATCAGAATCATTTGCAGTAGAGTTACAAGAATTAAAAACCAAGGGTAACATATCTCATAATAATTCAGTAAATAAATTAAACCCCTTTTTAGATCATGACAACATAATTAGAGTAGGCGGTCGTTTAAATAATTCTAAATATAGTTTTTCAAAAAGAAATCCTATTTTAATACCACCAAAACATAGATTTACTGAGTTACTATTTCAAAATGAACACGTAAAATTGTTACATTGTGGTCCACAATCCCTATTAGCTTCAATAAGAGAAATGTTCTGGCCAATCGGAGGCAGAAATCTAGCTCGCAAAGTTGTACACAACTGCATAACATGTTTTCGTGCAGCACCAAAATCTCAGTCACACATAATGGGTGACTTGCCGGAAGCTAGAGTAATGCCGGCAGCACCATTTTATCATGTCGGTATCGATTATGCAGGACCATTTCATTTACGAGATAAAAAAACACGTGGTTTCAAAATTATTAAAGCATACGTTTGTTTAATGATCTGTTTTACCACAAAGGCCATGCACTTAGAATTAGTTGGCGATTTGACGGCCGAGACGTTTATGGCTGCCTTGCGTCGATTTGTTGCACGTCGTGGCAAACCAGCCAGCATTTATTCAGATAACGCAACTAATTTTGTAAGGGCGAATTCTGAATTAGCTCAATTTCTATTAAATCAATCGACTACTATTGAATCAAAATTAGCTAAAGAAGGAATTCAGTGGCATTTTATACCACCTCGTTCACCGCATTTTGGGGGCCTATGGGAGGCCGGAGTTAAAAGCGTAAAATATCATTTGTTAAGAGTATTTAAAGATGCTTCTTTAATATATGAAGAATTTCTGACAATCTTAACTCAAGTTGAAGCAATCCTAAATTCTCGCCCTCTTTACCCATTATCTACCGATCCAAACGATTTTAATCCTTTGACCCCTGCACACTTTCTTATCGGGCGGCCACTGACAGCCGTAGCAGATCAAAACCTCCTGGATGTAGAAAATAACAGATTGTCACGATATCAACGTCTTCAACAATTGACCCAACACTTCTGGAAACGATGGACAACTGAATACATCGCAGAACTTCAAAAACGATCTAAATGGAATCGAAATTCATCACAAATCTTTGTACCGGGACTACTCGTCCTACTGAAGGAAGACAACACCCCTCCACTCTACTGGAAATTAGGGCGTATCATCGAGGTGCATCCTGGTCGTGATGGCATCATTCGTGTTGTTAGTGTAAAAACCACCAGTGGTATTTTTAAACGTGCAGTGGTAAAAGTGTGTGTGCTTCCTAATCAAGAAGCTGAGTTGAAAGATTAAATCTTTCAAGGCGGGCGGCATGTTTGCGCTTATCGCAAATTTCTTGGAACTGAAAACAGTCAGATAGTGCGTGGGCGCCCCCAACTGAAAACAGTGGAATGGTGCGTGGGCGCGCCGAGTCAATAGGCGGTGCGGGGTCAGTTACTCAGTAGACTCGCAGCAGCGTGCATGTAACAAGCAGTGCATCAGCACGTACGATTCATATATACAGTCCACTATAAACTATTATTAAATTAGTAGCAGGGCACGAGCACAAGCCCAATTATCATATAAAGTTTTTCATCCACTCAAGTGGTTTACAATAAAACACAGAACTTACTACTAAAACATTTTTATTATAATAAGTTTTGAAAGGCTTTTTACTTTGTAAGTTATTGTTATTTTGGATCAAATACGAGTACTTAATAAACGCGAATCAATATAAAATCGTAACTTCATGAAAACATTGAGATTTTTATGTATATTTATTAATTTTTAACACCTTTTTATTTGTTTGTCTGTTTGGTACACATTTTGCTAAACTAATTTTTCGATGAGCTAGAGACTTGAAACTTCAAACATAACTCAGAACTGGATGACAATGCAATATTAACTAATTAATAGATTAACTAACTAATTAATTTACTTAATTAATTATAATTTATAATTTATAATTATTAAATTATAGATAATAGATAATAGTAAGGAAAATAGGAAGTAGCTGTCTTTGTTCATGTATAAACATTATCGTATAGAATCACAACCAACAAAAACGATCAATTTTAAATATTCATCAATGAAACGAATAGCAAATTATTCTCGTAACATTTCAATGAATACCTCGAAATCTCATTCTTATTTTCGACCTTGACAAGTAACGTAAAAGACAGTAGCGCCCTCTGGGCAGGACACAGAGTATTCAACTAGAAAATTTACTTTAGGTAAATAATAATTTCTCTACCTGTTCTCATATAACTTTAAGCGGCTTGAACCCAGGCCCAATCTCTTTGTGAGCCGTGTATTATGTATCTTGTACAGTATGAAGTACATTATGCTATATACATATATTGTATGTACTCCACAGCAGTATACATATAGAACCACATTTGTTTGCCTTTGAGAGCAAATATATGCTAACCTAACCTAACAAAATAACCCCTTTGAATCAAGTTAGTGGTCAAGTGTAGTGATAGTGGTTGGAAGACTATTTTTAGGTGCCATCTTGGATGTAAATGATTTTTTTTTTATTTAATATTGAAAAAGGTAATTTGATTTTTTATATTTTGGTTTTTATGTAGTGTTTGACGAGTATGTGTATTTTACTTGGGTTACATGTTACAGAATATTTATTTTCTACGCTGTATGTTTTTAAATTTTTTACTGTAGTGTAGATTGAAATGTGTATTTTTAATGAAGGATTTTTTCTTCTGTTATTTAAATTGTGGGAAAATTTTTAACAGAATATATGGTAGTAACAAAATTAAACAGTTTTAGCTTGTAATTGTGCATTAATTTTTATTAATAATCGATGTTTTGACGTACTCGACATACATTTTCTTCAGGAAAAATGATAAAAATGATACAATAAATAAACAGAACATAGAAACAAGTTACTAGGTAACAAAATAAGTAACTATATTATAAAAATGTATAATTTTTTTAATTAAAGAAGGCCAAATTTTATTTAAATCAGTTACTATTTTTTTTTTTATAAATTTCTATTGCTTCTCTTATTTACTTACTATTAATATTGATTATTTCTCTTACTATTAATATTGATGGGTTTTGCAATTATTACAGTATCTTTGAATTTGAATACAGAACTAAATAATGTGTTTTGAAAGATTTTTTACTATGTTAAAATTGTAGAATTTTGAAAGGATAACATAAATATAACATTTTATATAGTTTTTTTATTTTAAAAAATTTTCTGCTCCAGGAAATATTTATTTTAAACTATTTTTGAGATATGAACTTTTAAAATTGCAACAATTTTAAAATTATTTTAAATAAATATTTATAGTTTTGCAAAACCCTTGCCAATTTTAATGATTATTTTGAATAGTAGCAGATTATAATTACAATCAGAATAACATATATTAGACATCATATTATTTTTAATAATTATACCAAGGATCTCAAAAATTTTAATTATATATTTTTTACTTTCTTCATATTTTGGCAATATTTAATTATAATATTTTTTTTAGCGATTATATTTGTCAGTTTGATGATCTATTTTGCATAGTATAATTTTTTAGGTTATTTATTAATAACTGTTTCAAACATTAATAAAAAAAATTGGACCAACTGCTTTCATAGGAAAACTATCAATCAAGTTTTGTAATTATTATTAAAATTATGGTTTATAATTACAGAATTAATAAGAGATTATAAATATTATAGTTGTAAAAAAAATAATAGTAATATGTAATTAAATTTGGACGAAAATTATTTTTGAAAAATGCTGCATTACTGTTTCTTTATAGCAAATCAGTGTTTATTTGACAAAAATCACTTTTAAAAGTGAGGTGAAAATATGGGCCTGTGTTTTTAAACTAAATAGTAAATAATTTTAAACAAAATTTTGAAAAATAGTTATACTGTCACTTACTAATATTTTTTCTATTAAATTTTTTATTTCTATTAGAAAAACGTAAGTTTACAGTTCAAAAACACATTTACTTTCGAGTTCAAAGTAAAAATCTCGCATCTAAAGTAAAAATTTTTTAGTACAGATTTTATAGTGTAATATAAATATTTTTATACGTCCACACTAACCACGTGAATATAAATGTAAAATTATTAATGAATTTGATCCTTAAGATATTACTTGCAAATTATTAACTTGCTAATATAAAAGTCATTTTTGCAAATAAAATGTATTTATTTAAATGACTTTGTACTTAAAAAAAAATGTTAACCAGAAACTTATCGGGCAATCTAGTGATTACGATGTTTTTTTGTTTTTTTATGAATCCAGCAAATATACTTTTAACATCTCGTTAATAATTTTAATATATCGTCTTTAATTCATATAGAATACAAGTTTAAGACTACAAACATCTGACATCTATATGGATAGCATAAGGTTTAATGATATTATAAATTGCAAAATACATGGGTGCTTTGCATATAACATGATGATGGCTAAAAATTATAAAGTCATTGCCAACATCTTGCAACGCAGTCTTCGTAAAATGGCGCTGATACTCTAGTTCATATATTTATTGAATCGTTTTCTAATTAAATACTGCTTCTCGAGGTATATGTATATAGGATTTGTTTATTTTGTAATATTAATTAGTTTTATTGATAATATTCGATTTTATATCGTGTCGTTTTGTTTGTAGAATTTCAATTTAAAGATGCGAGTATAAAAATTATTGTAAGTAATTGATGATATCGATATTATTGCTTTTATTCAAATAAGTTAATTTGTAAAATTTATACGTCCACACTAAATGAGATTTTTACGTGGGGTATGTGGTGTTAATAAGAGAGATCGGGTACGAAATAGATTAGTGTATGATGAGTGTGAAATTGAAAAGAATGTTGAAGCAAAAGTTGGTGTTAGTCAGTTAAGATGGTTCGGACATGTTGAGCGAATGTCTAATGAACGTTTGGTTAAAAAGATTTATTTGAATGATTTTGATGGTATACGTTTGCGTGGACGTCCGATGAGTAGTTGGAATGGTATGATTGAGAGTGTTTTGCGTGAGCGAAAGTTTCCAAGTAGTAGGAATAAAAGAGCATGTATGAGAGGAATTATGAATGTGGATGAAGCGAAAGTTGCTTGTTTGGATAGGAATGTTTGGAGGCGACTGATTTCGGGATGTTGAAAAGAGTTTGTGCCACACCCTTTTGGGTACATGGCGTGATTGTGTATGTATGTATGTATGTATGTAAAATTTATTACTTTAAATTGAAAAAAATCTGATGCGGTCACCACCCTACTTATATCAAAATACATACTTGCAATTAGAAAATAAATCTCCAACATATAAATAATTACAAAAATTTATTAAGTTGCATTAAAAAATATCTCAATTAACATAGTAAAAAAATCTTTCAGAACTCATTATGTTAAAATTTATTTAAAATCAACTTTTCGACGAAACTCAACGTTTGTCTTCATCAGGATAAATGTGACAAATAGGTAACAAATAAGTAACTAGATTATACAATTTATAGATTTTTAATTAATAAAATTTAGCTTCCATTAATTAAAAAATCTATAAATTGTATGATCTAGTTACTTATTTGTTACCTAGTAACTTGCTTCTATGTTCTGTTATTTACTGTAATGTTATTTATATTATTTATCTTGATGAAGACGGACGTTGAGTTTCATCGAAACGTCGATTTTAAATACATAGTAATACAGAACTTTAACCTAAAATAGTTTTATTTTAATGTCTCAATTAAAAATTGTTGTTTATAATTTGTATAGCAATTGAATATCTGATAGAGAAGCAATAGAAATTTATAAAGAAAAATATAACATCAATCAGTGTGAAGGCAGCACTGATTTAAATACAATTTGGTTTCTTTTAATTACAAATTTATAAATTTTGTAATCTAGTTACTTATTTTGTTATCTAGTAACTTGTTTCTATGCTTTGTTTATTTACTATATGTGTCATCTATATCATTTTCCTAATGATGATGATGTAGTACGTAGAGTACGCCAAAGCATCGTTTATTAATACAGAAGTAAATCATAAAGTCATTTTATTTTAATATAATGAGTTTTGAAAGATTTTTATTATGTTATGAAAATCTATACTGTAAAAAATCTGTGATAATTGTAGTAATTGCACTATATTTTTTATTGTAATTTTACAAATTGTTAGTAAATTAAATAAAAATATTATAAAATTACAACAAAAAATGTAATAAAATTACTCTGATTATAATGTAAATTTATACTGATTTTTTTACAATGTAACTAAAACAGCAGTCTGTTTGCGACTTTATTCTCTTTCTTATTAAACAAATTACCAGCCATACCACTCACAATTTCCTATTCCGCTAACCTTTCCAATCTCATCAGCCCCGATCACAACAAATCCGAAAATCTATTTCTTGACAGCAAAACGTGCTTCACCTGCAATAATAATCACAATCCATAAACTATTGCTCCAACATCAAGCCACAACAATTCGCCGACGCAATAACTATGATTGCGCCATTACGAAAAAACCTTTTCAGCTTTTCGTTCATCAGTATTGGTCAGTTTTGTGAGTTCCGTTTGGCACCTATTGTGTGGGTGTGAGACTGCCTACGTGGCGTTATCACCGCGCAGCGAGATTTTGTTTTTTCTTTTTCGGTCTTGCGTAAATGATAGTTTAAAAACGTGGTTGGGCGATATATTGGTTTTGATTCGATCATAATAATCGCTTTTTCTAATGATACACACGGATGAATAGATGAGTTATGGTAGGATGTGAGTGGAAGGTCAATTAAATTAACGGGTTTTTGTTCGGCTGCGATAATGGAATTGTGCAATTTTGTGCTGATTGTGTGATAAAATATAGGAAATATTATAAGGGGTATTCACGTTTGTAGTATCGATTTTTTTTAGGTGTTTTTCAACATTCTTTTTGACAACTTTTACAACAAATATAAGAAACAAAAATTATACCGTTGGAAAATGTATTTATTCAAGTTTTCAGAAGTATTTTTTTTTTCAAAAAAATTAAATTTTTACTTAAAAAATGGCGTTAAAGTGATCAAATTTAGATTTGGCAATGGTGGCAGATAAAACTCGCGTTGTACATTTCTGAAACAAAAACAAATTAGATATTAATACTTGTAACACATGTAACTTTTGTTGGAACCTACAAAATGTATAATTTTTATATTTATTTTTAATATAGCGACCTTCTTAAAATAGTGCCTAAAATTGACGCGTCGTTTTTGGTTTAGGGTTTTTGGTTTCAGTAAATTTTTATAAACTTTATTATAAATTAGTCAAACAAAAAAAAAAGTATTCCACTTTGTTTAGGTTATTTTAATAAATAGTACAAATTTACTAATTATATATTTCTTCTTTATTTGAAATGTGTTCCTTTTAATTTTACGATATTTTTTTTAATTAGCCATTTGTTGTTTTAATAACTTTTTACTTGTATTTTTGTTACGCAGATGCTATATATATATATTGAAACAGGCGCCAGCCAGTTCATTAATTTTGAGTAGAATATTACAAGTAGCTTGCTAAAGTCTATTTTTTCCTTTGTGTAAAAATACACAGGAAATGCCGTTATTACGGTGCGTTGTTAAAGTCTTAAGTAAAAGTAAAACCTAAATAACAAGTGTTATTTATTGCGTCTTTATGTCACTGACCTATTTAAGCGCAGGTCAAAATGAACCTTTTCTGTAACTCGGCTTTAGGGCACGCGTTGGCTTAAAAAGAATTTGTCTTCATGATAAATAAGGACAGAGATATTGAAATAATGAAATGAAAATAATATTTTAATACTTTCTTAGATATATTATCAATAGCTAAAATCTAAATATCTAAAGTGATAATATTCTAATAATTTCATGTTACATGTACAACAATAAATTAATTAAAAGGATTTATAGAGTTTGTGGAAACTTTAACAATAGTTATATTAGAGAACTTAATTATTTCAATAAACTAAATAAATGTTGTATAAATGTTTTACTAAGAGTTGTTGACAAATTTGCACTTTATAAAATATAAATAAATATTTCAAATGTTTTAAATCATCAGCTCGTTCATTTATTATTATTTAGTAATTCAAATTTCAACTTTTATCTTATACACACTTCTTTTATAAACAATTTATAGTTATTTTAAATTAAAAACTAATAGATTAACATTGTAAAAAAGCGTTGTTAGTAGCGTGTTATATGACATATACTTAATGTAAGTTATTATAGAACAATATTTATTTATTAAGATAATATATTAGTGTTTGATATCAATCGATTCAGAAAATCACGTAGATTATAAAAATGATTGTTTAGTTATGATTTGATACAAAATGCCAGCATAATTAAGATAAACAATTTACAATGCTAGTTATGAACGGAGATCGCTATAGGGGTGCTGGCCGCGTCACCCGAGTTAGAGAGGGGTATATGACTATCTTTTACTAACCCATAGGCGTAGAATGGCAACCTAGTGGTTTCTTGTCGCACTTGTAAGAATCGTATAGGTACAGATAACATTTCCGCTTGCAACGAATTTGAAGAACGAAAATTCGACAAACCAATAAATTCTCTACTTTAGAACAAAGGGCCAAGATGATTGGGTAAAATCTGTATCCCTCCACTAAATATCGGTATATTTCTGTTTTACTAATGAAGATGTGTATTTTCATCTTTGTTTTGAGTTGCTGTGGAAGGGATTTTTGCGACTATAAAACCAGGCTGCTGAAGCTCAGAAAATCATTTTGGTTCTTGTACCAGGATCACCAAGGGAATTAGACCGTTGCCAGCGTTTAGTTGGTACGTAATCTTTGACTCTTGTCTCATCCAAACCGAACCTAGTATTTTTCCATAGCTGATTTGTCTTGGTGCGCTCACACCCGTGTGCGACCAGCGTCGGCAACCCCTCACCTGGTAGGTGCGCTCACACCCGTGTGCGACCACCCGTGAGTTAATTTCCATAGCTGATTTGTCTTGGTGCGCTCACCCCGTGTGCGACCAGCGTCGGCAACCCCTCACCTGGTAGGCGCGCTCACACCCGTGTGCGACCACCCGTGAGTGTCACAATTCCTTACTGCTATCTGATACTCTTGGTAACATCGAGTTCTCTTGGTCACATCGCCGTCCACGTTACCGTCCGTCCAGAGCGCGTCGCTGACGTATTGTAACCGCCGCCGTTCAATCCGTCCAGGGTACCGTTGCCAAGGCTGCCAATCCCGGGGGTGTCCATCAACACCACCGCCGAGACGTCACATCGCCGCCGAGGCTACCGTCCGTCCAGGCTAGTACACGTCGCTGACGTGTTACGACCACCGCCGTTCAATCCGTCCGGGGTACCGTTGCCAGGCCAGACCGCGTCGCTGACGTGTTATTATCGCTCTCACTGTCGAGGTCGATACGGATAATCATTGCCGAGGCTGCCAGTCCGGGGGTGTCCACCAATTCCACCGCCGAGGCGTCCCAATCGCCGTCCGAGGCTACCAGGGCGTACTAGCGTAGGCCACCGCCATCCACGACGCTAACATTCCGCGTCCACGGGTCCGCCTCATCCACCCACTCGATCTGGTCTCCGCAATCACAGTACGGCGTTTACATTGACGAATTATACTGTCCAATCCACTGTGGTACTGTTCAATTCTAAAGCTCTTGTTTGTTTATTAAAGTATTTTTTTTTGTTTAGTCAGTTCACTAGTCGAGAGAATTATGGAAATGCCTCAGGGAAATCGTCGGGCCGCGAAGCTTCACTATTTTCAATCGGAATGCTGTTCCATCCCATTTTATACACATCTACGTTTTAGCTGTGCTCGTACTCCAAAGACGGCGTGACTAAAAACTGGTTCACGGCAATCGAAAAGTATTGTTCGGCGTTTCCGATAGCGACCGTACCGAGGTGGCGTAGCACCCTGGCATCAACACGAAATGTGTTTGTTTGTCAGGACATCGGTTAGGGATACGGATGGAACATAATTCCAGAACGACCAGAACTTGCGTCTGGTCTGTTTACTAGAGAGTTTGCTCTCTTTCAAAATTATTATTTATTTGATTGTTGTTAATTCAAACCGAAGAGGCACTTGAGGTTTACTAATATTCTTTTTGTTGACAGTTCATTCCACGACAGCATCTGGGAAATCGTCGGTTCATTAAGTTATGCATTTTTCGACCGGAATGCTTTTCCATCCCATTTTTATCACTTCGACGTATTAGCTGTGCCCGTACTCCAAAGACGGCGTGACTAAAAACTGGTTCACGGCAATCGAAAAGCATTGTCCGGCGTTTCCGATAGCGACCGTACTGAGGTGGCGTGGTACCCTGACACCAACACGAAATGTGTCTGCTGTCAGGACATCGGTTAGGGTCACGGATGGAATTGAATTCCCGAACAACCAAAACTTGTGTCTGGTTTGTTCACTAGAGGGTTTACTCTCTTGCAAAATTATTTGTTTTATTAGAACCGACGAGGAACTGGATGTGTGTTGTTTATTCATTAATACAATAAAATATGATGTAAATATGACGTTAATAAACAGACATGCGTTACACTGATTTTGTGTTTAATTCCAATCACCTTTCTACCTTCTACAGTTTGTTATTCTACGACTTCATATATCGAATCAAATTATTACTAAATCCTTAGACCACAACGTAGTTTTCTAGACGATCACAAATATAAATTCAATTTAAATATTTTAGGTTACAAGATGCAACTCAGAATCATTAAATCACAACGTAGTTTTCTAGACGATCACAAATATAAATTCCTCTTAAATTTCTTAGTTTACACCATTAAAATCATAATTAGTAAATATCTTTGTAGTTTATTATTTTGTTTATGTTAACGAGTCAATAATCTTAAAATAAATTAGGAGACGCGTTACAATATATATATATATATATATATATATATATATATATATATATATATATATTTATAAAAATTTTGTTTAATATATTTTGACAAATTTGTATAGAAATTAAAATAACTCACTGAAAAACTACACATTTTTTTACGTAAAGAAGTTGTAAATAAAATGTTCAATGTGAAAAATAGTGTTTTATGCGTAGAAAACGATGTGTAATACATGAAGTATTATACATGCCCATCCCTGGTAAAAAGAAAAGAAGCTTATATGAGCAAATTATCTGACATAATAAACATAGATATTTTTAGTATTGCATCTTACATAATATACATAGATATTTTTAGTATTGCAAATTTAGTATGCAACTAACTAATTAACATATCTGGAAAAAATTAAGAAGTAATTATACGTAAAAATATGTTTCTTCTAAATTAGTATCATTAGCCAAAATGCATTTTTTAAATATAATGCTATTTTACTAAAAAGACAAAATTACGATGTTCGTATGCGGATATATTTTTTTACAAAAATATGACGTACTTGTATGACAGCATCATTAACACAGTACGTATAAATCATCATAACTTACTGATTCAAAAAGTCATTGATCTGATCTGATCGTTTAGCAAAATGATTCATTCTTACTTATACTCTTCAACAAGATTCAAAACAATCATCTAAAAGATTACAATACATTATAAAGTATAAATAGGAAACAAAAATATAATTTTCTTTTATTTTGCTTACATTAACTTGATATTCAGATTTAATACCAATTTACTCTTACACGCAATTATAATTTGAATTTATTGAGATTTTATATTTATATTCGAGATGTTTCTTCATTTCAATTTTTTTTTGCAAGGAAAGAATTTTACAATTAAAGATATATAAATAAATAACTACGACGTTTTCACAATTATATCTGCTAGAAAATTGTCATATATGTTTCAGGATCTCAATCTACCGTAGATGTACGCTAGTCTGGCCTCTTAAGTTTAATGAAGAAAAAAAATGTTCTTTACTTTATCTAACTAACTTCTAGGGATATTTTTAAAAATTCTATGAATAATACAAGTATCTGTATGATTTTTTTTGTATACGTTGCAAATTTATAATATTATTGAATATATATATATATATATATATATTATATATATATATATATATTAATTTTTCTTATACTTATTACTAAAGTATGAAAGTTATTTTAGCAATACGGAAGATATATTTTGACATTTTTGATTAATATGGTCGATGTATCTTATAAGAGTATTTTGACAAATTCATCTAAAAATAGACCTAATTTTAGTTGAAATAATATATGTTGGAATTAGAGAAATTGGCAATAATTAATTAGTTTAATATTAATTTACTGTAATAATTTAAAATCGTAATATATAAAAATTTATATAACAGTAAAAAATCTTTCAGAACTCATTTTTTGTATAATTTTTCCTGATAATGATATTATGTAGAGTAGAGTATATCGAAATGTAGATTTTCTTAATTAAAATTTATACAGAACTTAATCCTAAAGCCTTTTTATTTTAAAATTGTATACTTATATTTATAAAAAATTTATAGTTTTTTAGAATTCAAATTATTTAGTTTTGGTTTTATTTGGTTTTATATTATTTGAATATATATATGATTTATTTAGGTGCATTGTATATTAGTTAACAACATTATTTAATTTATTTATCATTTATATTTTAAAATACTAGACATTTATAAAAATAAACAATACGGAATCAGATAAACTGAAAAATAACTTTTACTTTTCGATTTTCACCTCAATATTTTCAAGGCGTTTCGAATGAATGTTTATCGGTATATTAGATATCTTGAAACGTATTCGTTTTGGTGTTGAATTACTGAAGGATAATATAAATAAATAGTTACCTATGTGGGTTCAAATTAGTTCTTGTTTTTCCAGTGAAATACAACGTATTAAATTCAGTCCTAATAACATAAATATGCTTGTTTGTCATGTAGCTAATAGCGTTTCTAAGTGGAACACAACCAACTATTATGGTAATACTACAGACAGACAGTCTGACGTTATTATGTACATATCTTTTCTGATATAATAATGTTGTTAATCCGTCAGTTTTCTTAAAAAAATTGTTTCGACATTTGTTATCGCTTTAATTACATATATGATATTTATATTTTTTTATTAATTTTCATGTTTTAAAAATATTTAAATATCCACTTAATCGCAGTGAACTTTGGAAAAGTGTATATTTTCAAATTTATTAAATAGACTCTAAAAAATAATTTTAATTTAAATATTTTACATAAATTATCTGATATTTATATTTATTTAGTTAAACAATTTTGTAAAACAAATGTGTAATGAAGAGACAAATTAAAAATATTGTTGGTGTCAGTCTTGGAAACTAATAAGAGATTGAATAAAAATTTTTGATTTGGTTTGGATTAATAAAAATATCAAATTACAATTATTTTTTTTGTTGTATACGCTTGTTTTATGAATAGAATAAAGTAAATAACCTAATTGTGCTTACGTTGTGTTTTTATTAAAATTATGCTTAATTTTGTCTCGACTATAATGTGCTTGAATTATATTTTTGCTTTGCGAACAAATTATTTTATTATTACTCATTTTAAGTAAAATAACTTGATAAATTACTTAAAGTAATCATGTAGTTATTTGTTTGTGTTTTGATGAATACGTGATTTGAGTCATAATATAATTTTTGAAAGAACTGAAAAAGATGTAACGAAAATTTAGATACCTAGTTTATATGAATTATAAATAAAAATAGTGAAAAAAAAAAATGTAATTTTAACTAATAATAGATTTTGTTTTAAATTTTAACTATGAAAGGTATGGTCAAAAGATCAAAATTATCTTTTACTGTTTTAAAAATTATACTAAAATAAATGAATACTATGAGATTAACTGTTTTAAAATTATTACGTTTTACGTTTATCTTCACAACATTCTGCTACAGTAATAACATATAATGACATCATTTTATTTGTGCAGTTCTGTATTCTCTTCCTAACTACATAAAATAAAATACAAAACGTTCAATTCTTTTTGACTTATCTTCCACAGTTTCATTTATTTTTATAAATACCCAATTATTTTGCATGAATTAGTATTTATAGTCTATCTTACTTAATGATATAACCAAATACAATTCAAATATACGCTATTTGTAGACTTAATAAAAACAAAAGAACAAAAAAAACAACAGAATACTGTGTTTGGATTCACCGGCAACTTTAAGTCGAGTTTTGCTTTAAGTACTATAAGTTGACGTCAAAGACTCGCTAGTAAGGTTTATCAACTCTTTACTTTACAAACTATTCTGAAATATGGATAGAATTGCGGTTTACAGAAAAGAGAATTTGAGAAATTTAGCTTTTGAAGAAAATATGCTTTGCTTAATGTGGTTTTTTTTTTCATATCTTTACTTAGATTTTACAAGTATTTATAATCTGTTTTTTTATACCAACAAGTTACTTATATGTTACCTAGTAACTTGTTGCTATGTACTTGTTATTTACATTTATGTCATTGATACATTTTTAACCTGATAAAGACAAGCGTTTAGCTTTCGTCAAAACGTCCAAACCTAGGCGATTTTAGGCGATTAGAAGTAACTTTTTTGGGAGTTTTGTCCACCTAGATTCAAGATTCATGTCATTGTGCGCCGACGAAGGAGAACTTTATCTTGTAAAATATCAATTCTTCCGCTTAGTGAGATTTCGGAAATCTCGTCTAGTTAGTTGCGAATTTTTCGCGTTTATGAATACTTAAAACTCTCTCGTACTTCGGGTTGCCACGACAAGGTCATAATGCGAAAAGCAATAAAACCATAATAAAAATTTTATACTCTCCAACAGTTACCCACAGATTCTTCACTCAAGTATGTTGGTTGTTCGCATTCTTCTTTTCTCTCGAACTTACCTCCTCCCCTCCTATTATATTGCGCTTGTATGTGATTTTGTATAGTCTACCTGACTTATACTAGGTGACCGTTAAGTCACGGTTTTTATACACTTTGTTGTTTTACTGATTGTTCGGTGCGTTAAACGCTTGAAATTGGAAAGTCGAACATACAGTAGCTATTTTCTGTTATTTGTTACTTATGTCTTCATTTTTTTTTAAATAAAATTACAGCCAGGCAAGAAACCTACAGCTTATACTGGGTTCCGAACCACTCAAACTACAAAAGTTTAACTTTTATACTCGTGGGAAATAAATACTATTCTGTGCTTGTTATAATATATATACTATTGTAACACTTAATAATTTGAATGTACAATACAAAGTTTCTATTAAAATCAACCTATAATTTTATTGTACCATCTATTATTATTATATTTACAAAATGACAATTGTAATATGAGACGGTAAAAAGTGTACATCCTGTATGAAATAACGACGTAAATTCTGTGTATAGAAAATGCAGAAAGTGGAGAAAGCTTATACAATACATTCACGTAGATTTTATGATTTTTTTTTAATATTTGTTTTGAGTGCTGCAAAGCAAAAGGTAACATGATATATTTACGCAATAATCAAGAAGATTCTGGCATCTTCTCTTTAAGAATTTATTCCAATGGCAACACAGCTCGACACAAGGCGCATAGGAAAAATAAAATTGCCGTAAAATTTTTTATAGTATATTACTTCTTTTCCTAACAATATAACGTAAATAAATATTCAAGTTGAAATGAAATAAAATGCAGTTACAAAGAAATTTATGATTTTGACATAATTATACAAATGTGTGTATATTTAACAAAGTTTAGCTTCTATACTATTACGAAATTTCGTTTATAATATAAAAGCATATAAATTAATAAAATTCAAATATTAATAATATAACAATAAGTAAGCAATGTAAGTGATTACGTACAATAAGGTGCAAAAAATATATCCGACATTTATCCAGTCAACATCTACATTAAACACATAGCAATAAATACAATTAACTTAAACACTTCTCATCATGTTCAATACCCTTCTATCACTATAACCCATCTTTAAACAAATCACAAGTCGCCACATTCGTAAATTCTTTCAACAGTCTCAAACTAACACTCGCATCTTCTATGAGTACAATCATTGCCCTATAGTGTACACAATATCCCAACAAGTACCGCCCATGAAGTTCTAGGAATCGAAAAACGTTAAACGACATATCGATTGCAAATTGAATAAAAATTGTCCCCTTCTGCGCCAGGAATCAACATTCACCTATACGGTTAGGTGAGAGTTTAAATGTAATAACTATTCCGATTACGCGATCAGTCACTAGAGCGGGAGGTCAATGACCGCGATATGCTTTTGTTTACCCGTATGGTTTGTTAGTAATTATTCGTAGCACCCGCAAAGTACTGCCCGATTTATGACGCTGAAAGAATCTTATGGTTTATGATACTGTGAAATATTGCTGTTGATATAATGTTTCTGTCTGATATCAACCAGAGTTTTGCTATTCTGTAGCAAATAGCAGATACCAACTTAAGATGTATACAATTTTATGTGTTCTTTGATAATGTATAACATTCCAGTAAATCTTATTTATATATTTGATTCTTTAAATAAATTAAATGAGTTTAAAGTTCATATAATATTTTTTTACTGAAAAGTTATGTGCAAAAAGTTGGTAACGATTTTTTAACTAGTGACGTATGTAATTACACATAATATATTTATTTGTACAATACATATTATAGAAATTCAGTGAAAAATAATTGAATTTTATTTTCCAATTAAAACTGAAATACAATAACATTGTGAAAAATCTTTCAGAACTCATTATATTAAAATAAAAACAGTTCTAGGTTATAGTTCTGTATTAATATTTATCAATAATTGACGTTTCGACGAACTCAACTTGCGTCTTTTTGTTTTTCACGTTGAATTCGACGAAACGTCGATAATTAATAAAATTAGTACAGCCGTTTTATTCTGAAATACAATATTTATGGTACAATGTTAACGTTTTCTCAAACTCGCAATGTTTAATTCCAATAAAAACAGCTTTGTGGCATATAGTGGGTAATACTTAACCTTAATTCGTCGCCATGTTTATTTATCTTAACCCTAAAACTAAAAGCATTTCGAAGCTGCGAGCTGCGCGCACATCATCAAATTCGGCTTAACGTTAATCGATTTCAAATAAAACTCGCTTTTAAAAGAAAAAGCAATTAAATCTATTTTTTTTTACCAACGGGCCACACACAACAATGAAATATACAGACGACTAGAAAGTCGCCCTCTCGAAAAAAGTAACGTGACAATGCTTCATTATCATTCCATTCTTTCACGGGAATGTTGTACACATAAAAACGGAGATAATATATTTTTTATTTTCGTCTTTCTTTGTTTGTTCGTAAAGTTTTGTGGATTTTTCTCTTGTAAACTAACCACGTATAAGAAAAAGAGAACTATGTATATGTAAATAATAAATAATGTAATAATTATATGACTTTTTGAGTGTAATTTTATTTAAAGTACATTTTTTCTGTGATAATTATTGCTATTATCCTTGTTCAGAATGTTGCAATTTTTTACATTTCTATATGGTTCTGCTAACTTTACGGCAAAGCTACACTGAGAAAAATAGATATTTAACAAATTGGATAAAAATAAGTAGATATTTATTTGAAATATACGAGTATGTTTAAAGTATTCACAAATTTATACATTTTTAAAATCTACTCACATATATATATATCACATATATATATTAAGAATTAAGACTGTAATACTATATACAAATTGATGGTATTAAATTTTTGTTTTTATTATATTTATAGTTAATTTTTAAATATACTTATTTTGTTATTTTTAATATCTTGTGTTTGTGTCACCTTTTTAAATATAAATATATTTACCGTAAATATCCATTTTTCTCAGTGTAGGCAGAATTTTATATATATATATATATATATATATATATATATATATATATATATATATATATTGCATGCACAAATTTAAATGTCGATAATCACTGCTTTGTTTCTTTGTATGTGATTCTTCTAACTTATATATATATATATATATATATATATATATATATTGTATGAACAAACTTAAATTTAAAGATCTTTAGCTTAAATGAGACTTTAACTTGAAGTAATTCTGAACATTCATCTTTAAGGATTTTATTTCTCTATTAGCAATGTATATATTTAATTTCTTATCTTCCAAAGTCATCTAAATATTAAAATTATTATTATTATTATTATTCATGCAAATATTTTTCACACTACTTCTGTTAACTTAACGAGTTTAACCTCAAATTTAGCTGTTAAATTACCTTCGATAGCCTTTTAAATTTAAAGGAATTTAAGCTAAAATTTTACACTTAAAGTATATAAGTAGTGACCAGAATTGAAATTTACTTAAAGTTCTATAAATTTAAAGATTTAAGCTAAATTTAATAACTAGAATAGCGGCACTAATTACCAGATTATTATTTCAATTATTCTGTTTCAGAATATTACAATTTTTTTACAATTCTATATAGTTCTGTTAACTTTACGGTAAAGCTAGCAGAACCTTGTATTTTAAAAAAAAATTAACAAAAAAATAATTTTGGGCTTTTAAATACATACACAATTACGCCATGTATCCAAAAGGTTGTGGCACAATGGCACAAACTCTTTCCACTATCCAACAAAACAATTCGTATATTAGTTATAGGCATTACGTATCTATAGTTACGGTTGATCTGATGTTATTACTCAGTTTACATTTTTTTTTATTATATTTATATTTAGACATTAAGATACACTGTACGAACATAATATACAATAAAAATTGTTTTATTACAAATTGTTATTTTCATACCTATTATAGTAAAATAATAAAATTCAGAATTAATACTGGATCTACACAAACATCAATAAATTACAAGCAATTACATTTCTATCATTATAATTCACAACTTAGCGATATTAATATTCAGGTAATAATACATCTGGGAATTGCCAAAATACATAATTTTTTTTCTTTGTGTACGTGTGTGTGTATGTGTGTGTGTGTGTGCAAGTGCAAAATGAACGATTTCGAATGCAAGAATGCAAACGGCGCTTTTCTACAATATCAACATGATCATCGGCACGTATGCCAATATATTTTTGTTTTTTGCTTTGTATACACTGTTTATTCACTTCTTTTTTTGACTTTTGTTGCGCAGAGAATTTTATTTCGCGTATCATCTAACTCTTAGTCGTTCCTGCACTGAGAAAAATTTTACTTTAGTTTCGAGATTTTTACTTTTAACTATATTTTTATGTTTTTCTAATAAAAATAAAAATTTTAATAGAAAAAAATAATATTAATAACAAATTTTACAGTTTCTAGGATTGCATAATTTTACGATTATATGACTGTATGGATTTTATGAAATTTTATTAGTATTTTATTATTATGTGATACTAAATAAATAAATGTCCAACATATTTTTAGACATCTTCAGCGAATGTCCAATGAACGTTTGGTTAAAAAGATTTATATGAATGATTTCGAAGGTATACGTTTGCGTGGACGTCTGATGAGTAGTTAGAGTGATGATGATTGAGAGTGTTTTGCGTGAGCGGAAATTTCTTAGTAGGAATAGATGAACACGTATGAGAGGTATTATTAATGTGGATGAAGCGAAAGTTGCTTGTTTGAATAGGAATGTTTTTAGGAGACTGATTTCGGGATAATGGAAAGAGTTTGTGCTATACCCTTTTGGGTACAAAAATTATTGTTTTTTTAACTTAAAAGTAAGTGTTTTTGAACTATTAACATGTTTTTCTAATAAAAATAATTTTTTTTATAGAAAACTTTGTGTGAAATTACTTTATATTTAGTTTAAAAGTAAATCTACATTTGAATTAAAAATTATCAATAATTTTACAATTACATTTATTCTAGAAAAATATTATGTTTCTAAACTAAATAGTAAATAATTTTATACAAATCTTTTTAAATAGTTTTACGGTTACTTACTATTTTTCTTTTTATTAAAATTTTTATTTTTATTAGAAAAACAAGTTTAAAGTTTAGAAACACGTTAACTTTTTAGTTAAAAGTAAAAATCTTGTATCTAAAGCAAAAATTTTCTAACTTTTGCTATTTGCATTTAATAGAAGAAGAAAATAGTTTTCTGGTTGGTTTCTGTCGTAGTTGGCTGTGATGCTTCTGCTCTATAAAACAAAACACTGTGATGTTGAAGGGGATTAATGTTATGGGTAGATAAAATGATGTTTGAATGCCAAAGTGCGCCAAATGTAAAACGACGAATTGAGGAATTAAATTTAAGCTCGGAGTTCCTAGTTTTGTTTGGTTTTGCTCTGTGGCGATAATTAATGGTACTTTGTGATGCACTCTGGTTTCAATGTTTAGATTGTCGGCGAATTCTCTAAAATGTATTTCCACTGTGTGTGATTATTTTGTTTTTGTTTTGAAAGATTATTTAGTTATTAAAACTATTGCACGAAATTGTTTACAATCTTAATGAACATTTAATAAATATGTACTATTTACCCTCATATATATATATATATATATATATATATATATATATATTTATATATATATATATATATATATATATATATATATATATAAACATTTTCTTTAAATATAACGGTTCGTTCAAATGAAAATACTTGGATTTTATTTTAAAATATGCATTGAGAATAATATCTTTCAGAACTCATTATATTAAAATAAAACTGTTCTAGGTTAAAGTTCTGTATTAATATTTATTTATTATCGACGTTTTGACGAACTCCATATCTGTTTTCATTAGGAAAAATGATACAAAAATTAATACAGAATTTTAACCTAAAGCAGTTTTATTTTAATTATTATGTTTATTGTATAAATCTCAATACGACAACACTAATATATATGATTTCTGTAAAAAAAATTAAAACTTATATTAAATTTTTGCTTAATTTTGTTTGTGATTGGTATAAAGACACTGATTTAAATAACACTTTTCTTCCTTTAATTAAAAATTTATAAATTTTATGATCTAGTTACTTATTTTGTTAGCTAGTAACTTGTTTCTATGTTCTGTTTATTTACTGTAAATGCCATTTGCATTATTTTTCCTGATGAAGACGTATGTTGAGTATGTCGAAACGTCGATTATTAATAATTAAGATTGACAGAATATGAGGGGTCAATACGTTTAAACTATCCAGATAAATCTGCTATTGCTTAACATGAGTTAGAATATCTTCATGATGTGAAATTCGAAGATATTATAATCATAGCAAAACCAATCAATATTAACAGCATATTGATAAGAAAAGCAATAGAAAATTAAAAAGAAAACATCAATCACTCTAAAGGCACTGAGTTAAATAAAATTTCGCTTCCATTAATTAAAAATTGTATGATCTATGTTCTGTTATTTACTGTAAATGTTATTTGTATCAATTTTCCTGATGAAGACGTACGTTGAATACGTCGAAACGTCGATTATTAATACATATTAATACAAAACTACAACCTAAAACTGTTTTATTTTATTTTCTTCTAGATTTATCAGTCTACGAAAAAAAAAACATTATAGCAATGATCTTTAAAGTACAATCTCACAAAGTCCATGTTTGAAATAGAAGACCAGTCGTAGCTTAAACGTAGCAAAACTATGTAAACACAGTAGTGCACGAACGGTAGCTGCTTTGGTCCGTGTATAGACCAAAAGATGAAACGTAATCTATTACGAAGGCAAAACCAGCCGAGGAGGCTCTTCTATGTGGTGTGCTTACTTGTGCATTCCGTCAACACTCCATAAACTACACGCTACATTTACACTGCAACTGCAACTGCAATTCTACTGCCAGCTACTATGCAAGGCAAGCTTTGACCCGTTTGCTATACCTATTTTACTTCCAAAGTTTAAAATAAAACCTCGCGGTTTTGTAGCGCTCGTTGCAAGCTAAACACCACCGTAGGTATACAAAGAAACAAAATAATACCGTTGGAAGTTGTACGAGTAGCTAGTATAGTATATTTTTTTGAAAAATACTTAAGAGGTATTAGTACGAAATAATACTACACAATATTTTTATTAAGAAAATTCTAAAATAAAACTGCTTTAGGTTCAAGTTCTGTATTAAAATTTCAAACTCAGCACTTGTTTTCATCAGGAAATAATTGATTCAAATGACCTTACAGTAAATAACAGATCATAGAAATAAGTTACTAGGTAACAAAATAAATAACAAGATTATAAAATTTGTACAGATTTTTAATTAATGGAAACCAAATTTTATTTAACTCAAATGCCTTTGCAATGATTTTTTCTTATAAATTTTTATTGCTTTTTTTTATCAATTGTTAATATTGATAGGTCTTGCAATTAAGATAAGAGAAGCGATTGAAATTTATAAGGAAAAAGACACCATCAATCGTTGTGAAGGTACTGAGTTAAATAAAATTTGGCTTCCATTAATTAAAAATCTGTATAAATTTTATAATCTAGTCACTTATTTGTTACCTAGTAACTTATTTCTGTACTGTAATGTCATTCGTATCAGTTTTTTTTTCTTGAGCGTTGAGTTTCATCGAAATTATAAATAAATTTTACCTTTATTTTATAAAACAAGTTCTGAAAGATTTTTGATTATGTTAAAGAAAATCTATTCATGTACTGACATCATGAATGTAATCTCTAAACATTTTAAAATTGAGATTATATTTAGTAAAATAATAAAATAATATCTGTTGTACTTTCTACTCTGACTTTTAGAATATAATAGCAATAGTAATAATGTACATAGATAAATTAAACAAATTTACAATTGCGTTTTTCAGAAACTCGATAAAATTTTGTAAATTATATAAACATTGTATTTTATCTGCATATATTTCTTTCAAAATGCAACTTTCACAATTTGCAATAATAAAACAACGTATATTATGGTAAATTTATGTATTTGTATTGAGTCTGTGCCAACCAACAGTATGCACGATATTATTTTTTAGTATTTCAATAAAATATACGTATTATTAAATATCAAAACTATAGACTATTCATTGTTTGCATATATAGCAGAATTTTTCGAAAATTGAAATTTGAAATACATACATAACACATAATTACACCATGCACCCATAAGGGGTGTGGTATACAATCTTTTCATTCAAGTAGGAAATAAATTTTCAATAGAAAACATCTGTTAATTTATTTTTGTACTGGTCAACCCTTACACAACGGTATATCTTTTTTCTTTAATTTACATCAAAATAAGGTAATTTGAGTACCAACCTTTAAAAAAAAAACAAATTTATATTTGAATTACGACTAAATTTTTTGTTCATTTTAGTTCGAAATCTATTTTGTTCTAATTTATATCTTTTGTTTGTCACGTTGCCAAGGGTAACGGCCATAGCATACTGACAAATTTTTCGTACGCAACATATCTTACATACATTGTGTGGTTCCAAAGCGTCTGTTTGTCTACTTGTAAATTGGAGCTTGTGTCGTGCTTAAAGCTAGCGCATGCGTTCCTAAACGAATAAATATTAACTAGGACAAACAAGAAACAGAAACTTTAACTATTTTTAGATTTTTATCTGTTTTTGTAAAATTACTGCATTGTAAATTAGAAATAAGCATTTTAACTTATTCTCATTAAAATAAACACGCATTGAATTATATTTAATGATAAAACTACAAAGCCACTTAACAAGTATAGATTTTTAACTATTTACTGACATTGTTCTACATTACTGTTATACAAATTTTGTCTTATACATTATTAAATGAGTAATTTTTGTATATTTACTTATTTACTTGTAAATATTTTTATTTTAGTGATTTTTCGAAATTTGGAAGTTATTTCTGCCGCAGTTTGTACTAAAATAAAAGAAAATGCCACAAGATTAGGCACTAATTAAATAAATTCGAATAAAACAGATTGATCAACTGTTTGTCTTAAAAAAAAACATCAGTAGTTTAGATTACTGTACGACTTGCAGTTTCGAAAAATTGTCTCGATCACGAAACAAGTATTAAGGCCCGATTTGGACTGTAGTGCCATTGGAGAGAGATTTATCACATTGTTTAAATTAATAATGCAACCAACTTTTAAATCACTGTTAAAATTACCGATAATTTTGAATCAAATAAAAAAAAATTTTGATTACTTTTTACTATCACTATAATATTGAATACAATAGTTTGTGTCTTATATTAGTTCATTACCATGAATCTTAGTTAATAATTTATGGTTTTTAAGTCGGGCCGTGATATGACTAATTAATTAAATAAAATTCCACAGTGTTTTGTATTATATTTAAATTTTAGTCTGTTAAAATATTCATTAACGCGGTTCTGTCTTTGTGTCGCTTTATTTATAGATGTTACTATTGTTTTGTTTCTTCTGCCAGTAATGAGACTTATCTTGCATATTATATAATTATTAAGAAATGAACTATGTAATAATGTGACAGAACAAAGAATAATAATTATGATATTATTATTGATTTTTTCAATTGTTTATTTGAGCTAAAATTTAATAAAAAATATGTAGATTAAATATATTTCTGTTTTATTATTAATTCGTTTTCTTACTAATTTTTCGATGAGCTAGAATGACAATATAATGATAATTAATTAATTAATTAATTAATCAACTAATAATATTAGTAATAGTAATTTATATTTTGTTTTACCAAAAGGGAACTAAAATGAATTAAAACCAATATTTTGCTACTTATAAAGTGTAATTTATCTACAAAATTGCTGCAATATTTTACAAAGAAATGTTCACATATAGTTATTTTTAACAGCAAATCCAACAAATATTTTAACTGTGTAGATTCAAACACTTTTTAATTTTGATGCTGATGCAAGTTGTTTTTTACATAGTTTAAAAACAAAGAGTCTCATTGGAATTAAAATTAGTTCCAGGCATCAAAATGTCAGATACGGTAGTTTTACTACTGATCAAATATAATTTGATTTTATGACCTTGGTCACCTATATAATAATGTTTCAGATTGAACTGACCTATATTATACAGACAGTTTGTTCAACGCATGTCATCGTTATAGGAACATTTTACATCTGAAATTCAAATCTAAATAAGAATTATTATTATGGACGTAACGAGTTAAGATTTTGTTCTATTTAATGACGAGAATGCAATTAACAGATGTTGTAATTGTCTCATATATATTCTTACTTGTCAGCAAGTTCATTTAAATGTAGTTATATTTTTTAATAAATAGTTTATACTAAAAATAAGGTGTGTATCATTATCAGAAAAATAATTACAAACGACAAATAATAAACAAACATGGAAATAAGAAACTAGGTAACAAAATTGGTGTTTAATTAGATTTTTTTTATTAAGTACAAAAAAATAAATAATTGAAATTATGAAAATATTTTTCAAAATTAACGAGTTGTTAGTATATGCAGAATTAATTATTTTTCTGTAATTTATTAGTGCATTTTTGTTCTAAATACTAAATTTCGCAAACTATACCAGCATAATAATTTATAATAAAACAATTACTCTAAAACATTGCATTTTCTTTATCAGCTAATATAATAGCAGAGAAGCAATCAAAATGATTTCGTTTCAGTTTCACAATAGCTAAAATTAGTCGGGTCATTAAAGGTTTATTAAATCGCCACGAATAAAACACCTAACGCCAGTTACGAGTAAATCAATACGATATTATTGTTCTATTAGGTCAAAACGCAAACCTGGGAAAACATTTTATAAGCCATATCGTCTAGACTAGATACATAAATACATACGAAATGAAACCGACTTTCGACTAATTTCACGATATTCAAATCAATTTTAAAATTATACGAAAAATTAAAATATTTATCTAACTAAATAACCTTGTGAATGTTATTCGATGTTCAGTTTTTTTTTCTCTCCAACTTTACGATAGAGTTGAATGCATACATATTTATAAGACTTTTGTTTTAAATCATAAAGATATTTCTAGAAAAATGTCTGATATGAGAAATAGATATTTAAAATTACCTAGACATAACTGAAATTCCACAATTTTAGTAATACAATAGATGAACAGGCATATTTAAATATTTGACTTTTGAGTTTTTCATAATAATGGACTTTTGTTTGCTGTCAACGATACCTATCTGTTATATTATAAAAATGATGTCCGTTGCATTTAAATATAATTATTAAAAATTAATGTAATGCATAAGAAAATAGTATTAAAATATATTAATTTATATATAATTTCAATTTTAAAAATGTAAATTAGTTTTTATGAAAAGTACTACATTTTATTTAGAAACATAATTTTCAATTAAATTAGTAAAGAAAACTTTCAGAACTTATTATATTAAAATAAAAATGCTTTAGGTTTCAGTTCTGTAAAATTTTTAATTATATTTCGACGTTTTGATATACTGTACGTAATCGTTAACAGGAAAATATATACAAATGACATATACAGTAAATATATAGAACATAGAAACAAGTTACTAGGTAACAAAATAGAAATAACTAAATTATAAAATTCATAAGTTATTAATTAAAGGAAGCCAGATTTTATTTAAATCAGTTCTTTCAAACTGATATCTTTTTACAATAATATTTCAAATTAATTTCATGACTATTGAAATATTTAATTAGTTTTGTAATGCAATATTTTTATTTACTGATGTTAATGAGATGCGAAGAAAAAGTTTTGACTATGAATCAGTAATAGCTGAATACGTCTCTGTGTCTATTGCAATACAAATTGTAACTAGATCAAAATCTGATAAGGGGCCGAACAACAATGAATTGCGATTCTCTGGACGTTATCAGGCGCATATGATCAATCATTTATCAATCATAATTCATGAATTCACGTACAAACGGAACGACAATCCCACACGGAACATCTAAATAAATGGAACCGAACGTATAAACCTATCATTAACTGATGATGGAGAAATTGTACACGGCATATACTGGGATTTGTGAATGTATGTTTGCCTATAGGTGGATATATACTGAGTGTTCTGGGATATTTTTACTATATTAGAACTTTGATATTTTAGATTTTGTCAAGTTGACTTGAAAGTACATATAAAGAAAATAAATGTTATTGATTAAAATAAAACTGCTTCAGGTTGTAGTTCTATATTAATATTTATTAATAATCGACGTTTTGACGAACTTAACGTACGTTTTCATCTTGGGAAAATAATGCAAGTGACATTAACAGTAAATAAACAGAATATAGAAACAAGTGACTGTAAGTACTGCAAGTAATCATCTACATTTATACTTCTTTTTATACATTTGACAGTGCAATATTAACTAATTAATAATATTAGAAATATATTTTTATTTTGAGTAGGAATTGAAGTAATGGTGTCAAAGATTAAGTCCAATTTATAATTGAATTTTTATTGGACTTAATCTTTGACAACATTACTTCAATTCCTACTCAAAATAAAAACTCACTGGTGTAACATGGATACATACATTTCAAAATTAGAAATATAAATTTTTATCTTGTGCCATATTTACGAATTCCGTATATTCGTGTATTAGCAATTTTTTTTAAAATACAGAACACACATACACACACAAGACTAAAAAGCAGAAAATAATTAGTTAAATAAAAAAAAACTATTTAATATACCATGTTTTTAACTGAAAGTATGAAAAAGTTTCTCCTAGTCCCATACAGATTTATAATCTCATACAGAAAAATGCGAGGCAACGACAGTTACTTTCTGAACTTTTTACTATTAATCTATTGTTATTCTGTATGGAGTTATAAATCTGTATGGAGCTGCTAGGAAAAATAATTTTATACATTTTAGTCCGTGTTAAAAACGTGATATATTAAAATTTTTTTTTACTTAAGTAATTTTCTATTTTATATAATCTCCAGAAACCCTGTATATCCGCTAATTCCATATGCTCATATGTTCATTGTTAAAAGCCCATCCCATTAAAAACAAATATCCATAGAAGCACAATCACAACCATACTGGATCCGTGGTAATCATCTAGAAAACACATACCACGATTTAATAATAATATATTCAATTCTCCATTCCTCTTATATGCAAACATCTTAAGAAGGCGTCTATTGTACCATACGGTATAATTGCTGTTTTTAATTAATCAACACATACACACACATTGAATCGCTTACAAGCCACACGACTAGTATACGTTAATGATATTATACTATGCACAATATAACAGACGATTACAGATGGAAGGCTTAGTGGTTTTGGATGTGTTATTAGATAAGTAAACTACTAAATGCTGTTTTCTATAATTGACAAACAGTTGTAAACGCATTAAGGATAATTGCGAGCGGGATTATACGTTCCGTGTCGAGAGGATAATTGTTGCGTATTAAATATTGATTTAGATAAATTACAGTTTGCTAATTTTATCTAATGGTCTGTTGCTTATGTTGATACGAGGAATAAAGATTAGTTTGTTTTGGTATTGTAGAAGAAATCATAAATTATCATTGCACATATGTTTGCTGGGAATTTAATTATCTTTGATTTTATTAATTATATATAAAATTTGTTTTTATATACAGTAAAACTTGTATAGAAATCTAAATTCCAAGAAAAAAGAAAGAGTTAACATTTCAAATATAAATAGAACTAATTATATTTTAATTGTAATAATTGTAATACTAATATTCTTAAAAATTCTCTAATTTGGTTTATTTGCAATAATTTTTACAATAGGTATTTTTTCATGATTTATGCATTCTGAATATTTACCATTTAAATGATTTTGTTTCTATTTCGGCAATGTATGTATTTAATTTCTTATTTTTCAAAATAATTTAAATTATAAAAAATTGCGAACATTTCTGTAATTCATATTATTTATTTTTCATGCACAATTTTTTTTCACTAATTTTGTCAATTTAATGAGTCTCAAATTTACCAGTTAAAGCACTTTCAGTTTAAATTTAAAGGAATTTAAGCTAAAGTTCTATACTTAAATTGTGACCAGAATTGAAATTTACTTAAAATTCTTATAAAAAAATTTAATCTATCACGTTTTTAACACGGACTATTTAAGATTATTTATAACTTTATTTTTTTTTTGTATAACCTCATAAATACAGAATATTTTGTATATTAGGGTTAATGTTTTGAGTTTCGGTTAAAATAATTTAATATTTCACTAAAAAGACACACTTTCTATCTATTGTGTACTGATACATTAACCAGTGGATATATTTATATGTTATACCTATCAAATTTAACCATAAATTTATTACCTTGTAAATTTGAAAGCTCGGCTAGTGTGAACAGAACACAAAATACTGGCCCCCTAAATTATTAAATAATTTTAAAAACAATATAATCGATTTATTGATAAACATGTTTATGTATTTTAGTTTTTATACCGATAATTCAAATGCTTAGAACAAAAAACTAGTAAATTGCAAATTACACAAATTATATTCCAGCTGAAGTATTAAATGTATGATTAGTTTACGGACTGTATAAGACTATCTTTCAGACATCTAAATTATAGTTCCTAGCCACTTCAAGTCATTTAGTGACACATTACACTTTTTCTGTTCGTGTTTTGTTTTGCACTGAGAAAAAACAAAACACACAAAGAAACTCTTGCAACATTCATAAGGATTACTTATTCAAAGAATATAAAACTATATAACGACATACTTATTACAAAACCCTAAGTAATACAAGTGTAAATCTACAAGTCATTTAAGCGAAAAGATTTTTTGTTGTTATTGACAATAAACAGCTTAGCTAAGGTGATTTTTTTTTAAAATATGATGTAGTTATATTTTATATATTGAGATTGTAAATTATATACAGATTGATCGATTTAAATGGAATTTTATGAGATTTTTTTTGTTATTTATTAACAAAAAAATTTGTTTTAAACTTACATTTAATTTGTTTTTCTTGCATAAAAAGATTTTTTTTGTATATTTATGATTTTAAATTAAGACAAATTTAAAAATTATTTTAAATAATTGGTATACAAGTAGTAAATAAATGTAATATACAGGGTGGTAACTAAAACTTTCAATCATAGGACTTAAATAAAATTCAGTTTCTTTTAAATAACTGTAGAAAAAAATAATTTACATATCTCACTCACCGTATTAATTAAATACCATCTACAAATTTTACTCATTTGTATATAGATTATTTATTACATCCAGCTACCCGAATTAACTCATAAAATTACCATATCTACAACGTGCAAAAACCACAATAAATAAAACAAATACAACTCGGGCCTCTCTTGTCACATCTCTTCATCATCCAAACCATTAACCATCCGAACCTTTAACTTTCATATAACCGGCGCGGTCACAATTTGCGGTTAACTATAATATCAGTAACCAATTCTAAGGGGTCTCAGGTGTAAATCGTTTAAGCGTGAAGTGCGTCAGGGATCCATCCTGGTCCGTTGTTGTTTTGCTAAAATGGAAACTACTAATTAATTTTCGTCTGTATCGAGGTCAAACAGACCCCCGGTTATTTTCGTTAGAACATCAGATCAACCATAATATAGATGGAGGCACACAATACAATGATTTATTATATTAATAAGAGATGGAAGTTTTGTGTATGGACACGTTTTTGTTTATATTCACTTCGATGTTTTTGTAGTAGGAATA
This sequence comes from Clivina fossor, assembly GCA_963966155.1. Classification (NCBI taxonomy): domain Eukaryota; kingdom Metazoa; phylum Arthropoda; class Insecta; order Coleoptera; family Carabidae; genus Clivina; species Clivina fossor. Next base: position 548,438 of record CAWYQG010000261.1, read on the forward strand.
GAAGAGCATGTATGAGAGGAGTTATGAATGTGGATGAAGCGAAAGTTGCTTGTTTGGATAGGAATGTTTGGAGGCGACTGATTTCGGAATGATGAAAAGAGTTTCTGCCACACCTTTTTGGGTACATGGCGTGTATGTATGTATGTTTTTGTGTTAGTTGACGAGTCTATTTTAGATGTAAGAGTGTTAGGTTAAAAATATAAACAAACACTTTGTTTATCATTTTTTAATATTACTATATAACAATAAAAGTTGTTAGCTATAACTTGTTTAGCAACTTTTATTAATTTTTTTTTTGAACTATATCTCTATTGCGAGATTTTCCTAAAACATATAAAAGTGACATAGGTAAATTACCATTTCCGGCTGACGGATCTCTACCAAAAACTGATCAAATTGAAATACGTATCTTAAATATAAAATTTTATATCAAATCGTTTAACCGAATTTGCTCTGACGTGCTTACAGACAGACCGACAGACGGAAATCACGCTAAAACAGTTGATTTGTGTTAATTATAAGCTTAATTTGTGTTTATCTGTAAAAAATCTTGGTATGTCAAATTTGGTATGATTATAATACCTTCTTTATTATATGTGATATGATCGGTAAAAACTTGTTAAAATGAAGAAACATAAATTAAAATATTTTTAAATTTTATATTGTAAAAACTAATTGTAAATTTACATTAACAATTATAGTGATTTTACTGTATTTCTGGTTGTAAATTTACAAAATTTTTATAAAATTACAACAGAAAATGTGGTAAAACTTACATACATACATACATACATACACAATCACGCCATGTACCCAAAAGGGTGTGGCACAAACTCTTTTCAACATCCCGAAATCAGTCGCCTCCAAACATTCCTATCCAAACAAGCAACTTTCGCTTCATCCACATTCATAATTCCTCTCATACATGCTCTTTTATTCCTACTACTTGGAAACTTTCGCTCACGCAAAACACTCTCAATCATACCATTCCAACTACTCATCGGACGTCCACGCAAACGTATACCATCAAAATCATTCAAATAAATCTTTTTAACCAAACGTTCATTAGACATTCGCTCAACATGTCCGAACCATCTTAACTGACTAACACCAACTTTTGCTACAACATTCTTTTCAATTTCACACTCATCATACACTAATCTATTTCGTACCCGATCTCTCTTATTAACACCACATACCCCACGTAAAAATCTCATTTCCACAGCAGTCATTTTCCGTTTATGCTTTTGCAACCAAACCCAACATTCACTACCATACATCAATGTAGGCACCAAAACTGCATTATATACACTCAAACGGGCTTCTTTGGAAACATTTACATTCCTAGCAAAAGTTCCCAAAGCACCCAAAACCTTACAACCAGCATTTACTCTCCTTTCAATTTCACGATCAAAACGGCCATCTCTAGTTAGCAAACTACCCAAATACACAAATTCATCTACCTGCTCTAAACGTGCACCATCAATATATACATTACATTTAGTCATCAAGTCACCCTTCTCAAAAACTAAAACTTTGCATTTATCTACATTCAACACAAGATTCATATCTTTACCAACAACATTAATTCTATCAATCATCCTTCTCAGTTGTTCTTCAGATTCAGCCAAAACTACCACGTCATCAGCATACGCTAAAGCAGGTACACGACAATCACCTATTTGTAAACCATCATTACCACAGAAAGCTTTCCGAAGAAGGACATCCATATATAAATTAAATAGCCAAGGAGACATTACACAGCCCTGTTTCACGCCTACATCTATACGAAACCAATCACTTAAAAAACCATCAACTCGTACAGCAGCTTCACTTCCATCATACAGAGCTTGAATTGCTCCTAAAAGATTACCATTAACACAGTACTCGCGAAGCACATCCCACAAGATTTCCCGAAGAACACTGTCATAAGCTTTCCTTAAATCGAGAAAGCCACAAAACACTTTTTTATTTTTGTCAAGTGACTTTTCGACAATCATACGAAGAGCAAACAATTGATCCACACATCCTCTCTCTGGCAAAAATCCACCCTGAACGTCACTAATTTTTGAAATAGTTAGAGCTCTAACTTTATGAATTAATATTTTACCAAATAATTTACCGGGAACACTCAGAAGACTAATCGCTCGAAAATTAGTCCCGTTGCGTTGTATGCCTAAAACTGAGCGAAAACTAACAAATTTTTACCTAAATAACACATCTGTTCTTGCGTAACAAACATGTTCAAACCGAAATTAATTTTATTAATTTATTTAATTATTATTGTAAAACTTAATATGATTATAATTTAAATTATACAGATTTTTAATAGTACAGAAATCTTTCATATAGCCTCTAGATCAGACGAATCCGAACTTAGTTTATGTGGGTGAATGGATGTATATGCATCTTACTTATTGAGTAATAACATTTATAATTTATAAATAAGAAAACAAATAAATGCTATCAAATTATCGTCTATTAGTAACAATATAAAATTACTAAATAATGTATCTACAGTTAGACAAAACATACAGGCATTTTACTAAATTATCGTGTAAAATATGTAAAACAACCGCTACATTTATACAATATTGCCAACATTTAAGTTAAATAAATAACCACCTACAAACCGGCCATTTGTATAAACTATAATCTCAGTATCTTATGCTATACAGTGTTCTGATATTAAGTTTCACCATCATTATATCCTAATGGAACGTTTTGCAGTTTGTTAGATTTTTCGACCTTTATAAAGCCAAGCAGTTTAGCAATGAAACGACAGACTGATAAATGCTTTCAACTCAATAACTATGTACTAAGTACTTTGAAGTACTTTTATCTTCAACGAACCAAAGTACTACCGGCATATTGAATGAATTAAGTAAATCTTTAAACGCAATGTGTAAGAATTTGTTGGTAATGTATTGCCGAATAGATAGTATGGAAAGGAAATTATTTTTTAAAAATTTTATACATTAGTTTTTTCCGACCGTCATATCACATATGATAAGGAAGGTATTGTAATCGTACCAAATTTAACATATCAAGATTTTACAGATGAGCAGATGTTTTTATCGTGATGTTCTGTCGGTGTGTGGACACGCGTAGAGCAAATTTGCTTGAACGGATTCTTATAAAATTTCAGCTTCGGGGGTTAATATTTGATTAAATTTTGGTAAAGATCTACTAACTGGAAGTGATAATTTACTGTTGTATGTAACTTTTAATTGTTTTACGAATATTTTGCAACATTTAAAAAAAATTATTTAAGAAGTTACTAAATAAGTTAAAATTAACAACTTTTATTTGTACCATTTTACAAACTCATCCTTGATCTATCATAGTGATAAATGGTATAGTGCATTCACCAAGAAAAACCATTAAACATTATTTCTCGTTCTTGTTGAATAAAATCTAAGAGGTCTAGACAATCTTCATCAACAGTCCAATAACTTCTGAAACTTTTATTATTCCTACTTGTGTTCAACAAACGATTCGATTTCCTAAGTGCATTTGCAATAATCTATTGATACTTCACATAATTTATTTATTTATTTTTTTTTATTTATTTATTATTTAGTAAATCAACGGCCTAAGCCAATTACAGATTTACAATAATTTATTACAAAAATTTCTTAATTATACAGCAAAATAACAAAATAACACGTTTTTCAAAACAAGATACAAAATATAAACAGTTTAATATCAGCCTAGTTGTTGATATTGTTTGTTTGACAATAAATCTATAATTTTTCTTTTAAATGTATTGAATTCCATATTAAAAATATCAGTTTCACTAAAGTGCAAATTATAAGTAAACATTAGTCTATTTAATGTTGAGTTTTTACAGTAATTATTATGAAATGTATTAAGATAAAATAATTGATTAGTTCTAGTTGCTTTTAACGGTACATTGAAATTAAGTAAATGTAGAAATTTAGATGAATCTAAATTATAATTAAGAATTTTGAACAAAGTTAGCATATCAGTTAATACTCTTCTATTTTCTAATGTTAACATTTGTAAAGTGAGAAGTGCTGAATCATAATTAGCAAACCTAGTGTTTAGTTTAATAGATAACAAATAAATAAATCTTTTTTGAAGTGATTCTAGTGCATTAATTTGATGTTTATATTGGGGATTCCAGATTGTGGAAGAAAATTCGAGTTGCGATCTGACTATAGAGTTATACAATAATATTAAAGTTTCTGATGATGTAAAATTTTTACATGTTCGCCAGATAAATCCTAAGAGCTGAAATGCTTTTTTAGTAATTTTTTGAATATGTTCATTGAATGTGAGTTTAGTATCAAATATAATGCCTAAATCTCGTATCGACTCTTTAGTTACAAGAAAACCATTATTTAATTGATAATTAAAAAGAATTTTATTAGTATTTCTAGTGAAACGAACAATGTAGCATTTATTAATATTCAAGTTTAAATAGTTTATTTCACAATAATCTTGTAATCTTTGGAGATCAATTTGGAGAAGTATGCAATCCTGTAATGATTTCACTGGTTTATAAAGTTTTAAATCATCAGCGAACAAGGTAAATTCAGAATTTAAGAACAATTCATTAATATCATTTATGTAAATATTAAATAATAACGGGCCCAGGTGAGAACCTTGTGGGACTCCTGATTTAACAACAATATTTCTTGATTGATACCCTCGAAGTGCAACAATCTGACACCTATTGCCAATATATGATTCAACCCATCTTAACAATGAACCATGTATACCCATTTGTGATAATTTCTTAATTAATATAATATGATTTACACGATCGAATGCTTTGCTAAAATCTGTATAGATAACGTCTACTTGAATTCGTTGGTCCATGTTTGAACATATGTTTTCATAAAAAGGAATTAAATTAGTTAGTGTGGATTTCTTTGCACAAAATCCGTTTTGTTCTGATATGATAATACTTTCAAGTTGAAATTTAATTTTTATCACTATAATAGCTTCGAAGATTTTAGCAAAGATTGATAGTTTTGAAATAGGTCGATAATTGATTACATTGGCGCTATCTCCAGATTTATATATTGGAGTTATATAAGAACTTTTCCAATAATCAGGAAAAATACCTAATTTTAGAGATTTATTAAAAATGATACATAATGGTACAGTTAAGTAATATGCACATGTTTTTATAAAACTTGGAGGAATTTTATCTGGCCCTGGTCCAGTTTTAATATTTAAATTAGATATGTAACTAAAAATTTCATCTTCTGTAATTGTAATTTCCCCCAAATTCACAGAACTATGTGCATTGTTATAATTGTTTGTATTATTGATTGGATTTTCATTAGTATAAACAGTCTCAAAATATTTGGCAAATAAATTACATATGTCCTGTCCAGTTTTTGCAGTTTCATTATTGTAATGTAAAATATGTGGAATATTATTTTTATTATTTTTAAGTAAATTTGTATATTGCCAGAAAGATTTGACATTTGTTGTAATATTGTTTTCTAAATATGTGGTGTAATTTTTATGGTCTAAGTCTAATTTAATTTTGATTTTTTTTCTTAAATATGAAAAAGAGTTATAATCACTAATATTTTTGTAATTTTTCCACTTATTGTGATATTTATTTTTTTCTTTAATCATTTTTATAAGTGATTTACTGAACCAAACAGGATATTTTTTGTTATTTCTTTTTTTAATAGGTACAAATTCATTAAATAAAGAATACAGAATACTATAAAATGTATCTACATTCACATTTACATCTGGATTTAGTAATCTATTTTCAAAATTAATTTGTGATAATTTTATGATCAAATTTTCATAATCACATTTACTAAAATTATAACCAAGCAATCGTTTTCCTACTTCAGATAAATTAAAGACTTAAATGAACTTCTTCTTCTAACATCTGGATTGGTGATTAGGACGCATAATTAGTTGTTAGTGCTTTACTTTGTTAATGAACGAATTTGAAACGTTACGACGACTGATACGTGTAGAAATAGTCGGATTGTAAACTATCGGTATTCATTTGTAAGTTAACGATATTTAAATTTAATGTCTAACACACTGAAAAAGATATATTTCTCGTTTCTATACTGGTTTGGTTTTGATATCGGCTGTAATAAAGATGTCAGTGTAGAGCGAGATTTCGAATTTTTAGACTTATCAGTTGATTTATATTAATGGAATATAGAGTTTGTTTTATATAGGAATTACATTTTTAATTATTTTTCGATACTGTAAAATTATAGAAAGGTATATCTTGACTGTCATTTGTTTAACTGTTTGAGACATGCGTAATGCGGAACTATCTTGTAAATTATTATACTGCGCATGCCTACATACAGTTGTAAATTTATCCCAAATTTGTTTATTTAATATGTGAACTATTTTGAAAGTATACGTTGTTTGGATTAGTTAAAAGTTTTTAAGAGTTGTAGTGGGTCAAAAATCGTAAAAAAGCATTTTTATTAGTAAAAGTTTATAAGTGATGATTTTTTACTCATAAATACAAAAATTTGGCAGTATCATTTATATAATATATAGTCTTATATCTGTATAAAAATGTAATCATATTAAATTTATTATTTAAAAATAGTAAAAAAAATGTCAGAACTCATTATATTAAAATAAAATGGTTTTAGGTTGCAATTCTGTATTAATATTTATTAATAACGAATTCAGGCGAATTCGACGTACGTCTTCATCAGGAATAAAGATACAAATGACTTTTTTTATATTATTTGTATCAGTTTTCATAATAAAGACGTACGTTGAGTTCGTCCGAAACGTCGAATAAATATTAATACAGAACTGCAACTTAAAGCCATTTTATTTTATTATTATTTAAAAATTATTTAATCTGTTAAAAATATTTTAATTGATTTTGCAAAAAAAAACAGACTTTTCTGTCATACTTGACAAGTTCCCATTCATTTGCACATGTAAATTTTTAGTAATATTTTCAAAGGTATCAATTTGTGTTTATTAATTTTAATTAATATTTAAATGAACAGGTGTTAAAGTTAAGAATCACTAGACTATGAAATTATTATTCTTCCAGTTCATATGCATATTAATTCGAAAAAATTACACCATTAATTATTCAGAATAACCAACTCCATATTTATGAACAAATGACTGTTTTGACAGCGTATTACTATGTATACTGCTTATTACAAAGTATTGAAAAACATTATCACCTTTTGTGTAGTAGCAAGTGATAATAAAATTATAATTATTGTATAAATTATCGCAGAGAAAATAATAAACTTATGAGAATTGCCTTAGAAAATTCATTTATTTCTCATAGCATTTGCGATTAAAAAAAAAAATTGTAATGTTTGTTTATTATAAAAAAATTATCCCACACTTTTTCGGTTTATTTAAATAACAATCTACGTCATGATAGGTGACCTTTATTGAGTTAATATTGAAGAGAAATTCAAATATTATTACATATTGTTTATATACCGCAAGGAACATGTTTTATACCAAGAAAAAAATTTCAAAATAAACTCGTAAATTTTTATGCACTTGACGTCGTTGAAAAAAATTCGTTAATAATATATAATTTGCGAAATGCATCCCTGGATTTTGGACTTCATATTAATAACTTTATTTAAATTAGTATTTTTAATTTAGTTTGTCATAATTTTTTTTTATATTTCCGGATTTACAAATATATATATATATATATATATATATATATATATATATATATAAATATATTATTAAGCAAAATGATTTATTGAAACTATTAAAACATATTATATATACATACACAATCACGCCATGTACCAAAAATGGTGTGGCACAAACTCTTTCCACTATCCCGAAATCAGTTTTCTCCAAACATCCCTATCCCGACAAGCAACTTTAGCTTCATCTACATTCATAGAACTTTTCATATATGCTCTTCTATTTCTACTACTACAATTACATATTATAAATTTTCTTTATATTTAATTTGGAGACAAATATATATTTTACAAATTATTAATAATTTTTTACTTCAATTTTTTCCAGCAAACACTGTTTTCATACAAAATTTTCAAAATATTTCTACTATAACTTACTATTATTTATTTTATTTCTATTATAAAAACCCAATTTTGCAGATCAAAAGCATGTTTACTTTCAAATTAAGAGTAAAAACGTCAGTTTTAAAGTAATATTTTTTTTAGTGTAAGATTGTTCCGATATTATATATAATATATGCACAATCACGGCCTATACCCAAATGGGAGTGTTTAATTTAATTCGGAAATGAAGTACGTTTTTTGCAGTAAGTGAATTTTGTACCTTACTAATTAAGTTGTTTCTGTAACATTTAATGTTAACTTTTGCTTACAAACTGGTGTTAATGGTAATTGTCTTAGGAGCGCTATTTCTCCACAGTTTACTTTGTTCACGTTTTGACAACAGGTCTGTATGTAAATGCTGCATATTGTTATTATTACAAATTTCTTCAGAATCCTTTCATTAAATTAAATTTAAATTAACTAGTTCAAATTATTCTTGCCCAAGCTTAGATTCGGACACACGACTTGCGAATTCGTAAAGAATCAAAGAACTTAATTATACCAAAAAAACTGTTTTTCGTTATTTCATTTATACCCGAGCATCTAGTTACAGATTTACGAGTTTTGGTAATAAAAGTCATTTAATCGTTTATGATTTCACGATTAAAACGCCACACACAATCGATCGTCGTCGAATCGTTATTGCCGCCATTTACAAAACAATCGATAGCCAATATTTGCAAAGAATTAGGTTATGTTTTGGCTGATATGAATTGAGTTCTCAAATTTTTAATTTCCGACCTTTGTGAAAGTCTCGGCGTTTTAAATTTCTCATTTGGAATTGGCTAGTTGTGAAATGATAGTGTGTATGTACTTAAGTTTCAGGTGCATATTTTAACGTTTGTATTACAGAGATAAAAACTGAGGTTAATGCTTGTTTATCTTTGTTGACGTGGCATATGTGCACGTGCTGAAAGATTATATATAGTTTCAACTTGTTTTATTTAGTTTCATAATAATCTTTTTATAAGTTTTTATATGACATAAATAAAATCCTGTTCTACAATTTTTAGTCCTTTTTGTTTTCTTTTCTATTTACAAACTCTTTTAATTATTTAAAAACTAAAAGCACTTGTTGAGATATATTTTAAATTATTTATGATAATTTTCAAGCTTTATTTTTATCAATAGATAGCAGCGAGAACATAATCTGAAGAAATGTTAAAAAGCATATTTAATAGAGTTTATAAATATTGATTTATAATTTTAATGTAGTTCGAGGGAAAATACTTGTACCATCTAGTATATAAATTAATGAAAAATCTCTTAAAATTTTAGTAAAATCATGGTAAAATCAAATAAAGATTTTCTGAAAAACGTGTAAAATCTTAAGTAAAATTTGTACAATTTTTGAAATTGTGTATAAAATCCATAAAAGCTGGTACGAATCTGGTACAATCTTGTGTACAAAAGTTGAAGAATTATTCCTAATATTATGAACAAACATAATTGGCAAAAAATAAAATATATTTCTCGATATAAACGTAAATAATTTTCAGAAGAACTTCTATTTTTATATAAATTTTTGTAAATCAATTATTATTTCAAAAAAAAAAAAAACTATTTTCAGTTGTCTGATGATAATAGAAATTTAGTTCTTCTATGTGCTGGGCCTTATAGTATTAAAAAAAAGTAGTATTAAACGCAATAAAAAACCATAAGGTTTGTTCCAACTAAATTTTGAACTAGTTGGGAACTGTACGGTAAATTACAAGCTGAACTGATTTCAAACCGATTTGATAGTAGGTTGGAACAAACCTATATACATCAGTTTAAAAACAGTGTTTATCTTGAAATCGCAAATTTCATATGAAAATAATATATCTTTTATAATATGGTATTGGTATAAATAAATTTCTTGTTGATGTAAAAGAAATTTTATAGATTATAACATTTTTATTTTTAATTTTAATAAAATTGCTTTTTAAGTATTCGTTTCCTTCGAAGTTAATTTTAAATTAAAATGATTCAGTTTGAAATTCAAATCTGATTGAATAAAAATTAGCTTATACAAGTAGTTATATATTCAACAGTACAGCATAACATATTATTTAAAATATATTTGCAAGGAAAAAAGTATAAAATTATATACAGTCCGTCTAAAGTATGGGGCTAATTTGTTATTGTTAAGTCGCTTAAACGTGTAATCACGTCTCGCCTTTTCTATTGTTACAGGTGCACCAACCGCCTACTTCAAAAAAATAAAATAAAACAACAACAAACAACTAAAGGAACAACACGAACTGCGAAGAAAACAACAACATGCTTCTCTCACATCAGCTTCATCATATTTATCTGCGGTCTCATTAAAATACTCGGATCTTATTATAATTTATAGCCAATAGTGTAATACTGCTCGCGCGATCTAAATCGAGAAAGATTCGATTCGTTAGTGTAATACTTTTATTTTCCGCAATATGTGTAACTAAATAAGAAAAATTACTAAATCCGATGCGATATTATTTATTAACCGGACCGAATTAATTGACTGTGTTAAGAGAGAAAAAAAAGGTACAATATTTATGGTAATTTATTTGCGAGTAAAAATTGGATCTTTAAACAAGCGATAAATTTTGCTAATTAAGCACGAGAGGGGTTAACTAATGGCGTATTAAATAAATATATCGATATATCGCGGGAATATATTAATAATTTAATTTTAATTAAAGTGTAGTGATGTCGCGATTGTCGCGTGTTTTACTGTGAATTAGGTGGCTGTCAAAATGTGGCGGTGGACGAGTGTGATTTTGAGTGTTTTTATAGTTGGATTTGCGTGGACTTTGGCCGGAAATGCGGACATGTTTGGCATGCCCCGTAATTCGGGGAAGAACCGTAATAATCCTAAATCGCCTGTGATACCTATGCCCAGAGAACGAAAGCCTAATATTGTGCTAATTTTAACTGATGATCAAGATATTGAATTGGGTAAGTTTATTTTTTTTACTCATTTTGTAAATTAAGGATAATAGGGGTATATAATATATAATTATGTTAGGTCTGTTTGATGACTAAACTTTAGCAGGAAATATTGCGCTGGACAAGAAATAAATTTGTGGTATTCTGAAGGCTACTTTAGCCGGTAATAATTTGTTAAAAATTTATGTATAACTATTTGAAATAAATTATGAATAAATATTTGAGATTCATTTATTTTCACTAGATATTTGGAACAAATTTGTGAGGATATGCGCATTTATGTCATCTACCAATGCCACATAAAAGCGCATGTTCTCTGTTCCAAATATTTAGTGAAAATAAATCAGTTTCAAATATTTATTCATGATTTATTTCAAATAGTTATTTATAAATTATTACCGTCTAAAGTTGCCATAAGAGTAGGTAATGATAAATTCAAATGATTTACTTTTTTAACTATAATTTTTGACACATGGAATAGATTTTCTGGGCTGGCGAAACGTCTGCGTTGAGGATAGATCGACAACGGCTTATCAGCTCAGAAAATTCGTTATATTTAAGAGCAAAATACTTTTAAATATTATGTAAAGTTCATACAAAACAGTTAATAACGGAATTTATTAAGATTCTACATTTTTTGAATACTTATCAATGATTTATGATTTTATTACCTGTAATTTTTATGGCATTTTAGAGAGATTTTTGAGTGCTACTGGGTGTAGTTAAAGTTAAGCGTCTTAGCCGTAATATAATATAATTTTTATTGCTCTTGGACATACCAATTTTAAGGGATTACTTTTTTTTTTATTGAAGTGAGAGGTATTCTCTGAAAAAAATAAAAATAAATATAGTTAAAAGTCTGTAAAATTTCATTATATTAAAATAAAACGGCTTTAGGTTAAAGTTTTGTATAAATATTTATTAATAATCGACGTTTTGACATGTACTAAGCGTACATCTTCATCAGATAAAATGAGTACATCAAAATGTCGATTATTATTAATAAATGTTAATATAGAATTACAAGCTAAAATTGTATATTTTTTTAGCAAAAATAAATTTTGTTGTTTAAGCATGTACTTTTTTAGAGTAGTTAGGTAAATTAAAAAATATGTAAATAAAGTAAACAATTTATATTTATTACGTTTATTCTACATATAAATAAGTAATTTATATTTATAGGAAAATAAAATAAAATCTGTATTAGTATTTTTAAATATTCAGTCGTATTTTCTATAGCTTTATTTTATATTGTTTTTATGTATTAATAAATATTTTATTGTGTTTATGTTGGAATATTTTCACATACTTATTAGAATTTTTAGCTCTATTGAAAACGTAAATAAATAAATAGATTTTTTTTTGTTTCATTGTGTTATATCAGGTACATATGTTGCAGGATATTAAAGACTAATAAATTTCACATGTAAATAAATAATAATATTTGTATTTTATTACATGTTTCATGTAAATTTTTTTTAAACTATTTATTATATAATAATACTGGATGTTTAATGGAAAGTTGTTTGAACTTATCAGCTGTTATTTTCAATTGTACAAATTTATCGTAAAAAAACAAAAATTGCGTTACATACAGAAATGACAGCTCGGTAGCTGGGCGTGTAAGTGCTACACTGTAAAAAAAGGTGTCATTTTACATAAAAACTATAGTAAAAAATTTTATATTATTTCAGATTGTTTAAACATTTTTCTGTAAAATATGTAATTTTGTAATTTCAAGTACAATAATTAATTTAATTAATGTATTTTTTACTGTACATGTCATTTGTATCAGTTTTCTTAATGAAGACGGATGTTGAGTTTGTCGAAACTTCGATTATTAATAAATATTAATACAGAACTTAAACTTAAAGCCGTTTTATTTTTTTATAATGAATTCTGATAGATTTTTTTTTGCTTGTTAACAAAAATAGTTTTCTGAAACATAATTTGTTGAAAATCAGAATGAATCAAAACATATTTTCAAATTTAAAATTAAAAGTATACAATTCCTAATTATTAATTACAATAGCTTATTCTTTAATTAAATATTAAAAAAATATTTAATAACTTAGTAGTTTGCTTAGTGTTTTGTACATATATTTATAAAATTTAATTCAATTTGGGTAAAAATTCAAGAACTAATATTCGAATAATTACAAAATTGCTAAATTAGTGAACTAGAAAATTGGAATGAGTAACTCAAAAATACCTTTTTTTTATTTTGTAATTTTGTTGCAGGCTCTCTAAACTTTATGCCCCGGACGTTGCGTTTGCTCCGGGGCGAAGGTGCCGAATTCCGGCAAGCTTATTTGACAACACCGATGTGTTGTCCGTCGCGTTCATCGTTGCTAACCGGAATGTATGTGCATAATCATCACGTCTTCACCAATAACGATAACTGCTCGTCGGCACAATGGCAGGCCACACATGAAACCAGATCGTTCGCTACTTACCTTAGCAATGCGGGCTATCGAACAGGTAAGACGCACAAGGAGTTGTATTTTTTTTCTTAAGTTTATAGTTTTCTATCAGTATTGGAATGTTTGTAAATAACTAATGAATATAAATTATTTTGAAATGCATATATTATATTGCATCCCATTTTGTAAAATGAACAAAATTCTACCTAGTCCGTGAAATGGACACACGTGTGGAATTTAGTGGAGCTCACTTCAGGTGAATTTGTTATTATTTAGATAAAATAAAAATAAATAATTTAAAAACAATTTTTGTTTAATATGTGACAGCAAATTTTAAAAAAAATCTGTTTACATTGAATGTAAATAAACTTGTTATATTTCTTGGAAATTACAACTTGTTGAATATTATACATATACAATATCGTAATTTTACTTTATGATAAGTTATTGACAGTATCGACAAGCGATTTCATAAATAAAGTTATAAACTAGTATTAAATTATTTTTTATTTTTGCTTTTAATCATTATTTATTATCATAAATATTATATTTATACATAATGTATTCCAATTTTATTATATTTGTTCAAGTTTTACTTCAGTAAATCGATTATTACTTATATACATATCATTACTAATAATAAATAAAAATTCTTGCATTTATCTAAATAAATTTAAATATAAATCTTTAAATTTATTTATATAATATTAATGTTGTTATATAGGTATATTTTTTGCAACTAATGCAAAATTTGAATATATGTATGATAATTTACTGATGTCACTTTTATGTGTTTTATGAATATTTTGCAATCGATATATTTCGAAACAATTTATTTAACAAAAGTAGCTAAAGAACAACTTTGACCACAACAGATTTTTTATTTTAATATAATTAGTTCTAAAAGATTTTTTACTATGTTAAAAAATAAAATAGAACACTTATTTAATATCTATGTTTTATTAAACAATTTATGCGGATTTTTCTTATTTTTTTTTCTAACTTGGCAATATTTAAAATTTTATATTACATTATTGATCAATCTAATATCGAATTAATCCATTTGGTACAATAATATATTTTATTATATTCCATAAATTTATTTAATTAGATGACGATCGGTTCTGTGGTGGCTACAGCAGACTTTTTTTCCATAGTAAATAAAATTTTACTTTTGATAGGAAAAGACAGAATATCTCGTAACGCTGTAAGTCTTGCAAGATATACATAGAATTGCAGTATTAAATATCATTCTAAAAACATAAATTCACACTAAACCACATTAAATAATCGGTGTAAGTCAGTGAAGGCGAACACTATTACGATTAACAAACGCATTCTAGCATTAAAATTTATGTGATTCTTACGTAAGTAATAGTTGAGTATCTCACCTCATGAATTTACCCATACATACTGGTATAAAGTTGCAGCATTACACACATACCATACACACATATACATATATCTTATGCTTATCAAAAGATTCCATTCCCTCTACCGGACAACGAGCATTAGATCTATTTATCTTCTATATACAGATAAATCAAATGGTCGTACAGAGTGAACTTATATTACAATGTTGATCACATTTCTGTCGCATTGCAAAACGTCTGAAGGACTTTTTATATACAATATTATTTGCAAAGTGTCTGTGTATCATACTCTGGTTAACAGGATATTTTAAAAAGGCAGCTCTATCATTTTATTTTAAATTTAAATGGTATTCTTTTAAGAATTGTGAAACGATATAAGTCTTATTTAGTGATCTGAAGCAGAATATTTTGAGAATTACTGGTTGAAAAAATGTTTAATTATTTTATTTATGTTTTAATATACTTCGGAGTATTTTGTTTAATTTAACTGACATGGTATTTCTTCAAATAAAAAATTGTAATAGTAATGACTATGTGTAAAGTTATTTATTGAAAAAAAAAAAATGTTTTAGGTTGAAGTTCTGTATTAAAATTAATTTATAAACGACGTTTCGGCGAAACTCAACGATCGTTTTCATTAGGAAAAACTAATTTTATTCTGAAAAAGACGAGCGTTGAGTTTCGTCGAAACGTTGATTATAATTTAATTTTAATACAGAACTTGAACTAAAAAGCATTTTTCTTTTAATATAATGAGTCCTGAAAGATTTTTTACTATGTCATTTATTGAAGTTCACGCTTTAATTTTTATATTTAAAATACATACATACATGCCCAATCACGCCATATACCCAGAAGAGTGTGGCACAAACTCTTTTCACTCTCTCAAAATGAGATTCCTCCAAATATTCCTATCAAGATAAGTAACTTTTGTTTCATTCACATTTTTAACAATTTTTAACTTTATTTTAATCTTCTCTAAAGACTAATTTTAAAAAATTAATTATTTAATTTAATTTAATTAATTATTGATCCGGTTACGGTGATAATCACAGCGTGATTGACCAATATAAACATAGCAAATTGTTCTAAAAATTGTGTTAGTAATTAAATGATATTTTTGTTTAGATAATTAAATAAATACATTTTAAATTAGTTAGTAATGTTGTGAATTTAGAATCAAAAGAATTTAAACACGTAAAATTTGTTTGTACTGTCAAATTATATGCAAACATTTTGTTTTCAAAGTCGATTTTAGTAAAAAACTATAATGTAAATTGGATTTTTTTAATGAGAAAATATTTCATATATTTTAATAAATTAGTACATATTTTAATAAATTATTATATAGGAAATACTTTCTGCGGTCAATGTCAAAAGTATTTAAAAGTAGTATACGTCTTAGGGTTGGTCTTTCAAAATTCGAATAAAATGTAGAATAGTTAACTATATTCGTACATACACAATCACGCCATATACCCGAAAGCGTAGGAGATAAACTTTTTCCGCTTTCTGAAAATTAGTTTGCTTCAAACATTCCTAACCAGACAAGCAACTCTAGCTTCATCCACATTTATATTGACACTTTGTCATGCTCTTCTATTTTTACTACTTGGAAACATTATAAATATTTATTCTTCGGTTAACTATTCCACTGTTTATCCAAAGTTAAAAATGCCGACTTTTAATGTATTAAAGACCAATGTCATGTGATTTCTTACAACATTAATATGGTTTTTATCATTAAAAAAAAAAATTAAAATGTCAAGATTGGTCTTAATTAAACCAAGCTACAGAATTCAAATTCTTATTATTTTTGCTATTAAAGAAAAATGTTAAATCTAAATTATGTGAGAAAAAATGTACTATCATCAGATTAATTTAACGAAAAATGATGTGTAATAAAAAAAAATGAAAATTTCTTTCTAACTTTAGTTTCGGTAAGATCTTTAGTCTTTACGCAACATAAATTGGAAGATTAAAGTAATAAAGATACTGTTAATAATAATTTTATGAGTACACGGATTTTATAGATCCGAAAACGTGATATATTAACAACTATAGCCGGAGATTAATTTTAAATTTTTAATTAATGTTTCAACGCTCTAAAATTAACTGAGGTGTATGTAGGTAATATGCATGCTAACGTATGTTATGTTCTACAAAATATACATGTTTTCATATGTTTTGTTTCGTTTAATATAAACGTCGTTTACACATGTTATATTTATAGATGCATAAGGAAATTAGCACATTTTAGTAGTTGACACTACCAGAAATACAATTATATTTTTTTGGAAATTTATTATAAAGTAGTTTTTCTTGGCATTACGTGGACGAATAATTGGATCCTTATAATTTTATTTAAATTAAATAGTTTTGATAATAGAATTATAAATTTCGAAAAGAATTTTTTTTGGAAATAAATTTTTTGAATTTAATCTAACATAGTAAAAAATCTTCCAGAACTCATTATATAAAATAAAACGGCTTTAAATTTAAGTTTTGTATTAATATTTATTAATAATCAACGTTTCGATAAACTCAACATCTGTTTTCACTCTGATTGAAAAAAAAAATTATGATCTAGTTACTTATTTGTTACCTAGTAACTTGTTTCTATGTTTTGTAAATGTCATTTGTATCATTTTTCTGATGAAGACAGATGTTGGATTCGTCAAAACGTCGATTTTTAATAAATTTAATACAGAACTTAAACTTATAGCCGTTTTATTTTAACATTTAATTTTGTTTTTCAAAACGTGTCTAAATTAATTATTTTATAATTAGGCACTGTTATAATTTAGTTACTTACTTGTTACCTAGTAATTTATTTCTGTGTTCTGTTTTTCATTTTTCTTGATAAAGACACACGTTGAGTTCGTCGAAATGTCGATTATTAATAAATTAATACGGAACTTAAACCTAAAGCTGTTTCATATCATATAATAAGTTCTGAAAGATTTTTTATTATGTTAATAGACTCGGGTTTAAATTCCAGTGTAAATTTTTCATTCTGTATTAATATTAAAAAAATTTAATTAATATACATTTAAAAATTGCTTTTAAGGCGTTAGAGATTTACACAGGGAATAATATTTTACAAGCGCATCATATTTTAAACTAAATAATTAAAGAAACGTAGGATATATATTCACAAATGATAACACATGCAAAATGTTCATTTGTTTTTAAAATATTCACATTTAACGTCTCCATTAATTTCAGAGAAATGCAATCATAGAAAACGTTTTTGCATTTTTTTATTTTTCACAATAAAACTAAAACTCCAATATTAATGACTCTATAAAGTTAATGATAACAGCATCGTATATTCTAAATAGCCTTCTTCGATTAAATTGTAAGTACGATTAATTATATTAAATGCAAACGAAATTATACACCTCTCTAGGACGCAGTTTGTTATTATATAAGTGTATTGAGATGACGTCTCTTATAGAGAGAATCTCTAATAGTTAATTCATTTTAACATTAATTTCTCTGATCGTTCCGCCATTTGCTCTATCATATCTTAGATGGTAAAATATGAAGTCAGTTTTACGCTAGCCTAAATGAAAATATTGAGAGTTATTTAGTTTGAATTTTTATCGTTTAGGTCAGGTTATGTAAACTAAGTGTGTGTTGTACCTTTATAATTTATATGATCGTTAAATTTTATCGAAATCAATATAAAATATTTTTATGCAATCAGACATTGGGTGGATATATATGTAGATTGTGTGTGTTGGATTAAATGTCATTTAATAATTGATTGGTACTATAAAGGTTATTAATTACATTTCGATATTTTTAATTAATTGTGATACGGTTTTAGATCTATACATAGTTGCCTTGTGTTTAAAATTGATTAGAAGTATTAATTTTAACATAGCATATTTGTATACAATTAATTTTATTTGTAATTTAAATAACATACTTTTTTTTTGGAAATAATAAAATACTTACTAACACTGTAAAAAAATCGATAATTTTTTATAAAAACCTGGGGCAACTAATTTACACTAGTTATGTAAATTTATATAAATTATATAAATGTAAAATTCGTATATTTTATGTAATTACTTACTTTTACGATAAAAAAAAGATATACTCCTATAATATAGTTAATTAATGATTTTTACTTAAAATTACAAAATTATGTTATTTTTACATGAAATTTATGTGAACCATCAGTTTTGCTGAAATAATATGTAATTTTTACCTGTGGTTTTTATGTAAAATGGCATCTTTTTTTTACAAAATATGAAATTTATGAATTATTAAATAAAGGAAACCAAATTTTATTTAAATCTGTGCATTCACAATGATTGATGTTATATTTTTCTTTATAAATTTTTATTGCTTCTCTTATCAATCTACTGTTAATATTGATGGGTTTTGCAATTATTATAGTATCTTCGAATTTTATATTATAAAATTTTTGTAACTCATGTGCGCAATAGTAGATTTATCTGGATTATCTAGACGTATTGACCTCTTATATTTTGTCAATCTAGTAAAAACAGTTCTGTCTGCCTAACATAAAACCTTTCCGCATTCGCACGACAAAAAATAATATTTTGTAATACTGTAGCTATATTCAACATTCTACCATTTAATGTCACAAATTGAAAAATATTTGACAAACAGATATCAAATAACGTTTATAACAGCATCACGACTCGTTACACAAGTTCCGTGTATCTTCGGTTGTGTCAACATTATGGACATCAAATACAAGACGAGATAGAATATAATGGTCTCATTCGATTGGAAGTAACTGGTAGGAACCGAGCACTTTAACTTAGTACACCGTGAACGGTGAACTTTTTACGCCAGCCCGCATACGAGTTACTAATAAAATACACACGGTAGCTTATGCGAGATAAGCGCCAGTATTGAAGTGCACATTTCACTTACAAACTGACTTTGTTGTCGAGCTGGGTCACTTGTAGCTACACGGGTTACTTGATTAAGGGGTGTATACCTTTCTCGGACTAAAAAGTCGACTAACTTTATGATTTTATTTTTGCGAAACTATAGAAGATATCTAACCGCGGTGCACGGTGCACAGTTCCTCCCAATCGAATCGTGCCAATATTGCCGGTTTTCTCGGAACACTTTAGCCTTAACCATACAGAAACGAAGACTCAAATACTAACACAAAATACTCGAATACAATACACCTAGTTCCATTTAAAGAAAATTATAAAAGCTCTTTTATATTATACAATACGTTAAGAGTTAACCTATACGGTTTCTGTTGTCGGATCTATAATGCTATATTTGCACGCATTTATAAATATATTTTGCAATCGAAAAGCTTTCAATTCAATTACAGTGTTTTTCAAACAATTTACAGTTTTAGATCACTTGATAAGTATTACTTATTGTAGTACAAATATTTGCAGTAATTTTTCTGAAGTATAATTATGGAGTGAGTTTAAAAAGTTGACATCATGTGGAAAATACTTTTTCTTCTTCAAGCGTATCGTAATATTGATATTACATTACCATTTTGCCTATGTAGAAAGAGGACATTATGTTACTAGTAAAATGATATTATTGTACAATAGGTAGTTATTATATACACTATTGGTAGCAGCTCCAAACGTAACTAAAATGTCAATTGTATTTAATCTGACATCTTCGGTGGTCATATTGAATATTATTACAAGCGAAAATTGCATTGTTTATTTTCGCTTTAACTATAATTTGATAATTTAAAATGTTTGAAGAAGTGCAAGAAATGCAATGTGTACCGTTTAGGGTGGTCAGCAACTGCATATTCGACCAAAGAAACATGGTCAAGTATATTTAATTTGAAATCTCCGATGGTTAGATTAAAATTTATTAAGTTAAGTTAATTGACAGTTGCATTGTTTATTTATATTCGACGAAAGAAACATTAATTTGCACAAATTATGTAACAAATATAAATAATATATACATATACGAAGTATTCTACAATTATTAGTAAGTATTAGGTTACTTAGTATTTATTTTTATTTATTTGTAGCTAAATTTTGTTTGGAATGCTAAAGAAAAAATAGCAAATGTCACTTGGGGCAGAATGCTCTTTTTATGTTTCGTTCAGATTGCTCACAATCAGTGTCGGCTCTGTGTCGGCCGCCAATTTATTGCAGTTTCGAATTGTGTCTAAACGAATAATTACGGAATAAGTACTTCGTACTTGCGATTAAAGCTGTCTTAGGACTGTCATACCAAATATAATTAAGTTTATACCATTTTAGCCAGTTGAATATACAATAGATAGAAATAACATTAGTAATATACTTTTCTTAGTTTTTTTTTTACCAGAAGCTAATCAAGACGAAACAGTAAATTTTATTACTTTCCACCATATTATAAACACATATAACACTTTCATCTCATTATCATATGCAAACTGAAGATAATTTTTACATCGCAAATCTTCATATTTTACGAGCAAAGATTCTCTGTTCATTTATCTCTTTAAATAGCAATTCTTTTTTTTTTCTTTCATTTTATGTTTTTCTGGTTGCGCATTTGCAATTTTCTTACTGCAAATGGTAATTACTAGGCAAAAAACCATAGGCGGAGCATATGGGGGGGGGGAGAGACATAGATCCATGCAGGTGCATCCTGTAAATTTAAATAAGAGTTATGCGTGAAAGAAAAAATTAGCATGATTTGCACAAAACGCAACGTGTTAAAGTTTTCAAGCTCATTTGAAGTAAAGACATTATTCCTCTGTTATTTTTCTGTTTTTACCTTACTGAAGACGATTATTATTTGTTTTTTGCCACGACGAACGTATTATTATTATAATTGTGAATCGAGTTAACACGTTCTGTGTTATGTTAAATAAATTGAATTTCGAAATAAAGTGGCTAATTATGTTGGGAGGGGGGCAGGGGGTGCCGAGTATGTTGTTTGCTGAGAGTGAAAAAGATTAAGACAACTTAAATCTTCGATGCCTTTTGACGCGTTGCATGTTTGTATATGTTTATTTTGTATGTATATGTATCGAGAATAATTATTATTAACGTAACTTGATTTAGTTCAAGGCTCTTTTAAAGCGAAAATGAAAATTGTATTCTTATTTTCAATATTCACGTAACGATTTTATTGTATTTAATTTATTTCTGCGAAATATTTATTGAAGTTTTTTGTATTAAGTTTAGAAAATTTGTTATAAAATAATGAAAAACATTTAATTTTAACATATTAAAAAAATCTTTCAGAACTCATTATATTAAATAAAATGGCTTTAGCTTTAAGTTCTGTATTAATATTTATTAAAAAATCGACGTTTCCACGAACTCAATGTCCGTCTTTATCAGAAAAACCTGATACAAATGACATGTACAGTTAATAAACAAAACATAGAAATAAGTTTCTAGGGAACAAAATAAGTAACTAGATCTACACATTTTTTATAATTTATGTTATTTGTATATATTATTTCTTGATAATGATATACGTTTAGTATATTGAAACGTAGATATTTAAATAAAATATATACAGAACTTAATCGTAAAGTTTTTTTTTATTTTTATATTTATATAAAAATAAAAAATATAAAATGTAATCAAAAATATTTTAGGATATAAATTATAAAAAATTTTGAATCTTATCTTTCAATCTCGTATACTACTAACAAATTAAATGCGTTTTTTGTTGACTATTAAAATAACTCTACAATTAAATACAATTTAATTGAAAACGGCTCAGACAAAAAAGCAATTTAAGTTGTCTTGAATGCATTTCAAGGCAATTTTATTACTACATAAAATCGCTCATTATATCTTCTTGCAGTGGGTTCCAAAACGATTTAACTATACAATTTTAACTATTAAATTATTGACGTTATTTATAATGTCTGGACTATGACAACTTAACTGGGTAATTAATTATGATGATCTAATTTGGGAGTATTAAATGTAACTGTGAAAATGAATATAGAATTAAGATGCAATTGGAATTTTAATAAGGATAATTACAGGGATAATTGTTTTAGATTAGTTTATTATGTAACAGCATAAAGAGAATTTTAGATTCACTGTAAAGTGAATATAATTTTAAAATAGTTCATAATTATTTTATGCTCACTTTTATAAACGCTGTAGAAGTAAATCTATTTGCTTTATAGATTTTTGTAATATAAGAGAGGGAATCTAGGGATTTTTATTTTGTAAAGTGGTATTGGTGCAATTTGTTAATTATTAGAATATTTCGAATTACAAGATATTTTAGATTTGAAATAAATTTGAACAAGACAAGATAAAATTTGAATTTCCAATGAAAATATTTATAAATTCAACGAAAATTTTAGGATTCCAACGGAGTATAATTTAATAAAAATGAAATTTATATATGTTCTTAGTGTGTTAACATATATTTATGTAAATTTTAAATCTGAAAAGCCCATTTAGTTAAAAGGTTACATATGTTTTGATATATAAATTAGTTCTTTAATTTTGTTTATATTAGGAAAATATATTCCATTTGTTTTTTTTTAGACTTCTTTTATTTATTTGTTTTTTACTAAAAGAATTTAAATATTGAACTATAAATATGATAATTATAAATATTATTTATTGTAATATTAAGATTTTTAAATTTATTTGCATTCTGAAGTTATTTAAATGATATAATTTACGATATACTACTTGTATTCTGAAATTTAACAAATAAAAACTTATTTAAAATATGCCGTATTTTTATTGTGCTATTTTTGAAACAATTTTTATGAAACTTTATTCAAATAATAAATTATTATATACGGTTTTTAATTGTGCTAAATTTAAAGATCTAAAACATTATGTAACACTATTAACTTTAACAGATTTGAACCAAATAGATTCATGAAGTTCGTATGACACGGTGCATGAAAATGCAGAAAATCTATGCGTTAAAGTGCATAGTATTTCAATTTTTTATAAATTTTACGAAAATTGGACAACTGCATTTTTTGCATTTTAATGTTTCTGCTTTAATGTTGTCAACATTCATGCAAAATATAAGGTAATACGAGAAATATTTTTATATTTTTAAATTTTTGCTCAACTTCTTTATATAAAATAAATGATTTATGCCCGTATGCATAAACATTTTCGTTTAAAATTATGGTTAATTAAAATTAAAAAAATTGAATTCTGTAAGAAATTTTTCTATGTGTTTTACAACGAAATTTCTTACGGAATCCAAGTATTTTCATTTTAACGGATTATTATTTTTAACAAAAATGTTTCAGCTTACGGGCATTAGTAAAATTTTATTAAAAATAATAATTCATCAAATATATACAAAGCTGTACTTTATGAACAAGTGCACTACAGTTTAAAAAATTACAATTTTAGAGAATTAGCAAGATTTCAACGGAGTATAATTTAATAAAGATGAAATTTATATATGTTCTTAGTGTGTTAACATATATTTATGTAAATTTTAAATCTGAAAAGCCCATTTAGTTAAAAGGTTACATATGTTTTGATATATAAAGTAGTTCTTTGACTTTGTTTATATTTGATTTTCCTAAAGGAAAATCAAATTTTTTCATAACATTTAGAACTCTTTAAACTAAATATTATAAGGTGTTTTTCTTTGAAAGAGATAAAAGGAAGCAGAAATACCGTTGATCTCTTATATATTTAATAGAAGCAGTAAAATGATTGGACAAATGACTATCGTATAATACGTATTAGGCCTAACACGTCCTGAATGGTATAGCGGTCGCATCTTGCGACTCACATCAAAAGAGGAGAGAGAAGCATTCTTATCACTCCCCCGAAATTAATACAAGATTCCATCGTCTTCTGTACGAAGAGGCCTACTAGCCGCTTGATACGGCGATAAAATGCTGTAAGGCTGTAGTCACATTGAAAATACAGTTATAGGTTTAATAATGATATTAATAAAATATGATAGCTTTAGGCTTTAAAATAAAACGGTTTTAGGTTTAAGTTCTGTAATAATATTTATTTTTTTTTGTCAATAACGCACTGTTAACAAATTTAAACTAATACAGCATTTGTATGAGAAATAAAGATGACTTTTTAATGTGACTGTATCATTTAGCGGTACACTATAAGTACAAATCCTATACCACTAAGTCATATACTTGTAACACCTGCGAAGATAAATATTTGTCTGTATACGTGAGCACATCCTAAAGCATTTATGTGATCTCCACAGAACACGTATCAAAACCGCGGCTGATAACAATTGAAAAGCACGTAGCCTCATTAGCATACTGGATTTTTACTCACCAGAAATTATCAATGAAGTTTTATTTTTATTTTACTCATTTCTTTACTGTCGTCGATAAGTGATGTGTCAGAACACTGAAAGGTTAATTTATTTTTAAGCTGGGATAGATACTTTTTTTAGATTCTTTTTGAAAATACAGCTTATTATGGTTTATTTTTAGAAAAAGAAAAGATTATTAATGCTGAAGGTAGACGTTAATAAATTTGTTTGGTTGTATAGGGGTGTCTAAATAATTGATAGTAAATAGGGAATATGATATAAAGAAATTATAATGATAATAAAATTTTTGATAGAAAACATATCTTATGTTTTATAAATATAGCATTGTAATTTAATGTAAGTCATAACTTTTAAATATTTATTAAAATTTAACAGTACTTGATGGTATAGCAAAACTTCTATTATTTTTGAAGAGATATATTTATAATAAAAACTTAACTTAATCAAAAAACTGTATGTGATATAACAATAGTATATTATATTACGAGGAATATTGTATTGAGCCCAGATATTTGTGGCTGAGGTCAAGCAATCTAGGCGAAACACAAAAAGATCTTTCTATTTCGAGTGACATATACGATTTTTCTTCAAGCGTGCTAAACGGAAAGAACCAAAACTAAACAGTTGTAGAATAGTATTTATATTTGTTACGTGATTTGTGAGACTTAATCTTTTTTTGTTCAACCAAATTTGACGGTGTATATTTCATATCTTGCACTTCTTCACACATTTTCAATAATTATAATAACAATACAATTGTCAATTAACTTAACTTGAATTAATAATTTTTAATATAACCGTCGAAAATGTCAAATTATTAACGACAAATATGCAAGTGATATTTTTTATTTAAACAATTATATTTGTTTAGCGAACTTTGTTTGCATTAATAACCCGTAATATTATTACATATCTTAATTTATCCAGTGGAATATACAATCAGTGTTCATAATCTTTTTCTAAAACTTTTGTTTCAAAACACTCTAAAAATACACGTACGTATGGTATATATTTATACCATTGAGAGATTAACTGAATCTAAACACTGAACCAATGTTTCTGCTTGCATTCAAGCCATTTTACAATTCGTTGTTCTTTTGTTTAGACTTTGAAAGTAAAACCGCGCAAACCAAGAGCGCGCTAAGCTTGATTTCGATTTTCTTCTTTCCTAAACCTTCTTTTGTTTATTTTTGTGTGTATGTGTTTCACTTTCAATTATTGTTTATTCGAAATCGATTGAAGTCTCTTTTGTTTTTATTCGTTTCGATTGTGTTTTGGCTGCTTGATTACGAAAATGTCACAATGTCTTTTGTTTTGCCGGCCCTCGACTAGCTGGCTCTGTTTCTGTGTCCACTTTCACTTAAAGTTTATTTATGTTGGATTTTTAGAGATACCATAATACCTGATTTGGTATTGCAATGAGGCGTTGCGCTTTATTTGTACTTCTTGGTACGTAGAAGAAGTTGATTAATTATTCACTTATTTTATTAATTAACACGTTGGATGTCATAAAGCATAAATGTTTTGTTTTAAAAAAGAAATATTTTTAAATCATAGGTACACTGTAATCGGGTTAAGTTTTGGTTAAATTTGTAGGTGGTACACTGGAAAAAAATCCATATAATATTACATAAACAGTCTATGCAATTTTTAAGCAGACTGTTTATGTAATATTACATAGATATTTTCAGTGTATCACTGTAAAAAATTGATGTAAATTTATATATTCGGTGAATGAAAAAAATATAATATTTCGTTAATTATAATAGTAAATATTATAAAATGCTGTACATTACTGTAATATTGTCTAGAATATTGCTGTAAACTTGATGTTCAGAAAACATTAAAATCTTATTGTTTTCCAAATAGAAATCTCTATTTTTTTACTACTTTAATGAATTTTACATTAAAAAATAGTGTTAGTTTATGTATCATATTCTATGTTGAAAGTTGATATATTTTTAGTAAAATAAAAAATATGAAATTTAGATACGTTGTTTAATATAACATATGTAAAATTTAATTCTAAATTCAATGATAAAATCAAAAAGTGGGGTATTTTATTTAAAATAAAGAAGTTGCGGTCGATTTTCGGTTAAAGCTTAAGTGGAATTTTATTCCCAATATTTTTACTTCAACTAAGCATATCGGAATACCTCTATATACCAAATTTCGTGACATTATATTATATAGTTTTTTATTTAAGATCAAAAAAAAATTTTTAAAAATTTACAATTATGATTCGTTCAACTATTACGAAATGCATACAATTTTTTTCCAAATTTTACTAAAAACCAATTCGTTAAATGAACAATATGTTACCGTGTTGACATTTCAACTTAATTTATCGATATTTCCTTATAAATTATCGAGTAATTATCGACAGAAAAACTAAACATCAAAGTATACCGGCTGTGTGTGTACATCTTCATTATCCGTTCCTGTGTCGTGAGTCCAGACTGAAGTCATCCGATAACAACCTAACCACTTTTAACTTATGAGAATGGTTACGGTTGAATGGGTAACTTCACACTGTTTCTGTTGGTACTGTATGTACATTGTTAATAATATACTAGGAATGTTCTAGGCCCATTTGTTTTCGTTGACAATTTGTTGGGCAGTAGTGTCTGTTGAGCATTGGAATATCTTGTTCAAGTTTGACGGCGATTTTGTTGAAGAATTGTTTTACATAAATAAATGATGAATTGTCATGTAGTTTTTTAATATTGATTAGAAGGAAATATGAAAGAGTCATATATACATAATCATGCCATATACTCATAGGTGTGTCAAAACTAAAAGTATTCAAAAGTGTGTTTGAATTTTTATGCTTGTGCGGCAATCTTTGAACGAGGCTTTACCAGATAAAGACAAAACATTCTGTAACACTACAGATCTTTGAATCCAAAAATAAAAGCTATAGATACCTATGTATTAACTTTAGATAAAGTGTTAGTCAATTTTGTTCAGCTACAAAAATTGAAGGCTAAACTTTACGATTATGTAATAGATTTTCTTTAAACTTTACATACGGTTAATTTTGCACATTTTATGAATATAAATCGCAAAATTTTAGTGCAGAAATGATATTTACAATGTTAAAATTTATTTTGGTTGTACTTGACATATATGGTGGCGCTTATTGCAGGATAGGTAAGGTAAAGAGCTTAATTTGTTAAATGTTTAGTAAAATTAAAGCAACATGAAGAATTTTTTGTTGTTTTTAACGTAAAAAATTAAGAATGACAGTATTCGCTTATAGTTATGTAAACATGAAAAATATGGCAGCAGTTTTTCAACATTCAACATGTTGAAAACGAATTTTCAAAATCAGTTTTAATATTGTAAGTATCATTTTCGTTCTTAAATTTTGTAATTTACATTCATAAAATGTGTAAAATTAACGATATGTGAAATATGGAAAAATCGATTACATAACCGTAAAGTAAAGTTTTACTAAATTGAAATTTTTTTTATATAACGCAAATGCCTCAGAAATTTCACAAATATTGTACATAATTTTATCTACAACATTTTTAAAGTAATTTATATCACCTGCAATCTCATCAATTTATCAAAATAACATTATAAAACTTTCTCCAATCATTTATTGATATTTCACATAAATATTATTGAATTAATATATTATATTCTAACATCTCTATAAAAAATCTACACAAAAGATATGATATTTATACTATTATTATGACAATACTTCATTACCTACACATCGCAATATAACCATATAATTAAAACTTAATAGTATAATATTAACAATATTAAACTTCAAGAAAAAATATCATTTTTAAATCGCCCACTTTCACTGTCCTTATAAAATAACTATATACAATATGTTCCTTGAATGAGTTTCCATAAGCGATTCAAACGAGATAACAAACGGAACGAACTGTTTGTATACAAGTTACCTTCCAATGAAGCGTGAAAATTTTCTAGTTATATTTATTATGTCAAAACGATTAATGAGTTATAAACATATGTCTGGCTTTTATTCATGTCGTCATCAACTGCCTACGATTTGAGATTTTTTTAATAATAAATAAATGAAGATAATTTACGAATCGTAAAAGCATGTATGCTCTGTTAAGCGGGTTATATTTTAAATATGTAGGAGGCAGTTGAAAATATCAAGTAAAATATTTTTAATTTTGTAAAATATACGATGCTGGTTTTTATTGTGCAATAAGATCAGCTAATATAAGAGATTAAAATATGTATTATTTTTTCGTGTAGAAATAATAACGCAAATGATCTGAGTTTTTATATGATATTACGTTATATTTTTTTGAACTACGTTTTCGAATTTTTATGTCAAAAAATGTTTTCAAATTGTGACATCACACGCTAATTTGTCAGTCTCTGTCAAAAAAGACCTTGGCTACTTGTCTTGTTTTCCGGGAAATTCTAAAACATAATACAAAAATGTTTTTAGAATATCCTAAAACTAAAATAAAAAAATCTACTATGATACGTAGGATTTTTTGAATTTCAAAAAATTAAGGAAATGGTGTCTGTTTAAAAAAATGTTCAGTAAAGAAAGAGATATTAGTAGAATCATTTTAGAGAATTTAATTCTCTATAATTATGTCTGAAAATGAAGTAAATCGGATGGATAGTTTCCGAGATCTCGACGGGATAAGGTTGAAAAACATGGTTTTTAAAAGAACGAGTTTAAAGTTTGCAGTAAGTTCCTTACTTCCAGTTTTGTACATTTTGCCTGCTCTGATACAACTCTATATTAGTCGCTGTAATTTTACTAAAAGTTTGAAGTTTGGAAAACCATTTTAACACATTATTCTACACAGTATCAGCTTTCAGAAAATGCAAAAAAAAATATATTTTTTGAAAACGTCAAGGTCGTATTCCGCCTTAAAATGATAACAAAAATTCATATGAAACATTCGGAATAAAAATCAGTTAACAAATTACGAATAAAATCTTTTAATCTTCAATACCGAAAAAAAAAACGGATAATTTGATTTTCATTACCATAATTTACAATGCATTCATAATAATAAATGTACGATGAAACAAGGAAATAATATCAATTGTTTCAAAGAAAACAAAAAACAAAGGAAGTTGGTACCAGGTACCATGGCAATGAAAACACTAATTTGCTATTGAAATTTTGTTACATTATGTTTCTATGTTCCCGTGTAATATTATGTTTATGATGCTATGTTTGACAAATTCATTGATCGCTTTTTGTTTTTTCTGTGTAGGCATCAATGATAGAATTTACTAGATAGAACCAGTCCATTCACAAAATAATAATACAACAGTTTTGTAGTTGTGAATGGTAACGCAACCTTTAGATATTGCGTCAGATGTTCGAAATTATTTTGTTGCATAATTGGAAAAATATGTCGACAACAGTTTTAAGATGAATTTATTAGATTTTTAATGTACGTATGTAAAAGAAATGGTTACCACAGTGGGTTTCTCTGTAGTTAAATGTAGTATTTTATATAAACTTATAGAAATTCATCAATGTTTATGCAATAAAGAATTTTCTAAAAAGAATGTTTCGTATTTTTTGATCAATCCAAACACTTGGAGTTAAAACTAAAAGTTTGCACTAAAGCCTGCACTAGATTTGAAGATTCAATCTATTTTTATTTTTTAAATAATAAATCAGTTAATATTGAATTTTTACCTTGTCTTATGTAATAAATTTATTAAACAATAATAATTTTAATTAGAACACTTGTATAAATTAAATAAACATTTAATTAACACGAAATAATACACACAATACTAATTAAGCAAATAAAAACACTTATTTTTCTCGAAAGCAATTACTTCAAACAAACTCCATTTTAAATTAACCGAAAAAAAGCAAACCCAGAATAGAATAAACGTAAAAATACACAGTAGACAACAAAAAAGAC
This sequence comes from Clivina fossor, assembly GCA_963966155.1. NCBI lineage: Eukaryota > Metazoa > Arthropoda > Insecta > Coleoptera > Carabidae > Clivina > Clivina fossor. The sequence goes on from CAWYQG010000261.1 coordinate 579,385, forward strand.
GTGGGTACAAATCTAAACACAAAAATCTCATCTTTGTCAACACTAATTCAGCCGTGATTGTACCGACAATTACAAGTTTGTCAAACCGTGTGGGAACAATATCCAAATAGATGACGAATCAGAACCGTACTAGCCCGTCAGCCCTTTCGTGGGCGAATTGGTAGAAATATGGAGGCTTACCCTCGCATTTTCTACACGCGCAAGCGTGCCTGCTCAGTGTATTTACTCCAGGTGTTGTTGATGTTTTCGACCGCACCTTGCTTGACAGGAAGGATGCGATGACAGTGTCTGTCAAATTGTTGTCATGTTGTTTAGATACTGTGGATGTGTGCGTGTGGGTTTTGGAATATTCATATTCATAGGTGATTTTTTTGTTGTTGGTTTTGTAAACAGTTCTTTAGCTTATGGATGTTAACTGTTTGATTTAATGGATTCAGTAAGTTGAAAGTTAGTTAATGATGGGTAGATATGAATGAAATATAAAGTTGTTCAAGAGAAAGATATGTAAATAGATGAAATTAATTTTGATATTGTAAAATGTACGTTAACTTTATCGATACGTCGATTATTAATAAATATTAACACAGAACTACAACCTAAAGCAGTTTTATTTTAATATGAGTTCTGAAAGATTTTTTACTATATTAAATTTTTAAATTTAAAAAATTTTCTAGTCACTTGTTTAACTTTGAAATTTTTAACTTAAATTTCTATAAATTTAAATGATATGCATTTTTAGAAATGCTCTATTTAAATGTACACTGTAAAAAAATATCGATAATATTACATGAAAACTGATTTACACCAGTTTAATATGTAAATTTACAAACGTCATAAGAAATTTTTTACATAAAATACGTATATTTTATGTAAGTTTACTTACTTTTTCAGTAAAAAAACATTATATAATATGGTAAATTAATAATTTTACTTAAAATTACAAAATTATATTATTTTTACAACAAATTTATGTAAACCATACCATCGGTTTTGCTGAAATAATATATAATTTTTTTACTATGGTTTTAATGTAAAACTTTTTTTACAATAAATTATTTAAGATCTTTAAATTAAAATTTGATAATTAGAATAGCAGCATAAATGTAATAAATTAATCTTTTAATATATTTGTATTTTGTTTTTATTTTCAAAATTCATAATGTCATAAGAAAAGTAGCAAAATATCTTATTTGTAAACAACTACTTTAATTTTATTTTAATAGTGTATTTTTTTTTGTAAGTGTAAAAAATGTTATTTAATAAAAATAAGTGTCCTTTTTATTGGTTAGGTACGTTGAAGAATCTTAAAGTATAAATAAACTTCACGGCTGATTAGTTGATTAGGTTGAGTTGATGTTTTGTACAGGGAGTATATAAAAAACTATTTAATATACTCTTTACTGTTTAGTTAACGGAAAACCAGCTTGTTATTTTATTATTTCTTACTTGCTAACAACGCTTGTCGGTTTTGTCAAGTGTAAAATTCCTTCTTCTTACTATATGTTTACATATTTGTTTATGCATCGTTTTCTTTTATAGTTAATAGATTTTATTTGTTAGACGATAATCAATTTTATATGATAAAGTTTATTTAATAACTTTATAAATTAATCTGATAGTTGGGTGCGAACGTTAAACTAAAATTATGGTGTATTAAATTGATAGGATGTATTATGTTTTTACATCTTATATTTTTACACTTTATTAATAAAAAAAATATAAAAATTAAAAAGCTTTAGGATTAAGTTCTGTATATATTTTATTTAAAAATCGAATTGATATACTTGATACAGAAAAATATATGCAAATGATATATACATACATACATACACAATCACGCCATGTACCCAAAAGGGTGTGGCACAAACTCTTTTCATCATCCCGAAATCAGTCGCCTCCAAACATTTCTTTCCAAACAAGCAACTGATGATGATGATAAAATATATACAGAACTTAATCCTAAAACTTTTTATCAACCGTCATATCACATATGATAAGGGAAGTATTAAATTTAACATATTGAGATTTTTTACAGATAATTACGAATAAGGCTTATAGTAATACGAATCAACTGTTTTAGCGTCTGTTGGTCTATGAAGATATGTAGAGCAAAATCAACTAAACAGATTGTTATAAAATTTCATATTTATGCTTCGGAGATGAATATTTCAAGATAATTTTCAGAACTCTTTATATTAAAATAAAACTGCTTTAGGTTAAAGTTCTGTATTAATATTTATTTAAAATGGACGTTTCGATAAATCTCAACGTCCGTCTTTATCAGGATAAATAATATTGAATAATATAAATGACATTACAGTAAATAACAGAATATAGGAATAAGTTACTAGGTAACAAATAAGTAACTAGATCATACAATTTATAAATTTTTAAATTTTGTGATTTTTTTAATTAATGGAAGCCAAAATTTTATTTAACTCAGTGTGTTCATAGTTATTTGATGTATGCTATTTTTTTCTTTATAAATTTCTATTTCTTCTCTTATCAATCTGTATCAACATGTATTAAACATATTTTTTTTTTGTTTTACAAGTACTAATGATTGCAATAAAAAAATAATATATAATAAAACATTCTTGATAAATAATTGTAAATATATCATTAATAAAATTATAACATGATTTATGAATCGTATCTACATATGTGGTACATTTATTATCGCATGAATGAAACAATTGATAAATAACTATTCCAATTATTTATTTCAATATACACACCAACACACGTGTGTTGTAATTTATTATAATTAATTTTTTGCTTTTTATCTAAGGTAAGTTTACTTTAGTTTTTAGTTTAAGAGTTAAAAACAGGTGTAGATGTTATGCACGAATTGATTTATGTAAACATATGGTATGACGGTACAATTAAAGAAAATAAAAATTGGACTTGTATTTGCACAATCATATCCTGTTAAATAAGATAAATTATCAGTGTGTTATAAGAAAAATTATTGAAACAGAAGAACGCGGTTAGTTAATTATGCTGAATAAATAAAATATAAATATTGAAAAAAACAATGTAAATATTACACAAGTACAAATTGATATTTAATTTAATGTAATGTTAACTTTACAAGATGCATTTGTTATTTTGGAAAACTAAGTGTTTCTACAATCATAATCTTATAATAACATGTTTTTCTTAAATTTCTCATGTAAAACTATGTAATTTCATTTTGAAAAAATGTATAACAACATCAATCAAATAAAAAAAATTTATAAAAATACTTTTCTTTTTACAGTGTAGTACTAGGTGTCATTAATAAAATGGGGCCTACTAATATATATTATATTACTCAAGTAATACAAAATTAAATTTTTGGTAAAATTTTTTGTAGGAATTACATTGCAAAAAAAAATTGGTTATTTTTATATAAAAATCTAATTGTAAAAATACTGATATAAATTTATAGACATCAGTATTTTTATAAAATGTATGTAATATTATTAACAGATATTTTATGGAAAATTTGTACTTTATATAAATATAAAATAAGTACGTATATTTTTTGTAAGTAATTATTTACTTTTTTTCGGAAAAAAAAACCTGTATAATATGGTAAATTAATTATTTTATTTAAAATTATAAAAACTATATTATTTTTACAGAAAATTTATGTAAACCATCGTTTTGCTGAAATGATATGAAATTTTTTTATTATGGTTTTTATGTTAAATGGCAACTTTTTTTTGCAATGTATTTAAATGTTATGGCCAGTATTCTCACCTCGTTTATTTATGAAAAAGTGCTTTAATTTTTTGCTTTAAAATAATTTTTTACTTTTATCTCTTATCAAATATGATAAGATATTTTTGAACGTTTGGTAAAAAGGATTTATTTGAATGATTTTGATGGTATACGTTTGCGTGGACATCCGATGAGTAGTTGGAGTGGTGTATGATTGAGAGAGTGGCTTGCGTGAGCGAAAGTTTCCAAGTAGTAGGAATAAAAGAGCATATATGAGAGGAATTATGAATGTGGATGAAGCGATAGTTGCTTGTTTGGATAGGAATGTTTGGAGGAGACTGATTACGGAATGATGAAAAGAGTTTGTGACATACCCAGTTGGATACATGGCGTGATTGAGTATGTATGTATGATATATATTTTTATATCTAATTTTATAAAATTCAAATAAACCAATTAAATTAATAAGTGATTTTAAGTAAACATCAAAAGTACTTTTTGAAAAAAATCATTTTTAAAAGTGAGGTGAAAATATGGGCCTATGTGTATTATCATTTTGTATGAGTATTTTCTCAAATGCTATCTTTTGAAAAAATCTGTATACTCTAGTTTTTTTAAATTTATTAGTGTATAATTTTTCTACTATCTATATAACCTTATGATACACATAAAATATAATCCAAGTTTATCCGTATCTTGGGAACTAATAAGGCTTTCCCCACATGCTTATGTATATAGAGAACTATGCTAATAATGCGATTCTTAATTAAAATTTAATGCTTTGTGAAGGTGTATATCATCACTTCCGCTTTGTATCTCTCGGCATCGTCGTCTCAATATATATATATATATATATATATATATATATATATATATATATATATATATACGGGGTAATCATATTCCCACATTGATAATTGGTAGCACGCCTACACCATTAGATTTCATTTGAACAACACCGAACCCGCAAAGCCAATCTATAATGACTTTAAGACGACGCGATATATGATCGGGGCCCGTACGGTCGTGGAAATAAAAACGGAGCAGGAGATTGTGACGGTTTAATTAGGGGATTAAGTTTTATTTTATGGATTTGGAAAACTGAGGATATTAATATAGTAAAAAAATTTTCAGTATTATTGTATTAAAATAGAACAACTTTAGGTTGTATTTCTGTATTAATATTTATTAATAATCGACGTTTCGACGAACTCAACGTACATGTACATCAGGAAAAACTGATACAAATGACATTTACAGTAAATAAACAAAACAGTGTTACTAGGTAACAAAATAAGTAGTTTAAATATTTTTATTTAATATTAATTATGTAAAATGAAAAGGTTTTTGGATTTAGTTCTGTATTAATTTTAATTAAAAAAAATCGACATTTTAACGCACTTTACTTACATCATCATAAAATTATACAAATGACATATAAATAAACAGAACATAGAGGTAACAAAATACGAGAAACTAACTAGATTATAAAATTTATAAATTATTAATTAAAGGTGGCCAAATTTTATTTAAATCAGTGGCACTTCACACTGTTTGATGTTATCTTTTTCTTGATAAATTTCTATTAGTGTTTTTAATTATGTATTTTTTTTGTTTCAGGTGTGTAACATTGTAAATACGATTTGATTCGCCATTTGTAAGTATTGATATTATTATTTAAATTAATTTTATATAATAGTTTTTTATCGCAATAACTGATACTAGCTTTAGTTAATATTGTTTTTTATTTTTAATTAATTAAATATATAAAAATAAAAGTCATATATTTTTTGTAAGATATAAACAACAAAGACAAGTGTATTTACAATTACATGTAAAAAAAATTACTTCTACAATATTTTTTAGGGTACGTCATTTGGTATCAACTTCAAATATGTATTTATTTTTATACTTTGTTGAAATTAAATATTTTTATTATACAGGGTGTAACAGAATAACTATTCCTAATTTTCAGAAATGATAGAGGGCACATAAAGAAACATTTTTTATTAATAAACTAGTGTCCGGAAATTTTTTTTTTTTTCCGGCAGTCGATTGTAAAAAACACAACTATTACCGAGAATTAACGGAGATTTATATTATCCGTTAAGACCATTTTATTCTACTAAAAAAAGTGCCTTAAGAATGTGAAAATTATTTTCATCTAATTTAAAAAACCATCGAGATATCGCCATTTATCAAAATACGGAATAAGCGAACTTTTCGCCATAACTCGAAAACAAAAGACGATAGCTAATTTTTGTTTTCATAATTGAGTTTCTCTTACAAAAAGCGATCGAGGACGCGCGGTCCATTTTTTCATATCTCTTATAGTTTCCGCGTTCTTCTATGAAAACGTCCAAATTTGCCCACCCTGTACATCGTTACAACTTGTGTATCGAAAATGGTGGTCGTAACTTCGAACAATTTTTATAAAGTTTAATGCACTATTATTTCTAATAAAATGTACCTTAACTTAACTACTCTTTGACGTTGTAATAATTAAAATTGTTTTTAACGATATCTAGTGTATCTTGACACCGAGAAATTTTCGGACACTAGTTTATTAATAAAAAATGTTTCTCTAAGTGCACTCTATCATTTCTGAAAATTAGGAATAGTTATTCTGTTACATCCTGTATAATGTCATATAATGTCTACAGTTTTTTTTCTGTGTATTAACTACTAATTAACTACATTAGATACAATAAAAATTTCGTTATTAGTCTACTTTCCATCACTGTACACACATACCCGATTCAATTACAGTTACAATGTCTCAAACATTTACGGAAAAAAAATATCTTCAAGTACTCAATGTCTGTCTGATGTCAACATTTTACTCTGGTATATGAAAAATATAAACAAAACAAAAACCATACATACAGTTTCATTTCAGATCAGATCATGATCGGAATGATTCTGAGAGATCATGCTTGCTTGCATTTTCTTCGTTGACAACACCGTTTCTCTTACTTCTATTTGCAATATATGAACCTCATTGGGATAGTGACGAATAAGCCACTTTCGAGATAATTCTGTAACAAAGTTGTTAAGTTTTAGTAATTTTATTAACAACATTAATTCAATAATATTAATAGACCGCTAAATAAAAAATAAAAATGATAGTTGTTACATTTGTTTTTATTAGTTATAGTTGTTAATAATGTAGCTAAAATTTAGCAATTTTGTTATGCATTGTAACAAAAATAAACAAAAATCTTGATTTACACAACGCTGTAAAAAATTCGATAATTTTACATAAATTCTGGGGCAACTGATTTACATCAGTTTAATATATAAATTTGCAAATGTCACAGGAAAATTTTTACATTATATAAATGTAAATTACGTATATATATATACGTATATATAACAAACTTTGTGTATATTTAATAAAATAAAATAATTTCCCATAAACCACAAATAATATTTAAAAAAAATATATAAAAAAAAAACTTTTGTAAAACCACGCTTATATTTAAATGCACTAAAAAGAGGAAAATAAATTTTTTCCTGGTTATCCAAAATTTTTAGAAAGAAATAAAAGCGTGGAGCGCTTAATCATCATTGCGAAATATATAGTTTCCTGGCGCTCCACGCTTTTATTTCTTTCTAAAAATTTTGGATAACCAGGAAAAAATTTATTTTCCTCTTTTTAGTGCATTTAAATATAAGCGTGGTTTTTTAAAAAGTTTTTTTATATATTTTATTTTCTGCTTTTTAGTTTTGTCGTCTTGTCATTATTCAATTGTTAATTGAACAAAAAAATAGTTCCTGTGACAGGTGTCATTAGTTGTATTAAAAAAATAAATATAAGCGTGTCATATCTTGTAATCGGTTTTTTTAAATATAATATTGTGTTGTCTCCTGGAATGAAACTACATGCAAAATTTCAGTGAGATCAAATGATAGGAAGTGGTCTAAAAATTGGTTAAAAAATTTGACTGCTACAAAATTTGAAACTAAGCTTTCAGCATCAGTAGCAAAAGATATAGCTAAAGTTCTAATCAGTGACACAAATACTCAACGTACTTGGTCTAAGATCACTAGGTAGGCCCATTAAAAAATTTTGCTGGCCCATTAAAAATTTCAGTTAGCGTATTTGTCACTATACCATTGTGGTTTATATTTGCAACGATACTTGTCAGACGCAAAGAACTTAACTATTGAGTCGATGGTGATGCTGTTTTGTTTTGTGCGCGCTGCTCTTTTGTTTTTCCTTCGTGTGGCACACTTGAAACAATGCAAGTATTGTTTTCATATTTTTCTCTTATATACTAGGACTGTATGATTAATAGAAAAAAAAAATATTTGTAAAAATATAGCCGGATTATTGTTTATATGAATTTTTATTTGTATCAATGAATGAATGAATGGTAATATGGATGGATCTAGGAGATAAACTTTGAACCGAGTAATTGATTATTAATTGGTTTGTTGCCGGGTAATTGATACAGATTATATTATTTTACGGTACGATTAATTTTTTTAATTGGGTTAATTTTTACAAATTGCAATAATAAACTGATTGAATATTTATGTTTTTGTAACGCTTCAGATATTTTAAAGATTTCACAAGTTGAAGAAGCATTATTACCGATTGATGTTTATCATCCACCGTTAAACATTGAAATAATATTTAATAAGTATTGCAATAAGCTCCAATATAGTACAAACTGGATATATAACTTTAAAAAAGCCAATTATGACGAAATTAATGAACATATTTTTTCTGTAAATTGGGAAAACATATTTTCAAATGATATTAATTATAGCATTGAAATCTATTACGATTATTTAAATACTTTAATTGAAATGTTTGTTCCGAAATATTATTTTAAAACAGACAATTTTCCAACCTGGTATTCGAAAGACACAAAATTATTAATTAGACGTAAAAATAAAATGTATAAATTATTTAAAAAAACCGACAATGTTTCATATAAATTTCAATATATGACCTTACGCACACAAGTCAAAGAATTAATAAAAAATGATTATTCAAATTTCGTTCGTATAACAGAGGAAAATGTGTCTAACAATATAAAATCATTCTGGAAATATGTTGACTCAAAAAAACGCAACAAAAATGGATTACCTGATACAATGTACTTTAACAATAACTCATCTCAGGATGGTAACAATATAGCAAATATGTTTGCGGATTATTTTAAATCAGTTTACAGCGACAGTAAGAACTTGAAATTAGTAGATAGTAATATTGAAGTAAACCATATAAATATGAATAAAATTGCTGTAACACAAGATAATGTTTTTGATAAATTAAGCTCATTAGATTCAAATAAAAGTGCAGGTCCTGATGGAATTCCTTCTTATTTTATTAAGATGTGTAGCCCTTCAATGGCTTTACCACTTTATTTACTTTTTAATTTATCACTAAAATCTGGAATATTTCCTAGATCCTGGAAGACATCTTTTATCACTCCTCTGTATAAAACCGGTGACAGAAGTAATATAAAAACTATCGTCCTATCTCAGGTCTAAATATTTTCTCAAAAATATTAGAATCTATAATTACAGACAGTATGAGTGCAGCATTTAAGAATGTAATTTGTGAAGAACAACATGGCTTTACAAAAAATAAATCTACTGTCACAAATCTTTTAGTATACAGTGAATATATTTCCGAAGCGTTAACAAAGGGTAATCAAGTGGATGCAGTCTATACTGATTTTCAGAAGGCTTTCGACCGTGTAAACCATTCAATTTTGATACAGAAGCTTGAACTATATGGAATCTGTGGCAACCTGTTGAACTGGCTCAAGTCATATCTATATGATAGGTTTCAAATAGTAAAAATTAATAATTTTATTTCAAATAATATTCATGTTACTTCCGGCGTTCCCCAAGGATCACATCTAGGACCATTACTATTCTTAATATTCGTTAACGACATTTCCAAAATTTTCACAAATTGCAAGTTCTTACTGTTTGCTGATGACTTAAAGTTGTATTCAGTTGTTAATGATATTTATGATGCTAAGTATATGCAAGAAGATTTGAACTCCCTAGGTTACTGGTGTAAAATAAACGATATTAATCTAAATGCTGATAAATGTAAAATTATGAGATTTTCAAGAAAAAGAAATACATTATTATTTAATTACTTACTGTTTGATACACCGCTTGAAAATGTTTCTTTTATTAAAGATTTGGGGGTAACTTTTGACCCAGAGTTAAATTTTAAACAACACATAGATAATATTATCAAAAAATCATTGAAAATGTGTGGTTTTGTAACAAGAATGTGTAAAGATTTTACAAACATCAATACCTGTATTTTATTGTACAATTCCTTAGTTAGAAGTAATTTAGAATATTGCAGTATCATATGGTCACCTCATTATTTATATTACATAAATAGACTCGAAAATGTTCAAAAGAAATTTGTAAATTTCTTACTGTATAAACTAAAAATAAATAAAAATCTTTATACTTATGAAGAACGATTAACTACTGTTGGCTTCGATAGTTTGATTCATCGAAGAAATTTAGCCGAATTTATCTTTGTATATAAATTGGTGAATGGCCATATAGATGCACCACAAATTCTTGAACTGTTATATTTTAAAATCCCATCATTTTATTCTAGATCAAGACAAACTTTTTACACAGCTTTTAGTAAAACTACTTATGGAATAAATTCTGTGATTAATAGGTTGATAGAAATTGCAAATTCCATAGGTGATCAGATCGACATATTTGGAGTGTCTTTCAGTAAATGTAAAATACTGTTAAAAAATATTGTGATAGAGAAACCAACTTAGCCGTAATGTTTTCTTAGTTATAGTATTGTTATTCTATCATACATTATATGAAATTATTGTATCATTTGGACTATAAAGTCTGTAGTGTACTTATATTGCTAAATAAATAAATAAATATATACAGGGTGTTTACGGTCTTTTCTGTATCCTTTTAGGGGGCGATAGTACACCTCAAAAGGAGTCAATAAACCTTAAAACGTCTTAGTAAAACTGCTTTAGGTTAAAGTTCTGTATTAATATTTATTTATAATCAACGTTTCGACGAACTCAACGTTCATCTTCATCAGAAAAATAAATTTATGATTTAGGACTTAATGAAAAAAAAATATATAGTGCTCATACTTTAAGTTTACCTTAAGTGTTTAGTTTTATATTATTCTATATCGTCTATTTTGTATTTTGATATGTTATTGACATAAAAAAAATTGTAGAATCTTATATTACACTCAAGACAAGCAAGTAAGAGACGTTTTAGTTAATGAAAATTGAAAATCTGTAACTCTAAACGAAATCGTGTAGCGTAATTAAGAAAATTAAAAGCCATTTGAAGACGTGAGTTGAAGTATAAACCATCGCGCATAATTATCGTCAAGTTGATGATTGCGCTCGTTAGAAAAAAATCGAGAGGGCGTGTACATTACAGAGCAGAGAAAATGCAAGCCTGAAAAAAAAACTTTATAAATTCTCAAAGAATTCAAAACAGTAACACTTTTAAGTGCTGATTTTTTCATTTAAAAATTTACCTCCGTATACTGGAACATTTTCGTTAAATATAATGAAAATTCTTGGATTCCGTAATAAATTTATAAATTTTATAATCTAGTTACTTATTTTGTTACCTAGTAACTTATTTCTATGTTCTGTTTATATATTGTATATGTCATTTGTATTATTTTGTCCTGGTGATGATGTATATGGAGTACGTCGAAACGTTGATTATTAATAAAAATGAATACAGAACTATATCCGAAAGTCGTTTTATTTTAGATTACTATAATGTTGTGAGTAAAGTGTGTCATTTTCTGTGCACCAAATTATACTTATAGCTCATATAAAACCGGCTTGAAATCGCGCTTTAACACATGTACCAAACGTGTTATCCGGCCGTGTTAACACACGGTTTAACACAACCAACCTACACGCTTGATCGACAACCAACAATTAGGGCCGACACTTTCTTCTATATCAAATATAAGACAGTTACACAAAAAACTTTTACGATATCATTTTTTTATATTTTTTAATTTTACTTACTATAATGATGGGACGAGTTTCAGTTTTTATCAGTTTATCTCTTTATGTTATTTCGTGTGTACTTAATTTAATGTAACCTATAAGGTTTCTTTTTGTATTTAGTTTTTATTTTCTATAAATTTACACCGGATAAGAAAATGCATTAGGATGAATTTTTGTTCTGTTTGTACAAAATGGATTTTTGATGTGACGATGGTTGTATTGTGATAATGGTAAGAATTTTTTTGGTAATGAAGAAATTAATCTAGTTGCATCGGCTTCTTGGAAAATATTCTTATTATCGTAAAGAAAAATGTAATTACTTTTAATAGTTGAAAGTTACAAATGTGGTCAATTATCTGATAACGAAAGGATTAAGTAAAAAGTAATATATCAGAATTTAGTGATTTTGGTTGTTAGTATAGAAAAGTAACACATATTCAACCATGGTGTTTATGGTTCTCTATGCATCCTATTAGATAGTACATCTCAAAAGAAGGTGTAAAAGTCGCCTTAGTAAAAATCGTTTTATAAGCGAAACAATAATTCTTTTAGTTTTTACATTAAACGATTTATTTGTTTTAAACTCTAGTAATCTACCACTTATTTGTTTAAGTAAAATTATCTAATAATGTAGTAAGATAAGTAGGAATTAGTAAAAATTAAAATTTTGTTATTTAAAAATTATTACCCATATTCATTATATAATGTGTGCCTTTCTAACAAAAATTCTAGATCCCACTGTCAAGTATTATGAATAAAATTTTGATATAAAAAATAAAACCTGATGAAGAAGAGCGTTCAGTTTCGTCGAAACGTCGTTTTAATAAAATAATGAAACAGAATTTTTTGAGTTCTGAAAAATATTTTACTATGTTAATAAAATTTTAGTTAACACAGGAGATATAACCTGGTAATAATAAACACAGGTTACCTGCTAACTCGAGAATAAATTTTGGTTAACTTAAGTTAAGTTTAAAACTATTCCAATAATTTTTGTAAGCGAAAGCGAAAGTCAAGCTTATGTTGACTAGTTTTATATAGCAATTTCATTATATTGTTTGTAATTAGTGACATTAGTGACAGCATTATCATAGTAACTCATTACTTCACATAAATCAACAAAATTACAATGAAAAAATCTGTACTATAATATGTATACTACAATATTTCTATAACCAATGACAGATTCATAAGTGACAAATTTCAGTATAGTCCTAGAAAAAATATCTCTTAGTATCACAGATGCTGTATAATAATATTTATTTATTTCATAACAACATCATCTAGGTATGTATCTGTCCATCATATATAATTTATATTTTGTTTATATTCAAGCAGCATGATGCAATTAGTAGTATTATAATTGCTCATTAATTTTAAAGAGGATAATGTATGTGTAAATAATTATTAATAAATGCAATATGATTTTATGTTTATTAGCCTATTTAACAATAAATGCTTTCTATTCATCGACTGTTCTTTTATTCCATTAACTATTTATGAATTCTTCAAATTCATATATTATAAATTAAACCCAGTTGTTATTTCAAACGTTCTTATTGCGAATAACTACACAGTGTTATTTTTTTTACTTTTATAAATATTAACGATTCGAGAATTTGATATTGTTATTTAATTGCGTAGTATTAAATGGTAATAGTAATAATAATTATTTATTTAATCATAAATAATCCATTGTAATGCATATGATTATAATCCCGATGACAGATACTTAAACAATTTATTAATGACATCGATTTTCAATTAACTAGCTGTTTTGATATACCGCATTTAATATGATTGAATTCATTAATTGTCATAAAAACATTTACGGATGTGAAATTTTTCCAGTAATTATCTATATAACTGGCTTATTTTAATGTATGTAAATCCGTATTTTTGCAAATCTTTTAATATCTTTTCTTCTTTTTAACGACCGTCATATCACATATGATAAAGAAGGTATTTTAATCATACCAAATTTGACATACAGAGATTTTTACAGATAATACACTTATAGTAACACGAATCAACTTTTTTTAAGCTTGTTGTCCATCTATCGGTTTGTCTGTCTGTCTATCGACCTGTGACTACGTGTAGAGCAAATTCGGGTTGTTATAAAATTTCATATTTAAACCCCGGAGACGAATATTTCAGTTTGATCAACCCAAATATTTAATGTTTTTGCAAAATTTGTTTAGTCTGATAAATAGTGCAGTTAAAATAAAATTTTAAAAGCTTTGAAAGTTGGCAACACTGTGCAACAAAAACTTGGGCACTAAATAACCCTATTCTGAAATTATCATTAAAATCGGGTACAAGTCTAGGAGGAGTTGCGATCACGAAATTTTAATGAAAAATCGACTGAGCTAGTAAGCTCACACACACACACACACATATAAATTATTACATCTTCTTAAAAAATGTCAAAACTATATGAAATTGCTGAATTTATCTCTCATATAGCATTTCCGCAGTAAAATTTATTTGTTTATCGGTTAGGGGGTATGTTTATCTAAGTTTAGTGTGCGCCAAAATAATATTTGCAAATTTCTTCAAAACAAAATGCTTAATTACAATAAAGTTTAAATCTCGTTTCTATAAAAGTTACATGCAGGATTTCTATATTTTCATACATACACAATCACGTCACAGACTCTTTTTATTATGCAAAAATTCATTACGGCAAGCTTCTTCTTTTAGTCGAAAAAAAAAACTAAAATGCTTTGTCTAGATATTTCTTAATGTTTGATTAATTATGCTAATTTAAATAATAATGCAAAAGAAAAAACTGTTAAGCATATAATAAACATAATTCTATTTTTGAAAGTAATCATTGGTTGTTGATTACTTGTACAAGACAATAAAGATATATGTGTCACCAGAGGTCATCCTTTAGGGTCAAATTCCAATCAATATTCATAATTAAGTTGTAATATGTTACTAACTAATATGATGTGTGGGCGAAATCCATACGTAACTCTTCTTAAACATCACCGCAAATGAAATATATGGATATATTTGTTTTCCATTTGGTATTTACAAATTAACACAACATAAGTACATTGGTATTTGAATGAAGAGATTTTGTAATTAGCATAAAATATGTAAAGTTATTGTAGTTTTTACAATATATAATGAAACCTGAATTTTAACTCTATTATTATTCTTTTTATAATTATTATTTTTATCTGTTTTTACCACTTCGACTAGAAAAGTGAACAATCTTTCAGAACTTATTATATGAAATAAAACTGTTTTAGATTCAAGTTCTGTATTAAAATTGATTTATAATATACAGAACTTGAACCAAAAGCAGTTTTATTTTAGAATAGATATTGTTTTAATAAGATTGTCAAAAATGAATAAATAAAATAAATAAATAAAATAAATAAATAAAATATTATTTTTGCTACACTGTTTATCTGTTTTGATTCAAATTTTCCGGCTAGTGCATTTATAGTTTTTATACAAACACCAAAAAGTCCCGTAATAATAATTTTCAAAAAATAAATAATACAAATTTTTTCCAAATGATGCTGACTTTTTGGCGGATACTGTATAAAATGATATTTAAAAATTGATGTTATATTTATTCAAAATTCAATATGTTTAAATATAACGAACAATTCGTATTTTCTCCACGTAAAATGAAAGTAAACGTAATAAAGAAACATATCAATTTAGAAGTAAAGTTAGTACTGATTACACCTGACATCTATTGGCATTCGTGCTGTGAGGTACAAAACACATACTCGGGAAGTAATTAATGCTTAATACGCCCCTGGCGTGAGACACATTTAATGCGCACACGGACTTCTATGTGCGGTCGAGATTCATTACAGAGGCGTACGTGAATTTTGTTTTGCTCGCCTCAGAAGATTAGTAGATATTACAGCAGCATGGAAAATAGAATAAAATGTGTTTATATTGTAGATAATAATGGTAAATTATAAGCTGCGGCAGATATTTTTATAGATAAGATTTAATGCATATTTTTTCGTAATTAAAATTTTAATGACGTTATAAAGTCAGTGATTTTTAGATTGTAATTAATTTCTGATTTCTTTGTTTTTATATTTTGTATGAAGATCATAAAACAGTAGGTATTTGATTTTAATGTCAGTCATATATTTAGGTGATATATAAGATTATTGTTCTTCAAATTTTATGTATTCATAAGACGAATAAAAAATTGCATATTTATAATTATGAAGAAGCAATAAAATTGCCAAATTTTATAACAAAGTAAAATGATAGTTTTGAGTCATAAATGTAAATCATAAACTTTAATTATCTCTAACATAGTAAAATATTTTTTAGAATTCATTGTATTAAGATGAAAATTGTTTTAGGATTAGATTCTGTTTAATTATTTTATAAAAAACGACGTTTCGATGAAACTGAACGCTCGTATTCATCAGGTCAAGGTTTATCAATAAATTTATTATATCTCTATTTATTTATTATTGTATTTATGCCTGTTTTACAAGGCAATAATTTATATAATGCCAACTTTTGACAAAAGATTTTCAATCACAGGGTTGCTAAACTACATAGTGAGTCCCCAAAATGTCGTGTAAATATTTTTTCTGAGTAAATTTTACAGAATGTAACGAGCCCATTTTTATGTAAAGTCTGAAATTAATAATATTTTTTTTTTTGCACGCCACTGTTATATCAGCACACCGCTGACATACCTATCGCCCAAGAAAACGTGATTCTGATCACTAGGACCGTAATCAACTTATTTATGGTCCAATTAAATATAATGCGTTACATATTTTCTGAAATTTCTCGCACATACACACATACACTTTCATACTCTCTTAATCGGAAACTATTTAGAAATTCTCAACGTGCATTCGCTCGTATCATATATATATATATATATATATATATATATATATATATATATATATATATACGCTCTTTTGTGTCGATGTTCAATTTTCTTGTTTTTACATTCCGCGCCATTTGTCTGTCGCGTCACGTGACCGTGTGACGAGCACAGCACTGCCATCTCACGGGAAACTGCCTTCACTAATCCCCTCCCCCCTGCATTTGTATTGCAATTGGTTTTTTCCTCTATGCGATTTTTTTTCGTTCTATTGCAATTGTTTGAATGAATGTTATGCGCTCTGCAATTGAAATTAAGTTAGTTGAATGTGTATTTTTATATGGAAATAGTTATTTTATGTAATTATTACGGTGTTTGCATTTTCTACGTATTTTAACAAGTTTTGTACGATTGTAATGCATGTTTGAATCCTTGTTTTACATTTTTTATTGTTTGTTTTATGGAGACTATGTAATAAGGTTTTTATACTAATGATTGTTAGTGGAAAATGGAATGTAAAATTTGAAATAATTGAGTGTTTCGAATTTTATTAAAAACAATTTTATTTTTAACATAGTAAAACATCTTTCAGAACTCATTATATTAAAATAAAACTGCTTTAGGTTTAAGTTTTATATTAATATAATAATAATAATAATAATAATAATAATAATAATAGAGAACTTTAACTTAAACCAGTTTTATTTATATTTATTTTTATGAAGCATACTTAGAAAATAGGGGAACAATTTTGTATTATTATATATGTTCAGTGCATTTTGATATAGATGGCATTAGTAGTATTTATTGCTTCTTTTGTTTATCTTTTCAATTTACTTGGTTTAAATAGCCAACCAAAACTGCTCAAAGCACCATACTGACGAGATCCTAAAGAGCGAAACACATGTCTATGGGTAACTGGCCAATCACTGGCCGATTCATTGCTTGAGTAACTTGTGAAATTTTTTGAAAGTAAAATCTTTTATTTAGATTATAATTTTATAATGTATATTATATTCCTGGTTTTTTTTTTGCAATTTAAAAATAATGATTTTGTATTAAAAATGTTTTTATCTCTGTATATCTTCACATAATACATCAAATTATTTCGTACCTTAATATTAAGGCTCGGTTGCATAAAGTATTGTTAAACGTGTTACTAACTTGTTAACTTGCCAACTAACCGATAAATGAGACGCTTTGATGATGTTAGTAAATGATCTAGTTGTCTAGTTAACTAATTGATTAAGTTAACATTGCTTTATGCAATCAGATCAAAATAATAATTTTACATTTACATGGCAGTTATAAAGAAATAAACTAATTTCCACTGACCTAATTAGTCTTCTAAAAAGAATGTATTGAAACTGTTAAATTATTTATTTTATTTCTTTGTCCAAATGTTATGGGAATATCTCCAACATGATCATATTAATTAATATTTGTATTTTCAATCAAACTTATTATTAAAAATTTTAATCAACCGTCGGCTGTATTAATTAAAACTTGTTTTTTATATCATTTATAGAAGAAAAGTATATTCAGCAGATCAATAGTGGGATAAATATTTGAATTATTAATTAAATTTTACTCTTCCAATCAATAATCATGAAAAATTTAATATTCTTTTTTCTCTCTCTCTTTACGATCGAATATATCTTGTTTCTTTAAATGGCACGAATTTGAATACAAAAGCGAATTATTAAATATGAAATTAAAGAAACTGAGGAAATGTTTAAATTCATGAGCAATAATCATATATATACTGTATACTGTAGAGTGCCCATCTTGTTATTTCGATGATATCTTATTACATTATAATGGCACTTATCAACGTACTAAAGTACATTTTTCTGATGAATTTTAAATTTAATTTGCGAAAAAAATAATAACGTTGAAGATGTAATTTTTATATCGTTTTACAAACAAGAAATTGTACTATAGTATATGCTTTAAATAATAGTAAATATATTTACTATATATCAAAGTTGGATAGAATACTCTTATAAGGTATTTAAATACTTTGAATAAAACTATTTAACAAGTTGAAATACGTTAAAAACAATTGAACTAAAGTAAAATGTTATTAATGTGAGTTTAGTAAAAAATCTTTCAGAACTCATTAAATAAAATAAAAGGGCTGTAACTATAAGTTCTATATTAATATTTATTAATAATCGACGTTTCGACGAACTTACCGTCTATCTAAATAACAGAACATAGTTACTAATATTAAATATTAATATATAACTTAAATCTAAAGCCATTTTATTTTATAAAATTAAGCTATCATACAGATTAAAATATGTACACCAAAAAACTAAAATTAATTAAAATGTCTCCAGTTTTAATTCTTTAAATATTTCAATAAAACATGAAAATCCATTATATGACATAGTTAAAAACGTTTCTAAAGTGAATCTACGTGTTTACTGAACAGGTATCAATTTACAACTTACGATATCACTTTACAAAAAAAAAAAAAACATATTATATATTACACGTAAATAAAACGCCTTAAGAGGTTCAAAAATCTAAATCGCTCAGTCAAAAGTAGCAGCAGTTTAAATCTACGATGCTATAAGTGAAAGTATAAGTATTTGAAATAGAAAAATAATATGCTTGTGTTATGGTACTTCATTTTAATCAATTTGACTTTTTTGAAAAGTCATAGTTTGTAAATCAAAGTTAACTGGTTTGCTTAGGCGCCAATTGCACAATTTTTGATTTAGCTGACTGATAGGAATCTAAAATACCTGTATTATTATTTTGATATGTTTCCTTCCTCATTGTAAGCAGTTTTTTTTTTGTTTGCATGTTTGCGTTTTGAAATGTTATCACAATGAATTAGGCTGAATAAATGTTTTCGTATTATGAATGTGAGATTTTAAAGACATAAGATAGGTCGAAAAATGTTTTGAATTTCTTAAAAAGTGTTAATATTTATAGATATATCTAAAAAAATTCTTGAAATGTTTTTAATTTTGTTTAATTATTTTTAATTTTGTTAATTTACACTATATATTATTGGAAATATGAGCTAATAACCATAGCAATCGATGTTCTTAAATGCAAAAAATAAATAAATGTATGACTGTGGATAAAGCCAAAGTTGCTTGTCTGGATAGGAATGTTTGGCGTAAATTGATTTCCGGAGTGGAAAGAGTGATTAGTGTATGTTAACGATGAAATCAACAAATATTCTACAAAAATGTTTCAGTTAAATCCTTCATAGTTTTTGACTTAGAATCTTAATCTGCAATAAAGGTGGGGGTTCCTGTTTAAGATTTTAATGCTGCCCTCATCCATAACGTAATTAATCGTAAGTGAAATTAATGTAATTTTTCTGGAGAATCCGAATCTGAAATAATAAATGGGAGGTTTTTTTATTTCAAATTACACAGTTACTCCCCTCAAAAGGGGGCCGGACTTTATTATGAATGAGTGACCCCCTTAAAAATATTAACTTTCTATCTGTGCAATTTATTCGCACTATGCTTATTTTTAGAGATTTTTTGATGTCCTCACTCAAAACGACCACCTGATATATATATATATATATATAATATAATATAATCTGTTGTAGCGAAAATTTTTTTTTTTTTGATTATTGGCTTTTAGGCAAAAATTTATAAACAAATAATAAATTTGGATTAAATTTTAATTTAAAAAAAATGTTTGTTCTATAAAAATAGATCAAATTTATTTTGTAACTTCCTATATTATGATATTCAATTGTTTGTTAATCTTGACTGGCGCCATAGTTGATAATTTTTTGAATTTCGCATTGTAATACGAAGTTTATTGCGTAAATAGCTGCTAGAGTTTCAATTTAATCATTAGAAAACTAAGGTATGGTATTTTTTGAGATGTTACTTTTCAATTAACCTTGTATTAATAACAAATTGTTAAAATTATCTTATTGTAATAAAATACCAATTAATCACAAATGTTCAACTAAATTATTTCATCTTATATCACGACCATAAACAGTAAACACGTCAACATCAATTTCAAATAGCATTACATAAGTTATTGATCAATTAGTTAGGTTAGTTTGTAATAACAAAAGGCGGAAAATGCCAAGCCAACCGCGATATGTATTTATTTCGCAAAGTAAATATAAACATCACCTTGACTGCCGTATACAACACCAAGTTTGACGTGTAAAGGTCATACATAAACTTTGGAACAAAACTAACTTTATACTTATACATGTAATACGGATTATTGATTGTATCGAATCTGTCACATTTCCAAATCAATATAAGCTGACCTATACCGGGCAACCAGATGGATATTATTAATATTTTAATTTAAAAGAGAAAACTATTCTGTTTTTTTCTTGTTGTTGAACAGTTGTTTTTGTTTCTATGATTAATTATTTGTTGTTGTTTGTTCTTTATTTGGAATCAATCAATTAAGGTTGCAAATTAGATAATGTCTATTTACACATCTGTACAAAATATTTTGTACAGATTTCTATACAGAATTGAATATTGGATCGTCTAATACAGAAATTTTTGTTAGTACAGAAAACTATACATTTTTGTATGGAAAAATGCTTCCTGCAAAACTAGCATTACACTGTATTATAATATCAATTTAAATACAAGATTTAAAAAAAATTAAAAGTTCAAATTTTCGATGATGAAGCACTTGTTGATTCTTGGTCAAACATTAACTTACATATGAAATAATAAAACAAATTATTTTTGTCTTTTATATGATGTTATAGCTAAAGAACATGTTGTTTAAGTGATACATAAATAAAAAAAAAATTAACAAATTTGTATTTATTGCTGTTAATCAAGAGTTTGTGCCACACCCTTTCGGGTACATGGCATGATTGTGTATGTTTTCAAGTAGTAGGAATAGAAGAGCATATATTTCTAAGTATCATAAATATGGATGTAGCAAAAGTTACTTGTCTAAATAGAAATTTGGAGGAAACTAATTTTGGCATAGAAGAAAGAATTTGTGCCACATTCTTTTGGCTGCATGGTGATGATTGTGTATGTATGTTATAAATTTTAAGGCAGAAACATCATAAAATTTCTAATCAAGGAAATGCAAATTCTATTCTCAAATGTCAGTTACATGTTTTTAGTAATATGTGAATGTATATTTTAAGCAAAATTTCGTGGGTATTAAGAGGAAGTTTGGTTAAAATGTATATTAAATAAAATCGATTAGAATTAAAGGAAACGGATGTGTTTTTATTATCATTTTTATGAAATTTGTCGTAATTTTGTGCACGTGTAATTTTAGCGATATTTGTAGCTGTTATTATTTTTATACATTAAAATTTTATATTTTAAAATGTAGTAGACTTCTAATATTGTATTAAATTTTATTAATATTTTTTTAATTTATTTCCGGTAATTTTAACTTTGGATAAAATGTGGAATAGTTAATCATAGAATAAATGTATATATTTTTATATTATATTTATTAACTTTTATTTCACATTTTATTTTAAGTTGGAAAAATCGGCCCTTAAAAATTAAATAGTAACTAATGAATAATTAATTTTACTATTTTAAAATATTTGGTATCTTTTTTTTGTCAGATATCAATTTAATTTTTCTACCGATTAAATTATTCTAAAATTTTTATTCATATCATAACACACTACATTACTATAAAAAATTAAATTAAATAACTACATTATCAATTTTTGTAAAGCGTGATCAGAGATAGTGCAAATATCACATACGATACGTCAAGTCAACTCTTTGAAATGATGGACACATAATAGTTGATCATGTGACATATAGACAGTAAAAGTTCCAACGTATGCGCATCGAACATTTATATTGTGTTGAATGTTGGCAAGCCTGCTTAAGATGAATGATGATAATATCGTTGATTCTACTTGATTTTTTTTTATCTGACTAGGTTTTTGTTACGATGAAACTGGATCACTTGAATGAATAGAATGTACAAGATATTTTTTTTCTTTTCAATTTATTGTAATTTTTATTCAAGGCTTGTAGTTCAAGGATCTTACGGTATTTTTATTTTAATTTATATGTAATGGATTTAATTCTTTAATAATTTTATTATTTAGGCCGAGATACTAGACATACAAGGCGGTCATATTGCAAAACTATTACGTTCAGTTAAATTAAGTTAATTGACAGTTGCATTGTTTATTTTCGCTTGAATTTGACTTTGATTATTGAAAATAAAAAGTGCTAGAAATGCAATGTATATTGCTTACCTTTTCTATTTACACCATTTATTATTGGAAATATAAGCTAATGACCATAGCAGTCGATGTCATTAAATGCAAAAAACAAAATAAAAAATGAATGTGGATGAAGCTAAAGTTGCTTGTCTGGATAGGGATATTTGGCGGAAATTGATTTCGGAATAATTGTAAAAGTTACTATACATACAAGGCGGCCAAATTGAAAACTATTACGATGTCTATGTCATTAAATGCAAAAAAAATAATAAAAAATGAATGTAGATGATGCTGAAGTTGCTTGTCTGTATAGGGATATTTGGCGGAAATTGATTTCGGAATAGTAGTAAACGTTACTATACATAGAAAGCGGCCATATTGAAAACTATTACGTTAAGTTAATTGACAGTTTATTTTCGCTTAAATTTGAATTTGATTATTGGAAATAAAAAGTGGAAGAAATGCAATGTATATCGTCAAATTTGTCAGAAATTGTATTTTCAAACAAAGAAAGATTAATTCTCACAAATCATGTAACAAATATATAAATAACAAATAAATATATATATATATATATATATATTATTTAACTACTATTCTACTACAAATGTTAGTTACTGGTTAAGTTTACTTTTTCAGAACTTAAACCTGAAGTCGTTTTTTTTTATAATATATTATTATTATTTTTTTAAATATTAATTCACACTCAGCAACAAATCTTCTTTTACTCTACGTCATTTTATTTCGCTGTTTTTTTTTCCCAAATTTTAAAACAGAATTTAGAGGTTTTAAAAATAGTAATACTTCTTTGTTTTCTTGTATAAATTTATAGTTCCTGAACGGTGGTATTTTATATATTTTTTGTTTGTTTTTGTTTTGTATTCTTTCTTGTCCATGACTTATATTGTGATCTATGGTTCGCAAATTAAAAAAAAAAACGAACATTTGGATTCTCGTTGTATATGATGCAGAACTTGTTTTTATCAAGGCTATCTACAGCGATGTTTTGGCGAATATGTAGTTTTGTACATGTACCGCACACATACCTTTTATGCACTTAATGGACTCTTAAATTTCTGAAGAAAATACGTTGAAATAATTTTATAGTTGCATATACACTGTAAAAAGTTGCCGTTTTACATAAAAATCATAGTAAAAAAATACATACTATTTCAGCGAAACAATAGATTTTTTGTAAAAATAATATAATTTTGTAATTTTAAGTACAATAATTAATTTACCATATTATTTTTTTGTATAACTGTTGGGCAATAATGTCATTATTATTTATTATTATTATTATTTCGTAGCCAACTCATATTATATCAAAAAGAGAAAAATATAAACATGAAATGAAATTAAATAAAAGACGAGACAGGAACACACATTATGCAATACATACATACATGTTTGTATGTATAAAATAATCCTGAGCGAAACCAACTGTCTATCTAAAGTTAAATTCTAGTAAATCTTGTTTAGTAACCTGCCCTTTAGTTTGATTGAGAGTTCGTCTTATATGTTTCGCAAACAATTCAAACAAGATTCAACGTTATTCTTTTATTTTCTCTCTTCATATATGTTCATTTGTTTATTTTTGTTTTTTTTATTTGGTTTTTGCTATATGTATGTGTCTTTATTGAGAAATAACTCTTGATATATATTTTTTAAAATCGTTTTATTTTTCTCTGTTCGACAGTCAATTGTTTTGCTTTTGTTTTTTTAATCGGTTTAATGGAATTAATTTGCAGTATGTCGAGATAAGCGGATTATAAATTTGAATTGCTTCTTTTTACTGTGTTTGATATTAGTGTTTTTGTTGTAAGCTACTTGTTGAAACATTATTAGTGTATTATTCATATTTTTTACTGTAATTTGTATATTTTTGAAACTCTGAGAATTTAGCAATAAATCTTATACCTTGCCATACTAATTTTATGTTTAATAACTAAAAATTTAATAGCTTACATCTATCTCTAGTTTGGTACTATTTTTGTTTTACTAAATATTTATTAGAAATATGAAATAAATAATTTAGAATAAAGTGCTCTAAAAATTTTACAATTTTTACTAATTATTCATATCACCATTCTATATTTTTTAAATCTCTAATAGTACAAAACTCATACTTAATAAAATCTATCAATTGATAAATTACTCATTATAATTATGTTTTTAATTAATAATATTTTTAAGAACATAATTTGTTCGAAAATTATACATTTATATAAATACTTAAAACTAATTTATTAATTGCTTAAATTTTATCTGGACAAAGTCATGTTAATACTAAATCATATTATCTACTTATTTTAAAAGGAATTATCCAAAATATCTTAATTAGATAAGAAGTTACTTAACAAAAATATATTTTTTATATAATTTGTATCAAACTTCGTCAAATTAACATATTTTTTGTTGGAATTTTGCATGTATAACACTTGTATAGCTGGGACAAAATATTATATAATTATGGCAAAAAAAAATTATTAAATTGTCTAGATTGGACAAAGAGTTATATCATAAAATATAAGTCATTATTTAGTGAATGAATTGAAGAAAATGTGTAGTTTATTTTTTCAATATTTTATTATTATTTCAGAGAAATATTATATTAGTTTTAAGTAATTAAAATTAAATTTGTGTTTCAAAACTGTAAGCAATTGAATTTTTTTTTATGAGTTTTAAATAGCGCAAATTTGCGTTAGGTTTTTTTCAATATTTTATTATTATTTCACAGAAATATTATATTAGTTTTAAATAATTAACATTAAATTTGTGTTTGAGAATTGTAAGCAATTGAAAACGTTTATGAGTTTTAAATAGCGCAAATTTGCGTTATTGTAATTTCAGTAGAATTTGTTTTCTTTGTTTCGTGAACAAATTGAAGAAAATGTGAGGTGAATAATTTATGTTCCATTATTCATCGTCAAAAGAGTTTTTTTTTTGTTCTAAAAATATTCATTTAAAGAAGCATTTATTGTAATATCCGTGTAATTTGCTTTCATGAAATTATATAGTTAAACGAAAAAGAAGGTGAAATATCGAATTGAGTTCAATTATCGACGACATGGAATATGCATATAAATCATTGTTTTTATACGAGTATATTGGAGAAACCAAATGGCTTTTGTAAATTAGAAATGTACTTTGCTGTTTTTAGAACTTTAATACTTTGTAAATACTTAAGTTTAGAAAGTTTTAAGGAGTATTCATATATAAATAATAGCTATACTTAAAGCGTTTTTTCTTCCTTTACTTTTAACAAAGTAGTTTTAAAATAATTTTTCTAAATAGCCCATATTTGCTTGATTTATTTACGATTGTCTTATAACTAGAGAAAACAAAATTTAATCAGTAGCAATTTAGTTTTATTCACATCACCTCACTTATTAAGGAATTAATATTATATTTTAGTCGTAATGCTATTGGTTCTGAATTGCACTATCTACTAGCTTATGAAAACACAATAAAAATGTGTTAAAAGACATTAATAATTTTAATTGTTTACTAGAATAAAACCAATAACTGATACAACTAAAATCGCGCATTTGTATGTTTTTTCCATAAGTTACTATACGCGAACATATTGGTCATTGTCAATTTTTTACTATTATTTTTTTAAATCACATTCCGTGTTAATAAATTTAATAACTAAAAGCACACATATTCTATATAACAAAGGGCTGCTGTAACAATGAATTTAAATAGACATATTTTAAAGTTTAACTAATATCACTGCAAAAAATATTTAATTTTATCATAGTAAAAAATCTTTCAGAACTCATTATATAAAATAGAACGGCTTTAGGTTTAAGCTCTGTAATTTCAGTAGATAACATTTATTTATTAATAAATATTAATATAAAGCTTAAATTTTGAGCAGTTTTATTTTATTTTATTTTATTTTTTTAGTGTTAAAATTTAACAGTAAATATGAACAACATAAGTGGTAAACGTTTACACCGTATTTTGTTTTTATTATGTAGTACATTAATTACACAATTTTTCGATTAGGAAGTACATTCTTTAAAACGGTTCCGATGAGAATAAATTATTTCTCAAGTAATAAGATATCAGTTTCACATCATTCTGAAACGTTGCTCGTATATGTATAAAATATTTTCATTCATGCATGAGCCTTTGTGAAAGCAATATTTGAACATACTTATCTCGCATTTTTATTCTTGTTTTTCTTTATTTTTTTTTAAGGTCGGGTCGTTTTGCAACGCCACCGTAGCAAGCCGCGCATGAACCGGTTATTCCCGGTGACCAGATGTAGCTTAAAATCTTGTTCATGCGCTCATCTTAAAAGTATATCTGACGATTCCTTACAAATGTGCGCCGTTAAAAACTGTTTTATTTGTATTTTTTGTGAATTTAATGTCGTGTTCTGTTTCATTATTGTGTTTTGCGTATTTAATTTTTTTTATTTTAGTTTGACTTGTTGGCTGGTTAATAATCTGTGATTAAATTTAGAGTGAATTATGAGAATTTTAATATAAAAAAATATTGCTCATGAACTTGACATTGCAGCCGAGTGTATGACTTTTAGTTTTTGAAATTTGTAGATAAAGGTATTGAATCTGTACTACTTGAGTTTTGTCGTTGAGTTTTATCGAAACGTCGATTTTAAATAAATATTAGTATAGAACTTTAACCTAAAGTAGTTTTATTTTAATATAATAGGTTCTGAAAGATTTTTTAATATATTATTGTATTTGTGTACTGAATACAATATATTTATTTTATATCCGTTATGGCAGCAGTGTTTTGCAAAGTCAAATAATTTACTTTGTTTACATTTGCGTTACTCCTATTACATATGAGATTAGGTTAGGTAATGGCAAAGCCATTTCATTCCGATTCGAAAGCTTTTAAAAAAATTTTGAATAGTTTTGTTGCACCTATTTTTATAATATATTACAATAAACTTCTACTATATTTAAAGAATTAAAATGAATCCATATTAAGTTACAAATGTATTTGAAATATACTAAATTTAGTAGAGATTATATTTAAAATTTAAATATTCCTTATATGTTTATGTATTTATGTCTTCATTTTATTTTATCGTATAAATCAAACAAGAAATCTTATAATTCAAGTAAATACATCAATTTTTCAATTTAATATCTCCCACATATGGTTTGAGCTTAAACTTATAAACATTACTCAAACTAGCTCATATTTCACATGTTTAAAATTCATTACAACTCGAACCTGTCGTATTATATTAAACCTGTTATCTATATACATACATATATACATTTTCTATGTAAGTATATTTTTATGTATCGCATTGTAGTGTAACAAATCCAATAATATATTATTAACAAAATTTATGTTTTGAAAATAAAATAATAATTTTTGTTCAACTCATTCATCGCGATATGATTTAAAATTAAATTTATAATATAACTAAATATTTTTCCAAGACTGTTTTTGTCATATGATATCATTATTATCAACCGTCATATCACATATGACAACTATCTACTGTAGTCATGATAACTAAAAACAAAACTGTTTTGATATAAATATGCCACCTATTTGCAGAATTTTATAAATCATAAAAATATAAATAAAAAAAATATTTAGCGTATCGAAAAATGTTCAAATAAAAGTTATTAGTTAGAACTTGTTTAGTAACTTTTGTTAAATATTTCGCTTCAAAATATGCTTCAGCTGTTACGAAATATTCGTAAAACACATAAAAGTGACATATAGCAGTAAATTTTTATTTCCGGCTGGCAGATCTTTACCAAAAGTTGATCAAATTGAGATATTCATATCTGAAGCTTAAATATGAAATTTTATAACAATCCGTTCAGCTGAATTTGCGTGTTCAGAGACACACTGACAGACGGACATCACGCAAAAAAAAGTTATTACAAGCCTAATTTGTGCTTATCTTTAAAACTTTTGATAAGTATATTAAATTTGGTATGAAAACAATACCTGTCTTATAATATGTGATATGATAGTCTGTAAAAACGTAAGAATACAAAAAAATCAAAAGAACCATTTTCTTTAAGAATAAATACAAATATTACATCAAATATCAGACTGCGTCGATATACCAAATTTGGTATGATTACAATATCTCCCTTATCATATGTGATATGACGTTCGGTAAAAAATCTAATTCAGTTTTATATTCATAGCAAAGAAAATACATTTATTTTACTACATAAAAGTTCATCTTTTAACGCGTCAGATTAAGTAAATATACGATTTAAATCGGATAAAGTTTGAAATATGTACCGAGCTAACTTTTTACCGTTAGAGAATGAAATTAAACTCCAAACGGAATTTTACGATATAAATGTAAATATCGGGATATATTTTTAACGTCTGCTTTTAATCAGTTAAGTGGCAAAAACTCAATATCATATCTTCAATTTAAATTAAAGCAAGAAGTATATAAAATTTATGAATTTGTGTGCAGTTAAGCGAATGTATATGACTACTGATAATATTACTGTAAAGCCATAAATTATTTTCTCCCCGTAATTAATTCATTTTTATACCTTATTGGATGACATATCTTACTTTAAATGGTAATTTTATATATGTACATGTACATTTCCTTATTTACAATATTTAATATAGGCATAAGAGTTTTACGGTATTACTTTCTATATTTATTAGAAATTTGTTTATATTTAAATCAATAGTTTATTAATATAAAAATGCAATGCTACTGAAGATTATTTTTTTTTCAAAATAAATAATAAATTTTTTCGATAAATATTTGATTTTTTGTCTACTTTCATTTTTTATTGTATTTTAATCTAAATAATTTTTTCTTTAAGTACACATATGCTAATGGAAACTACCACTTGTTTCAGTTTTTGATTTCACTACCAAATTAATTCAAAAATTTGCATTTGACAAAAGGTTTTACTATTTAAAATTTTCTTATAAAGATTTTATAACAGATCAATTTTTTTTGTTCATTCCTTTATGTTAAATGAAGTATACGACATATCTTTGAAATTAGAAATTCCTTCGAGACCTTTGTACGAAAATCATATAATAAGAGAAGGGTATTTTCTCTGTATGTTCTAGGTTATTTCGGCAAGTACTTGAACAAGTACAATGGCTCGTACATACCTCCCGGCTGGCGTGAATGGGGCGGTCTTATCATAAATTCGAAATACTACAATTATTCCATTAATATGAATGGCAAAAAGATTAAACATGGCTTCGACTATCACAAGGTATGTACCTATTATTAACTTACCTAGTTTTTAAGGTATTATCGTTTTGTATTATAAAGAAGGCTATGATTTACGAATTTGTTTTATAGCATTTTCATGGAAAGAGTAATTTAGGATTATTAACGAATTATGGTGGTTTGAAATATTTATATATTTTTATAATATATAATAGTAATTCTTGATATTTGCAATATACAAATAATAACAGTTGAAAAACAGAATATAATTATAGTATCAGTTGTATAAAACATTTTTAACTTTATCAATGAGTTAACTAGGCAACTAGATTGTCAACTGTTTTTGTAGTTGGTAAGTTAACGATATTATTAATTTACACAGTGTTTTACTGTATAATTTCTGTTTAAAATAATTAAGAATTCTGAAATTTTGCAAGAAAAATATTTTACTATATGCAACAAAATTTCTTGCAGAATCTTAGACAGGCAGTTTTACAGAACACACTTATTTAACAGTGTTTTATGAAATCGATTTTTAGGTTTGGTTGTACAAAGTATTGTTCACTGAATCAGTGATTTAGTTTATTATTGATATATTTGTAAGTAATAATAATTTTTAAATAAATGTATGTCTATTTGTTCACGATAAATTTACGACAAATTTACATCTATATAGCAATTGTTTCATTATGTATTTTATGCATTTTATATTAATGGGCTTTGCTAACTTTTTTCGGAAGTTGGCAAAGCCACGCATAATTTTTTTAAAATAAAGCAAGACAAAAAATATTTTTTATATTATACGACTAATTTGCGTCATATTCTAAGACTTTATTTTTTTTTTGTATTTTGGATAAATGGCGTAACTAGATGTGAAACTTTTACATTTACACTAATAAAACATCGATTTTTTTGTAGTTTTTTTTAAATATAAATGAAATGAGATTTAAGTTTATAACACTTTTTTACTTAATATGATTTTTTTAGAAATAATTTATGAAACATAAAAATTGGTGAGAATATGGGCTAATTTATTTATGCTGTTGCTACTATATCTCGATAATATTATATATATATAATTGAATATGCAATGGCAACACAGATCAATATTTTGACAGTTATTTTAAATGGTAATACGCGTTCATCAACAAAATGTAAAACTATAGTTGAGAAAACATTCTAGTTAGTATTGGAATGCAGTTAATTTAAATATTTTAATTTATCGTACAATCTATATTACAGATTAAAACTAGACTAGGAACTAGTGAGCGTATATCGGTGTAATATGAATGTGCTTATATCGTTAAACAAATTCTTTTTCCGAACTATTTTAATTTTTTTTGATTATTCTCAAATTGTTAATTTACCAGAACAAATTTCAAATTCTTTTACTATCTGAAATGGTTGTATTTTTTTTGTTCGTTTTAACGTTTCGAATATATTTAGATGTTATTTGGTATTTTTTTTTATGTTTTGAAAGCAAAATATTTATTTCGAAAATGTGGCAAGACGGTATACTATCATTCTTACTACTTGGGAACATTACTTGTATCTCACCCAAAGCATTCTCAAACATGCCAATCATAGAATCAATAACTTTATATTAGAATTTTCAATATTTATAATATTTTATAAATACTAAAGTTATGCTGTAATTATTGCTACGATATTTTGGAATTTAAAACATGCATTTAATGTTAAATATTTTAAGTATTTAACAGTTAAATACTTAGAAGAAAATTAATTTATCATTTTTCTGTCAACACAATCAAATAACTATCATAATTATGCTTAAAACATCTGCTTCAGAGATTCTTCTAGTAGCTTTGCAAACATAAATGTTACAAATATTTTTAATATTCTACTTAGGATAACTTTGCAGATGTGAAATCCATCTGTGATCTAACTAACCTATAAAATAAATTAAAACTTATCTTCAAGTCAAATTGCGATATCGTAAACTAAAGGGTGTGTAGTATAGGTTAAGTTAAATGCCTTGATTGATACGAAGATAGCTAGATTAATTAGTGTTAGTTGATGGATTGGTAAACTTATTTTAATGAAAGTATTAATTGCCTTCTACCGTTTTAATTAATATTTGATGCCTTTTAAGGTATTATGCATTGTATTTGTTTAGAAATTTACACACATGAGACATGTGAGTATATGTGTATGAAACTAACTATAAATAAGAATTAAAATGCGTCGAATGCATAAAATTGTTTTGAAATTTTATTTGTAAAATATCTTTCTTTAAGTGTGGTTTTGAGATTTTTTATAATATTATTTCTTTTTAATTAAATGCATAATTATATAATATCAATTATTTGTAATTACGAGATACAGAAAAATAATAAATATTTTATTCTGTAGTGCAATTATTTAAAAATGACAAATATTTTTATAAGAAAAAATACAAATTATAAGAACGTATTTTATTCAAGTTATTCTTAGAACACTTTAGAAATAATATTACATAGAAATAACATTATATACATATATATATATATATATATATATATATATATATATATATATATATATATATAATAGAAAAAAACTTAAGTTATTAAAATTCTTCTAAAATAAAAAAAAAGAAATAGATATTTTATCTCATGCACATTTTTATGGTATTTTATAATTTAGATCATAAATAATAGAACATCGTTTTTCTTAAGAATATTTTAATTGATTTATAGTATATTAATTTTATAGATTATTTGAAGTAATTTAATATAATGAATTCTGAAAGATTTTTTACTAGTATATACATATTTACTTTATGAAATTACAATATTTTTTTACTTTATATTAATAGTAACTTTAGTTATAGCATAAATGTTAAATTAAAAATATGGAAATTATTTATTATAATATTTATATTAAATAATAACTTTTATTGTTATTTGTATGTTTTTAATTTTTAAAATGTTTTATTAAGTGCCGATAGCCGAAAGTTTAAATGTTAATAAAAATATTACATTCCATTTATATTATATGTTCAGTAGTAAAAATGAAATTAGCATTCTTAAAATTCTTTCTTGAATGTTTAATTAAATACTTTTTTTTCTATAAGATTTCTTCAAAACAATCCTTTAATTTGGAAATACTAAAAATTAATATTTTCATGACGGACAACATACTTCTACAAGTAATAATAAAACAATATATACGTATTTTTAAAAATCTTTCAATATTCATTAAATTTATATTTTTATATAGTAAAAAATCTTTCAGAACTTATTATATAAAATAAAATGGCTTTAGGTGTAAGTTCTGTATTTATATTTATTAATAATCGACGTTTAGACGTACTCTACGTACATCTTCATCAGGAAAAAAGATACAAATGACATTTATAGTAAATAAACAGAACATAGAAACAAGTTACTAGGTAGCAAATAAGTAACTAGATCATAAATTTTTAGTTAATGGAAGCTACATTTTATTTAAATCAGTGTTTTAAAATTGGACTTCCATTAATTGAAAATTTATAAAATTTTTACGAATTTTATGAAGACGGAAATGACAGAAAAAGTGATAAAATAATTTTCGATGTATCATAAATTTAATTGCACATCATTTATGTATTAGTCTATTGTAATAATGTTGCTATAAACATTTTATATGATTTTAAATAAAATATTATGGTTATAAATGTCTAGTTTGTCGGTATTCTCTTCTGACGTATAAAATAATATGAGTGTTATTTATGAACTTGAATTTCTAAAGGAATTTTATAAAAAAAAAATATTTTATTGACTGTTTATTTTATCTTTGAATAAACAAATGAATAAAATATTTTTCTACACTGATTAATATAACACATGATTCCATTTGAATTAAATACACTGTATATTAAAGTGCTCAGTAAAATTTAATTATATTCTAAATTAAAGGAGAAAAATTATAGATTGTAGGATATATATAGGATATATTAAGAAATTAATAGTTGTTAATAATTAATATTTTTATGACTGAATTCTGATTTTATTAATTTGTAAATATATTACGAAAATTTTCGATAATTCAGTATTTTGATTGAATGACTATTATCTTTAATAAATTTTATTTCAATACATACACAACTACGCCATGTACCTAAAAGGGTGTGGCACAAACTCCCACGACGTCAATATACACAGAAATAATTCATTGTTCTAAGTTCAACTTAGTTGAAACGAAATATATCATTCTAATAATTTCTAAAAACAATTATAATACAGCTAATACTTTGCACTTATCAACTAGCATTATTTTTAACTTTGAGAATTAGACCTAATGATAAGTAAACAAACACATCTAAAAGATTGCACAAGATTGATGCATTACGATATACGTCGGGGATATTCTTTGCATGTCACATTAGTGAATGTAAAATGTACATCATGAAATTCCAGTGGCGTACGCGTACTCTACCATCAGCTGCAAACTCGACAAATAATTATTATTTACCTTATTAGGTATGCGTAATTAAAAACCTAACTATCATCTGATGTTTATTTCGTAGACATGTTATGTTGTTATATCACATAAATAATGACGCACTTGTACGGCTGATTAATTTATAGAAATTTCTCAAGAAAAAAGACAATATGATTAACTACACAGTCCGTTATTTGATATAAGTATGTTTATGCAGCTATGTGAGAACAAAAATTGTTGAGAATTTGTGAAGATAAGTTCACTTATTATTGAGAAAACTAATTTTTATAAGAAATTGTTATTTGATTAACATAAATGATTTTTATTATACGTTTTTCTACTGACCGTCATATAAAATAAGGGAAGTATTTTAATTATACCAAATTTGCCATATCAAGATTTTTACAGTTAAATACTAATTAGGCTTATAGTAACACGAATCTGTCTGTCTGTCAGTTTGTGGCTTTGGAGCTTTGGAGTTGAATATCGAAATGGTAATTTACTGATGTCACTTTTATGTGCTTTATTTTATTTTATTTAAATCAGTGCTTTCTTTAATTAAAAATTTATAAATTTTTATAATCTAGTTACTTATTTTGTTTCTTTGTTCTGTTTATTTACTGCATACGTCATTTGTATCATTTTTTCCTGATGAAAATGTATATTGAGTATGTCGAAACGTCGATTATTATTAAAAAAATTAATGCAGAACTACAACTTAAAGCCGTTTTTTTTTTAATTTTAATATAATGAGTTCTGAAAGATTTTTTACTTTGTTACTGTTGATATTTTTTTATTGAGAGTAAAATCTGTATTATTCTATAAGCTTCTATAGTAATATAGAATCTTTTGTTAACGATAATATAACCAGTTAATTACAGACGTAAAACTAAATGAAAAAAATGAAATAAGTTAAGTGAAACGAGGTCAAAAAATAGATGAAATTAAATTTAAGGAAAAACTTTCTTGTCCCGTTTTTGCGTGATCGTGTATAATTTGATTAAAATCCCCAAACGCATAAAAGGCAAAACTTTAACATTCCAAAGTCGAAATGAAAATTTGTTCACCGAACGATAACGTGAAATCATTTTCAATGATCAACTAAAGCTTCTTTTATGACTTATATATAACATTTGGAATCTAGGAGGCGAATTTCAAAGTTGAGGAATAAATTATTATCTATTGTAGAGCAAGTGAGTTAACGTTTGTTGAATTGTGATTAATATAAATGATTCTTGCATTCAGCCAAACCCATTTACGATTTTTGCAATTCTCGGATAAAAAGTTTCGTTTTACAATCAGGTTTCAAACGATTTGATTAATTTTATTGTAACTGTTTGTAGATTGCTAATCTGTCGATATAAATTATCTTGCTGGGAAATATGCTCTGAATTAATGATTGAATTCGAGCATTTTAATTATGTTTAATTTGAGAATATAGTGTAAAAATCTGCTGTGGTCACCACATTACCGATCATCATCGTATTAAATAAATTTATGAAATAGAGAATTTGTATAACAACAACTTCTGTAGTCATGGTAACGAAAAACCAAACTGTATTGACATAAATATGCCATCTATTTTCAGCATATTTATATATCATAAAAATACGAAATATTATTTAGCCGTATTGAAAAATGCGCAAATAAAAGTTGTTAGCTATAACTTGTTTAGCAACTTTTGTTATTTTTATTTTTGTTAATTTTTTTTTGAAATATACTATACTATACTATAAGTCTAATTCGTACTTATATGTATAAATTTCGATAGTCAAATTTGGTATGAATACAATAGCTCTCTTACCATATATGATATGACGCGACGGTCGGTAAAAAAGTTAGCACTAATATTTAAATAAATATAATTTATTGTATACTGAAATATTTACCTTACAAGTTTTGAATTTTATTGGATAAAAATAAGTAAAATATATTTATATTATTTTTTGTAACAGATTCTCCAATTAGTTAAACTAGAAATTATCCTATTCTGTTAACTTTGACGGGTTAACTTTAGTAGTTAACTTTTGTTAATTATTACCAGGAATAATGTTTTGTTCTTGATTTACAAACGTTTAGATTTCAAAATTTGAATAATCGTAGATTATATTATAATATATACTGTAATCTGAAATTCTGGCAATAAAAAGTAACAATTTATGTATCTATACAAAAAAGCTATATGGATATATAAAAAAAATTAGGTTATTTTTTTTATATGCCATTGGAAGATAAATAATAATGATTAGAAAGCTGCTATAAACTATTAAATATTAATTCTATAAGAAAGAGTACGATACCATAAAAACTATCTAAATTAGATACTTTCCTCAGTATCTTTTATAGTTTTTCAGAATTAGACTACTAAAAACCCGAACATTAATAATATCTTATTGATATAAAAACTGCTTTAGGATAAAATTCTGTTAATATAAAAACAACGTTTCGACGAAACTAAACGCTTGTCATTATCAGGTCAAAAATTATAGTAAATAACAGTACATAGCAACAAGTTACTAGATATAAGTAACTAGATCAACCAATTCGTCTAAATCATTTAGATAAATCTGCTATTACTGAACATGCTTTAGAATATTTTTATGATGTAAAATTTGAAGATACAGTAATAATTGCTAGTCGAATCAATATTAATAGCAGATTAATAAGAGAAATAATAGAGATTTATAAAGAAAAGAATAACATAAATCACTGTGAAGGCATTGACTTAGGATAAAATTTGGCTTTCATTATCTATATGTTATCCAGCGGCGGATTTACCATAAAGCTAATGAGGCTTAAATCTCAGGGTCCCCAACGCTAAGAGGCCCCGGGCTGGGCGTAAAGATTTTTCAAAAACTTTGAGACTGCCATTTCTTTAATTTTATATAAATATCTGTATTGAACATTTCTTGACAAAAATTATCTTGTAAACACTTTTAAACGATATAAGTGTTAACAGATGTGAACTGACCATTAGAATTTATTTACCTACATTTAATATTTTTATTTCGCGTTTATGTACATTTCCAATTAAAATAAATATTTGAGTTAAGAGCGATTTTTTATTTAAAATATTATATAATACTTATATTTTAGTTTACAGCAATTTTTGTATTTTATTTTTTTTAGGGGGGTGGGGGGCAAAAAATATTTAGCCTCAGGCCCCGAAAAAGCTAGATCCGCCACTGATATTACCTTATCATTGATAAATTTTGACCTGATGAAGACGAGCGTTCAGTTTCGTCGACACGTCGTTTTTATATAAATAATTAACAGAATTTTATCCTAGAACAGTTTTTATAATAATACAATAAATTCTAAAAAATATTTTACCTATGTTAAAATTTTATTGCTATATAATAGCGTGATTTATTACGGAATCTCAGAATTTTTATTTAAACACGTACCGTTATTTTTAACGGAAACGATACAGAATATATCTGTTTTTCTTTTCCAGGACTACTATCCCGACTTAATCGTGAACGATTCAATAGCATTTCTTCGGCAAAGTAAACGCAACTCACAGCATAAACCCGTCATGTTAACGATGAGTTTTCCCGCACCGCACGGACCAGAAGATTCAGCACCGCAGTACTCTCATATGTTCTTCAATGTGACCACGCATCAGTAAGTGACATCTTTACATTGCTATTGTCTTTAGGTATTCTTTTCTTCTTCTTCATCTTCTTCGTTTTGTTTTTGTCATTGTCAGTTGAATAGCATCGTGTATTTATTTTGTTTTCGTTTCAAGTTTAAAGTAATGATGCTACGAAAATGGTTTTATTATTTCAGTTCAGTTGCATTCTTTTTAAATGTTTTAGAGACAGATTTTATTATTTTGTTTTGATATTAATAACAACAGATCAACTATAATACACAACCAGGGATGAACGTTTATTCGTATGTTTACGTATAAATGTAAAAATGTATAAAAATGTAAAATTTTAGTTTTTTTGTTT
The DNA here is from genome assembly GCA_963966155.1 of Clivina fossor. Lineage (NCBI taxonomy): Eukaryota > Metazoa > Arthropoda > Insecta > Coleoptera > Carabidae > Clivina > Clivina fossor. Next base: position 617,720 of record CAWYQG010000261.1, read on the forward strand.
TTCGCCACTAGGTAGCTTTTGTTTGCACTTGTCAAACTTGTTGCGATAAGTGATATATATATATATATATATATACATATATATATATATATATATATATATATATATATATATATATATATTTACAAGAGTATGAGCACAAATTTAAAATTTCAATATAAATTAGTCAATTGGCCATTGAAAGTATTTTGTTTAAGAATTTAGTAGTGACGGTCAGTTCTGTGGTAGCCACATCAGATTTTTTTAAATAGATATTGTTCATATGTATTTACTATTGTTCAGCTTTTCTTATCACTTATAAAATATTTTATCGCACGGCAGTTTTACGAAAAAAAAGCAAATACATTAAAATTCTGTTTTCTCGTCAATTCCTAATCGTTGATCCGCATTTAAGAATATCAACTAAGTAACTTAGACATGGCAATGAATGCTAAAATATCTTATACTTTACATTGCGTGAACATTGCGTGTTGCTTGTGATTGTGAACTGCACACACACATACAAAAAACACATACACACACGTGTTATATACGGCGATAATGACAGCTGAAACGTTCCTACACCTTTCATACCAATATGTCATTCATGTTTTTCAACTGACAGCTTTGAGGTAAGGTTAACTATATCCATGCATATGTAATGGCGGTTTTTGTTTTTAAACTAATTCCTAACGTGTTCGGAATTTTGAAAAAGTTCATTGCTATTTATTTTTCGCTTCAATGTTTTGCATCCATGAACCAGGAATTAATTGTTAAAGAAAACATAACAAATTATACATTTAGTAGAGTAATCCATATATTTTCACATAATAATAATAATAATCTTTATATTAACTAAAGCAACAATATATCTATTTTTCATAAAAGTAATTTCTATTTTTTATTTATATCATATCATATGTTTAATACATTGCCCATAGTATAGTTACGGATATTGTGTATATGTGTCAAAGATTTAAATCCCATTATCGTGTAAATACCACTATATAAATCATAGTGAGTTTCTTATTAACGGGGGACCTCCTAAAGTGAAACTTTTACACTCAGCTACTAAAAGAAAAATATAAGTAGGTATAATAATCGGCTTATAAATTATATTATATATATACTAAACCGGATATTTAATTAATTTATTATTATATTTTAATTTTGTATGACATGCTTTGTCGGATATACGTGTTAAAATTTTGATACAAGATAGTTTAATATATTCTTAAAAACTTGTAGTTATTAATTATTGAATATTTGAAAAAAAAGGAAATTGATTTTTTTATTTTGATTTTTATCTTGTCGATAAAATTTAATAAATAATTATTAATAAACGAAATTTAGTTTTTTATATATTTTTATTATCTTCTAAACCAACGTTTCGGCAATCACTATTGCCTACTTCAACGCTAGCAGAATATATTTAGGTGATGTTACATGTAACACAATTATACATTATTTGATCAGAAAATTAAAAAATATAAATTATCATTGTTATATTTGTATTTTTTATTCTATTTTCTGATCAAATGATGTATATTTGCATTTACATGTAATATCAACTAAAATTTTTTTGCTAGCCTGGAAGAAGGCAATAGTGATTGTCGAAACGTTGGCTAAGAAGATAATGAAAATATATAAATGACTGAATTCCATCTATTACAAATTATTTATTATAAACTATTTTCCAATTTAATGTCAAACGGGAATATTTTAAATGTAAATATTAATTTTAGTTTTGAGTATTGTTCTAATATCACAACATTATTATACAAATAAAATTTGCTGATTTTTTTCAATAATAAACGTTAATTACTGTTTCATATACACGATGTTTATTAGGAAATTTGCCAAGAGCGATTAATATGGGAAATCGATTGTATATAAACATTATTATTTTTTAATATCTAAATGTTCCTAATTTAACTCGAGAAATGTATTGCGTATTTTGTCGAATTTTTATATTAATCACTTCTGTACACTTTTCAAACGAATGTACTTAAACAGCTAAGTTATAATTACTCATTTTTATTAAAATGCTATTTCTGAAGAAATATTTGTTTCAACTTCAATAATAAATTAAAGAAATGAAGTTTTACTAATTTATCATATAATTCGAAATTGGTTTTTTAAAATGCGTGAAATAGGATATATAATAAAAATGGAAATTATGTTTTGTAGAAGTTATTATTAATTTTTACCGTGTTTTTAGTCATAAAATTTATTTTTGATTCTTTTGAGCGTTCAACGGTTTCTATATTACATATTACTTTATATATAAAAATAATAAAAGCTTTAGGATTTAGTTCTGTACAAGTGCAATTTATTTAACATTTCCAACAGTTATATTAAAAATTATTTAGTCAAGTTAAGTTAATTGACAATCGCATTGTTAATTTTCGTTTGAATTTTAATTTGATTAATGAAGATGTGTGAAGAATTATAAGAAATGCAATGTGCACCGTCTAGGGTAGTCAGAAACTGCATATTCGACTAAAAAAAAAAATTAATTCTTATAAATCACGTAAAATATATAAATACTATTCTATAACTGTTGCACTTCTTCATACACTTTCAATAATGAAATTTAAATTCAAGCGAAAACAAACTTTGCAATTTTCAATAAGGCCGCTGGAGATATCAAATTAAATACATTTGATAGAGTATTCATGGCTGGTGTTGCCACCAGTGATGTATATAGTATGTAACTGCTGTATAATAATGTCAGTATTATTGTATTAGTAACATAATGACCTTTTTCCTTTTATAATTTTTCTATAGTATAGTTAAACGATATATAATTTTGAATAAAACTACATACGATATGATTTTTGTTAAATAAAAAAAGTTATCTATAGTATAAAGTAAGTTTATGTTACTATTATGGTATAAAATAGAAAACATTATAAACCGTAAGTAACATAGATTAATCATTTTTTTGTTCATTCTCTTCTTATGTTGGTACGTATCTATGACATGTTACACTATGCACTATGTAGCAACCAAAAGCCTATGAGTTTATATAGTTGTTTCATATTTACTACACACATTTATCCTCGTCCGACGAACAATTGGGAATCAAGTCGTCCTTGCCAGCAAACATCGGGGCTAAACACAGCATGTGTACACTTAACTCGGTATGTACATTGGGTACACTAGTAGAAATTAGTAAATGATGTGTATCTTATTTTATTATTAAATATTCGAAACTATATTGTAATAAGATAGTAAAGACGATTTAATGAATCAATTGAATATTATTAATATTACAAATTTATGTTTAATATGTTTTAAGTCGAAATATTAAATGAAAAAAATTTCAACGTCCGTTTTTATCAGGAAAACTGATACAGACGAAACTAATTCATATTGAGTAATAATTATTACATGCAAGTAGAATATTATATTTATATACACAATCACGCTATGTACCTAAAAAGATGTAGCATAAACTTATTTTATTCTAGTAGAAATTAGTTTTCTATCTAGACAAAGCTACTTTTAACATTCTAAATAAAATAGAACTTGTATTTTATGTTCTGCGTTTGTACAAATGTAACTTGCTTTTAAGTATTGAACAATACAGGTGATTTTTATGTATCTATGATACTTACATACATTCAATGCACTTAATACTGATAATACTGTTATGTATGATACTATTTTTAACTGTTAATGCATTTTTTATTATAATAATTTTTCATTCGGAAAATATTTATTGAATCATACTTTAAAATTTTTTTAATTAAATTTTTAATATTATATTTTTGAAATGAACAAGTTACAGGTAACAGTAGGCTAGTTGTAGCGTATTGGACTCGGACCCCAAAGGTTCAGGGTTAAAAGCTTGTACCACTGAAATGTTATTGGCTGGTTCTGAGTGGTTCGGAACCCACTCTACTGTGGTCTAACGATCCGCACTAATAAATACAAAACCTACTACAAAACTTAAAAAAAAAATACAAAAATATAAAGATGATATACTTATGTATAAACCAATATTAAATAATATGTAATATTAAATTTGAAAATAAGGAAAACGTAATACAAATAATAGTCATAACAATTATTTAAACTGTTTGTCAACAATTTCTTAAAATATTCTTTTAAAGAATAGTTTTATAATGTAAATTAAAACTATTTAAATTTTAAGCTGTTTACTTTTCAAAAATATATTTATAAAACAATTAAGTAACAAATTCTAGGATTCCGTACGATGTTTGAAAGATTTTATAAATTATAACAAACATATTACGAAGTCCTATAATATTTGTGTTTTTCAATAAAAAGTGTTCATTAATACTATGTTGTTAGGTTTAAGAATTAAGCAACATTACTGTAAATAAAATAAAGTTTATTTATTGCATTTTAAAGTAAAGTAACTGACTGTAAGAATTACATAATAATTTTAATTAAAGTCAGGTTTCTTTATAATACACAAAAAAAGCAAACGATATGTCACTCGAGCTTCGAGTTAATGTCAACATAATCTCTCTTTAAGACAATAAAAGTCTTTTAAATTTCAACCGAACGCAAGCCCTTAAATGCTATTTAAATGCACAACGCTCAAATTACAATGGTCCGACGAACACAACAATCTAAGTAAACTAATTGCATGAAAACTAATTAACCGAATGCGTTTGTCGCAGCAGGCGTTGAACACCGACAGCCGCGCCATCTACATAACAATCTACAAAACAGCCCCGAGGGAAATCGACATAAGGACTATTTGACTCCATCATTGTTTTGAAGGGGGGTAGGTAGGGTCGAAAGGACATTACATTTACTCTCTCCCCCTCGGAAGTCTTACTTCTGACACACCCCCGTTAAAATATGACGGCAATTATAACGCTGAGGGGGATTGTTTGAGCAGGAATTTGGGATATTTTCGACTAGCGGGAGAGTGGCCAATGATGAACACTGGGCTTTTAGCAGGAATTGTGTTTTTGAGATTGTTCAATGTAATTCAGCAGGCGTGCAGGAAGTTGGATAGTAGAGTGATTGTAACGGTGGACAATGATGCGAAATTAATCTATTGATTAAGGGATGAAATCATGATTGGTTGTTTATAAGCATCGCGTTTAGATTAATGGTAGACAGAAAAATAATTTTCGATGATTTTTTTTCTAATGTCTTACCGACTGTCATATCACATATGATAAGGGAGATATTGTAATCATACTAAATTTGACATATCTATTTTTTACAGATAAGTGCTAATTAGGTTTATAGTAACACGATTCAACTGTTTTTAGCGTGACGTCTGTCTGTCGGTCTCTCTGTGAACACGTGTAGAGCAAATTAGGCTGAATGTATAGATATAAAATTTCATATGTAAGCTTCAGAGGTGAATATCTCAATTTGATCAACTGGGAAGTGGTAATTTACTGCTGCAGATCACTTTCACGTGTTTTACGAATATTTCACAACAATCAAAGCGCATATTTCGAAAATTTTTTAACAAAAGTTACTAAACAAATATAACTAACAACTAACTGTTATTTGGAACATCAATACGGCTATATTTATATTATATGTAATGATTTTTTTTTGTAACGACCAGGAATTTTATATAATTAAAGATTGATAATTTGATTACAACACCCATTATCAATCTTTAATATATATATATATATATATATATATATATATATATAATTCTGGAAATATGTGGTATATTTATATCAAGTTTTTTAGTTACCATGACTACAGTAGTTGTTGCTATAATTTTTTTCTATATTTTTAATATTTTTTTTTCTTTTATATTTTCATAAAATTTGTACTTAAAAATACTATAATAGTTGAATCATATATTTTACAATAACGATGTTGTAAATTAGAGATGATATTAAAAAAATTAATTACATATCTTAATTATTATTTGATACCGGGTTAATAATCTTTTTTTACTATATAAATGAGCTCTATTATTAAACAAAATATCTTAATTAAAAACGTTCAACATATTTATAGATTCTATTAGGAATTGCGTGTTTAGATGTTGCGTGTATTGTAAACATAAATTTATAAAAATGAATCAACTCTTTATGTAGTTTCTTTGTCGTTTTTCTTTTTTTTCTATTTATTTATACACTGACTCTATCTTTAGTGCATAAATGAAATCGCATCTTTACAGAATCGATGAGTATTTGGAATTTCCCACTGTATAAATTATTATATTTATCAAATAAAATTTTTATTATACTTGCAGAAGGTGCAATTATGTTTAATTATAGAAATTAATGTGTTAATGCGAATCATAAATAATTTTGCAAGCATATTATGACCAGTTTGACACATATGTTGTGATGGTTGCATAAATTGAAAACATTTTTTTACTGAATACATAATACCATTGATTGTAGGTATAATCACGTAATATATTTTTTGTAATGCGTACATCTGTGTATATTGGATTGCATATTCTAAATTTTTGGAGGTTAAAAAAAATTTCAGTACACTGTTCGAAAAAAAACAAACTTTTATTAGTGCTAAAAAAGGTAAATATGATTACCCTAAATAGGTAAATTTGAAAGGAGCACTTTATTACCCCAGAAAAGAGTAAGTGGGCAGTTATTTATCCTTATTTTTCGTATTTTTTATCCTTCCATAAAGGTAAAAAGTTAAATATTTTAAAGACGCAAAAGCAGGACAATTATTTGCACTAATACGGCTACAAATTTAATTACCCTCGAAAATTTTTACACTTTTATCCTATTATTTTAAACAGTGTACAGATTTATCCAAATTACTGAGCGGAGCCCACAATAAGTCACTGCTCCAGTCTGCTAAACTTTGTTCAATAAATATATATGCATTTTTGTAATGAAAAATACTAATAGTGTTAAAAATGGCACAAATGAAATATTTAAATTAAAATAATTAATGAATAGTTATTAATCTGAAATTAAGTTTTGCTATTACTTAAAAAAATCATTTTTAACTATTTATATCTTTTATTATATTAATTTTTTTTTCTCATAAGAAATACATATTAAAATAAAACTGCTTAAGATTCAAGTTCTGTATTAAAACTGTATTTATAATCAACGTTTCGATGAAACTCAACGCTCGCGAACCAGGGACCTTTGTGGTCCAGGTCCAACACAATACCAGTGGCCTACGCATGCTTGTAATAATACAATATATAATTTTTGTTTTTCACTCAATGTTTATCGTTATTTTATGTAGATTTATAGCAATGAAAGTAAATTTTATTATAATTACGGACATTGAAATAAAATAGTTTTTAAATTCAAAAAGTTAGTTAATCTTTAAAATTACAATATTTTTTGCAATTTTATGAGTTGTTTTGATTATGTTAATTTATATTATAATAATATTGTATTTTTTTATTACTTTTCAGATATTTGTTATTCAATCTACATATTTTTATTATTCTGATTATAATCCATTAAATGCATTATAATTGCATAATGCAAATTATAGTTGAAAATTCAATTATTCTTAAATTATGCACATTTGCATTTCCTGAAGTAACATCTATGTTTTCATTGTAAAATATTTTGTTTTGTTTATTTATAATAGTTAAAATTTTATTGATTATTTAAGTTCAAGGATGTTAAATCAGTACTATATATTAATAAAACATTTAAAAGAAATATTAAAAGAATGCATATGTTATTATTAAAAATGGATCGAAATTCACTGTTCGTTATCATTTGTTTTCTACAAATATTTTCAAATGTCAAAACTTCTATGGTAAGTTATCATAACATTGTTTTAAAACTATTTAATAGTTGTATGGAGTATTTATAATAATCTTTAATAAATATTAGGAGTATTATTAAATTAATCAAATTTTTCTATAAATCGATTAGGATTATTTTATGATCAATGTTCCGAAATTTGCCGAACAAATCATACATTCATACGCAATCGTTATTGAACAAGTTCTCACTAATGTTTTTATTAAATAGTAATATTATGTAAACATAATGGCTCGTATTTATAGGCTCTTTTTAGACGACTTTTAGTTAAAATCAGTCAAGATTTCAATATTGATTTTTGCTTTCTATATGTATCAAATATAAAATAACATACCTAGTAAAAAATCTTTTAGAACTCATTATATTAAATAAAGCCGCTTTAGATTAAAGTTCTGTATTAATAATTATTTATAATCGACGAATTCAGGGCCCGTCTTCATCAGGAAAACTGATAAAATGATATTACAGTAAATAACAAAACATAGAAACAATTTACTAGGTAACAAATAAGTAACTAGCTCACAAAATTTATAGTTTTTTAATTAATGGTAGCGAAACTTTATTTAACTCAGTGCCTTCACAGTGATTGAGGCTCTCTTTTTCTTTATAAATTTCACTGTGAAGACACAGAGTTAAATAAAATGTGGCTATTGAATGATTTAAATTATTTTTATTTTAATAGTATTTTTTACTATGATAATAATAATAATAAAATAAAACAGCTTTTGTATTTTTTTTTCCTGATGAAGACGTACGTTGAGTTCGTCGAAACGTCGATTGTTAATAAATATCTATTAATACAGTACCTATAACCTAAAGCTGTTTTATTTTGTTGTAATGACTTCTAAAAGATTTTTTACTATGATACGTTTATATTATTTTTTTCTCCATTTAGTTTGGTACACAAATGATACACGACAGTTTTGCAACAGATAAACAAGAATTAACAGAATACTTTGATCTAACAACCGAAATTATAAAACCTGGAACTCCTGAATGCGTAGCATCGGCTTATTTTACTACGAAAAGAATTCTTCCACGCGAAGTTGAAATCGATTTGAAAATTTTTGAAAAAAAGCACGATGTATACAAACCTACCGCGTTCACAGTTCAGAAAAGATTCTGTGACTATTTAGCAATGGATAAATTTCTCTTACCACAGTTGGAAAAATATGGTAAATTACCAAAAAAATGTCCGCTTCAACCTGACGCCTACTATGTGCAAAATTTCACATTTCAAAATGGTGCCTTTTCTAGTTTTCCACCTGGCACTTATAAAATGATCGTTGGTATTAAATTCAAAGGTAAAACTGGTTCATTTATTTGGACAGGACGATCTGTTTCTATGTAAAAAAAATAAACATGTATATATATTGCATATCTATTAATTTGTTAATTAAATGTAGATACTAAAATTAATAAAATATTTAATCTTCTATGATAAACGCATTTTGCAGTTTATTATTTACCAAGCATAAATCTTTGAAACCAGTTATCAATTAAAGATTATTCTGAACAGTTTAGTTTTTACTTGTTATTGGTTTTAAATTAACCTATGTACTTTTCCTCATAATAACTCATCTACCACTTGATTTCTTATAAACAAATTTGGTGGGAAAGTAAATTTGTTTATTCCTATAGTAACTGTATTATAAATGCTCAATAACATAGTAAAAAAACAAATTCCAAACTTATTATATTAGAATAAAACTGGTTTAAGTTGTAGTTCTGCAATAATTTATTAATAAATCAACGTTTTGACGAATTGAACTTGCGTCTTCATTAAGAAAACTGATACAAATGACATTACAGTAACAGAACATAGAAACAAGTTACTAGGTAACAAAAAAGTGAATAGATCATAAAATTTAATAAATTATTAATTAATGGTAGCCAATATTTATTTAACTCAATGCCTTCACAGTGATGGATGTTGTCTTTTTACCACGCTTATATTAGCTCACACTGTGGTTGTCATTGTCATGTTGTTGTCACTGTCAGTCATGTTTTGTAACCAATTTTTAGACCACTTTATCATCTGATCTCACTGAAATTTTGCATGTCGTTTCATTCCAGGAGACAACACAATATTATGACATTTACAAAAAAAAAACCGATTACAAGATATGATAAGACGACAAGACTAAAAAGAAGAAAATAAAATATATAAAAAAAACTTTTTAAAAACCACGCTTATATTTGAATGCACTTAAAAGCAGAAAATAAAATATATAAAAAGACTTTTTAAAAACCACGCTTATATTTAAATGCACTAAAAAGCAGAAAATAAAATATATAAAAAAAACTTTTTAAAAACCACGCTTATATTTAAATGCACTAAAAAGCAGAAAATAAAATATATAAAAATAACTTATTAAAAACCACGCTTATATTTAAATGCACTAAAAAGCAGAAAATAAAATATATAAAAAAAACTTTTTAAAAACCACGCTTATATTTAAATACACTAAAAAGAGGAAAATAATTTTTTTTAAAAGCGTGGAGAGCTTAATCATCATTGCGAAATATAGTTTCCTGGCGCTCCACGCTTTTAAAAAATTGTATTTTCTTCTTTTTAGTGCATTTACATATAAGCGTGTTTTTTAAAAAGTTTTTTTTATATATTTTATTTCTTATAAATTTCAATTGCTGCTCATATCAATCTGTTGTTAATATTGATAGGTCTAGCAATTATTATTGTTTCTTTAAAATTTTACATCATAAAGATATTCTAACGCATGTTCAGCAATAGCAGATTTATCTGGATGATTTAGTCGTATTGAATAAAAATAATATTATAAAAAATTCCAAAACCACACTTAAATTAAAATAAAGCTAAATACGTATTTCGGAAGCTAAGCTTCCATCTTCAGTAGCAAATAAAATCTACAAAAATCTTACCTGTGATCCAAAGTACATAACGAAGATCACTGAAGTGATCAGTGATCAGTGATTTTGCTTTTTTGCTAATTTATGAAAATTATTTGATGATAAATCAAATGATAAAAACTAAAATTTGATAAACATTGACAAATTGTAAACCTTGAATTTGAAAAAAAGCGGCTAATATATATTTTTTTCAATATAATAGTGTTAGATTTGATAAATAAAGAAATTATTGATTAGCATAATAATTTCGATATTTGTTTTCATTGTTATTTACGTGTTTCCTGATATTAAATAATGATCAGTTGACAAGTATGCACTTATATAATAATTATAATGTTATAATACTCAAGAATATTGAGATTTTATATTTTTCCCAAAATTTCACAAGATACTCAGTCGTTGAATCGGCTGTTAAGCTATGCATCAACGACTGGCCAGTTTAACCGTAGATACGTATTTCGGTCTTTAGGACCTCATCAGTACGGTGCTGTGATCAGTTGCTGTGAGGCAACTGATAACCGATGTTAATTCTGGCTGCCTTTTATAGCAAGTACTTCAAAGCGATAACGATGAGAAGTAAATAAATACCACCAACGCCATCTATACAGTAATGCGATAAGCAATTATAGTAATAGACCTTGAACAAATAAATGTTCGTATTGTCATTGTGAAATTTAATATAATAATACTCAAGAATATTGAGATTTTATATTTTTCCCAAAATTTCACAAGATACTCAGTCGTTGAATCGGCTGTTAAGCTATGCATCAACGACTGGCCAGTTTAACCGTAGATACGTATTTCGGTCTTTAGGACCTCATCAGTACGGTGCTGTGATCAGTTGCTGTGAGGCAACTGATAACCGATGTTAATTCTGGCTGCCTTTTATAGCAAGTACTTCAAAGCGATAACGATGAGAAGTAAATAAATACCACCAACGCCATCTATACAGTAATGCGATAAGCAATTATAGTAATAGACCTTGAACAAATAAATGTTCGTATTGTCATTGTGAAATTTAATATAATAATACTCAAGAATATTGAGATTTTATATTTTTCCCAAAATTTCACAAGATACTCAGTCGTTGAATCGGCTGTTAAGCTATGCATCAACGACTGGCCAGTTTAACCGTAGATACGTATTTCGGTCTTTAGGACCTCATCAGTACGGTGCTGTGATCAGTTGCTGTGAGGCAACTGATAACCGATGTTAATTCTGGCTGCCTTTTATAGCAAGTACTTCAAAGCGATAACGATGAGAAGTAAATAAATACCACCAACGCCATCTATACAGTAATGCGATAAGCAATTATAGTAATAGACCTTGAACAAATAAATGTTCGTATTGTCATTGTGAAATTTAATATAATAATACTCAAGAATATTGAGATTTTATATTTTTCCCAAAATTTCACAAGATACTCAGTCGTTGAATCGGCTGTTAAGCTATGCATCAACGACTGGCCAGTTTAACCGTAGATACGTATTTCGGTCTTTAGGACCTCATCAGTACGGTGCTGTGATCAGTTGCTGTGAGGCAACTGATAACCGATGTTAATTCTGGCTGCCTTTTATAGCAAGTACTTCAAAGCGATAACGATGAGAAGTAAATAAATACCACCAACGCCATCTATACAGTAATGCGATAAGCAATTATAGTAATAGACCTTGAACAAATAAATGTTCGTATTGTCATTGTGAAATTTAATATAATAATACTCAAGAATATTGAGATTTTATATTTTTCCCAAAATTTCACAAGATACTCAGTCGTTGAATCGGCTGTTAAGCTATGCATCAACGACTGGCCAGTTTAACGGTAGATACGTATTTCGGTCTTTAGGACCCCATCAGTACGGTGCTGTGATCAGTTGCTGTGAGGCAACTGATAACCGATGTTAATTCTGGCTGCCTTTTATAGCAAGTACTTCAAAGCGATAACGATGAGAAGTAAATAAATACCACCAACGCCATCTATACAGTAATGCGATAAGCAATTATAGTAATAGACCTTGAACAAATAAATGTTCGTATTGTCATTGTGAAATTTAATATAATAATACTCAAGAATATTGAGATTTTATATTTTTCCCAAAATTTCACAAGATACTCAGTCGTTGAATCGGCTGTTAAGCTATGCATCAACGACTGGCCAGTTTAACCGTAGATACGTATTTCGGTCTTTAGGACCTCATCAGTACGGTGCTGTGATCAGTTGCTGTGAGGCAACTGATAACCGATGTTAATTCTGGCTGCCTTTTATAGCAAGTACTTCAAAGCGATAACGATGAGAAGTAAATAAATACCACCAACGCCATCTATACAGTAATGCGATAAGCAATTATAGTAATAGACCTTGAACAAATAAATGTTCGTATTGTCATTGTGAAATTTAATATAATAATACTCAAGAATATTGAGATTTTATATTTTTCCCAAAATTTCACAAGATACTCAGTCGTTGAATCGGCTGTTAAGCTATGCATCAACGACTGGCCAGTTTAACCGTAGATACGTATTTCGGTCTTTAGGACCTCATCAGTACGGTGCTGTGATCAGTTGCTGTGAGGCAACTGATAACCGATGTTAATTCTGGCTGCCTTTTATAGCAAGTACTTCAAAGCGATAACGATGAGAAGTAAATAAATACCACCAACGCCATCTATACAGTAATGCGATAAGCAATTATAGTAATAGACCTTGAACAAATAAATGTTCGTATTGTCATTGTGAAATTTAATATAATAATACTCAAGAATATTGAGATTTTATATTTTTCCCAAAATTTCACAAGATACTCAGTCGTTGAATCGGCTGTTAAGCTATGCATCAACGACTGGCCAGTTTAACCGTAGATACGTATTTCGGTCTTTAGGACCTCATCAGTACGGTGCTGTGATCAGTTGCTGTGAGGCAACTGATAACCGATGTTAATTCTGGCTGCCTTTTATAGCAAGTACTTCAAAGCGATAACGATGAGAAGTAAATAAATACCACCAACGCCATCTATACAGTAATGCGATAAGCAATTATAGTAATAGACCTTGAACAAATAAATGTTCGTATTGTCATTGTAAAATTTAATATAATAATACTCAAGAATATTGAGATTTTATATTTTTCCCAAAATTTCACAAGATACTCAGTCGTTGAATCGGCTGTTAAGCTATGCATCAACGACTGGCCAGTTTAACCGTAGATACGTATTTCGGTCTTTAGGACCTCATCAGTACGGTGCTGTGATCAGTTGCTGTGAGGCAACTGATAACCGATGTTAATTCTGGCTGCCTTTTATAGCAAGTACTTCAAAGCGATAACGATGAGAAGTAAATAAATACCACCAACGCCATCTATACAGTAATGCGATAAGCAATTATAGTAATAGACCTTGAACAAATAAATGTTCGTATTGTCATTGTGAAATTTAATATAATAATACTCAAGAATATTGAGATTTTATATTTTTCCCAAAATTTCACAAGATACTCAGTCGTTGAATCGGCTGTTAAGCTATGCATCAACGACTGGCCAGTTTAACCGTAGATACGTATTTCGGTCTTTAGGACCTCATCAGTACGGTGCTGTGATCAGTTGCTGTGAGGCAACTGATAACCGATGTTAATTCTGGCTGCCTTTTATAGCAAGTACTTCAAAGCGATAACGATGAGAAGTAAATAAATACCACCAACGCCATCTATACAGTAATGCGATAAGCAATTATAGTAATAGACCTTGAACAAATAAATGTTCGTATTGTCATTGTGAAATTTAATATAATAATACTCAAGAATATTGAGATTTTATATTTTTCCCAAAATTTCACAAGATACTCAGTCGTTGAATCGGCTGTTAAGCTATGCATCAACGACTGGCCAGTTTAACCGTAGATACGTATTTCGGTCTTTAGGACCTCATCAGTACGGTGCTGTGATCAGTTGCTGTGAGGCAACTGATAACCGATGTTAATTCTGGCTGCCTTTTATAGCAAGTACTTCAAAGCGATAACGATGAGAAGTAAATAAATACCACCAACGCCATCTATACAGTAATGCGATAAGCAATTATAGTAATAGACCTTGAACAAATAAATGTTCGTATTGTCATTGTGAAATTTAATATAATAATACTCAAGAATATTGAGATTTTATATTTTTCCCAAAATTTCACAAGATACTCAGTCGTTGAATCGGCTGTTAAACTATGCATCAACGACTGGCCAGTTTAACCGTAGATACGTATTTCGGTCTTTAGGACCTCATCAGTACGGTGCTGTGATCAGTTGCTGTGAGGCAACTGATAACCGATGTTAATTCTGGCTGCCTTTTATAGCAAGTACTTCAAAGCGATAACGATGAGAAGTAAATAAATACCACCAACGCCATCTATACAGTAATGCGATAAGCAATTATAGTAATAGACCTTGAACAAATAAATGTTCGTATTGTCATTGTGAAATTTAATATAATAATACTCAAGAATATTAAGATTTTATATTTTTCCCAAAATTTCACAAGATACTCAGTCGTTGAATCGGCTGTTAAGCTATGCATCAACGACTGGCCAGTTTAACCGTAGATACGTATTTCGGTCTTTAGGACCTCATCAGTACGGTGCTGTGATCAGTTGCTGTGAGGCAACTGATAACCGATGTTAATTCTGGCTGCCTTTTATAGCAAGTACTTCAAAGCGATAACGATGAGAAGTAAATAAATACCACCAACGCCATCTATACAGTAATGCGATAAGCAATTATAGTAATAGACCTTGAACAAATAAATGTTCGTATGTTCAAAGTCTATTACTATAATTGCTTATCGCATTACTGTATAGATGGCGTTGGTGGTATTTATTTACTTCTCATCGTTATCGCTTTGAAGTACTTGCTATAAAAGGCAGCCAGAATTAACATCGGTTATCAGTTGCCTCACAGCAACTGATCACAGCACCGTACTGATGAGGTCCTAAAGACCGAAATACGTATCTACGGTTAAACTGGCCAGTCGTTGATGCATAGCTTAACAGCCGATTCAACGACTGAGTATCTTGTGAAATTTTGGGAAAAATATAAAATCTCAATATTCTTGAGTATTATTATATTAAATTTCACAATGACAATACGAACATTTATTTGTTCAAGGTCTATTACTATAATTGCTTATCGCATTACTGTATAGATGGCGTTGGTGGTATTTATTTACTTCTCATCGTTATCGCTTTGAAGTACTTGCTATAAAAGGCAGCCAGAATTAACATCGGTTATCAGTTGCCTCACAGCAACTGATCACAGCACCGTACTGATGAGGTCCTAAAGACCGAAATACGTATCTACGGTTAAACTGGCCAGTCGTTGATGCATAGCTTAACAGCCGATTCAACGACTGAGTATCTTGTGAAATTTTGGGAAAAATATAAAATCTCAATATTCTTGAGTATTATTATATTAAATTTCACAATGACAATACGAACATTTATTTGTTCAAGGTCTATTACTATAATTGCTTATCGCATTACTGTATAGATGGCGTTGGTGGTATTTATTTACTTCTCATCGTTATCGCTTTGAATTACTTGCTATAAAAGGCAGCCAGAATTAACATCGGTTATCAGTTGCCTCACAGCAACTGATCACAGCACCGTACTGATGAGGTCCTAAAGACCGAAATACGTATCTACGGTTAAACTGGCCAGTCGTTGATGCATAGCTTAACAGCCGATTCAACGACTGAGTATCTTGTGAAATTTTGGGAAAAATATAAAATCTCAATATTCTTGAGTATTATTATATTAAATTTCACAATGACAATACGAACATTTATTTGTTCAAGGTCTATTACTATAATTGCTTATCGCATTACTGTATAGATGGCGTTGGTGGTATTTATTTACTTCTCATCGTTATCGCTTTGAAGTACTTGCTATAAAAGGCAGCCAGAATTAACATCGGTTATCAGTTGCCTCACAGCAACTGATCACAGCACCGTACTGATGAGGTCCTAAAGACCGAAATACGTATCTACGGTTAAACTGGCCAGTCGTTGATGCATAGCTTAACAGCCGATTCAACGACTGAGTATCTTGTGAAATTTTGGGAAAAATATAAAATCTCAATATTCTTGAGTATTATTATATTAAATTTCACAATGACAATACGAACATTTATTTGTTCAAGGTCTATTACTATAATTGCTTATCGCATTACTGTATAGATGGCGTTGGTGGTATTTATTTACTTCTCATCGTTATCGCTTTGAAGTACTTGCTATAAAAAGCAGCCAGAATTAACATCGGTTATCAGTTGCCTCACAGCAACTGATCACAGCACCGTACTGATGAGGTCCTAAAGACCGAAATACGTATCTACGGTTAAACTGGCCAGTCGTTGATGCATAGCTTAACAGCCGATTCAACGACTGAGTATCTTGTGAAATTTTGGGAAAAATATAAAATCTCAATATTCTTGAGTATTATTATATTAAATTTCACAATGACAATACGAACATTTATTTGTTCAAGGTCTATTAATTATAATGTTATTAAAATGTAATGTTTACAGTTTATATTTTATATTCAAGGATGTATATATATATATACCATATATTTTGAAACAAATTTATTTCATTTTATGTAAAATTTACATATGCACAGACTGAAGATGGCCAAAGAAATTCTGTTTGTATTTTTTTTGTTACAATTGCTGTTAAATGCTAAAGCATCTATGGTAAGATTATATTAATTTTTTTTTAATTTAAACAATTTACCGTTTCAAATTAAGCACACAAAAAAGTACCTTTTCCGTGATATCAATAAATAATTTTGAAATTACTAGACAAAAAATTATCGATTTATTGACAGCATTATTAATTACGCTAGTAGAATTTGAAAATCGATTCTTTTTTGTCGATTTTAGTTAAAAGTGTTTATTATGAAATCAAGCGTTATACAAATTAATAATTTCCACAATTATATATTTATATGTAGATTTTTATTTATCATTATTTCTAAATGTTTTAGATGCAAGTATTTCGTTTTTTTTTTATTACTAATTTTAATAAATAATTGTAAAAATATTTTTTCTTCAAGCGTATCAAGCGTTTTATTTAATGATATGAGTTCTGAAAGATTCTTTACTATAAAATAAATAATTAGTAATAGACGGAATTCAGTCTTTTTTATGTTTTTATTATCTACCAAGCCAACGTTTCGGTAATCTCTATTGCTTCTTCAGGGCTCTACAATAAATATATATGTGTGTGAACATATAAATACATACAAGTATTCATACAATAATAAATATAACAACAGAAAACAAAAACACTTAATAACAAATGTCACACAAGTTATAAAAACAATGTTTAAAAACACAATCTAGATATCGTATAGAAAATTTTAACAGTCGATTATTTTTAAAATTTAATTCTTTACAATAATTATTCATATAAATTGACTTAATTTTATGACAATTTTAGTTTGGAACACAAATGATTCAAGATAGTGTAAAACTGGTGAAACACGAATTGAACGATTTGGCTGATGTAACAGTGAAGTTAGATAAAGCCGGTACACCTCAAGCTGCTGTTACTGTTATTTTTAATTTGAAGAAAAACTTTCCAGCTAACACTGAGATTGACGTGCGAGTTTTGCAGGAAAAGCACGGCGTCTATAAACCGACCGCGTTCTCATTTCATAAGCGTTTATGCGACTATATAGCTATGGATAAATTTATTTTGCCACAGTTTCAAAAATTTGGCAACCTACCGAGAAAATGTCCCGTTGAACCAGATGAATACTCTGTGAAGGACTTTTCACTGGAGCATAATACTGCGTTTTCTAGTTTTCCGCCTGGAAATTATCAGGTAGAATTTAGTTTTCAGTTAGGGGGTAAAATCACTTTGATTGTTTGGAATGGTCGAGCTGTTTCTATCTAAAGTAATACTCTAATTTAAATTATGTTTCATTAAATATATTTAATTCTTGTATTTAAAATGTACTCGTATCTTTTACTTGATTGATAATAAACATATTACTATATTCTATGTTGTATAAGATGATTTAGTTTCCTATGTTCAATTAAGTTTAGAAAGTAGTATATTATGTTACGAGGACTAGATAGTGATCAGATATTGTCTGAGTGAAATACAAAAAGAGATGTCTATTTCGAGTGACATATGTTATTTTTTTCTTCAAGCGTTTCAAATGAAACTAAACTAAAATTAAATAAAAATACATAGCAAGAATCAGAGCTAGGCAAGCTTCTCAATAAATATAGCTAAGCTATAGCCACGTACAAGCTATTCTTTAAAAATTTATAAAGCTATAGCCACAGCTAGTTTTTTCCAAAAGTAGATCAAGCTACAGTGATAAGCTACTACAAAAGTAGCTGTTAAATCTTAAGATACTTTGTAAATGATGCAAACACCGTACTGAGGATTTTTTCCTTTTATTCGAAGTAATAATGTAAGCAAATACATTAAGAAAAGCAATGATTAAGTATAGAAAAATCAATTTCAATAATCATTTTAAAATTTTATCATATGAAAAGATTTTCGTATAAAGTAAAAATTAAATCTGGACACACTATAATTGTAAATTACACAATATAATAATAAAAACAAATACATTAAGAAAAGCAATGATTAAGTATAGAAAAATCAATTTCAAAAATTATTTTAAAATTCAACATTATTAAGTATTAAATGATTTTCGTATGAAGTAAAAATTGAATCTGGATGCACTATAATTGTAAATTACACAATATAATAATAAATTACATGTAATGCAAAAAATTATATAAATGCATAAAAATTTTCCTATCCAAATAATAATGCTAAAATTATAAATAAAATTATTGTTTATATAAAATTTTGTTTTGTTTATCACTGGAAATACCATGATATCGATAAAACTTTGGTGACTTGTTTTGCGTAAATATAAATTGTATTTGCGTCACAACCCTCAATTGTTTTACGTTTGTTTTCTTACATCAACATGACACATCAATGTGTCCTTCCCCGGTTTACACTTAACCTTACTTTTTTCTTATTTACTTTCTTACGTTTGCGAAGGTATATTATGCACATTACATTATGCAGCTTGTTACAGCGCACTTCTTCACTTGCACACGTTTCACTTCATGAATAATAAATGCAATGGCTCCGGTGCACTGTTCCTCTGGTCATAATTGCAAAAGAATTCGGGGTGTAAGCCCCGTTCTACATTATTAAACATTTTAATTTGCCGTGGCAGTGAAGTTGTATTACGTTATTCTGTTGCTGAAACTACGTGCTCAGACGTCAACAATCAGTGGATAATTTTTTCGCGATAATCACATTAAATGAAACGTGGAAAAACTCACGAGGCTATATTGATTTTTTTTTTTTCGGTTGTGAGATATTCAATTACATAGTTATGACTTTAGAATTACAGTCGTAAAAGTTACATTATTTTGTTGCTGAAATTACATGCTCAGACGTCACAATCAGTAGATAAATTTTTCGTGATGATCACGGTAAATAAAACGTGAAAAAATTCATCGATAATATCAATCAGTGTCAAGGCACTGATGTAAATAAAATTTGGTTTTTTTTTAATTAAAAATTTATGATCTAGTTACTTATTTTGTTACCTAGTAACTGGTTTCTATGTTCTAATTATTTACTGTAAATGTTATTTGTATTATTTTATTTGATAAAGTTGTACGTTGAATACGTTGAAACGTCGATTACTAAAAAAATCTTAATCCAAATTATAATTTACAGCCGTTTGATTTTAATAAAAACATTTTACAACATGACTTAATAACAACAAATTAATGTAAAATAAATAACTTTTCAACAAAATAATGTGTGATAATTATTTTTTAAAAACTGACTTAATAATAGAATTTATAGTACTTGTATAAGAAATTTCGCTATAATTCAAGTATATATTTTTTAACAAATCACTTTCTAAAATTTAACTTTTTAACATGTGACTGAAAAATTAATTAAAACTATTGGTACGTACCACATCTTCATATATTAATAGTATTAATATTATATTATTTATGTAATTTTATTGTATTACTTTTTATATTTTTTTTTATGTATAATGTAGCTGATAATGTCCATGATAAAATGACTGAAACGTCCAAAAAATAAATAAATTAATTAATTATATATTTCTTAAGTGATCCATTATTGTCTTCAAACATTCCAAATTAAAATTTAATAAAACATAATTTGAAAGAAATATTAAAAATCACTTTTTCCCAAAAAAAAAGGGAATTGTAAATATGGAATCTGATATAAATATATATATAATCTTGTCAAACGTTAATCCGAGTCTGAATTTATAATTTTAACAGCTTCGAAAAAGAAATCTCTGAAATAAAGATCGTAATTGCTGTGTGAAACAATCGCCTCTAGTAATTCTCATTTTTATTATTGTTATCAAAATGAATAAGAGTGTTGCAGTGTGAATTGTCTTGTCTTGAAAAGATAACATGCAAATATTGAATAGCCGGAGGGCATTTTTACAAAGTGTCAATTAAATGGTTCCCTCATCTTGACATGCAGTGGTAAATGTGTCTGCCTGTGTGTGTGTGTGTATGTATACAAATTGAATAAATTGGTGCTTCGACATACTTAAAAATCGTGTAACTGTTGCTCAATATTTTGCCCACAAGTCGTTTTCAATATTGATTTGCATAAAACATTTGCGTTCCGCGAAAACAAGAAATGGTTGTGTCGGAAGCAAATTACCGAAAAATTGCTAGCAAGTGTAAAAGAAATAAAATGAGTAGGTGTATTTTTGGATTTAAATGCATTTTATATGTATTTTGTATTAAAATAATGTAAGGTTTAAGTTCTGTAATATTATTTATTAATAATCGATATTTCGACAAAGTCAACGTACGTCTTTATCAGACAAAATGATACAAATGACATTTACAGTAAATAAACAGGAACAAGTTACTAGGTAACAAAACATACATAACTAGATTATAAAATTTATAAATTATTAATTAAAGGAAGTCAAATTTTATTTAAATCAGCGCCTTCACATTGATTGATGTTATCTTTTTTCTTTATAAATTTCTATTGCTTCTCTTATCAATCTACTGTTAATATTGATGGATAACTTTAAGTTACGAGGTAATAAAATAAATTACTAGATCATAAAATTTATAAATTTTGAATTAAGGGAAGCCAAATTTTATTTAATTCAGCACCACCATACATCAAATTAGACACCAAAATAGGCTTATCTGGATATATTTATATTTTAAGAATATGTACCCATAGAACCAAAATCCTCTATCATTATAAATTTTGATTAAAAATTTATTTTATATTTAATCAATTAATATATTTTGCAATTACCAATAATTAAGCCTTATTCAGACTACCATTTTAGTTAAATCAGACTACCTTTGGCGTTAAAACTGAAAGTGTGTCAAGTGTATGGATTGGTTAAATTCTTGTGCTTATGCATAAAACTAGATTAGGATTTATTCTGAATTACATGATTTTTATTTGCCTACAATTATTATGAATCACTTGCAATTTTTTAATCATAATACAATGTCTTTATTTTAATTTGAAATTATTATTTTACATGGTAAAATATTTTTCAGAAAACATTGTATTAAAATAAAAACTGTTTTAGGATTAAATTCTGTTCTGAAAGCTGATTTTTATAAAATAATCGAACAGAATTTAATCTTAAAACAGTTTTTATTTTATTATTATTCCAATTTTTAGAAATTTATTTCGCAAACAAATTGCTTCAATATACTTCAATAACAATTAGAAAGAAAAAAAAACCATTAAAAAGTAAAAGCAGTTGCAAATGAAACAAAACAATAGACAATCAGGTAAAGTGCACAGTCAAATATTTATTACGCCAGTATTACTAGTGTCATGTAGGTTATTTTACAGACATACGCCTCAAAGTTTTGTACCTTACAAATCATATACGTACATGTAAGCGTATACAGATGCTCGTAAAAAATACACTGCGTGCAATTTGTGTGTATAAATGGAATTTAAAAAATACTATTAAAATGTTTACGCAATCTCCGAATAAGCTACTGCAATACACACACACACACACACACACATATATATATATATATATATATATATATATATATATATATATATATATGCGTAAGGACGTCATTCGCCGAACACAGATTTCAGATTTTATTCCCGGAATTATTGCAAATTTATGACGGGAATAATTTGCTGGTACGGTTCTGTATTTCAATATTTGATTAATAAAAATGTAGATACATATTAATGTCAATATTTGCAACAATTTTAGAGGTACTGTTAGTTAAACGAAAATTTTAATGTTGCATTTTTTTGTTATTAAATATAATATTTTATTATATTTGATATTTCTTCAACTGGTTGTATAAAACATTGTTGAATGTTTTCTAAGTTAACTCTTTTGCTAACTTGCCAACTGATGAATGAATGAGGGGCTTCAAAAACAATTGACATTCTAGTGGCATAGTTAACAAAGTTTTATGCAACAGAATTTTAGTATATTTGATATATCTTAATCTACATGAAGCTAAAAACTAAATAGAGCTGTTGAAAATAATTATAATTTATTGAAGTATTTTAATAATGATTTTAAGACGTTTTTAGTAACTCGCTTTCTTGTCTGTCTGTTTGTTTGAATGCTTGGCTGTTTAGTACAAATTTTGCAATCGATTTTAAACTAACTTTCCGATGAGCTAGAGACTTGAAACTTTAAACATAGCTCAGAACTGGATGACAATGCAATATTAATTAATTAATTATTAATATTAGAAATATTAATTTTTATCTTCCGTACATTCGTATATTTAGCAGATATTTTTTTTTTAATACAGAAACTACAGAAAATACAGAACATACACACACACACACACACAAGACTAAGAAGCAGAAAATAATTATTTAAAAAAAGTTTAATATACCACGTTTTTAAAACGGACTAAAAAGTATAAAATAATTTTTTTATAACCCCATACAGATTCCTGACCCCTATAAAGATTGTCCTGAAAATTTGTGATTGTGAATTTTTAATAGCTATGACAATACTTGTAAGATTTAAAACGAAAAATGTGGGGCACAACGACAGCTACTCCCTACACTCCTTACTATTATCTATTGCATGCGCTCCACTTTTTTTATAGAAGAAATTTTTTATTATGTTATCATTTTTCAAATATGATAAATTAAAACATATTTGTACAAATATTAAATTTAATTCGATATAAACATATCAAACATAATATTTAAATACAATCATAATTTACATAAAAATTTAAATATAAATCTCAATATTTCTTTGAATATCTATTGAATTCATGATGAAATATTTCACCGTATTCACCGGCTGCAATGTTCACCTAGAAACATTAACGTAGCGTGTTGTAAATCACTTATTATACGTTTATCTTTCCCGGCAACGTTAATACCTTTTTGCAGTGTTAATGCGCCAGCTTAATAACGTACGCCACTGTTTTTTTAACTCCCCTCCCCCCCTCTATGTTTAATTCATTATAGATGAAAAGGAAATTTACTGTACTTTGATTAGCTAAGTACATTAGCACGCCAAGATAAATTGTGTTTTTTTGATTTTTCGTTAAAAGAATGATGCTAAAAATACTCTGTAACTGATTTATCAGATATTTAATAAATTTCAAAAGAAGGATTAGGATTTATTTTCAAATTTTATGTAAATTGAAGTATGTAATTTTGTTTGAAAATTAAAATTACCGATTTTTATTACAGTATAGGTAACAAAACATACGGAACAAGATTAAAAAAATTTATAATTTATTAATTAATGGTTGTTAAATTTAGTTTAAAACATGTACCATTATACTGATTGATGTTATATTTTTCTTTGTATTACAAGTATAAATTTACAAAGAAAAAGGTAACTCTATTATATTTTTGAATTATCGGAAGGAATTTCTTGAACGTACATGGTAATAATAAATATCTGTATATATAGTTTTGCTTTTTACTAAAATAAAGAGAAGAAAAACGAAAAAAAAAAACTGAACGTTGGTAGCACTGGAAAAATTGGGTAGAAATAAACGGCAAACGATGAATGTGAACGTGAGTTTCGTGATATTACTGACGCTTGCTTGTTTGGGCGTTTTGCGATTGTTTTTGTTGCTTTTGTTTTTTATTTACGTTTCGTGACGATGGTCATTTAGCGAGCTTTTGTTTTATTTATTTCATTTGTTTTAGAAATGCTCTCCGATCGAATGAATTTCGAACTGGAAACGTGTTTTGCATTCTTCCTTGACAGTTAGTATATTTTTGGAAATATTTTCAGAATTAATGGACGCTTTTTTTTGTCATTATAATTATTAATGTAATGTTTATTTATAACATATATGTTTTATGAAATTGGGTTAAATATATCTTTACAAAAAATTCTTCAAGCGTATTATAATACTTAAATTACCTTACCATGTTGCCTGTGTAGAAAGAAGTTATGTTACTAGTACAATAATTACATTATTATACATTTATAATAATAATAATAATAATAAATATAATAATAATTACATTATTTAGTTTAGTTACTATATACAAAAATGGTGGCAGCACCAAACACATAACTACAACGACTTTTTTTTTAATTTGACATCTTCGGCGGCCACATTGAAAACAATTACGTCAAATTAAGTTAAGTTAATTAATTGTTTATTTGGCTTGAATTTTAATTTGATTATTGAAAATGTGTGAAGAAGTATAAGAAATGCAATGTGCACCATCAGACTTGACATCTCTGACAGTTATATTAAAAATTATTAAGTCAAGCTAAGTTAATTGACAGTTGCTTTGTTTATTTTTGCTTGAATTTGAATTTGATTATTGAAAATGTGTGAAGAAGTACAAGAAATGCAATGTATACCGCTTAGCCTGGTTAGAAATTGTGTATTCGACCAAAGAAAGATTAATTCTCACAAATCACGTAACAAATATAAACAACAATTCTACAATTTTTATTATAGTTAATGTTACTCGGCATGTATTTTTATTTATTTTTAGTTTAGTTCCTTTTAAGAACGTCGAGTTCGTTAAAACGTTGATTATTAATAAATATTAATACAGAACTATAACTTAAAGCTGTTTTATTTTAAAGTAATGAGTTCTGAAAGATTTTTTACTCATTTTTATTCGTTTAACTATTAAGCTAACGTAAGCTAACTTGTGTAATGTAATTTTTTTTCAAATAGAAATATTTCATATGTTACATTTTGAAAAAGTTTGTTAATATTTATTCATATTTATTTTATGTTTTACTAAAACAAACTATAAATAATATATGTAACAAAATTCTGTTCAAACTATTGCAACATTCACTTCAATGCAAACATTGCAATACATTTACATAGTTTATAAATATCGCGACTCAGTCAAAACTAGATGCAAAATATGAAAATACATATTCACTCGGGAAAAGTTTTTACCAACCAAAACTGGAATTACCAGCAACCGGATTCATTTGCAACCACATACACTATATTCAGGACCGGATTAAGGGTTATATGGACGTAAGACTACTGAAAATTTTGAACCGATACAAAAGTTCACTTTGTGTTCGAGTAAAAATAGTACAGCATGCGTTAGAAAATCTTCATAATATAAAATTCTATGATTCTATAATAAATGCAATACCTATCAATATTAACAGTAGATTGATAACAGGAATAATAAAAATTTATAAAGAAAAAGATAATATCAATCAGTGTCACTAGTAACTGATTTAAATAAAATTTGACTTTTTTTACTTAGTAATTTATAAATTTTATAATCTAGTTACTTATTTTGTTTCTCTTATTTCTATATGTTCTGTTTGTATAATTTTTGCTTATAATGATATACGTAGAGTATGTCGAAACGTCGATTTTTTAATTAAAATTTATACATAACTTAATCGTAAAGTTTTTTATTTTAAAAATAGTCATTCAATGAAGGCACGTCAAGAATTTTTGATTCAATTTACGATAACAAAGTTATGTTTCATTTCTTTTTATTATACAAAAGCTGGACTGTGCACGCATTTCTATGACTTTTTGAATGACGTAACTTTATTGAATGTCTTTTTTTACTATATTATAAGTTTTATAAAAATAAGTCTATTGCATACGTAAAAATGTGATAAATAATTCAAAAACAAAAACAAATTTTTAATTTCATGTGCATAGTGAAGAAAAAAGATAAATATTAATTGACATATAAAATTACCGATAGTGGCGTTGTGATCGTTTGCCGAAATGTCAAAATACTGCCATATATAAATTTTCTTACTTTTCTAATCAAATCAATAATGTTAGTAACATTGTAAAAAAAATCTTTCAGAACTCATTATATTAGAATAAAACGGCTTTAAGTTCTAGTTCTGTATTAATTTATTTAGAAATCAACGTTTCGACGAACTAAACGTGCGTCTTCATCAAAAAAAAAGATAGAAAACTCACATTCAGTTCGTGAAAAACGTGAATTTATTAATAAATTATTACAGAACTCGAACTAAAAGACAGAAAAAAAAACTATAGTTAAACATGCTTTTGTTGAAGGGTCAAAAATACTCTAGGCCTAAGGCTACAGTCTTTTAATTTAAAGGATAATACTGTCCTGTATATTTTTAGTTCTAGGAGTCTCGCACTAAAACTGAAACCGTGTCAATAAATCGGGCATGTGTTTCTGCCCCCCGTCACCAATGTGGCATATATAATTCAACGATTGTAAAGTGGTGTGCGGTTGTAAGAGCCGAAAAGTTAGGTTAGGTTGGAATTAGTGACGTCACTATTTGCCTGCCATATTTTAGCAGGAATATATTGCGTTAATAATTTAGTTACGAACTGAAGGAGGTCAATTTTGAAATTGGTATTTATATGAATTCTTATTGCAAGTTTATAATAAAATAATTCTTATATTTAGTAAAAGTTGAAATATGGTTATTTAAATATTTACGGAAATAACTATAATAGGTTAGGTTAGGTTAGGTATGTTACGAGGACTAGAAAACGATCTTTATTGTGTTGACCTCAGCTACGTCAAAAGATCATTCTGCTCTATTTGACATATGCTATTTTATGATATTATTTACTGTAAATGTCCATTGTATCAGTTTTCTTGATGAAGACGGACGTTGAGTTTGTCGAAACGTCGATTATTAATAAATATTAATATAGAGCTTAAACCTAAAGCTGTTTTATTTTTTTTGTCCATTTTAGAATATTGAAAATATATAAAAAAAAATTATATAGAAATCTTTGAAATACTAAAATTTTTAAAATTTAATTAAAACTTATCCAGTTTTAATTATGCTTATGCTTGAAAGAATTAAATAATTTAATTATTATATAATGTTGCTAATTTTCTGGAAAAACTATTCAAAATATAATTTAAGCATACTTTTTGTACGATTTAAAACAAATGTTCAGGATAGATTCTTTTTTATACTTAATAATATAGGTAATAAAATTTAATTTTTGAATAATACTGCCAACTTTTGGTGAAAAAATATAAAAATTGTATTCCTATTTCTTATTATTTTTATATATGGGTTTACCCATACTTCTAATCTTGTTTAAACAAAAAAATAAGACAAGAATACGGGCGAATATTTCTGTCAGACTCTAAAAAATCTATCTTAAATTTATGTAATATTGCATAGGTTTCTAACAGTAAAAATAACAATATTTTGTAATTTCACTGTGATAATTTATGTAATATTACATAATTTTTTTTTACAGTGTACCTAACAATTATTCTATTAAAATGACAGACTTAACATGTTACAGCAAATAATAACACTTACTATATTGTTCGAGACATCTGAGCATCGCGTCAGTCGAGTTCTAGCTCATTTATCCGACGTCTGTCTAGGCGTCGTTCTGGTCAGGTCGCTGTCCCCGCTTGACGCGGAGCGACGGCCCCATTACGTTCCCGGATTACCCGGAACATATACTGGAGTAGACACAACACACGACTTAGTTGATTAATGAAATATTAGTTGCGGTCGCGCCAATATTTTATTTTCGAATTATTTGTGATTGATGGCATTGTGGCGGATTTTTTGGTTTTTGTGTTTTTAATAGATATATAATGTGAATTGATTTTTTTTTTGAGTTTTGAGGATTTAAATGAGGATATAAAAGGTGTGATAGAGTTTTAAGCTTTTAGATTATTTTATATTTTGTTTATTATTTGTATTTAAAGGACATTAGATATGCGATTTTCAATACTTGTATAAAAATCTAAAAAAGAAAATATGTGATTTTGTTTGTTTGTTTGAAAGAGCTAATCTCTGGATCTACTGTACTTTGTTATTATTTATAATTACAAAATAATAGACAAAAATGAGAACAAATATTGGTATAATAAATTAAAATATGTTTTACTGTGGCGAAAAGTTAATAAAATAAAATAATTTCTTTTAAACCACAAACAGTAATTTAAAAAATGCTATACTTATATATATTTCAAAAACTAAGCTTTTATCATCAGTAGCAAAAGATAAAGCTTTATCTTTTGTTACAATGATGAAAGCTTAGTTTTCGAGATACGTAACTATTTTTAGTGAATGTTCGAGACTTTGTAACTGTAATTGAATTGTGTATGTGTGTACAGAGATGGAAAGTAGATTGACAACGAAATTTTCATAGTATCTAATGTAGTTATAGTAGTTAATACAAAGAAAAAAAAAATGTAGACATTATTTACAAGATATTATTTTAAAATTTACAACAATATTGTAATAAAACAAAAAAATTTTTGCTTTTTTACAATATTTAATTTATTAGTATCTACTGCTTGTAATATTATTAACAAACTTTTTTTGTGTACTTTGCAGTAAATCAATTAATAAGCAGTATATATTAATAACTTCAATTTTGTAAAAATACAACAATTTTTTGTTTTGTTACAATATTGATGTAATTTTTGAAATAAATATCTTGTAGTACATATAATGTCGACAAAATTAATTTCTGATAACTATAGTTAGCAATCTAAGTTTACCCAAATACTTAAACGTACCTGGTGGTTAAAGATCACTAATTTTTTTGGTTTAATTTTATAACATTTTAGGAAGCACTGGCTTCTGTACGAGTTTCCTCTTTTATATACATCAACATCAGCTACAGAGCGAGAGAGAGAGAGAGAACATAGAGGTATATAGCTACTACCTGTCTATATTGCAACGAAGTAAAGCTTATTATAACTCATAAATATTCGATTCCATCACGTGATCCGAATAAATTTTTACGCTGAATTTATAGATTCTAGCACACGAATTGATCTGACCAAACAAACATCGTCATCCATATTCCTTCGCATTTATATAGGTATATATTTTCGATATATTATATTTCATTCTTGTCACATTTAGAACACAATCATTTATATTGTTTATTATTTATTTATTCAATAATATTTGTCAGTTTGTGACGCTATTTCTGTGAGAAAATTAGTCTAATATAGATATTGGTTGATTTGTGTAATTATAGAATAGCTACATAATTTATCCGTGCTTCGTTTGGAACGTAGATTCTCAAACTTATTTGAGCTATTGCCAATTTTGAATAAAATAAATTTCAAATGCCCCCGTCCTCTCTGCTATATAGAGATAATGTTTGCACGTTACACGATATTTTTATTTTGCCCCCGGAATCTTCATATCCCCCCTATTACCCATCAGCCCCTCATTGCCCACAAGGGGGCGATATTATCCAGTTTGAAAATCACGGGTTTGGAAAATAAACTAGTTTTAGTACTTCAAAGTTTTTACAAATTTTCTGGCTCTTTTTTCCCAATTTTTATAATAGTCAGAGCTGGGTAAAATAATTTTCAAGAGTATTTAAATACAAAAATACTAAATACTTTGAATAAAAATATTTAAATGCAAATTCAAATACTACTTGAAATTTTTTTATACTTTTTTATAAATACTAAATACAAATACATTTTATTAAACATATCTATATTATAGAAAATTAATTCGTTTAATTACGCAAATAATAAATAAATATAAATAAAAAAATAATTACTACTTTTTAAATTTCAGTAATAATTCAATATCAAACTTTTTATTAAATATAACAATTCATTAAAACAATTGTTACTTAAAATTGTTACATGTAGCATTTTAAAAAAGCTGTCAAACATTGCATACATTCTCAAATTTTGTTATTTAATAATAAGTTTTATGAATACTAAGGATAGTATTGTAATTATTTCTACAAAGTTAAATAAATATCATGAAAATCCTGTTTTTTGAATCATGAATGAAGAAAATAAATTTTACATCTATGTATAATTGATCTATGTATAATTAACGCACTTACTTATTGAATTTATATAATTTCTTAAGTTAAAGAACTTATAACATTGTAAATATTTTAGAATATTTTAAATACTCTGAAATATTTTTAATACTTTGAAGTGTTTTAAATACTTTGCAGTATTTTAAATACATTATAAATACTTTATACTCTAAATACAAATATTAAATATTAAACTACGTAATACTTAAAATACTTTTTTTTTAAATACTACCTACCTTTAAAAACATTTCATAATTTTTTTTTAAATAATATAATTTGTTAGGTACTTAAAAAAACAACGATAATAGTACATGAAAATATAAATGTGTAATTCAAATCATATAATGTCTATTCAATTCAGTTGATTTGTTTATTTGTAGAAATATTTATTGAAGTTTGTTTCGAAAGGTGTGTTCTGTAATTCATACATATGTATGCCAATTTTTTACTGTATCTAATAGTGATATTACAATAATAATCGCATATTTACGTTAATATATAAAAAATATCTTTGCATAGATCATTAGAACAAATTTATCATTGTGTGTAATGCTTATGTTATTCATTGGTTTTTTGTTGCTATATTATTTGCAATGCAAATGTAATTTAAGGTTTTATAGATATGATGATAGGAGTTATTGTTTAATTAATTATGTAAAAAGATATTTTATCGTTTTAATTGAAACAATTATTATGATAAATTATTTGTTATCTAGGTCGACCATACAAGAACTAATTGAAATATTATGTATGTAAAATAACAAATGAAATAATTTAAGTTATAAGTTTTACTCAAACAAGAATCTCTGATAGTATGAAACTATTAATTTAAGTGTTTATGATGGCGATTATTTTTATTATTAAACAAATAGAAAACATGTTTAATTTAATAGAAATTGTATAACGGCTTGCTGGACGTGAGACAGAGAAATTGTGGGAAATTTAACCACTAATACAAGATTGTGTGAAGTGAGAAAGAGTTTATATTAAACGGATCAGAGTTAACTAGACTATATAATAACTTAAGTTAATGTATTTTTTGTATTTTTCTGGATTTTCATAAATTATTATAAAATTTCTTAAAAATTTGTTCAATCGAATTTGATAAACACATGTCCAAACCACAGACAGACATTACGCTAAAAATTGTTAATTTGTGTTACAATTTGTGCTTATCCGTAAAAATCTTGAAAAGTCAAAAAATTGGTATGATTACAGTAGCTTCTTTACTATATGTGACGGTTAATAAAACGGACACTTTTGAGTGTCGAAACCACAGCTTGAACGTATGTACAAATCTAAAAAATTTATTACAAAAGGAAGAAATCAATCTATTTCATTGACATTATAAAATATCACATTTGCTTTTCAACTTGACGATCAGGAAAACTTTATAACGTTCAACGATACAATAAAAAGATTCCCGCACTTCTATCCAATGTTGGCTTTACACGATACATTTTTCTATACAAAAGATGTATAGTTTCCTGTACAAATAAAAATTTTTTTGTTACACAATCCAATATCCGATTCTATATAAAAAAATATAGAATATTTTGAACACGCGCATGCTCAGTTTGTCTGTGACAGTCTATATAAAAAAATGTATAAATTAAACTGATTGCGTATTAGTATTAGAAACTTATTTAGTTGAAGCAGTAAATATTATTATTGATAAATATGTAATTTTCAGATAAGATACGTATAAATAAATACATATATATAAATTTAAATTAAAATTAAAATGTATTATTTTTGTATGTTTTTTATATATAATTTTGTATAAAAATATGTATCGTGTAAAGCCGGTATAACATTAAAGACTTATAACGTACATCACATCTCGACACGGAGTTGTAAAATTTCTATCCATGCATACTCACTAGTCACTTACTCTGCGTATAAAAGATGATAGATTCTGAATTATACATTATCCTGTACGAGCAGACGTCAGCGTTGTTAGACAATGTGAAAAGCGGGACGTCCTTTTTTTGTGTGCGGCCCCCGACGTCGGGACGCTTCAGTGGCGGAGTGATTTATATTTTATTATTGAATTTGGCGCTGTGATCTCTGTGACAGTTTTCGGACTGTTTTTTATCGGTCTTCTCGTGACGGATTTGCAAAGTTAAAACTGTTTAATAATTTTGTTGGTTTGCGAACTGAACGGCGAGAATTATATTTTAGATTTTCGAAATGTGAAGGGTTTGGATAAATTATTGATGATGTTGTTGTGTATGCGTTGTATGAAAATGACCTATTTCGATATATTTTGGTGAATAGCTAACGTATTTTGACTTTTTTCGTATTTGGGCATTTTTTTGGTGGAGGTGCCGGGAATATTAAAAAGTGTTTTTTCTTAAGAAATTTCAAGTTTTAATAATTTGAATTTTATTGGTTTGTTAAAACAAAAATTCTTAGATTCTGCAAGACATCTTTCAATGTATATTGCAACGAAATTTTTTACAAGGTCCAAGAATTTCTATTATAACGAACCGTCATTTTTAACGAAAAGTTTATACATATTGTACAGAGTAGTATTGTAGTATTGTAAGAGTAGTAGTTACATAATTTTGCTATTTTTATTTAGAAATATTTATTACTGTTTTAACATTTTCCATTTTTATTTTCTATTTACTATTTTCCATTATCTTACATTTCAATCATATTGTCATACCTGAAGAAAAATTTCCGATAACACTATTCTGTTTTCTTGACACTTCCTGAAATGAAACCAATTTTTCATCTATGGGAAGTCAAATGTGCAAGATTCAAATGCTCTCTAATGTCTTTTCGCATAAGTGAGATTAATGATTACATAAACCATTTGAGAGTGACGTAATATGATTACACATTATGGCTGATTATATGAATAGGCGCAAACTGTGATTACATTTTCATTTTACCATAATAGATTTTTAACTTTGTCTATATGATAAATGTCCGTAAAATGTCATTTGACTCTATTAAATACATGGAAGTGACACTGTTTTAACTGTCTTATAGAATTATGAGCTTAAAAGGAGATAGTTTAATGATTTCTAGAAATGATGTTTCATATATTTGCCTTAAATTGAATTTCCTTATCATTTTACTAGTAAATTATAATAAATTTAGAAAGTGCATAATCTTGGAAAAAGATTTTATATATATATATAAATATATATATATATATATATATATATATATATATATATATATACAGAGTGTCCAAGATAACTCTGTATGCATGGGGATCTTCGGAACTGTTAGAGATACGACCTCGGTTAAATTAGTGAAAGTTGCCTCATTAGTAGGCGAGTTTAGTCATCTTTTGTTTTTTCCAAAAAATTCCTTAGGTTACTAGATATTTACAAAAATGCAAATTTTGCTGTTTTATATTTTTGCTTACAACTCTCGTATGCAAAACGATACATTATTTTGGTTTGCACTTTCTTAAGACAGTTTTTTACACAAAATTTCCAGATGTAACCAGAATTTTTGTGCCATGTACCGTTTTCGAGATATATATATATATATATATATATATATATATATATATATATATAGTTGGTAATATATCATATTACATAATGTTTGTAATAGTTCTGATATTATGTATTTTAAACAATTATTATAAAATTACAGCAATTGAATAATTCTACCTAGAAATACTGGGACAAATTATAAATTTTTTTTTAGATTATTATTAAAGTAACTATTATTTCACGCATAATTTTAATAATCTTTCTTTGTTCTAGTACACCATCATACGATTACGCTCCGAATCCGGACAAACAATGGATTCTCCAAGTCACCAATAAAATGCTACCGATTCATCGGCAATTCACCGATTTATTAATGACAAAGCGCTTGCAAACGCTGCAATCGGTTGATGTTGCCGTAGAACGAATCTATAATGAGCTGAAAGCATTGGGCGAATTGGATAACACCTATATTATATATACCTCCGATCACGGCTACCATTTGGGACAATTCGGTTTGATAAAGGGCAAATCGTTTCCTTTTGAATTTGATGTACGGGTGCCGTTCTTAGTACGAGGACCGGGAATTGAACCAGGGACGGTGTAAGTAATTGAAAAAAAAAATCGAAAAAAATATATAAGATATTTTATTTAAAATAAAAGAGAATAATATATTGGCCAGTATTTTCAGCTCATTTTTAAAAGTGATTTTTGTCAAAAGTACTTTTGATGTTTACTTAAAATTACTTATTAAATATTAAGCAATTTTAATTATAATGAAATTTG
This sequence comes from Clivina fossor, assembly GCA_963966155.1. Taxonomy (NCBI): domain Eukaryota; kingdom Metazoa; phylum Arthropoda; class Insecta; order Coleoptera; family Carabidae; genus Clivina; species Clivina fossor. The sequence continues at coordinate 652,911 of CAWYQG010000261.1, forward strand.
GAAAAAGAAAAACCAATATATTTTTTGAAAAATTATTTTTATATTTGGCGATTAATTTCGGCTATATAGCCATTATCAAGCCTCCTTATTTATATAATATATTTGAATGTAAAAATTTGTAAAATTTCTCAAATTACATTACATTTATTCCAAATTTTTACATTCAAATATATTATATAAATAAGAAGGCTTGATAATGGCTATATAGCCGAAATTAATCGCCAAATATAAAAATAAGTTTTCAAAAAATATATTGGTTTTTTTTCCAAATTTCATAATAACAATATAAAATGGAGATATTTATCAAAAAACAAGTTTAATTAGTTTATTTAAATTTTATAATATTAGATGTAAAAAAATTATATCAAAAATAGAAATACTATTCATATTCGATAAAAGGTGGAAGTAAAAATTTATTTTAAAGTAAAAAATAAAATCCATAAACAAAAAAGGTGATAATATGGGCTATAGTCATTTTATTGATTGATTGATTGATTGACGGATTTGTATGTCTAATATATACATACAAAATATTATTTAAATAATTTGATAAATAAACAAAATTAAAAGTGAACACAGTTTGTAGAACACGCAATTGTGTTGGAACAGATAAAGATAAACATTAATTGATATTATCTTTTTTTATATAAATTTATATTGCTTCTCTTATCAATCTGCTGTTAATATTGATGGGTTTTTCAATTATTACAGTATCTTTGAATTTTACATCTTGAAGATTTTCTGACACATAGTGTGCAATAGCAAATTTATCTGCTAGGCACTAATTTAAATAAAATTTGACTCTCTTTAACTAAACATTTATAAATTTTATGATTTAGTTAGGTACTTATTTTGTTACTTAGTAACATGTTTCTATGTTCTGTTTATTTACTGTAAAGTCATTTGTATCTTTTTTCCTGATGAAGACGTACGTTGAGTTCGGCGAAACGTCTATCATTAATATATTTTAATACAGAACTATAACGTAAAGCCGTTTTATTTTAATATAATGAATTTTGAAAGATTTTTTTTACTATATTAATATATTTTTGTATACAGAGTGGATGAAGTAGTTCTAAATATCGACTTAGCGCCAACATTTTTGGATATTGCTGGCGTGGAAACTCCAACACATATGGATGGAAGATCAATCACAAAATTATTCACACACAATTCTAGAGGACGAAGAAAGAAAATCAAATGGCCAGATACGTTTTTAATTGAAAGGTAAGACGAAAATTTGTTTATCTAATTTTTTATCTACTTTATGATGTAATATATTGAAATTTTACTAAACTAATTCATTATTTCGCTAGTTCTGGTCGAAGGGAAACACCTGAACAAATAGCCGAAGCCAAACTCAGAGCACAAAAGTATTCGCAACGTATGAATGCAATGAAGAATATAAGTACAACTACGCAAGCACCAAAGATAGATTATACAACACCTAGTTCTCATCAAAGACATCTTTCTAGATATGATGGCGCTTTAGGTTCTGGTGAAGATGATACCGGAAGTGAAGCTGATGATGATGATAACGATGACAAAGATGATGATGAAAATGGCGATGATGACGAGGATACGGAAAATAATGATAATTTGGGAGAAGATGGCCAAGATATTTTGTCTAGTAAGCAACAGTGTTTTAAATTTTGAGTTATAATATTTATCGCTAAAACCAGTAGCCGCTTTTTCAATTTTTTATCTTTTGTTTTGATTGTAGATATACTTTATCAGGAAGTTTTTACAGGCTTTTGTGAAAGTTACGTTAACGCTAAATTAAGGAAATTTGTAATAGAAATATATTAAATCGCGTAATTTTATCGTTAGCGAATCGTTTAACATAAAGTTTGTAAAAACTTACTACTATTATTCGAATTGATTTACAAAGTGTTAATATTTTAATTTTAGGACCAGAATTGCAACTAGACAACAGAGTAATTTCAGAAGTAGTATCTTCACACTTACCATCGAATAAACATGAACGACTAGCGATTGAATGTCAGCGCCCTGATCTGCAAATGCCTTGCCAATCTGGTCAAAAATGGCATTGTGTCAATGATGCTGGTCGATGGCGTAAGCACAAATGCAAATTCCAAATTCACTTGCCTCAGCGAACCGTTAGCAGCAAGAAATGTGCTTGTTTCACGCCAGCTGGAGTTGTCTACACTCGAATGAAGGTAAATTAAAAAAAAAAAATATTTTATTGTAATAAACTTTATTTAATAAATTTTTAGGTAAACGTAACGAAACCTGCTGAACATCGACGATTTCAAAGACACAGTAAAAGAAAAACAAGATCGGTGAATGATGAAGAATATGATGAAACAGAAACAGAAATACAGGATGGACCATTAAAAGATTTACTGGAAAAGTATCCAAGCGTGGCACACTTAGGACCAATATCATCAAGGAGAAAAAGAGATGCATTAGATCATATGGACTCAGTTTTGAAGGATATTACTGAAGAACTCTCTGGCCTAGAGGTAAAAATTTAATCATTGAATTTTAGAAGGAATAAAATTTTAATAAAATTAATTTCGAAAGGCCAGAGAATCAATAGGCATTAGTATTATAATAATTTGAACATATTTACTGGACGTTTCGATGTTGTCATGTTGTAAAAATATTTTACATAATTACAAAAGAAGTTCTAAACAATTTAACATTTACAAGTTACATATTAAAAAATTAAAATTAACGTAACAGAACAAAAACTTTCTATAGCGTTAAGAAATTAACAATTATAAAATTATTTTGTATAATTTTCAGAAAGTAAACGTATCCTTTCCAGAAGAAAATTCAGTGAAAACGAGTTTGGACACAAACGTAATTTTTGAAGGCACTCCAAGTTGTATTGTAGTACGAGGATCAGTAAACTGTTCCACAGACGTTTATCACGACCGTAAAACTTGGCGACGTTCTCGTAATCGCATTGAAGACGAAATCCATCGACTACGCCAAAAACTAGAAGATCTAAAAGAAATCCGAAGACATTTAAAAATGAAACGTCCAATTCCAGGCAGCGAAGAAGATATAGAAGAATTTGACGATGAACAAGCACCGTCAAGCACAACTGAAAGCTCCGATAACTTAAGCTTTAATAACTTAAACACGTTCAATTTTAATCCAATGGTTAATTTAACAGAAAACATGTCTTTGATTGACGATGATAGTATTTCAATTGAAACAACGACTTTACGAGCGAGAGGCAAACATAGAAAACAATCATCAGGAAGAAAAAAGAAAGCCGATTAATGGGACACAAAATGGCAAATCGGTTTATAGTAGGAGATTTAGATTTCAGAATATTACCGATCCTAATAATACAGATATCGTTAGTATTAATACTACTTCAAGACCGGTGACTTTTACAAATCACCATAGACATTATCATCACAGGTATCATACGAGTTCGAGTACTACAGAAAGTCAAACACCAAGTAGTCCAACAACCGAATCTATAAATTGGTTAGAACAAAGCTCGTCGATGGATTATTCCAGAAGTACGCCAAGAGTTACAACTGAAACGCCAAATAAAATAACTCGGGTAAGTATTAGGATGTTATAACACTTGACTACATTTCCATGACAACCATAACTGTAAAGCCAAATATCGTTAACATATCCGGTTATATAAAAGTGATTAGTATACTATTACTTGACATTTTGTCTCTTGATAACATGTACATTTTCCATGTATTATATTTCATATTTTATACTTAAGAAAGATTTGTGCGAAAATATAATTAAAAGAATTTTTAAAGTTACATCATAAAATAAATATTATATCTAGGATGTAATATACGATGAATGAATGCTAAGATATAACATAATTGTTAATTTAATAAGTATAATAATATACTAACTAAAATTACTTTGTAAATTTATATAAAATTCAAAAATTAAAGGAAAGTAAATATTATAAACAGTATAAAACTGGTTAATCGATATTTTTATAAATATTTTGCGAACATTAACCGTAACCTTAACCGATATTTTAAAATCTTTGAAAACCGGTAACCTTTAAACAAAAAAAAAACAAAATTATAACTGGGGGGAAGGTTTAATAAAACCGAAATCTGAATTTTGTTACCAAAAATCGCGTTTGCATACATTCATATTGGAAAATTGAAAAATCTCTATTTCTAAGTTAAGAAAAAAATTATTTTATAATTAATTATTTATAAGTTATTAATAAGTTTCTATTTGGTTACATCACTAATATTAAAAAATAATAATAATTAAAAAACTTGCAGTTTGACAAAAAATTCATACATTATTTAAACAGTTTTAATTTATAAAATTAATCAAAAAAATTACCGGTTAGAACCAGTTACAGTATGAAAACTTATATTAAAATATAACCAATATTTCTATCGGTTACATGCCCCAAATGAAATTGTTTCATACGTTTTAGCCTAATAAGCAACGAGTATTGGGACCATCTCGTATTGATGTCACCATAACCAACACACCGAATTCACCAAAAATAAATACACCGCCATTTTCCAATGACAACATCTTCGAAAGCAATCAACGCTTGGCACCGCTTCCAATATCGGAAAATGAGCAGAAACACGTGTGTTACTGTGAACCGGATGAAGTGCCCAAACGTGATGAAAAGGACATTGAACGCGAGACACGAAGACGATTAAAAGAAGAACGATTACGAAAGAAGGAAAGAAAGCAACGAAGAAAGGCTAAACTGGAAAAAGAATGTCTATCGGAACGAATGAATTGCTTTAGTCATGATAATGATCATTGGCGAACTGCACCGTTATGGACGGCTGGACCATTTTGTTTCTGCATGAATGCGAATAATAATACGTATTCGTGTGTTCGGACAATTAATGCCACGCATAATTTTCTGTATTGTGAATTCGTTACGGGATTGGTGACATTTTATAATTTGAGAATTGGTAAGTTTTCAATTATATTTACTTTCTTCATATATAAAATTATTTATATTAAATTACATACAAAAGGATGTGGCACAAACTCTTTCCGCAATCTAAAAATCAGTTTCCTCCAAACGAGCAACTTAATTTCATCCACACATTTATAATTCCTTTTATACATGCTCTTCTATTCTTATTACTTGGAAAGTTTCGCTCACTCAAAAACATTCTGCATGAATTTATTTTTTAATAAGTCTTTAAAGACTTAATTTTTATTTTGATGATAAATAATATAAATAATTTTGCACGGCGCATTTTTACTGTGTACGTTTATATAGAGATCTATTTTACAATTTCAGATCCATAAATAATAATTGAGCAAACACAATTATTATTTACTGTTTAAAAAAGCGTCCAGTATTTATGGCACACTGTATGAATTTATTTTTTAAAAAGTCTTTAAAGATTAAATTTTTATTTTAATGATAAATATTATAGATAATTTTGCACGGGCACATATTTACTGTATACGTATATAAAGAGATCTATTTTACAATTCCAGATCCATTTGAGCAACAAAATCGCGTTCATCTTCTAACTGCTGATGAAAAATCATTTCTTCACGATCAACTGATTGCGTTAATCGCATGCAAGGGCCGTTCTTGTACATACATACATACATACATACACAATCACGCCATGTACCCAAAAGGGTGTGGCACAAACTCTTTTCAACATCCCGAAATCAGTCGCCTCCAAACATTCCTATCCAAACAAGCAACTTTCGCTTCACCCACATTCATAATTCCTCTCATACATGCTCTTTTATTCCTACTACTTGGAAACTTTCGCTCACGCAAAACACTCTCAATCATACCATTCCAACTACTCATCGGACGTCCACGCAAACGTATACCATCAAAATCATTCAAATAAATCTTTTTAACCAAACGTTCATTAGACATTCGCTCAACATGTCCGAACCATCTTAACTGACTAACACCAACTTTTGCTACAACATTCTTTTCAATTTCACACTCATCATACACTAATCTATTTCGTACCCGATCTCTCTTATTAACACCACATACCCCACGTAAAAATCTCATTTCCACAGCAGTCATTTTCCGTTTATGCTTTTGCAACCAAACCCAACATTCACTACCATACATTAATGTAGGCACCAAAACTGCATTATATACACTCAAACGGGCTTCTTTGGAAACATTTACATTCCTAGCAAAAGTTCCCAAAGCACCCAAAACCTTACAACCAGCATTTACTCTCCTTTCAATTTCACGATCAAAACGGCCATCTCTAGTTAGCAAACTACCCAAATACACAAATTCATCTACCTGCTCTAAACGTGCACCATCAATATATACATTACATTTAGTCATCAAGTCACCCTTCTCAAAAACTAAAACTTTGCATTTATCTACATTCAACACAAGATTCATATCTTTACCAACAACATTAATTCTATCAATCATCCTTCTCAGTTGTTCTTCAGATTCAGCCAAAACTACCACGTCATCAGCATACGCTAAAGCAGGTACACGACAATCACCTATTTGTAAACCATCATTACCACAGAAAGCTTTCCGAAGAAGGACATCCATATATAAATTAAATAGCCAAGGAGACATTACACAGCCCTGTTTCACGCCTACATCTATACGAAACCAATCACTTAAAAAACCATCAACTCGTACAGCAGCTTCACTTCCATCATACAGAGCTTGAATTGCTCCTAAAAGATTACCATTAACACCGTACTCGCGAAGCACATCCCACAAGATTTCCCGAAGAACATTGTCATAAGCTTTCCTTAAATCGAGAAAGCCACAAAACACTTTTTTATTTTTGTCAAGTGACTTTTCGACAATCATACGAAGAGCAAACAATTGATCCACACATCCTCTCTCTGGCAAAAATCCACCCTGAACGTCACTAATTTTTGAAATAGTTAGTGCTCTAACTTTATGAATTAATATTTTACCAAATAATTTACCGGGAACACTCAGAAGACTAATCGCTCGAAAATTAGTACATTCACTTGAACTGCCTTTACCTTTAAATAAAGGGCAAATGACAGCTCGTTCTTGTACCATGGGTGTAAATGTTCAACAACCACCATCTGTACAACGAATGCCATCTGCACGATACAAAAATAAACGGAAATACATCCCACAGGAATTAAGTATGTTGTAAATTTATATCTGTATTGTATTTTTTTTAAAAATTTATTTACTTATTAACATACTGACTTCGGTAGTGGGGCGAAAAATCACTAACCACCATTCATTTTTCAAGTAGATTATTTTTTCGATAATATATCATCAGTTTTTGTGATTAATTTTTATTAGTTGAATAAATGAGAGTAAGGTATTTTTTCTATACTTTGTACGATAATTATTATAACTACTGAAAACTAAAGGCGTTTTTCTAGTCATCCATAGTTTTATTGGAAATCCATTATGTATTTTTTAAAAATATAGACTTATATTAAACATAACGTATTTATTTAAATGAGTTTTGATGGAGCGATGAATCCATCAGGTGAATTTAGAGACATATGTACTTTTAACTTTAATTTATGAAGTTTGTAATTGGTATCCTAGTTTCAAGTTCAATTTAATTTAAAATATTGTTTTCTCTCTAGAATTAAAAAGATGTTATTGAATTATTTTTCAAATATATTTTAGAATGTTTATTGTAATGTTTCATAACTGTAAATTATAAAATAGCCTGCATGATATAAGAAATAATAGGTTTGTTTGAATTTACCATCATATCAATTCTGAATTTATTTTATTTTATTTATTGCCATGTTTCGTACAGTTGCGAATTAGTTCAGAATTTAGTTGGAACAAACCTAATAATAATTATTGTAAAAATTTATTTATTATTAAAATGAAACTCTCATTTATTTAAAAAAAAAAGTGTTCTGTATTTTTGTTTGAAGGAGTTACTTAATGATTTTTTTGTACGTAATATTAACGAAGGATTTTAAATTTCATAAAGAGTATATTGTTTGGTCTGTGTTGTTTTTTAACTGGCATGTTTTTGTAAGTAGTGGGTCGGCCTGGGCTGTTTACCGAGCCCCATCTTGGCCACTCTCGCAACAAATTACCAAAGTAAGTTGTTTCAATTTACGCATTAATACACAACTTCAAATAAATATTGTTCAATTTCTATTCAATACGTATAATGTACGTAAAGTTATTGTTCTATCTCTTAACTGTTTTTTTTTTAATACTTCATCTTATATTTGTTGCTTTGCTTGATCATCTAACATTTATTTGTATTTCCAATGTTCATTCTGTCATTCATTACTGTCTTTTACAGAATATGTATTTTTCTTAGTTTAATTTAGAATAAAGAAAGAAATAGAATTTTGTTTGTTAAACTATAGTTTTAGTAGCATGTTTTATAGTATAACGCATTTGCGATATTTTAGTCGAAATATATATTTTGTTGTTAATGAATATATTTTTCTACGAGTGTAATGAAATGTGTCATATTGTACAATGTAGTACATTGCACACACCCAATGATAAATTGAACTGCAATATGTATATTATAGTTTTGTTTATTTATTGGAAATGAAATAATGATAATACGTATTTTGTAGCCAATCACATTATATTTGAAACAACCGAGTCGTTAGCATACCATTAATTATGATAGGACATCCTGCAATTTTTATATTATAATTATTTTGAAATTTTATTTATATCAGATTAAAAGTACAACTATTTTTTTAGTAAGCATTTTGTAAGCAATTTGTAGCTAATCAAAACATTGCATTTAAAATATTTAATGTCAGTTTGTTTCTAGGGTATCGTGTAATTATTTTTAAATTTATGTTAGATCAAAAAGTACAATTTTATAATTTAATAATCGTAGAAAAAGTATTGTGTATTTATTTCATTCTTGTCGGAAATTCAGTCTTTTTATTTCAATATTTCATTAGCTAATTAATAGCTTGAAAGTATGAAAGTTTCTAATGAACAAATATTAATTCTTTTGTATTCTACACACTTAGCTAAATTTGCTAAAATACATTCAAATATCTTATTGGAAAAAAGTTTAAGTAAATATGTAATGATATATTATATATTATTGTAAGTGGAATAATATACTTTGTTTACATTGATCGTTACTTCTATTACGTTTGAGACTAGGGTAGGTACGAAAGAAAGTATGATGGCAAAACAATTTATTTCGAAAACTCATGTTACTCGTGACAAAAATGGATGACGTGCCTTTAAGATTTCACCGATTCTCCTATTAATTGTCCTTCATTAATCTATTTCAACTTAAAATTATCGCAAATGTTTACTTTTAGAAATAATAATAACATTAACCATTCTACAACATTTTTTTTTTAGTAAATATAAGTTATAATCGAATCGATAATATTAATTTTTAAATTTTTTTTTTCCAAAAAAAAAAGTAGATGGCGTCGCCGTAACACCTGGCACAAAACATGGCGGCATGGCGCCGGTCATACAACAACCAACAACCACGGACATCGAGAAAGACGACGTAAAGAACAAACGGTTCACTGGTCGACTAAAGACTGGTATCAATAGTTAGTAAAACGTATGTTGCGTATTACACAATATTATATAATATATAATCGAATTCAGCCATATTTTTAAAACGCACCCGAGAACGAACTCAACTTTTAGAACCACTAATAACTCGGTTCTGTTACATCATAGAACTTTGTTGTACGAAATGATATATTCGTAAAACTTTGTTGTACGAAACGCGTGTGTTACTCATTTCACAGATTTAAACAATTTATTATTCATTTTGTAACAGAATAAAAAAAAAGTGTGTTAGTTTTTTCATCGGAAAATGTTTCGCAAAACAAAGTTGTATAGTGTGACGCCAGTATGTGGCTATAAAAAGAAAAAAAACAAGCTATACAATCAACGACTGACAACTCACAATCGCAATTATTTCTTTAATATTATTTGTCGACATACGCTGATAATAACTGCGTTTGTTTGTTTTATTTTAATTTTACGTGTAAATTGTTTGTTAATAGAAAGATTATGCATTTATATTAATTTATTACTACAAAGAAAAAAAGTTTACTAACAAGGATTCGGATTGAATCATCGGTACGTCGGTTTACATTTGCATTCTTGATAACTTTTGATTATTTTTTATGAAACTACGTTAGCTAATCATTATTTTAGATCTGATTAATTTGTGAAAAGAATGAAATTTGATATTTATGTACTAATAAATTATTATTTATAAGTATGAGGCTATTTTACGTTATTTAAGATAAAAATCAGTAGCCAAAAATATTAATGTAGTACAAATTTTTATTTATAAGTAATGGAACGGAATCTTTTTTTATAATTTGATTGTAAATATTTATTCGAAAAATGTGTAATCTTTCAATTAATATACGGTTATTTTTACAAAACGAAAAGTATTCTAAAACTGCATTTGTTTCGATTTTAACTTTTGTTTTATTTGTTTGGTACTGACGTTCCTAATAGGGCACTTTTTTTTTTGTTAAATTTGTTTTATATACATGTCAAACCAAAGCTCAGAACAGTTTTCTATTTTGTGACGTCATTATTTTTTAATATATTTCGAATAATTGTTTTAACAGATTATAAATTTATGTTAATAGACTGTTTCAAGATATTGATAATATTTATAGAGCATTTTTAAAATTTTTTTATTAGATTTTATAATTGAATTATTTAGAACTATAGTGGACCAAGTCCAAAACTGAAAAAAAACGATCTAAGTTTTAACGAAATTTTTATTTCATTCTTTGGATTGGATTATAGAATATGTGAAATAGGAATTTAGTTTTGTAATACTAGCTCATTTCATAAGCTTGAAACTAATTCTTATCTTTCATCTGAATTCAATTTAATTTTTGAATAAAATATAAATGTTTTATTTATTTATTTTTATTTATAATGTATTTGTAATTTTATATTTCAGTAGTTCGAAATTTGATTAAATTATTAAGAGCCAATTTTAAGCTGTATATTTTTTATTTACTTATATCTTGAAGCATTCTAAAGTAGTAACAGTTGTATTTTACTAGTACGTTATTGGCAGCATTGAATTTGAAACGTTTTAGATGAAATAAAATGAAAGGTACCTGGTTACAGCAACTTCCAATAAAATTTTATTTTTGTTAGTTTAATCGCTCAAACACGAATTTTAACTGGATAAAAGATACTAGGTTTGTTTGTTTTGCTATACTTTTTTTTACTGTTTACTGCAGAATAAACTCACTAATTTATATTTATCAATTAGAAATATTAATAATAATGTGTAACTTGTTCCGTTTTTCTTGTGGTAGATTTCTAAAGCTTTATTTCTTATGTGCAGTTAAATATGTCTACATTTTATAGCAAATCGACCAAACCTAATATGAAATTGTTTTTCTTTGTAAGAAAACAATAATTTCAAGTTTTTATGATAAATACTTTGACGCTGTTTTATTTATTTAGAAACGAATAAAAATTAAGAGAGTAGTTTTGTAGTTGTACATTATTTTGTATGTTTTTATTTTCTATATAAGATTATAGGAAGCTTTCTTTTAGTTAGATATGATATAATGTAACTTCTTCATCATACCTAATATAGTAACGTTGGATATTTGTGATATATTTGTGAAACATGACTACAGTAAAGCAATAAAAAGAAAATAATGTATTTGACTCGTAGATTGTAAGGTATTTGTAAAAGTAACATATTGTCTGTACAGTTTCATTATTTATATTATTATTATTAATATTTTTTAATTTATAATTATTCGTCGTCATTATCAAATGTTGTACATCATTGTATATTTAATTGAAATCTTTCAATTTATCGCACGTAATAAATATTTAATTTTCCTTAAAAATGCTTTTTATTAATTAGTAAAACACTTCATGTTTAATTGGTGAGGGCTAGTCATACAGAGGACATTTTGATTGAATCAAATAGATTTTAACGTACTCAAGGTAAAACCATTAAATCTTTGTTAAAATCCCTGATAAACTAAATACGTACTGCAACATATCCAAAAATCAACCCCCTAGGACACCCCCTTATTAATTAAGCCAACCCCCAAAACTTTAAAATCTTTAATCACAAATATCTCGAAAACGGCTGGGAATTTCGCAAAAATAACAAAATTTGCCGTCCCCTTACCAAACCAAGTACGTACTACAACATATCCAAAAATCAACCCCCTAGGACACCCCCTTATTAATTAAGCCAACCCCCAAAACTTTAAAATTTTTAATCGCAAATATCTCGAAAACGGCTGGGAATTTCGCAAAAATAACAAAATTTGCCGTCCCCTGACAAACTGTCCCCTGATAAACTAGGTACGTACTACAACATATCCAAAAATCAACCCCCTAGGACACCCCCTTATTAATTAAGTCAAGCCCCCAACAAAACTGATGAAAATGTTTGAAATTGAAATTTTGGTGAAATGTATTTTTTCTTATTGTTGAATAAAGTACGTTAAAAACAGATGCTGTGTTGTATTTATTTTTTTCCCAATTTCATCCCTTAAAATTAGTTAAAATCTTTAATCGCAAATATCTCGAAAACGGCTGCGAATTTCGCAAAAATAACAAAATTTTGCCACCCCCTTACGAACAGTCGAATAAACCAAGTACGTACTACAACATATCCAAAAATCAACCCCCTAGGACACCCCCTTATTAATTAAGTCAAGCCCCCCAACAAAACTGATGAAAATATTGAAATTGAAATTTTGGTGAAATGTATTTTTTCTTATTGTTGAATAAAGTTCGTTAAAAACAGATGCTGTGTTGTATTTATGTTTTTCCCAATTTCATCCCTTAAAATTAGTTAAAATCTTTAATCGCAAATATCTCGAAAACGGCTGGGAATTTCGCAAAAATAACAAAATTTTGCCACCCCCTTACGAACACCTCAAGATAAACCAGGTACGTTTTACAACATATTTAAAAATCAACCCCCTACGAAACCCCTTTATTAATTAAATCAACGTCCCAAAACTGTAATAAAAATAAAGAAAAAAACTCAATTTTTTTCTTGTTTTCTTGATCCAATTTTGTTAAAATGTTTCATTTCTCGCTTCCTTGATACAAATCTTGCATTTTACGCTTTCCTGATACAAATCTTGCATTTTACGCTTTCCTGATACAATTTCGTTAATACCCCTTAGCTTATACATTTCCGCAATGCACTGATGTTAAACTGGTTGCCAATAAGCAAGTGATACATTTTGATACATTAATACATTTTGATACATTAATACATTTTGATACATTAATACATTTTGATACATTAATACATTTTGATACATTAATACATTTTGATACATTGATACATCTTGATACATTTTTACGATCCCTCGGCTATTAATTATTAATGTTTGCAAAAAAAATCTTTATTCGCGAATATCTCGAAAACGGCTGGGAATTTTGCAAAAATAACAAAATTTGCCGTCCCCTCTCACGAACTACCGATAAACCAGGTACGTACTACAACATATCCAAAAATTAACCCCCTAGGACACCCCTTTATTAATTAAGTCAAGCCCCCCAACAAAACTGATGAAAATATTGAAATTGAAATTTTGGTGAAATGTATTTTTTCTTATTGTTGAATAAAGTTCGTTAAAAACAGATGCTGTGTTGAATTTATGTTTTTCCCAATTTCATCCCTTAAAATTAGTTAAAATCTTTAATCGCAAATATCTCGAAAACGGCTGGGAATTTCGCAAAAATAAGAAAATTTACCGTTCCCTTACAAACTTCTGATAAACCAGGTACGTACTACAACATATCCAACAATCAACCCCCTACGACACCCCCTTATTAATTAAGTCAACCCTCAAGACTGTGATAGAAATACAAGAAAACATATCAATTTTTTATGAAATGTATTTTGTTTATTTTTTTGTTTATAGAATAGATTCTGTTACTGTTAAATGTAAATAAAATTTATTTAATTTTCATAAGAAATAAAACATTTTAACGAAATTATAACAGAAAAACATGTGTATAACGTATTTATTTTTTTATTTACATATACTAATACTACTGCACAATAGATGTCGCTAGTAGTATTAAACGTAAACAAAATTCAATTCAATGAGCGCATTATTATTTTTTAATATTTGAGGAATAGGAAAAATCAAAATACACAGTATTTGTTTAAGGAATTTATTGTACAAAAAAGATACATTTATTAAAAAGTAGGTAAAATACGTATAACTTTGTATATATATATATATATATATATATATATATATATATATATATTAATATATTGATGTACTAGTATCTGTGCATACGCACACCAAACATATTTCTTCTATCACATATATTTTACAAATGTTATATAACTGTACTTTTTCATTTCTAACTATAATAAAAATAATTATTAATTTTTTTTTAACACATTGGCTTTAGCTGCTAAGACTATTAGCCAGAAACAATGTTTGTATCACTATCAAATTGTACTTTTTAGACGAAACAAAGACAACACAAACATCCAAGCCCCAAGCGAGATTCAAACCCGGGCCAGCACAGGTACGAGCGGTGTCAGACAAATTATTAAAAATAAATAATTCATTTTATAATTAAATATATAAAATAATAAAATTAATGTTTTGTGTGATACAGGTTTTACAAATTTTACTGATCGACAATACGATAGTTTGCAAATTGCAATTGTTTTTTTCTTTTTCGATTTTTGCATTGAAAATGATTTTTATTATATTTATCAAGTTTCACTTATTATTAAACAAAGAAAAAGAATGAGACATTTCTTGTTATTATAGCATTTATGTATTAATTTCAGTTTACTTGTACAAAAATAATTTTTATCATTTTCTTTAAAAAAATGCGATTTTCTTTTATTTAACACATGTTTTTTATTTGAAAAACAAAATGATTAATCTTTATTACAATACACAACATATATACCTATTTGTTTTGGAAATCAAAATAATAATAATAAACAAAAAAAAAATATTAAAACAAAACTATATTTAAATCAGTAATCTTCAGGCTTTCATTGTCAGAACCCATTGAATTTAGATAAATTCTTAAGCTGGTATGCCGTTGTCGGTCAATTCTCGTCGCAGACATTTCGCTACACATTGTAACAGGCATCTTCAGTATCTTTAATAAAAAAAATATTACTATTATAAAAACACATATTTACAAGTTAAAATAATGTTTATTTTTGAGTTAAAAGTATAAACGCTTTTTAATCTGTATTTACTAATTTAAAAGTAACTGATTACTTTGAAAATATAGCAATTAATTTTTAATTTTACCAGAATATATTAATAAAATTGTATAAAATTAGAACAAAAATACATTTTATTTTCATTCAGTTGTTAAACATTATATTTTCAATAAAAATATTTTGTCTGAAAGAATATCTAGATCAAGATTTAAATCCAGGTTACACAATACGGAAAAAGTGAAGAAATCTTTTACGAAAACGGTCAACGACCATTAGAGGAGAGGAAAATGAATAGCTTCCAATGACATATCAGAGAAATTATCTGCAGATGAAAGTAAAAAAATGCCACGTAAGCATAAGATATACTGCACATAGAAAAGACGTTTTTATCACTAGTTCCGGAATTAAATTTACGATTTGATGCGTTCACTATATTTTCACTATTTATTTTCAACAATTTGTAATATATTTGTTCGTAAAAATTTGATTAAAAAAAAAAACTAGAGTATTAAATATTGAATTTAAACTATTGAAAAATTACTTAATTTGTAAAAATGCTTTTATTATTTGTTGAAATTTACAAATCCGATATCCAGATTTTAAATTCGGATCTGACATTAGAGATACATTTGAAATGCATAATTAATTAATTTATTATTTATAAATTATATATATATATATATATATATATATATATATACCGGGTGTATACTTGGTTTATGCAATATAGGAAAAACAATGTTATTTTTTTAACATCGTAATTCCTGCCTCCCCGTTAGTTTTAGAGAAAAATTATAAGAGACAAAAATTGTTTACAATTAAAAACTACATTATTTACACTTAAAATAATTGTGATATTACGTCTCAGTAATTAATTATTAATTAAATAAATATTATCAGTTTTCAGCAATATCAGACAGCCATGGACAAAACGCGAATGTATTTTGTTCACAAATGTCAGTTGTAAACAAAATACATTCGCGTTTCGCCCATGGCTGTCTGATATTGCCGAAAACTGTTAATATTTATTTAATTAATAATTAATTACTGAGACGTAATATCGCAATTATTTTAAGCATAAATAATGTAGTTTTTAATTGTAAACAATTTTTCTTTCTTATATTTTTTCTCTATAACTAACGGGGAAGCAGGAATTGCGATGTTAAAAAAATAACATTGTTTTTCCTATATTGCATAAAGCAAGTATACACCCGGTATATATATATTTATATATATATATATATATAATATATAATAATAATATATATATATATAATAATAATATATATATATATATATATATATATATATATATATATATATATAATGTTTAATTGGAAGTGTGTTTTATATAAAATGTAAGTAAGTATGTGACAAAATCGTCGCCATAAAAATATGCTATTCCAGGCCTGTTAGCATCTATATTGTTTATATTTTTATCGAATTTCATACGGATCTACAGTTTTACAAATCCAAAATTTGAACTGAAATACAAATCCGAAATTCAGACACGCAAATTTCAGATCAGTATCTGAGATTCGGATATCCGACAACTTAATTATTCGGATAATTTTCGATCCATATTCAAAATTATCCTGATTCGGTTATATATTTAAAAATTATAAATATATATTTAATTCACTAATTCAATCACATACTGACTTGCTTTCTATATTCCTCAACTATACCCCGAAAATAAAATATCAACCAGCTTCTACGTAGATCTAATCTTAAAGTGGAAAATGCCACGATATACGAAGTATAAATAGTTTCGTTTTTAGATATTTCGAGGCGATAGCGCGTTCTTATTTCTCTGATTCAATCTAATGAAACTACCAAAATCAAAACAATTTTATGCACACAACTTTACCGTGGTAAGGGAGGAACTGAAATACACTCTGTAAAAAGCTTGGATAGTCCCTAGAGACGACAAAAATTGCCTCGATACAATTTTTATACTCACAAAACTGAATTCCATCTTGGTTTGAAAATCGAAATATTCTTGTCGGAGTATATGTTTATTTGTTTAGTATATTGTATATCTGAAAGTAATAAGCAATTATATTAAATTTATTAAAAATTATTGAAATTTTTATGTGTATTTTCAATTAGTGTTCATTTTGAAAATGATCAAATATGGCATATACTTTCAAATAAAAAAGCTTTAGGATTAAGTTCCTTATATCTTTTATTTAAATAACGACGTTTTGATATACTCCACGCAGACACTGTAAAAAAATTGTCATTTTACATAAAAACCATACAAAAAAATATATATTATTTCAGCAAAAAAATTAATTTTCTGTAAAAATAATATAGTTTTGTAATTTTAAGAAAAATAATTAATTTACCGAAAAAGTAAAATTTTCTTGTGACATCTATAAATTTACATATTAAACTGGTGTAAATCAGTTGTCACTGAATTTATTTATCATCAGGAAAAAATATAATAATGACACAAACAATAAACAAACAAAACATAGAAACAAGTTACCAGATAACAAAATACAAGTAACTAGATTACAAAATTTTATTTAAAAATTATACAAAACCTAATCCTAAAGCTATTTTAAATCTTCACATAATGTGTTCTGAAAGATTGTTTACTATAACATTTTTCTTTAAGTAAGTAAATAATTTATTTGTATCTCAAGCATTGAGCTTATTACAAAGTGGTAGGTAACACATTAAAATGTACATACTTTATATCAAACAAAAACGATACATATTTTACAATTGTATATACATTTTATATGAATTATTTTAATTTTGATGCTCTTAGTATATAATTATAAAGATCATATTTTTATTTGTTAAAAATGTCTGCTAGTAAACTCTCAAATATTTGTGTTCTTGTATATATTTAGAGATATATACACCAATACCTCGCTTTGCGTCGTTTCGTTTTGCGTTTTTTCGATGTTGCGTCGCTGCTGAATTAGTACTAATTTTCACTGTGCGTCGTTATATTTTCGAAGTTGCGTTGTTTTGGGTTCGAGTCTCTAATTTTTTTTTTTTTTAATTTTTGACGACTTACGACAACAGCCACTATGGACTCATCAGACAGTGATTAATTTTTATTTTGTTTTTATAAATTAATTGAATATTTTATTTTATTTTAATTGAATTTGTTTTTTTTTTGTTTTTTGTATGTATGTAATAAAATTTTATATTATTTTTGTTTTTTGTATGTTTACTTTGTTCAATTTTCTGTTTAAAAAGTAGTAGTTTTGTAACCTTGGAACCTATCTTCGATCTTTACATGGTTTGCTATAGAAAATCATAATTCACTTTGCGTCGTTTCAATTTGCGTCGTGTTTTTTTGGAACGTAACCACGACGCAAAGTGAGGTATTGGTGTATGTGCCTTAAAAATTTAAATATCGGCAAAATAATTTAATATAAATAATAAATTATACATGTTTTTAATATACTAATGCTTTTTACATACATACATACTCACGCCATGTATTCATAAAGGTGTGGCACAAACTTATTTATTCAAGCAGGAATTAATTTCCGCCACAAACATTAAAAAAACATGAACTTTGTTTTCATTTGCGTCCGTTTTAACTCATATTGAAAGTTCCTTCAAGACCATTTTATTTATTTATTATTAATATTTTCTTTTGTATATTTTATTTTTTCCTTGAAAAAAATATATTAACTTCTTCTAACTTCTTCTTGAATACTGAAACAAATATAAAATAACAATAATTAAATGTTCTGCAACAACGTTAGTATTCGTCAGTTAAGATTGTGATTGTACAATAATAAATGAGTAATTTTGAAACGACATACGTAATTCTAGAAGTCTCATTTCCTACAGAAGTTATCGAAACTGTTTATAACGTTGCGTACGTTGTAATTTTGTTCAGAAAATAATTATGAACTTACAATTTACTTTGTTTATACAGTGTTCCATATCGCTGCACTCTTAAATGTATAACTTGACTTGAATTGAACATAAAACAAACTGAAATATTTTTTAAATTGCATGTATTGCATAGTATTGCACAAACACATGCTTAGCTGAAGTATACTTAAATTCGTATTTTTTATATGAATTTTTTTCTGTAAATGTAAAGTATATAATATTTGAAACAGCTAGTGTCATATGTGAATTTATGTCTGCTTTATGTTCATAAATAATTTATGAATTTTGCATGAAATGGTACAATATAAAGCGTATCGAACATCAAATCATTAGCATTATCGATTCATAGTTTACATTGCTTTTGTTTTGAATTCTAATAGAAAAGTTTGTCGAACGATTTATTTATTGAAGTTGAAAAATACAAAAAAAGTATATAAACTTAAGTCACTATATAAAGACATATAAATAAACATCTTACATTCACAGCTATACAGAAATATCCGTTATAGAATTTGTAAATTCATTGACACTGGGGAATGAATGTGTAATCAAAAATTCTTTTAGAATATATTATTAAATTTATTAATATGGAATTCTTTAACAGTACTAAGCATTTTGTTAAATTATTTAAATAATAATTAAATTTTGTCTTGTATGTTAATTATGATATTTATTTTTTGAAAAATAAGCATAAATATTTTTGTTTTCTACGAAACTGTGCATCCTAAAATAATGGTTTTTACACTAAATTATAGCACTCATTATTCCGCATTTTTCCATATCATGCTTATTTTCCTACACCTCATAGTTTTTGAGAAAAAAATAAAAACCAAAAAATAAAAAAAAAAATTAAGCGCTCAAACGGCATATGCTAGTAAATTAAAACTAAAACCAAATTATACAACTTTTTATTGTCTATCAAAAAGTATTCTAAGTATTTCTCCGAATTTAACTCGAGAAAAAAGTATATCGCAAATTATCGAAACTGCATGTTAAACGCCCATATACGAACTTAACGAACGAACACCCGGTATATATATATATATATATATATATATATATATATATATATATATATATATATATTTAATTATATTAACCATAACAAATCCTCAGGTAAAACTAGTATGACTAAAGGTAGATTTAATGAAAACCTTTTCCGTGCTTTGCAAAATACGTCAAACGGTAAAAACCGTTTGAAGTACTGACGTAAACAGAACAATCTACAAGAGGAAAACGGAATCGGAGGGGTGTAAACGTTAACTGTATATGCGTTGCGCGTTGCAACGGAAAACTCTTTCCGGAAAATTACCCCCATTGTGCTGGTTAAGCGACTGTTAACACTTTTACTACGTAAGAAATTACGAGTAAAAAACGGAAATTTAGAATCTAACTACATATATACTACCTCAGCTTTTAGTGCTGTCTAAATACAAATTGGTATACGTAAATTTTACGTAGTTTTAACAAGTACACAATTAAATTAACGAAAGATATAAATAACGGCTTTAGGTTGTAGTTATGTATTAATATTTAGTAATAATCAGAAAAAATTATCTCCTGATAAAGATACATGTTGAGTAAGTCGAAACGTCGATCAATAATTAATATTAATACACTATAATCTAAAGTCGTTTTATTTTAATAAATACATCAATAAGTAAATAAATAATTTTTTAGGTTTAAGTCTGGTTATGAAAAGAAAATGTTATAAAACGGTGAAGAAATAAAAACTAAAAATGCAGAATGTATATACGCAATTTAAAATTTTTCTTATTTTCAACATTTCAGCATGTCTAAACCAGCTGTTGTGTAAAAAATGTCTCAAGTCACTTTAATTTTCGCGTTTTGTTTCACTCGACTTGACTTTAAAAAGAATTAACATTTTATAATGTTGAAATTAAGTTTTTTTTTTGTTTTTTAGTAATTTTTGTATGAAATATTAAATTTTGTAACAATTTATAACGCTATTTTAATATGATTCAAGTTTATTATTTATATGTATTTATGCAAATTTGAAAATATGCTGTAAAGTTAATAATAAACATGTTTCAAATTTTTATACTACCTATATAGAAACAGGTCAATAAAAAGTAAAATTAATTAAGTAAGTTGTAATGTAAAATATAGTTAATACAGTTAATTTTATTTTTTATATATCAATTTTTATCACCGACTACATGAATTCTATGTTCTACGTTTTGTTTTTTCAATTTTCCAACAGAGCATTTAAGTAATAATATGTAATATTACTATTAAAAAAAAAGTTGCTTACTGTACTTATTTGTTTAACAAATTAATAAAATTATAGGTTCTGAAGAAGCTGGAAAATACCACCGAAAGCTTGACATAGAATCTTAAATGCTTAAAAGCTAAAATGATTAATATTTTAGCATTTTTCTGAGTCAGAAATCATATTTTGCAAATTTACACCACTCCGTCAATAATCATCGGAAAGGCATGAATTTTAGACTACTAAAAAGCATATTTCATTAGCTTTTCGGTTATTATTTTGAAATATTTTCAAAGTGAATACAATAAAAGTTATATACCAAAATGTCTGAAAAGGCGATTTTTCCATTTAAACTAAATGCAAATTTTGAGCCTTTAACAGGCACGAGTTAATGTCATCTGACAGGTCTGCAAAGTGTATGGACATTTTTTTTTATTTATTTGGAGTAAATATATATATATATATATATATATATATATATATATATATATATATATATATATACTTTTAACAAAAGAAAAAACTTAAAACATATAACATGAAAAACATATCGAAAGCTTTTAACTGAAAGAAAACATTTGAAAAAGACATTATATATTTTAAATATTAAATATCACACATATATACAGCAATTAAATATCACATTTATAATTTATTAAATAACATTAATATGTTTTTCCGCTGGAATAAAATGTATTTCGAGAAATTAACAAATTTAACCACATTTCAAATTGTATTTAGTTGGAAAGCAACGAAGAAACAAAAAAAAACGTAATAAAAATAAAACATATGGTGACAAAGTAATTAGAATTTGATTTAGAAACAGGTAAATAAAATGAGTGTATAGCTTGAGTTGGTGGTGTACGGCTTAAGCGGGGGTTGTTGGTTTGGTCGGAGAGTAGCTGGGTATGCTGCTAGCTTGACTGTATCTATATACAAAATTCATCAGATACACGTAATGGGTTTAAATTAAGTGGAATAGCACTTAATTTTCATCTTGTTGCTATAATGAAGGTTGATGTCACGACGTTGACCACACTCATTCCACTAACCTTTTTACACACAACTACCTTCCAATCTTTGTATTTAGTATACTAAGTTTTTCCCCAATTTTATTTGAACGTAAAGTGCAGCTATTAAAATAAAGAAATTTATTTACAACTAATCTGAATAATGCACATTTACCAATAACGATATTTACTGCTTCAACTAAATAAGAAATTAAAAAAAAAATACACATATATGTTCTATATTTGTAAAAATAAAGAAATCTAGATCAGTTATCTAGATCTGATTATACACTCAAAAAAAATAATACTACTATAATTTTATCTACAAACCATGAGACATTATGATGTCCAGTATTTCTAGGTAAAATTATTCAACTGCTGTAATTATTTAAAAATACATAATATCAGAACTATTACAAACATTATGTAATATGATATATTACCAATGGGATGGAAAAGTACATATGTATGTAATATTAATTTTTTTAGTAAAGTTTCTTTTAGTAAATTTATAGAACTTTAATACCTACTTAAATTTGTTGTCAGGAATTTTCCATAAATAAGTAAAATTTGTAGTTTTGTAATATTATATACATTTCTAAATTTACATGATTAGTATTAATACATAAAATATAAGTATACTAAGCTTTATTATTTCGATAAAAATATTAAATAATTTAAGAAGTTATACTACCAATACGTAATTCTAATTAAGTATGTGATGCAATTTGCAGAAAGTAAGCAATTTTACATACTTATTAGGTCATTTTCACTTACTTTATATGATTATTATGAATTATAGAATTTTTATGTAGAAATACAAAATATTTATGGTAAAATAAAATTACAGATTTTTTATAGTAAAATTATACTAATATTTTTCTGTAGTTTTGCTATATTTTTTTTTACAGTGTACCATATAATTTTAACAATTTCTTTACAGAATAGACCTTAAATTCTCATTGAACAAATATTTTTCCCCCAGATTAAATTACCTAATTTAACTACATACAATAAATTTCCTACCAAACGTAACACGAGATTCCTGCTAACCTAAATAGTGCAATTGGAAGTCAGCTATCAATCAAGCCATTCTTGTTGAACGTGGAAAACCATGGCAGGGGCAACATGGAAATCTAAAGTGTTTAGTAAAACGTTCTAGGGGGCGACCCCTAAGACATTGGCAACGCGCAGGCAAGGGATGATTAAGGCAAGGCAAGCAATACCAAGCCATCACATCCGACACACACACATACACAAGCGTATTTCTCTGGTTTTCCCGGACATTTGCCTAATCTACCTTCGTGATCTCGAATTACCATACGCTCACTATACGGTATAGACGTGGGCAGACCCAAAAATAACCGAAATTTGAGTGGATATAGTTCTAAGTTGTGTCGTTAGATCGTAACTTTATAGTATTTTTATGCTGACTTTATATGAAACGTTTTTCTATACAAGAATCTATACATTTTTCTATACAAAATTATATAATAGAAAATATATAAAATTTATACGTTTTATGCTAGTTTTACATAATGTCATTTTTTATGTAACAAATGTATAGTTTTCTGTACAAACAAAACTACATGTATTGCACGATAAAATATTCGATTCTATAAGGAAATTTGTACAGAATATTTTATACACGCCTCAAACTCAATTTGTTTGTGACAATCTATATAGAAATATGTATAAATTGAATTAGAACATGTGCATTTTCGACGCGAAATTAAATGCGCGACAACGTCAAATTGTCATATAGGTTATATATTATTATCAATTCATATTTATGTTTACAGTTTGAAAAAAAAAGTATATATTTAGTTGAACCAGTAAATATTATTGAATATGCAATTTTCAGATTATATATAAATAAATTGTTAAAATGTAAAATATTATCGCGTATGCGTCTGTACATTTCATTCTACTTGTATATAGTGTAAAACGTATTAATTTTGTAAAAAATTGTAAAAATGTGCAATGAAATTTTACATTTTGACAATTTATTTACATCTAATATGAAAATTGCACATTCATTAATAATAATATTTACTGCTTCAACTAATTAATTAAAACAAAAAAACTGTACACATAAATATAAATTGATAATAATACTTAAAGTAAATGAAAGTTTAACGTTTCATGAAATTACATGAAAAAAAGAATGTGTTTTGAGTGAGCGGAATTGAAAAACATGTATGAGAGAAATTATGAATGTGGATGAAGCTAAAGTTGCTTGTTTGTATAGGGATGTTTGGAGGTGGCTGATTTCGGGATAATGGAAAAATTTGTGCCACACCCTTTTGGGTACATGGCGTGATTGTGTATGTATGTATGTGTTTTTTTTTTTTCATAGATTTTTCTTTATAAACTGTCACAAACAAATACATTCGCATGTATAAAATATGCTGTACAGATTTCTATATAGAATCAAATATTAGATCGTGTAATACAGAAAACTATACATTTTTTCTGTATAGAAAAATGCAACGTATAAAGTCAGCTTTATGATAAAATTCTTTGAAAAACATTAAGGTTTTTCCATTGTAAAACTTAAGAGAATGATTTTATTTAACATATTCGATAATTTTTGGGCCACGCCTCGATATATATATATATATATATATATATATATATATATATATATGTATACATTGAAGCTTGGTAACTGCACTCTAGTACTACTAGGCATGTATACCCGAAATGCTTAAATTACGCACATTATTTATACCGTATCTAACGCCGTACGCCTATTATACATATAGAGCCGCAACTATGGCGGAATAGTGTAAACATAGGTTAGTTGTTGAGAGACCGGAATCACTCCTTGTTAGTTCCCAAGGCGACGATGGAAATAAATCATGATTGAAATAGGATAAGTACTTATGTAAATTACAATATCACATAAATTTGCAGAAAAATAATTTTGCTCTTTAATTGTATTTGAAGCTTGCTGTAAAATTATTGAAAAAAAAAGTGTAAGTTACGAGGAGTAAAAAGTGATGATTATTGTATTGAGCCTAGATATTTGTGGCCAAAGCAAAGCCGACGACAAGAAATCTGAGTGAAACATAAAAAGAGCTTCCCATTTCGAGTGATATATAAAATTTTATCTTCAAGCGTTTTGAACAAAACGAAACTAAAAATAAATAAAAATACGTGGCAAATCACCTTACCAGTTACTAACAGTTATAGAATAGTATGTATGTGTATATATTATTTATATATTTGTTACGTGATTTGTGAGAATTAAAATTTTTTTGGTCGAATATACAATTTTTGACAAATTTGGAAGTATACATTGAATTTCTTATATTTCTTCAAATATTTTCAATAATCAAATTCAAATCCAAGCAAAAATAAACAATGCAATTGTCAATTAACTTAACTTGACTTAATAATTTTTTAATATTGCCACCGGAGATGTCAAATTAAATACACTTGACCATGTTTGTCTGATCGAATATGCAGTTTCTGACAAATCTAACGGTGCACATTGCATTTCTTGCACTTCTTCACATATTTTCAATAATCAAATTAAAATTCAAGCAAAATATGCAATGCAATTGTCAATTAACTTAACTTAACTTGACATAATAGTTTATCAATATGGCTGCGAAAGATTATATACACTTGACGTTGTAGTTATGTTTGTTGCTACCACCAGTGGTTTATAGTACTAGTACTAGTAACATAATGACCTAATAGTAATAAAATGAAATGAACTGCAACAGTCATACTAATACTCTGGTTCAACTGTTCAATTATGGTTTGCGTAATTAAAAAACTTATCGGCTTCAAATTTCACTCACTCCGAAATTTTGAAATAAGCATTACTCCGGCTTTTTCACACACACACGTTTCGAAATAACTGCAAAATTTCGATCTGTGCAGTTAAAACTGTGTAATAATCTGAGCTTTAATATCAAGTTTTGATATTTGTTGATTTTTAAAATTATTATTTGTTAATAAAATAAAAATTGTCTAACATGATATTCTGCCTACATTATAGTACTATTTTTTTTTATTAAAAACATTTCATTATTTTTGAGATAAAATGCGAATCGTAATCCTGTTTCGTTGCGTAAGTATATACATTTCATGCGAAAAATAGAACAATAACAAAACCTAGTGTAAGGAGGGGGGGACAGGGCACGTGAACTTATTTTAATTTCGTGCTCACTGGAGTTTCAAAAATATTTAGCAGGGTCAAAGATCGCAACCGAGCGCATAGTTAGCAACGCGTAACGCGTGACCCAACATTCAGCCCTCTTATTCCTGCTGCTTGCGCGTGTGACATTACATCCGGCACATTAGACGCCTGCGTTTTGTTCCATAGACAATAATATACATTTAGATAACGCATAGATAAATAATGGAAAATATAATACCTTTGACACACAAGCTACATTCAGACTGCGATTTTAGCAGTAGCAGTAGACTGATAATAGAGATGCAATAGTTGTTACACTGTTACTGCTAAAATCGCAATGTGAATGTAACTTAATAATCATTACATTTTGTCGTGTGTCAGTAAATTTGCTGTCAGAAATTTTCGGTATCTATAATTACATACGTTTAGAAATTTATATAAAGGATATATTTTACAAATATTACAGATATTAATATGCAAGCTGTAATTTTACGTAATTTAAGAAGTTGTATCAACAATATGTAATTCTACATTAAGTATGTAATGCAATTTGCAAAAACTAAGCAATTTTACATATTTATTAGGTCATTTTTACTTATTTTATATGATTATTATATTATATTATATTATTATATTATATATTATTATATTATATATTATATATTATATATTATATATTATATATTATATATTATATATTATATATTATATATTATATATTATATATTATATATTATATATTATATATTATATATTATATATTATATATTATATATTATATATTATATATTATATATTATATATTATATATTATATATTATATATTATATATTATATATTATATATTATATATTATATATTATATATTATATATTATATATTATATATTATATATTATATATTATATATTATATATTATATATTATATATTATATATTATATATTATATATTATATATTATATATTATATATTATATATTATATATTATATTTTATATGATTTTATATTATTATATTTTATATGAATTATGTAAAAATTACAGACTTTTGAGATAGAATTACGGAATATTAATAATAAAATAAAATTACAGATTTTTATAGCAAAATTTTACCTTTATTATTCTGTAATTTCGCTATTTTTTTTACAGTATATGGTTGATCTGATGTTAAAATAAATCTGTTATAGAAATGTATGTTTGGAGCATAAGTTTATAAAAATAAAATGCTTAGTCTAGTTGTTATAAATTATCTCTGGTTCGCCTGCTACGCCTGCTGTTGCATTCGTAGAGCCGGGTATTTTCTTGAATAAATCAAGAATTTTCCTTGCTCTCTATCTTACTCCCTCCTGATGGAACTGAATTATGATTATTTCTGGGGACGCAAACTAGATGTCACCATGCGTTGGATTAGAGAGATTTGTGTGCTATGATTGATGAGTATATGAAGTTTTTTTTTTTATTTCTTTTTTAAAATTATGAAAAAAGCGTGAAAATGCAGAAATAAATAGACATATTTCTTTCAGCAAACTGGTTTAAATGGTTTAAGATTAATATTTAATATTTGTTCAACAGTAACAGATGCATTATGTAAAGAATTTTTTTATTTTCATTTTATTTATTTATGTTATTACATTGCTTATGTAGAAGCATTGGAGATCATTATGTTACTATTACAATAATGTACATTATTATACAGCAATTCGTTACTATATACATCACTGGTAGAATTACCAAACATGTCTTCAACATCAAGTGCATTTAATCTGACATCTTAGGCGGTCATACTGAAAATTATTACACTAAGTTAAGTTAATTGACAATTGCATTATTTATTTTCGCTTGAATTTGAATTTGATTATTAAAAATGTATGAAGAAATGCAAAAAATGCACAATGTGTACCGCCAGGTTTGTCAGAATTTGCATATTCGACAAAAGAAACACGAACAATTGTATTGAATTTGAATTAAAAATTAATAAGTAAAGTTAAGATAAGTTAATTAACAGTGAAAATGTTTTTATAGCTCGAATTTGAATTTGATTATTAGAAATGTGTAATGATGTGCAAGAAAAGCAATGTGCACTGCCAGATTTGTAAAAAATTGTATATTCCACCAAAGAAACAATAATTCTCACATCACGTAACAAATATAAATAATATATACATATTATTCTACAACTGTTAGTAAGGTTAAAATTACTTGGTATATATTTTTACTTGTTTTTAGTTTAGTTTCGTTTGGAATGCTTGAAGATAAAATAGCATATAGTACTTTTTGAGCAAAATGGTCTTTTTATGCCTATTATAATATCAATATAATGACACAAAAATTAATACTACAAATTTAAATTTTAAGGCTTTAATTCAATGGTTTAATCATAATCTTAAAACACTTTTATTGTTTTAAAATCAGTATTTGTAATCCCTTTACAAAATCCATAGATTACGAAACAAATCTGTATAATAATTTCTAAATATTTACATTTTAACAAATATTTAGTTTTAAAATTAATCTTTTTTAAAACTACTATAAGATAAAATGTACAATAAAAATGATACAATGATAAAAATGAACAAAAATTTAAAAATAGCATTAGTTTCAGAAACTATGTTTATGTTTCTCGGTAATAAATAAGTTTAATTTATTTTAAAAACTTTTCTTTAGCAAAGTTTTATATATAGTGCTACATATTTCAAGTTAAAAATTTATAGCTGAATTTACCGTTTTGTAGGGGGAAAAACTATTTATTTAAGTTTACCGTATTATATTTTCTACTTAAATTATTTTTCAAAATAAAAATTATGTGTATATGTTTTATGTGTTGGTGCCGTTTGCAGTTAAAACTTTTTGGAAAATTAATGTTGTTAGGTTTCGTAATATGTGAGTTGTTATGTAAGAATATTTATCAAGCTTTTTTCTAGTTTGTAGTTTTAATTAAAAAAAAATTGAAAAATTTATTAATGTTCTACTTCGTACTAAATGTTAATATAATATATTGTTTAATACATATATAATTTAGAAAAGTTTTTTTTTTTTTCGAAATAATTATTAATAAATGAATCAATAACAGTATATGTAGTACATTATACAATACTACCCGAAATTCTGTACTATAATATAGATATTGTAGTACAGATTTTTTCATTATAGTTTTGTTGATTTATGTTGCTATGACAACGCGTAGTGTGCAGTTTTACCACTAGGGTGGCGTATATTATAACTTAGTATAATTTATATTGAACAAAAAATTTACTTCGATTATACAAACTCAATTTAATAAATCAAAAATATGTTTACTTTTGAATTAATAAAATATTGGTTTTAAAGTAATATTTTTTTCAGTTATGACACACAGTAGATTTTATTAAAAATTTTAAACATTTGTCAGTAAATTTTTGTTTACTTGATAGTGTAATAGAGTTACTAATTAATATTATAAAATTAATTAGTAACTCCAATTCAGTAATTTAATTAATTAAAATAAATATTTACTTAGAAACAATTGAACTGTAAACGGGTAGAATCAGTTTGCGAAATGTTTAAAGCAAAAGCAACGTAACATATTTAGTTAAACATTTAGCTTACACACCTGCATATATTGTTGCTCAACGTGGGTGTTAAGGTATGTTTACCCAAGCAGACAGTTTGCCATTTCTTCCACGTGGCACCGCCACTATCTCCCTACCTTCCTTCCTGCTATTCGGGCCCTCCGGATTCGGGCAATTAATAACTAGAAGCAGGAAAGCTTACTCGATGCGCACGGAACGACATCTTCAATTACAAACGTGTTTCACTGAAAACAAACACAGAGTAATAGTAACTGGTCATAAGTGTTTTTACTTTGATATTATTGTTTACTATTTGCATTAAGAATTTAATATTGTTAAGTCTCATTTATTCTTGCTTACTTATTTCGTAATTAGTGTTATGTTTTAGACGTAATGTTTTGAAAACATAATAAATATTCGATAAAAAACATTGATAATCTTAACATAGTAAAAAATCTTTCAGAAATACTCTAATAATTGCAAGACTAAATAATATTTAACAGCAGATTGATAAGAGAAGCAATAGAGATTTATAAGGAAAAAGACAACATCAATCATTGTGAAGGCATTGAGTTAAATAAAATTTGGCTTCCATTAATTAGAAATCTATTAAAAAAATGTATGATCTAGTAACTTATTTGTTACCTAGTAACTTGTTTCTATGTTCTGTTATTTACTGTAATGTTATTTGAATCAGTTTATCTTATCCTGAGTGTTGAGTTTCGTCGAAACGTCGATTATTAAAGCAGTTTAGGTTGTAGTATTTTGGTTTTGCTTAAATCGCCATTAATTAATTTTGATAAACAAATTAAATCATTAATGATTCGAAATTATCATTTATTTATTTGTCGCTCGGTTCAGAAAAAAAGACTAGTATTGACAACAAGAAGTTACTGATAGCAACAATTTACAACCGACACATCTTTGTAATAATTAGTAGATTGTCGCATTCTTCATCAACATTTTAACACGTACAAAATGAAGATTCGCCTTGCAGTGATAACGTCAGGGCGTATGGAATCTCATTAAGAAGTAGTCGACTATCTTACATGCAAACAATGTTTGCAACGAACGCGACACCGTCATAAGAAGAGATAATACACAAACACACACACACACACGCACACACACGTTCCTTTCCTTGGCTGTTTGTTCTTGGATGTACGTACCTAGAACAAAAACGTCATTTTGTTTGTGTCATTTTGTGTTCCAGCTTCGGCGTTAATATGAACGTGTCGTCCTATATGTTTGTTGGTTCTGTGCTCGTTCAGGATTTTACAGTGCGATATTATTTTGGCGAATTAGAAATAATAATTTGTAGATTTTAGTTTGTATTTGGCTGTTCGTACAAAGAATAATATTTAATAAAAAGTAATCTACTGTGAGTTCTATTTTAATCTTTCCAGTAGAATATCTCTAATCGAGAAAGTTGCCAAATGAAAAATCTTGTGGTTTAGAAAGGAACATCCGATTCTCCCAAAAAAATTAACCCCGATCCACAGGAGGTAAATAATTGAGATAACTATAAAATCTTAAATAGGAACCCATATTTATAATATATATTAAATTTTATCATTGTCACTTGATAAAATCTTTACGGATCTCTAAATAAAGTTTCTGTAAAATACACTTGTATTTATTTTATTAAATATGGCAACTAATATTTTCCGTTTGATATTCTCAAATTGTTACAAGTAAAAAAACTGTTAAGAATAGTTCACCGAGTCGCAGAAGACTGAAAATCAATATACAAAATAAGACAAGAGTCCGTGTGCAGATACTACATGTTTTGAATAAATTCGAACTAAAGTATTAATTTTCAGGAACTGAAGTGGAATATCTGTCCCTATTCACTTGACTTGACTTCTTCCAAATGTCACAACGGGAAATAAAAACACTTCAGCAAACTTTGCAAAAACAAAAGATACATCTATAAATATTTGAGAAATATAAATCTTAAAATAACAATGTTATTTAAATTTTTCCTTTTGCTTCTCTAATATGAAAACAAACTGATTGTAAATATGAATATATTTTGCCTATGTAGAAAGTGGTCATTATGTTATATATATATATATATATATATATATATATATATATATATATACCGGGTGTATACTTGGTTTATGCAATATAGGAAAAACAATGTTATTTTTTTAACATCGTAATTCCTGCTTCCCCGTTAGTTTTAGAGAAAAATTATAAAAGACAAAAATTATTTAGAATTAAAAACTACATTACTTACGCTTAAAATAATTGTGATATTACGTCTGAGTAATTAATTATTAATTAAATAAATATTATCAGTTTTCAGCAATATCAGACAGCCATGGACAAAACGCGAATGTATTTTGTTCACAAATGTCTGTGTATTGTCATTTAAATGCAAAAAAATATAGTAAACAAATAATTTGATATTTATTAGAAAAAACTAAATTATTTTATTTCACTAGCGATGTAATAATATTTTAGTGTCCATTTAAAATAATCAAAGCAATAATGACATCTTTTAAAATAACAATAACACTGACAGTTGTAAACAAAATACATTCGCGTTTCGTCCATGGCTGTCTGATATTGCCGAAAACTGTTAATATTTATTTAATTAATAATTAATTACTGAGACACAATATTGCAATTATTTTAAGCGTAAATAATGTAGTTTTTAATTGTAAACAATTTTTGTTTCTTATATTTTTTCTCTATAACTAACGGGGAAGCAGGAATTGCGATGTTAAAAAAATAACATTGTTTTTCCTATATTGCATAAACCAAGTATACACCCGGTATATATATATATATATATATATATATATATATATACAAATAATTACAAATAATTATACAAAAAATATTGTATTGAATTTATGTATAAACTGTCTTGTTTCACTCTCATTCATGAAAAAAATACTACTCTATGCACTTAGTGCATAAATTATTATTATTTTATTAAATACAAAAATAAAATAAAATAAAATTATAAATTCTGGCTTTGTTTATGATTTTATTATGCTATAATTAATATTGTTGGGACCCGGTGCTGGCTTGGCGACCACGAAACACTAGTTGTGTCTGTGGGCAAGTGCTCGAGTTCCTAAAAAAGGCGATGCGGCGTGTGTGCGGTGATGTAGCGAGCTAGTGGACTGTATTGCGGCGTAACTGTGAAATAAGCGTGCGTAACTTGCTGAATAGAACTAATAAATGATATGCAAGAGGATGGATAAGGATCAGAGACGATCTTCACCTATCCGAGCGATAGATAAGGCTTGTACAAGAAGTGGTAGCTCTAGGAAGAAATGAGGAAAGAGGTTGGCCCACAACTGAGGTATAGGAGTGCGGGACGGTAGGCGAGGTGAATTAAACCAATAACTTGTAGCAAGTCAAGTGTCAGCACAATTACTGCACGAGTGGAATGAGTAATGCAAAAGCAACTTACGTTTATATAATGTAGTACAGATCCTTAATAAAATGGCGGTTAGGTACCTTACAATTGAGCTTAGGATTGTGTGGTTATTGTGAGAGCTTTCGAGATGCGTGTACTTCAAGTAACGTAAGCTGACTGCTTCTGCGGTGTGTGTCTGGTGCTATGCGTGAATGTGTA
Organism: Clivina fossor; assembly: GCA_963966155.1. Lineage (NCBI taxonomy): Eukaryota > Metazoa > Arthropoda > Insecta > Coleoptera > Carabidae > Clivina > Clivina fossor. The sequence goes on from CAWYQG010000261.1 coordinate 686,483, forward strand.
TCAATTGGTAAAATCTTCAACGAGTGTTGAGCGATAATTAGTGTGAATAAGCTTCCAAAACAATTAATAAAGCACAAATAAAGAAAAGAACCTGCAACTGAAGTTGATAATAAACGTTGCAAACAAAGAAAAGCGAGATTGGATGATATATGTGAATGATACAATAATGATGTGAGCAGAGTACATAAAATGCGTGATAATAATATTACAAGCGCATAGAATTGGAATAATTCTATGCGTGACAGATATACAAGCGTTTGTAATTGTAAATAATAACATGTAAATCACAAAGAATAAAATGTGTTGTACTTTCCTTGAATATTTGAAGGTTACTCCAACACGTGTTGATCAACTATGCGAGAAGATGGTATTTTGTAATTCACAATCAAGTAATCACAATTAATAGTAGAAATGATATGATTCTGCGTAATATGTGTAGAATAGCGAATAAAGCGAATATATTTTGATATAATAAGCAGCGTGCTAAAAGCGAAGCGTATATAAAATCATGCGTTTTCAAGCGAGCGATACAAAACATGTGTGTTCGTCTGCGGTCACGAGACGAGAGAGCGTTGCCTGTGCGAAGCGAAGCGAAACTTGTAAAAAATGAATTCAGACGCGTAAATGTCAAGCACTGCCAACAGATGGCAATGCGTGGTCCAAACATGCCGGCCGGCCAAAAACGGAGTTTTTTAGGATTCTGGTAGCGGACAAAGTTTAACAATCGGTCTTGTTAATACTCCGGAAGCGGTTCGGACTTGAGCTACTCTAGCAACGTTATCTTCTCCTGGATGAACTTTAATGATTCGGGCTAGCTTCCACTGAAGAGGAGGTAGTAGATCGTTTTTGATGATCACGAGTTGATCAGGCTGAAGATTAACGGTAGAGCGTGTCCATTTTTGTCTTTGTTGGAGCGTATTTAGATATTCGGCATGCCATCGTTTCCAAAATGATTGTAAGACATTTTGTAACAGGTGCCAGCGGCGTAGAAGATTGGTGTTTGTTTCTCGATATTCGTGATCTGGTAGACAAACAGCAGCTTCAAGCATGAGAAAATGGTTCGGTGTTAAAGCGTGTAAGTCGTTCGGATCTGACGAGAGTGGATACAATGGTCTTGAATTTAGAATCGATTCGATTTGGCATAGTAGAGTGTTGAATTCGTCAATACTTAAGATTTGAGAACCGATGACACGAGAAGTGTGGAATTTCACTGATTTGATACCAGCTTCCCAAATTCCGCCGAAGTGAGGGGCAGAAGGTGGATTGAAGTGCCACTGGATTCCATCAGCAGCCAGTTTGTTGGACAGGTAGTCGTTGTATCGAGTTGATGCGATAAATTGCTGTAATTCAGTAAAATAAGTTTTAGCGCCTACAAAGTTTGTACCTGAGTCGCTGTATATGTGTGTGCATCTGCCTCTTCGAGACAAGAATCTTCGAAAGGCAAGGATGAACGCTTCAGTTGTCAAATGGAGTGCGAGTTCTAAGTGCACTGCTTTCGTAGCGAAGCACACGAATAGACATAAATATGCTTTTATTGATTTACATCCTCGTCGTGTATCTGGAGTTATATAAAACGGCCCACCGTAATCGATTCCGACGACATCAAATGGTTTTAATTGCGTGACTCGATGCTCTGGTAAGTTGCCCATATTAGGATTGATTCCAATAGGATGACAGCGGAAGCATTTGATGCATTTTAAAGAATAACTGCGAATCAGACGGCGTGCACCTACAATCCAAAATCGGCGGTTTAAAATTGCTTGAAGTGTTCTTGGCGATGGGTGAAGATATTTTTGATGATAATAATCGATAACGAGATCGGTCAAGCGATGATGTGATGGTAGCAGTATAGGGTGTTTATGAGAAACACTTAGACTGGAGTTTCGAATTCTACCTCCTACTGGTAACAATCCACTTTCGTCAATAAATGGACTAAGTTGTTGAATCGGTTTAGAGCAAAAGGTTCCATTCTCAAGTCTTGCGATGTCATCAGCGAACGCTTCACGTTGCGTAATTTTCACCCATGTAATTAAGGCGTTATCAAGTTCTGATGCTAAGAGTGCAGGCGATGATATTGCTTCCTTCAATTTTAACCTTTTGTAAAATCTGGTGCAGAGTGCAGTGATTCTTAACAGATGATTTAAGTTGGAATATTGATGTAAAAGTGTACAGTCAGGTTCGTTGTCTACAAGTAGTGAAATCTTCAATTCTTCTAACTCGAGTGAATTAGAAGATGGTTCTTCTTGTTGTTGAAGAGGCCAGGCGCTTGAAGGTGTTCGAAGCCATGACGGACCTTCCCACCATAACGTGTGCGATAATAATGTTGGAACAGATATCCCTCGCGAAGCACAGTCAGCAGGATTATCCTCCGACGAAATATGATGCCACATATTTTGCGGAAGATTCTGCTGAATTTCAGAAACGCGGTTGCTTACAAAAGTTTTCCATTTGTAAGGCGGTGCCCGAACCCATGATAGGGTAATTGTAGAATCGGACCACGCTGAGATATTAGCAAAAGACACTGTTACGGTGTCTAACAAATACCTCATTAAGCGAGATAATAACAATGCAGCGCATAATTCTAGCCGAGGAAGAGATATCTTCTTCAGCGGAGCAACCTTGGTCTTCGAAGCGACAAGATATGTTCTGCAATCATGTGAACATAAGTGTTCAGTATGAATATAAACAACAGCTGCATAGCCTGCTTCAGAAGCGTCACAGAAACCAATCAGCGAGAGAATACCATTTATTGTGTCTATATGGCGCGGTATGGTGAGTGTTGATAATTTTAACAAATCTAATTTAAAAGTTTCCCATTGTGTTGACAAACTTTCTGGTACAGGAGCGTCCCAATCACTACCAGATATCCAAAGTTGTTGCATGATACATTTTGCAGTCATAATTACAGGCGATAACCATCCAGTTGGATCAAAAATCCGTGCAATGTCCGACAAGATTGTGCGTTTAGTAATTGAGTGGTTTGGCAGACTGATTTTGTATGAATAAAAATCAAGAAAAGGATTCCATGATAACCCTAGAATTTTAACAGATTCTGTGTGTTGCTCTTCCTGTAAAAATGAGAATTCACGATGCTCCTCCGGAATATTTTGGAGTAGATCTGGGTGATTACTCGTCCACTTGCGTAGTTCTAAACCAGCAGTGTTAAGTAGTTTAATAATTTCTTGTTGAAGATCAAGTGCTTCTTTTACCGAATTAGCTCCACTAATTATGTCGTCAACGTATGTATCAGATTTCAAAGTTTGTGCTGCGCGTGGAAACTTAGATTCTTCATCATCTGCTAGTTGATGCAAAGTGCGAATTGCCAAGTAAGGCGCACATGTTGTGCCATACGTCACCGTGTTGAGCATATAAGTTTGTGGTTTAGTAGATGAGTTTGAACTCCATAATATTTTCTGATAGATGCGATGTTCGTCGGAGATAAGAATCTGACGATACATTTGTCTGATATCGGCGGTAAATATTATTTTGTGAAGACGGGATCGGTGGATGATGGATGTTAACACCGCTTGGAGAGCGGGACCAGACAAAAGATAATCATTAAGAGATTTATTCGATGATGTCTTCTTCGATCCGTTGAAAACAACTCTGAGTTTGATTATAGAATTAGTTTCACGAAGAACTCCATGATGCGGCAGATAGAATCCGTCTTGTATCTGGTTAGATGACGAATCGATTAATGACATGTGGTTTTGTTCTGAGTAATCAGCCATAAACTTGCGATATTCCAGTTGTAATTGACTGTCAGATGATAGGCGACGTTGTAAAATATTAAAGCATCTGAGTGCGTTTGCGTATGAATTTCCTAACTTAGGAGGATATTCTTTAAACAGGAGCGGAACCATGTAGCGTCCTGATTCTAATCTTCTGTGTTGAGATGAAAAGATATCGGTGGCGAGTTGATCTGATTTTGACAGCGTGTTGCTCGTAGAAACGTTTTCAAGCTCCCAAAATTTCGATAAAGCTGTTGAAATTGGGTTCTGAACCGTTAGACATGTGTTGACGGTTGATGCAGCGAGTGAAGAGAGTGATCCAGAAACAATCCAGCCCAATGAAGTTTCAATGGCGTTCGGACCATTAATAATAGTTTGCTTGTGACCTGTGAGTAAATCGAAATATAAATCCGCACCAATTAACAGGTCAACGGGTGCCGGTGTCACAAATTCCGGATCAGCTAATTGAAGATGTGTGAATTGACGTAGTAAGTCGGAAGAAAGTTGCGCTTTTGGTAAATCTTGAATGATTTGTGACACAATGATTGCGGAAAGCGTGTATGATGATGAATCATTGTGCGAAGAGCATAAGCGAAGCGTTGTAGTTCCTCGAACGTTATTCGGAACTGTAGCGTTTCCAAATCCTGAAACTACAATATTTGCAGGATAAGTTGGTAATTGTAGACGGCTGGAACATTTTTCAGTAATATATGAAGATTCGCTTCCACTATCTAGGAGTGCACGGACTGGTTGCCATGATCCTAGCGAATCTTGGATACGTACAATGGCTGTACCTAGTATCACTACTGAAAATGCCGGACTGTGCGAAAGTGATGAAGTACGAGTTGTACCTGCAATCATTGCTGTAGACGTTGAAGGATTACAGTTGATTGCCTTGTTGATAACTTGTGGAATATTTGAAGCGTTTGTTGAAGATTCATCTCGTTCAACGTGCAGGAGCGTATGATGTCGTTCATTGCACTTACGACAGTTCATTGTTGATCTGCAGTTGGGCGTAACATGTAGTGACGATAAGCAGTTATGGCAACAATTGTTGGTGCGTATCATCTCAAATCTCTTGGATGGTTCCATAGATTGAAACTTGAAACATTTGTACAATGCATGCGGATAGGAACAAGCGATACACTTACTTGTGTTTGCAGTTGATACAAATGATGATGTGTTGAATGGCGTGCGATTTCTCTTGAATGACGTGCGATATCTGTGATCGGATTTAAATCGTGATGTTTCTGCTTGAGTGGGTGTGTTGTGAACACATTGCCACTGCTGAGATTGTATAAATTTATCTAAAAATCCCAAGAAATCAGCGAGAGTAGGTAAATTATCCTTAGATAAATTGCGTTCAAAGCTGTTGCGAATTTTTGTGTCGAGTTTAGTGAGCAGAATGAAAGTTAATACTGGACTCCAGTCATCGACAGGTTCGTGATTAGCCCTTAATGCTTCAGTGTGCTCTCTGATTGCAGCAATGAATTTTGTGGCGTGATCATAAGTCATTGGAATTGGCCTCGGCAATTCTATTAGCGTTTGAATATGATAAGATGATATTAATCTTCTTTGAGCGTAGCGATCAGTTAATAATTTAATAGCGATTGAGTAATTATCATCTGTGAGCGATAAGTTCTTGATTAGAGCGAGCGGTTCTCCTTTTACAATAGATTTTAAATATTGGAACTTTTGAACTGGTCGTAGACTGTCATTGTCATGGACGGAGCTGCAATATATATCAAAAAACGAGTTCCAGTTAGCGATCTCACCATAAAAATGAGGTAAATCCAGTTTCGGAAGTTTTGCGTGCATGTATGACTGTGACGAAGTCTGCGATATGAATGCGGTGTTTGCAGCGCTAGTATCCAGAGGCGGTTGCTCGTAAAATGGAGGTTGCTTGAATGCTGCTTGTATGATACGTACAGACTCCATGAAATCATCATATTCAGAATAAAGTTGAGCCTGGTTAGTAGTATTACTTGGATGAATCATGATTTGCGTGTGATAATCTTCAAACTCACAAATACGTTCTGGAAGCGACTCAAACTGGCAGCGTGCTTGCATGACCTTTTGTGGATCTGCAGCTTCTGTGACTAGAGACTGTAGCGTGTCTACAAACAGTTGACAAAACCTGCGGCGTACTGACGGAGCTAGTAACTCAGTCATGATGAAGATGTGATGCGAATTGCGGTTTCAATACAATATAGAAGTATAGATGCGTTGGCTTCGTATGAGCGTGCGTTGCGAGTTCTTGTTGAACTTGAATATGCGTTTGCTGCTGATGAGCGAGTGATGCGAGTTCTGGTTGAACTTAAGATATGCGTTTGCTGCTGATGAGCGTGCGTTGCGAGTTCTAGTTGAACGTGAATTAATAAATGTAATGATGCGTAAAGATAGCGTTTAATCTTGTTCGGAGAGCAAATGATCAATGCTGAAGACTCGTCACGCGAGTTATGACTTGCCCAGCGGCTATCGAAAGTTCAGATGATGGGGCACACGTCACTTGGGTTGTGACCCGCCCATCCGGCTCGAAGGACCAAATGTTGGGACCCGGTGCTGGCTTGGCGACCACGAAACACTAGTTGTGTCTGTGGGCAAGTGCTCGAGTTCCTAAAAAAGGCGATGCGGCGTGTGTGCGGTGATGTAGCGAGCTAGTGGACTGTATTGCGGCGTAACTGTGAAATAAGCGTGCGTAACTTGCTGAATAGAACTAATAAATGATATGCAAGAGGATGGATAAGGATCAGAGACGATCTTCACCTATCCGAGCGATAGATAAGGCTTGTACAAGAAGTGGTAGCTCTAGGAAGAAATGAGGAAAGAGGTTGGCCCACAACTGAGGTATAGGAGTGCGGGACGGTAGGCGAGGTGAATTAAACCAATAACTTGTAGCAAGTCAAGTGTCAGCACAATTACTGCACGAGTGGAATGAGTAATGCAAAAGCAACTTACGTTTATATAATGTAGTACAGATCCTTAATAAAATGGCGGTTAGGTACCTTACAATTGAGCTTAGGATTGTGTGGTTATTGTGAGAGCTTTCGAGATGCGTGTACTTCAAGTAACGTAAGCTGACTGCTTCTGCGGTGTGTGTCTGGTGCTATGCGTGAATGTGTATCAATTGGTAAAATCTTCAACGAGTGTTGAGCGATAATTAGTGTGAATAAGCTTCCAAAACAATTAATAAAGCACAAATAAAGAAAAGAACCTGCAACTGAAGTTGATAATAAACGTTGCAAACAAAGAAAAGCGAGATTGGATGATATATGTGAATGATACAATAATGATGTGAGCAGAGTACATAAAATGCGTGATAATAATATTACAAGCGCATAGAATTGGAATAATTCTATGCGTGACAGATATACAAGCGTTTGTAATTGTAAATAATAACATGTAAATCACAAAGAATAAAATGTGTTGTACTTTCCTTGAATATTTGAAGGTTACTCCAACACGTGTTGATCAACTATGCGAGAAGATGGTATTTTGTAATTCACAATCAAGTAATCACAATTAATAGTAGAAATGATATGATTCTGCGTAATATGTGTAGAATAGCGAATAAAGCGAATATATTTTGATATAATAAGCAGCGTGCTAAAAGCGAAGCGTATATAAAATCATGCGTTTTCAAGCGAGCGATACAAAACATGTGTGTTCGTCTGCGGTCACGAGACGAGAGAGCGTTGCCTGTGCGAAGCGAAGCGAAACTTGTAAAAAATGAATTCAGACGCGTAAATGTCAAGCACTGCCAACAGATGGCAATGCGTGATCCAAACAAATATCAAACATTAAAATACATAATTTTCATATTGTAAATATTCTGTTGATCATATTTCATTATTTTGTAAACAATATTTAATAATGGAAACTTTTGACATAAAATTGTTTATAAAAGTTATAATTAATTTCTATTTTATTGTTTATAGACACACACGCACACTGAGCACATAAATTAAGTTTCATGTTAATAAATTTTATTAATTGTTAATCATATACTAGACATAAATTTTAAATTCGTGTCAACATAATTTATTTATGAAAGTATTTTAATAAAAGCTTTGCCTAGCTTATAAATTTTTACAATTTCGTAAATTTGACAAAGCAAAATTCCACATACATATTAGTTTGTAAAAATAAACATTTAGAGTGCGTGTGTTTGTGTGTGTGTGTGAGAGAGAGAGAGAGAGAGAGAAACAGTTATAGTACAAAATAAATGTTCTAATAATACGATATCAATCAATCAATTTATCAATCAAAAATCAAGTGATTGGTTGTCTGCCGAAAGCTACATAAATGTTAAATCAAAATCAAAATCATTTGAAATCAGAACATAAAATACTAGTACAATAATTTTCAGTAATAATGTTTCAGTTATAATAATTTAATATTCAAAAATATTTTTTCTACTTCTAGAGTGAAATTTGTCATTTAGGAATCCGTTATTATAATAGATGTGGAATCGTAAAAATAAAATATTGCATTTAAAATATCTGAGTATTAATAAATATTAATACAGAACTACAACCTAAAGCCGTTTTACTTTAATAACCGTTATAGTTATTTCTATTCCTTATTAATTTTTTAAAATGTTTTATCAAGTGCCAACCATCGACAGTATAAATGTTATTTAAAAGTTCTATTAAATGTTGTTCAAGATTTTGAAATCTAAATCGCAATTCAGTATCATCAAAATTAGGAACACAATTACATAACAGTCGAACAATACTTCAAATCAACCATGTAACAATCTACCACTACACTCTGCAATGTACATTTTCCGCCAAATAAGTTATTGTCCAGCATTTGTATAGAGTGTCCCAAAATTCACGCAAGATTTGAATTTTGTGCCATTTATGCGGTAAAGTTTTGCCAACGAAAAAAAAAAGACAGCGTAGCAGTTGACAGTTCAGGATTATTAAAAATGGAGCGCTACATAAAAAAAAACGCGTTTTGTTTTTTGTTGGCAACAGTTTCCGACACAAATGGCGCAAGTTTTGAATTTTGTGTTATTTGTGCGGTAAAGTGTTGCCAAAATGCGTTGTTCTTTCTTGTAGCGCTCCATTTTTAATAATCCTGAACTATCAGCTGTCACGCTGAATCTGTAGACAGCTATATCCAAGTCATCCCAACCATCTGGGTGCCTGTCCCGAATATCTGGGTATTTGTTTGCACCTAGTTTTAGGACCGGTCAATTGTACCCAGCAAAATTTGCTGAATAATAATAATAAGTTCTCGTAATTCCTATGAGAGATGTGAGTAACAATTTTTACTTGCATTTAGAGCATATAGTGAGTTCCAAACCACTAAGACCCAGCTGATATCAGTCTAGTAGTACAAGGTTTTAATAATAGAAATAATAAATGGCACAAAATTCAAATCTTGCGTGAATTTTAAGACATCCTTTATAAAGCTGATAATTAAATTACACGATACGCTCATATCAATCAACAACAATAGGCCTCATATTCCCCATATCACAGTCCGAGTTTCGTATATATATATATATATATATATATATATATATATATTGTGTTAATTAAACAATGTGATTGATTCATCTATTCATGTATATATGTGACAATATTGCTGACACATTTTGGCTTACATAACAATATTGCAGCTAGGCGCACTATTGCCGATTTTCTGCATACAATTTATAGTGCGTGGCTGGCTAGATTTCTATATGTGCTTGCATTGTTAAAGTGAGCTAGATTAGAGAAATAGATCAAATATTGATTGGTCGTATTTGATTTGGGCGAAAATTTTACATGTATCTGGTTATTGGAAATTTATCGATAATTATATTTGTTGTTTATTAGATGATTTCAATTTAGTTGATATTGTGATTTGTTACGATAACATTCTGATTTTAGTACGGCTTAATTCATTACATCATCCAAAAAAATATACTAATAATATCACAGTAAAAAACCCAGATCAAAAAGTCGAAACGCGTCATTGTTAAAAACAATAACGAACCTGATAGGGAATTTAATAACATTATAATTAATTTTTTATATTAAAATAATGAGTTTTAAAAGATCACCAAATATCTCTATTTAAAAATAAATTAAACCCAATCTACACAACATTTGTTCCTAACCAAACCTATCTTCTTTATCAGCACAATCCTTTCCAATGTTTTTCCTTTTTTTTGTACATACTCAAAACCGATCTGAGATCCGGACATTATGCACTCGCTCTCCGAGTGTAAACCTAGAGTAAAACTTAAAGAAAAGGGCGCCCGTAAAACGTCTTCTTACGTCGCTAGGCGCATTTTCACACTTCGTTTGCCAGTGCTAGGCAGCTCCATTTTAAGCTCAAGTCAGTCAAAGGGCATTTGATAGACATCAACAACGGAAATGGTTGCCGAGCGAAAAACATCGGAAAAGATGCATGACAGATTTCGACAAATAATACAAGATGAATTGTTTTTGATGAAATTTTTTTTATGATTATAGTTTTTGATAATCTGTAAGTCTGTACAAAATAAAATTAAATAGATATTTTGTTTAATTGCAATTAGGATCAATACTTCCAATTTTTATTTATTCTTAAGATAGGTAAAACATAATATATAATTGGCTAAAATTTATCTTTAAAATAAATGTCAATATTTTATTAACTATTTTTAAAATTATTCCAAATTTTAGATGATTTGTCTATTTAATTAGATATTATTTCCAATAACATATTTGTTCTATATACATATTAATTAAATAGAAATGGTTATTTTAAATTAAATTTAGATAAATAATTGAAAATTGCAGGAAAAATTTAAGAAACATGAATTAGTAAATATACGACAAACTAAAAAAAATATAAATAACTACATTAAATGAATACACCAAATGTAATCATCTACTTTTAAAATAGATTTTTCTTCTAATATAATTAGAAGATTGAAAATTAATAATTTTTTTACATATATACATACAAAATCACGCCATGTATTCAAAAAAGTATTCCGTAATATTTTTTATAAAAAATAAAACTACTTTAGGTTAAAGTTTTGTATTAATATTTATTTAATATTGACGTTTCGACGAAGCTAAATGTCCCTGACATTTATCCTGATGAAAACGGACATTATGTGCGTTTTTATCGGGATAAGTAATATAAATAAATAAAAAACAGAGTATACCTCCAAAGTTAAATGACGTTGATTTATATCATTTATCCTGATGAAAATGGACGTTGAGTTTCGTCAAAACGCTGATTTTAAATAAATATTAATACAAAACTTTAACCTAAAGCAGTTTTATTTTAATACTATGTTATCATTTACAAACTTTTTTCTGTGTACTTTATAGTAAAACAATTAATGTGTAGTAGATATTAATTACTTCAATTTTGTAAAAAATCAATAATTTTCAGTTTTGTTACAATATTATTAATGTAATGTTCAGATCTGGATATATTAACAAAATTAAAATGTAATTGAAAATAAACGACAAAAAGTGTTTTTATTAAAAATATTATAAATAAAAGAATCTATCTATCTATGTAACACAAAAAAATGGTGTCTTAAAATTAAATATTTTTATTATAACAGAAATATACTGACGATAAGCAGCTTGATATTTTAGAGGTATACTTTGTTTTTTATTTTTTTAAATTTTACAATTATTAAGAAACAAAAAAATGAAACCAGCAAGTCTGTGTAACCTCTGAGCTAAGTAAAGTTAAGAATGGTGTCGCTATATTTTAGCATTTGCCGTGTGAGTTGTTTCTCGAGTCATTTCCAAGCCTCTAACAATAAATGTTTCTATTTTATAGCCCATTTGCCTAACACTCCAGCGACCACGAGAACGAAATTTGCAAACCTTACTTATGTCCTATTTTGTTTCATGCTAAATTACTACCATTACCACAAGATGACTTTGTACGCGCCGCCAGCGCCGCGACGCACTTGTCAAACGCGGTTAATTGTCGTATTTATTCTTTTAATGTATTGTCATTGTTATTTTAAACAGACTATAATAGATTAGTATAGATTACAAATTACAGTAATTTAATTTAAATAACATATATATATATATATAAAATATGAAAAAATTATAACAAAAAATTTTGCAAAAAATTTAAATTTTGTGCAAAAATATACACATATCTTTTGTTTATGAAAAAGTTCATTTATTTTTTGCTTTTAAATAAATTTTAACTTCTATTTCATATCAAATATGAATAGTATTTCTATTTTTGATATTATTTTTTATATCTAATATAAAATTCAAATAAACTGATTGAAATTGCTTAATAAGTAATTTTAAGTAAACGTCAAAAGTAATTTTGATAAATATCACTTTTAAAAGTGATTAAAACTAAGAGGCTTGTACTACAAGTTTGCTTTTAATTAATGCCGGTTTTCAAGACAAATACAGCTGTCATAAGAACAGAACTAAACAAATGAACTGAAATACTCAAAACCCGAGCTTGTAATGCCAATCAAAAATCTTTAGCAATAGTTTCTATTAAAATAAAACATATTTAAAGAAATTAATAATAATTTCAGATAATATATAAAATTTTATATATTTTATAAATACGTAAATTATCACAGTAAAATTACAAAATGTTGTTATTTGTACTGTTAAAACCTATGTAAAATTACATTAATTTAAGCAATGGTTTTTAAAGTATTAAATTTTAAATACAAAATATACAAAGATAAAGTGCTTATAGTCATAAAGATATAAATTGAAGATAAAAATTACCAATAAAACATAAATTAGAAATGTAATTAAGAAAGCATTTTTAAAGAATAAAATATAGATCTTTAAAAAGAATGTTTAAAGTTTAGCGAGTTAAAAAGTATTTCTGGTCGCTCATAAGTTTTTTAAAAAAAAACTCTTAAACCTGAGGGATTAATTAACACCAAATTTTATCCAAAAAAAGTTTAAAAAGTATTATTAAAAATTTAACGTAGCCAACACGCAAATTTCTTATAAATTTTCAAACAACCAATAGAAGTATTATGCTCTTAATTTGTAAATTTTTTATTCTTTGCGTTTGAATTATTTAAAAACTCTTCGAGCAACTTGAGAAAAGTATCATTTTTTAAAATTAACATTGTATCTGAATAATTAACAGTAAATTTGATTGGAAACTACTGCTGTATTTATTAATATTTTATATAAATCTTTCAAAATAATTATACTTGCAATAATTTTTTCATATTAAATTTTTGAATTTTATTAGAAAAACTTAAGTTTACATTTCAAAAACACATTTACTTTTGAGTTAAAAGTAAAAATCTCGAATCTAAATCAAAATTTTTTTCAGTGTTACAATGTTTCGTATAACCTACAAAAAGTCTATTTATAGTATCTTTAATTCCATTATAAAAAAATAAATAAAGCAATTTTATAACTCTGAACAAGCAAGTTTTAAAAGTAAACTTTGTTAATTTCCTTATTTCATTGTGTCGGCCCAATACAGAAAAGTCCTGGAATAGAAAGAAGCAGACACAGTATGTTATGGTGTAGTGAGACTTTGTGATAAATTTCTAGATGACTACATGTCTCATTGGTATTGAACTTTCTATTACTACAACTCAAGTAAAACGCAAGCAAGACCTTATGTTAATTATAGAAAGTAATATATTGTGATTTTTATTTTAGACATATAGGGGTGTCAAATTACAAAATGTAAATAAACAATGATGTATTAGGTATGTATTAAAACAATTCATGTATTAGGTATAGATATCACGTATTTATATTTACGGTTGATTTGATAATACTAATTTTGTAGTAAATAGAGTAACCTGAAAAAATTATTGTAAAAACTTATATTCATTTCAAAATATATAAAAATAATTTAATAAAAAAATTTCCCAGTATAAATAACCAATCAATGTATATAGTAAAACTCTCAACTGAAACTGCATTTTGTTAATAAATACCCACAATATACATTAGATTTTATGAGTGCAGCAGGCAGTACACGTTCTAATCCCCGCAGGGCCCGGAACGACGCGCCAAAACTCCGGGCGTCCGGGACAAAGGACGCAAGACGTCGCATGGCATGCTGCGTTGTTGCCGAATTTCGTTGCTGCAGTCGTTATTCGACCGGTGTCAAGAACACGTTTCATTCGGATATTATAACCATAAAAGCTCTCTCGCCCTCCCACCCGATTGTGTTTTGTTTTTTAAGCACGTGCAATTGTTTTTAATTTTGTTCGTTACAAATGAATGATGGTGACAAATTCGTTGTTAGGAATTATTAGCATTTAATTAAAAATGACTTTTTAAATTAATGACTGATACTGTTTGATTTTATTTTGTTTTTATAGAGACAGATTTATTTTCTGCAGTGTTTTTGTGAATTCAAAGAACAGTTTTGTGACATTTTTGTGTAATAGTTATCAGGTAAGATGAACAATATTTTTTAAAAAATAAAATAGTTGACTTTGTATCTGTTTTACAATTAATTTGTACATAACACTGTTTATTATATATTATTATTATTATTATAAAAAACTTTTTTAAAATAAACAAATTTTAGAATTAAGTTCTGTATTATTTTTAATTTAAAAAATAGAAAAATATAAAAATGACATAAATAATAAAAAATAAGTTTCTAGGTAGCAAAATACAAGTAATTATCTTTAAGAATAAAATAATATAAATTTAATACTCATATATCTATTATCTATTATATATCTATATCTATTAAAAAATCCTAAAATTAATTATAGGTTAAAATAGAAATTTCAGAATTTATTAAAATATTTACTATGTATACAAAATCCTAGAATATTTGTCTTAACATATTGTTAATTTTTAACAGCAATGTTTACAGAATAGGCCCGATATCCTGTTAAACAAAAAATCTATGTCATAAAACTAATTTTTACATGTAAATATTTACTATATATATTTTAAAGAAGATTGATTGCAGAATAAATGTGAAAAAATATATATCATAAACTAAATTGAAAAAAATTGATCACCAAGAAGTATCACTTTTTTGGCACTTTACTATGATGCAAGACAGTAAATTGGTCATTAATTAATTACTTTTGTTTGTTTTGTCAATTCACGTGAGAATTAAAATTGAAAATATTTATTTTAAAATAACAATGTTTATGTATTTGATAAATGACTGGACACAGTCACATACATGTACAAAGTTTCATTTGTTTAAATGTCAAACAAAAATAATTAATTGGGAGGCAGTAAAGTCAATTTAATTGAATAATTGTTTAAAAAAATAATGGTGTAGTGCGCATAGAACTGACTGCATTAGATTTTTACATATGGTATAAATGAAATAAACTGGACGTTAATTCCCATTTATCATAATTTATTTTTTGTCATTTTACAATACAATTAAGGTGATTGGCATTGTTTTAAAATTATAGAATAATATTTTTCTGTAAGTGTAAAAAAAATGTACTGTATTTCACTATTTTTTCTACATAAATTATCTGTTAATAAAATAAAATAATTTCCTATAAACATAGCGCGTAAAGGCGAACAGCGCCTTACAGTGAACATATCATGTACAATATGTACACTGATAGAAAACATTACAACATTATAATGCCAACACCGTTGGAATTTATATACCGCATAAAGTTAGTCACACAAAAAAAAATAGCGTAAAAAATGACCGCACAAAAACAGGTTTGACTTTATATACTACCTCAGCTTTTATTGTTGTCTAAATAGAAATTGATATACGTAAATTTAACGTAATTTTAACAAGTATATAGTTGAATTAACGAAAGAATATTAATAAATTAAAATATGAACTTACTGTGACAGAAAGTTAATAAAATAAAATAAATTTTTCTTAAACTACAAACAATAATATTAAAAAATAAGATAAGCTTTTATAATCAGTTGCAAAAGATAAAGCTAAAGTCCTAATCAGTAATCTAAGTTTATACAAATACTCAATGTACCCAGTGGTTAAAAATCTTTGTCCAGTTGTTTTTTAACTTTAATATGAGTTATGAAAGTTTTTTTTTACTATATTAAAGTTAGTATGTTGCATATATTATTATTTTGCAATAATTATAGTTAATTATTGTTATTTTCCAGGTTATATATATACTATCGATATAATTAAATCTTTATTCTAAAATAAATTTCCAATTGATTATTTACTATCTGTATTCATTCTAATGCATAGTTTATTCTTATCAAAATAAAAATTTTCAGTTGTTTTTTTTTCTTCAATAACAAACACAAATTGCTATGATTTACAATAGTTTTTGTCAGGTTAATAATAAAACATTGTTTTATTTATTAAGATTTTTGTTAAACAATTTGGACACCAACTTGTATACTCGTAATTTCGGAAACAACATAATTATTTTATAATTAATGTAAATTTTGTTCTAAATTGTAATTAAACTGAAAATATCTGTAAGAAAAATTACAAAAATGTAATACGAAAATTCTAAATACATTATCAGATCGTACGACCATGTAGCTGTGTAGGAAGTAGGAAAAGAAGTAAATTTTTTTCATTAAGTCGCCAGCTGCTAAATTACATGCATCGGTTAGTTTAATTAAGAATCTTGACAGAACAAAAGAGGAATTATCCCTCACTGCTTTTATCAATTACCACCCCTCCATTCACCCCTCATATTGATGCTGGAAATCGTTGGCAATTTTTCAACGTTAGTTTTTGTTAAATTGTAAATGAGAAAACTATATAGACTCATTTTGCTAATTTCTCTAATTAAAGAGATAAATTTAGAGGAAATTAAAAACTTTGTTAGATATTTACACAGTCTGTCCCAAAAGTATTTAAATATTGTTCTATAAATATCACTTGACAAAACAATAATTCTGTTGTTGTTCACTTAAAGGATTTTATCAAAGTTTTAGAGGATTTTAATTAATTTGTACACTAAATTGTATAAGTGATTCCCATTTTGATTTAACATAAAAATATGTATCAAGCAAAATTCATACGTCTTAAATTGCTCGGCTATACAGGTAAATGTAAATAGCTAGAAAAACATTATAAATTAAATAAAATAATTGTTAAAAATAAAGTAACAAATTACATATTTAGTATTACAAAAATTAAAGGGTTAGAATTTTAATTATCAGTCATATCTCGAAAATAATCAAATACTAAATATTTTCTTTAAAAACAAAATTACTTTGCATAAAATAAACTACGCTTATTAAAATATTTTATTATAACTTTGTAAAAATATAAAATTATAAACACATAAAAATCTACATAAAAGCAAACTCTTATAATGTAATTTTAAAATATAATTATTTAAAAGAGAAAAATATTTTATTCACGTAATAAATTACAAAAAATTCTCGGTTTCCTGCAAAAAAAATCACATATATATTTTTCAGTGTGCAGTTCATGCACATACACACATATAAACTGATGCACATTTTATTTGAGGCAAAAAGTGAGAGAAGTTGTCTCATTTTATTTTTTCGCAAAATAAAAAAGTCTTCTTGTGTTTGTGTGTATGTGTGTGTGTGTGTGTGTGTGTGGTGCAGTGTTTTTCCTGCTTTTCTTTTCTCTTCCTGCACTTTTGTACAGAGACGCTGACACCGTAAAAACTTTAATAATTCAGACAAAAGTGGAAGTTTATGTATACGTCACCTACTAACAGATAAGTTTTTAAAATTCTACAAATACTCTTTTATTATTTTCTAACTAGGTAAAATATTGTATTCGTTTGTTTAGTTTCTGGCATTTTTTTAAGTTTTTGTCGTTGTATATAAAAAAGTATATGTGAAGATTAAAAATTCTGTGACTGATTCAGATGATATTATTTTAAACTCGTATAAAGTCGATATTTTTATAAACATTAACCGTAACCTTAACTGATATTTTAAAATTCTTAATAACGAAAAAAAAAAATTTTTTTTAAAATTATACTGATTGTTTTGGGAACAAAATTGAAATATGAAATTGTGTTTATATAATGCAATTTTTTTCAAAATTTTTACAAATAAAATAAGTTTATCTGAATTTTTTTTATTATTGTTTGATTTGTCCTAAACCGAAAATGATATTGATATTTCCCCTCAGTGGCGTACGCAAGTGGATTATGGGGATAAATATCCTCCCAAAAATTCTAAAAAATAAAATGTATGAAACACTAACTTAATCTTAACATCTTTAATCTTTATATAAACTTTATATAATCTTTTAATAAACAAATAGGTAACTTACTAATTTGTTTCTATGTTCTGTTAATTTACTATAAATATCATTTCTATCTTTTTCTTGATGAAAAAGCACGTTTAATTTGTCGAAACGTTGATTTATTAATAAATTATTACAGAGCTAAAACCTAAAGCCATTTTATTCTAAAAAAAATATTTATTAAATTTCAAATACTCATAAAGAAAACAAACCAGAAACTGTTAATAACTTTTGTTAACAAGAATTTCACATATTAAAAATATCTTTCCCTGAAATATTTTTCTTTGTATGCCACTGCTTGTTAATGCATTTTTAGTTTTTAAACAAGCATAAAAAGCACCGTATTAATAATTTTTAAAATACAAATATTGAAATTTGTTTTAATATGATACCAACTTTTTGGGGAATATTGTATAAATAAACTTTAATAAAACCATTAGTATATTGTCTCCGTAAATTTATTAAATTGAATATAACTAATATAAATGAGAAATAGCGTTTGAATTGTTTTCAAGATAATTGCTTTGAACACAATCTACAGTATACAATCACATACACATACATACGTTTATACATACAAACTATGTAGTGTAACAGAGCGGACAAACCATTTGTAGAAGGCTATGGTAATCTGTCAAGTGAAGATCAAGCCAAGTCAGGCAAAATTAATGTACCCAACAGACAATTTGTAGTATTGCTATAGAAACTAATACAGCTACACTACCTATTTTGTGTGTATGTTAGTTAAACTGTAAGATTCTGTAGTGCGTATGAGTGAATAATTGCAATCAAAATTAGAAGACAGGTGAATTACAGATTTGTTTTATCAAAGATTTTTAATTGCGATACCCAAGATATTTACCGAACGCCTTTAGAATTTATTTCGTAGAAAAGTAATTAAAGAACAAAATAGCTTTAATGGAAGATTTATTGATATAAATCGATAAAACATCAAATTATATAAAATTTTCTATTGAATCGGAAATGGTGTAAATGGTCATTCAGTTACCAAGCACTGACGATGCCATCTACTATGTATGGCAAAACGTCTGCGACGAGGATATATCGACCACAGCATACTAGCTCACAAAATTCTATAAATTCACTGGATACCGGCCGTAAAAGCCTGAAGATTAATAATATTAATAATAACTAAAAATAGTTGCATATTTGATATATAAAAATATTTAACTATAATATTTATTTCAATGTACATCTGTAGGTAATATTACAGTTCTTAAAATAATAGGTGTATAAGTTATATTAAAATTATTTTTCGTATTTAGAGAATAAATGATTCTTTTTAGTTTAGAGTAGTAATTTAGTCTGCATGAATTATAAATATAAATAATACGAATAATAAATGTATAATATAAATTTATGTTATGTAAATCAGAGTAATAAATTAATTAACCAATAAAATTAAGTTAAATACTACATAGAATATAAATATATTTATAATTTATTTTATTCTATACAAATTTGCCAGCAGACAATACAATTTAATTTGTCTGTTTATTACTTTAATGTATTATGCAAATTAAATTTTGTTGAATTATTCATATTTGTTTGACAACAGTGGTTTTGCAAATTTTACTTATCAGCTATTTTACAATTATATCTTTTGTTGAATATATGAATTAATAAAAAATGAATGAATTAGAAAATAAAAAGGGCGTATAAAGTAATTGATAATATTTATTAATAAGAAGGTTTGCAGATAATAATAAAATTTCATAATTTTTATTTATTTTAGACGTTTTGACCGTTAATTAAACTATCTTCATCTACATTTTACAATACATTTTATAATTAATATTATATAAAAAGTGTTACAATCAATGTTTGAATTAGGTATATACCACTATTTTTATTTTTAATCTCTTTATCACATGTTAACTTGATAGGTTAAGTAAAAAATTTAAAATATTATCTTAGTAGTAAATCAAATCGTGGCTGAAATCACATTTTTAATATAAATTATTTTGTTTAGTTATTTTAAAAGTAGATTATCACAGATCAGTTTATTAATTTTTCTTTGGAACTTAAGTAATGTTGTCAATGTTAATTAATGATAATATTTATATTATTATTTTCACAAATAATGCTTTATTTTTATCATAAAAATATTAAAAAAAAAAAAACAGTTGTTTTTTGCTTTTGCTGAATAATATATTTATATTATATGTTTATTTTGTTAAGTTCAGTTAAGTATCAAAATAAAACAACTTTAGGTTGTAGTTCTGTGTTAATTTTTAACAATAATCGACGTTTCGACGTACTCTACGTACATCATTATAATATAAATAAAGTACGTTGGAACATCGATTATTAATAAAAATTAATACAGAACTAAATCCTAAACTCGTTTTATATTAATAATAACACTTGTTGATTTGTCATTTCATAAATTATTTTATTAACCAAATCCTAATTATCGGTTAAATCTGTCATCCTTGCTATAACCATTTAAGGACCAAACATAGGACCATATTTACAAATTCGGTAGCATTTTCATCGGGGCGTTCGTCTCGGTGTTGGTCGTTTGATGTCGCGTCACCTACCGGATGATAAATGGCACGGCGTTGGGTATTACGACGACTGAAGTCTGACGAGTATAAATAACTTTTATGGGCTGGCGTCTGCCATTCTACCCACGTTACACCATCGTCCGACAAACCCACGATACGTGACATCTTCCCTAAATATTTGACAGCGAAAGATTACGCTCGTAAGCTAACTGATAATTGTTGACAAATTTTTACTCGAATTCCTCTGGATTTATGTTGTCAGTTACGTTAAAAAAATATTTTATACGAATAAAATAATGTTATAGTCATGTAAGTTTCGGTATTTAAAATTTCAGTTGGTGTAAAAAATAATATGTCAAATGACAAAGAGTCGGTAGAAAATTTGTGCTAACAACATTAACAGTAAATTGATAAGAGAAGCAACAGAAATTTACAAGGAAAAGATAACATCAATTACTGTGAAGACACTAATTTAAATAATATCTGGCTTACTTCAATTAATAAATAATAAAATTTTGTAATCTAACTTGTTTCTATATTCTGATTTTTACCGTAATATTATTTATATCGTTTTTCCTGATGAAGACGGACGTTGAGTTTCGTCAAAACGTCAATTTTTAAATAAATATTAATACAGAACTTTAACCTAAAGTAGTTTTATTTTATATCTACATTTTTCTATTTTAAAAATAAGTTAATAATCCGACAAGAAAAAATACACAAAAACTGTAATATTTTGTCAATTATCGAAATAAAAATTACAAAATTCTGATATTTTAATATTAATTATGTTCAATAATACAATCCACCGAGATGCGTACGTGCTAGATCTTCATTTATTTCTCTATAAAAAGTAAATAATTTTCATGTTTCATTTGAAATGTGCTAAGTAATTTCTGTAATTTAAAATTAGATAA
The DNA here is from genome assembly GCA_963966155.1 of Clivina fossor. NCBI lineage: Eukaryota > Metazoa > Arthropoda > Insecta > Coleoptera > Carabidae > Clivina > Clivina fossor. The sequence goes on from CAWYQG010000261.1 coordinate 707,822, forward strand.
GGAACAAGTTTTTATTCTCTCGGTAGTCATTCTTTTTCCTGACTCTAATATTTTTATCGTTAATTTCTGGCTACATTCATAACTGATAATAACTTATTTCTCAAAAGTACCCAGTAGTAAAGTTTTTATCTTTATAAAAGCGACTTTTTACAAAAGTAATTTATGATAAATGCTTTTAAAAATAATAAGAATAATATAAAATTATTATTTTTACTTCAATACGTGTCTATAGCGTGTAAAGTGTAAACTTTATATGTATAAAAATTATCTAAATAATTATTTAATATTAATAAAATAAAATAGCTATTTTATTTTTTTATTTAGTTAAAGAAAATATATATCGATTTTCCACCGAAAAACCACAAAATAACAAACCATAAAACCAAATCCTCTTAGCCATATCCAACTTTTCTAAAACCATTTGTAGGTAACATCCAGAAGGTCCTTACAAGAGCCAGCAGTGAAAACTTAACTCCCATTCCACAGTGAAAATGTGCAAACAAGAACTATAATACTCCGAAATACGTCCTTGTATCACCAGACTACGCATATACCATACATGGCAGCCATTTAGCTTGACATCTCCCGGCTAATCTGCCATCTAGGGTTACCCGCTTGCGGTCGGAGGTGAAAGTACCAAGGTACATTCATAAATTACGTATACGCGTTATTTATATTACCTACATACATAAATTTACTTAGCAGGCGAGCGATGTGTTTGGAGTATTTTCACAGGCTGTTATTTGAGTATTATCATTAGCCTACGATTATTTATTGAAAAGGTCTAGTAATACTGATTTATTTTTTTGAAGAATTAAATTAATATTTAATATAATTTGTAGACATAAGCTGTATTCAAATAAAAAAGTTTTAAGTTTTCATAATAAACAGTTAAAGTAAAGTAAATTTTAAGTCGACAAAAAAGCATCGATTTTAAATTCTACTATCATAATTATTATTTCTATCAGTAAAACAATGTTTTTTTGTCAATATTTTAACTTCTGTTGGCATAATGATGCTTTTTTGCTGATTTAAAAGCGACTTTAATTAAAATAGTTGTTACAAAACCAGCTTTTAATTTTTTATTATTTTTAATTTAAATTCGACGTTTCAATATGTTGCAGAAAAATATAGAAATGACATAAATAATAAACAAACAAAACATAGAAACAAAATGCAAGTAACTAAATTACAAAAATTATTTATGTTATTTGTATATATTTTTCCTGATGGTGATATACGTTCAGTATATCGAAACGTCAAACTTAAATAAAAAATAATACATAACTAGAACATACAGTTCTTTACACAAATATTAAGATAAAATTCTTTTATATGCACAACAATTACAAAATTTTATTTTTTAACAGTTTTGTCAACTTTTGGAGAAAAATTAATAAAATATAAGGTGTACAAATAAGTCTCCGCCGTTTGTCAAAATATGGTTCCACCAAAAGGTTATGTTGAAATTGTCAGATGTAAAACGTAATATCGTAAGTTTGGACATCTGGTAACAACATTACGTTAAAATATTAGTGACTCTGTATCAGCATCACATAATTTTTTGTGTGCGAACATATCAAGTTTTGTTCCGAATAAGCGTCATTTGCGGGAACTTTTGATTTACTTCTTTAATTTGAAGAAATCTGCAGCTGAGGCGCATAGATTGCTTATGATGAGACTGCTTTAAGTGAAAGAAGTTGTCATGTCTGGTTTCAAAAGTTTAAAAACGATGAGTTTGACGTGGAAGACAAAGAACGTAGTTCAAGGCCGAAAGAGGAAGTGGAAGCATTACTGGAGGAAGATTTATGCCAAACGCAAGAAGAACTTGCACTTACATTAGAAGTGACTCAACAAGCAATTTTGCATCGTTTAAAATTGTTAAAAAAAAAAAAATTAAAAAAAAATATTCTTCAACATGATAATGCTCGTCCGCATTTTGCGGCGCCGGTCAAAATCTAATTGGAAACACTTAATTGGAAAGTCCTACCCCACCCTCTGTATTCACCAGACATTGCTTCGTAAGATTATCACTTGTTTCGGTCGATGGCACATGGCCTGTCTAAGCAGCGCTTTACATCATATGAAGATACTAAAAATTGGGTCGATTCGTGGATAGCCTCAAAAGATAAATAATTTTTTCAACGTGGTATTCGAATGCTGCCAGAAAGATGGGAAAAAGTAGTGGCTAGTGATGGGCAATACTTTGAATAAAAAGTAATGAACGGTTCCTGCACAATAAATTCCTAATTTTTGATAGAAAACGGCGGAGACTTATTTGTATACCCTATAATTTTCAGTTTTTTAGTATTTATAAGACGATGTCAAAGTGGTCTATATATGGGTTTACCCATGTACTTATAATTTTGTTATATAACTAATTTGATCAATCACAAATTTGCAATTAAAATATCTGATAGATTTTAGCGTAGCACATAAATATTTCGAAGTATTATTCACTTCAGATTTAAAAGCGCAATTTCCTATTATATAATTGTTAGGAAATTATAATATTCTACTCTAATATAAATAATTACTAATATTATACTAATTTTACCTTCATAATTAATAACCATCATTATATATGCTTGCTGATTAATATTTTTTAATATTTAACAATAATTTTTTCGCTTTTTTAAAAATATAGTATTTGCAATATGTTTCTTTAAAGAAATACAAGAAATTTATAATTAAAATTTTATTTTACAATAATATAATATATTAGAAAACAATCTTAAGATCCAGTTGCATAAATCTTTGTTAATTAAAATCAATTGTCTTTAAAATACTTTATAAAGTTGTATAACCAACATGTGTTTCATATAACCAGATCTAAAAAAAAACATTAATTTTATTTTATTAATATTAAATATACGTAATACTTTATCAAAAAAAAAATACAAAACCTAAATCTGTTCTAGACCAAAACAAAAAAAAATATCCACAAAAATCTGGTCCAAAGTTTTTAGCACCAGCGAAAACATTAAATGTTTTTCGTCGACTCTGAGAACGAAAAAAAAAACTATGATCATTTTCAAGGTTTGTAGATACAAGGCGGTTTGGTTACCGGTCATCGTATCATATTGTATGGTGCCTTAAATCAGCTAGAAAGACTATAGAGACGAACATCATTGAACCGACCTTTTTACACGTTTTCCTTGCTTTTTGCAAAAATGGCAGAATGGACTCGTCTGCTAGTAGCCACGAGCATCGTTAGCGCTTGTTGGAGAACCCTTTAAAAGTGTGCGATGCTTTACAGCTTAAAGCTTAACGTTTACCTTAGGTGGATGGAGTGTTAATGTTGCCAACGAAGAAAGCTTGGTTGGGTAAATGTAAGGTTATTGGATGCTGAAGTTTTGTGTGTTTTATTGTGGAATTATGATGATCGTTAAAAGCAATATGACTTAAAAGTAATGTTCTATGCAGTGTTATTTTAGCATTTAATTAATATCACTGTATTATATTAAAGAATTTGGTTAAAATAATTAAAAATTTAAATATATTTTTTTTCAAAATAAATAATTAACAATTAAATATTTTTATTTACATTTTTTTTTTTTCGAAACATAATTAACCTTTTAGAAATTTATTTATGAAAATAATTTAGCTGACTTTTCATATTTTATTTATTTATTTAATATCCAAAAGGCTTTGGCCCATATTCCCACCTCTTTTGTTTATGTAAAAGTGCTTTTATTTTTTGCTTTAAAATAAATTTTTACTTCTACCTCTCTTCTATTTTTGATATAAATTTTTATATCTAATATTATAAAATTTAATAACTTAATTAAAATTGTTTAATAAGTAATTTTAAGTAAACGACAAAAATCATTTTTAAAAGTTAGATTTTAATATGGGCATAATTGTTTATTTAAATAATATAATACAAAAATATAAACTATAGAAAAACAAAAATATTTATTGAACAAATTAATATCTGAACTGATGTACATTTATTTATTATTACATTAACGTAATAAATATATTATTTTCAAAAACTTCACCCAACTTTCCGCAAATTAAAATTAAGTATTCGCTTTCTCAGAACGGTAACATCTGCCCTTATTACAGTAAATCACCCGAAATTGACTACATTACTTACAGTTTCTCTATGAATAGAAACCCGAAATCAGAGTATTATTAGGTTTACCGCATTCGATTTATTACCACAGTGCATCTAAACTAAAGTTGTTCGAACTAATGGTGGTAACTATTACAATCTTGACACAGGTATACACCAATACGAAACTAGGTAACCTAGCTTTTCACTGCACATATATAACAACTGGAGCGTTCGAAGTTTGTACAATTTAAATTAAATCGATACTAATGCTATTTGGAAAGTTTTACTCTAACTGATTTATGCTACAATTCTGATCATCACAATTAAATTTTAAGATCTTTAGTTTAAATGAGACTAACTTAAAGATATTAAAGGATTTTATTTATATATTGGTAATACTTTTCAAAATTATCTAAATAGAAAATTACAAACATTTTTTATCATTAAAAAAACAAAAATTTATTATATTCAAAAATAAATTTTGTTACCTAGTAACTTGTTTCTATGTTTTGCTTATTTATTGTAAATATAATTTGTATCATTTTTTTCGATAAAGATTTACGTTGACTATGTTCAAATGTCGATTATTAATAAATATTAATACAGAACTACAACCTAAAGCCGTTTTATTTTAACGTAGTAAAAAATCTTACATAACTTAGTATATTAAAATAAAACAGCTTCAGATTGTATAATTTTATCAGGAAAAAATTTTATTCTGGAAAACTCGCGGGCAAGTTCTGATTTTTTTTATTACTAAATCAAAATTTATATTTTTATATCTTAGAATTGTCAACTATATTTTTCTGACATATAAAATAATAATATGAAAAAAATACACATTTTTTTTCTTAAAAATACATTGACAAAAACTTCCATAAATATTATTGTAAGAATGTTTAACTTGCGAAAAAATATATGTAAGTATAAAAAACGTGCCAAAGTTCGACGACATATAGCAAACGGTGACAAACTTTTTCTATTTGATTTTGAACGTGAAAATTCAAAGAATATTCTTTTGACCAGAGCAGATGTTTCAGAAAAAAAGTTAACTTTTTCGCAACAGTTTCAAATGAAATAAATTGCCATAACATAAGTTCAACAAAACTTTTTTACATTTTAAAATTATTCATATAACGGAAATGTTATATAATAATTATTTATTACACATTGATTTTTTTGTACCAACAATAACTCAACATACCTATATTGTAAGTCGATTTTTTATTTATTCCATATCACAAAAAAACTTACTTTCGAGAAAACGATGTTTAAAGTATCTAAACTGAATTGTTTATAGTAAGGATATGAAACAAATTAGAATGTAAATCTTTCGAAACTATTAAAATTATAACATTCACGGTTTTTCAAATAGATAGAAATCAAAAAAATATTGTCAAAATAAAGAATAATTCAATTTGACCAAAAAAGACGTATAGAACGAACAAAAAATCTACTGACGATATGTTAAGAATTTCAACTCCTTAAAAATTTAAACACATATTATATTAACAAAATTAACAATAGATTTTTTTAGTACAAAAATATATAATTATTTGTTACATATAATCCAGTCTTATTATTTTGTTATCTAATTGAAAACAAGCAGTATTTTATGAAAAAGTTTTGCATCCATATAATATATGTTGGGACCCGGTGCTGGCTTGGCGACCACGAAACACTAGTTGTGTCTGTGGGCAAGTGCTCGAGTTCCTAAAAAAGGCGATGCGGCGTGTGTGCGGTGATGTAGCGAGCTAGTGGACTGTATTGCGGCGTAACTGTGAAATAAGCGTGCGTAACTTGCTGAATAGAACTAATTAATTGATATGCAAGAGGATGGATAAGGATCAGAGACGATCTTCACCTATCCGAGCGATAGATAGGGCTTGTACAAGAAATGGTAGCTCTAGGAAGAAATGAGGAAAGAGGTTGGCCCACAACTGAGGTATAGGAGTGCGGGACGGTAGACGAGGTGAATTAAACCAATAACTTGTAGCAAGTCAAGTGTCAGCACAATTACTGCACGATTATACTGAATAATGTAAAAGCGACTTACGTTTATATAATGTAGTACAGATCCGTCATGAATATGCGGTTAGATACCTTACAATTCAGCGTACGATTGTGTAGTGATTGTGAGAGCTTTCAAGATGCGTGTACTTCAATTAACGTAAGCTGGTGCTTCTGCGGTGCGTGTCTGGAGCTATGCGTGAATGTGTATATATCGTCAAATCTTCAACGAGTGTTGAGCGAGAATTAGTGTTAATAAGCTTCCAAAACAATTAATAAAGCACAAATAAAGAGAAGAATCTGCAACTAAATATGAGAATAAATGTTGCAAACACAAAAATGCAAGCGTGAATGAGAAATGCGAGTGATGAGACAATAATGTAAGCAGAGTACATGAAATGCGGAATAATGATACTGCAAGCGCATAGAATTGGAATAATTCTATGTGTAACAGGTATACAAGCGTTTGTAATTGTAAATAATAACATGTAAATCACAAAGAATAAAATATGTTGTACTTTCCTTAAATATTTGAAGGTTATTTCACCACGTGTTCGATGAACCATGCGGAAATGTGATATCTTGTAATTTACAATCAGTTAATCACCATTAATAGTAGAAATGATATACTTCTGCGTAATATGTGTAGAATAGCGAATGAAAGCGAATCTATTTTAATATAGAAAGTAGCGTTGTGCAAGCTAGCGAGATATTTCATGTATGTTCGACAGAATCACATTACAAGTCGTCCGTTTAGCGATTAACGTAGCATAACTTGTATGTTTAGTACGAAGCGACACAGAAATATATAATAATACTTGCGGCGAATGATATTTGATGAGGTGAAATGTGCGTTCTTGTTCAACAACAGCAATGCGTGGAGATGTTGACTCGTTCACGGCCGGATATGAACTCTTTTAAAGCGTGCGGATGCAAAGCTAAACTAGTACTGAGCGCGGGCGTCATACGAAGCGTGATAAGAATATGAAATGTGTTGCGATTTGTACGCGCTAGTGGCCAACAGATGGCGCGGCGGTCTTAACATGATAACGAAACTTGAACATTAGCCAGTTGCCAACAGATGGCAATGCCTGGTCTGAACAATATATTTTATAGACAATATAACAACTAGATAATAAAAATAAATTATCAGTCAGATAAAGTATAAAGTAAGATTGAAATATTACTTTTATTACCTTTCTCATCTTTTCATTAATGCTTGAATGAAACCGATCTTAATCATGGTAAATAAAAGCAATTTCGAAAGAATTTAAACGGTTTCTTTTGCCATTTACTGAAAGGAATAAAACATTGTGTGCAATTCTTGTAAAATAAGAAGTCCAGTTATTTTCATTTAAAAGTACGCTGCCTGCCTCATTTGACTTGAATCATTTGTAATTTTTTCGCTCCCTTTTTGTTTTGTTTGTTTTATTTTAAAAGGAATTCTTTTTTTCCGTCTCGTTAGCCAACAATACGTACTTGCGCAATTTTTTTGTAATTCTTCTAAATTAATTACTTTTGCGTGAATTTTACGTACAATCGTATCATTAATTCTATATGCAATGAAATAGAACAAAATGTATTGAAAGTTAGTGGATATTATTGATTTTATTCTAATATTATTGTCCAAAAAATGCTGTAGATGAATTTTCTAATGCTTTAAAATCTAATTCAGGACTAGATAATTACGTTTAGTGTACTCATCTATTGTAATTAGGTTTTTTTTTCTAGTTGTATATTTATCTGTTTATTGATTTATTTATAGTTTTTTAGATTATGTATCTAAAATTTGATTAAAATAATAATATCATTTTAAATAAATTATATTTAGATAAAATAACTAATGTTATTAATTAAACAATAAAATTACCTACAATTACTAGCATATTTTGAAATTAAACCAAACGAACAGTTGGTTTTTATTGGTAAAACTGAAATTTGGTTTATTTTTGAAACACGTTGACGTTGATCGTTAAATTATAAATGTAAATTTATAATTTATATAATAACACACAAAACTATTTAACCTAATACATGACTTTTAATTAAATATTCAAATAACTTTTAGAAATATTAATTTAATATTTTTTTAATAGAATTTGAAGTAATATTGGTTTTGATAAGATTTATTAATATTATTTTATTTTGCTAAGAAATAAAAATCTTAAAATATATAAAATAAAACTGCTTTAGGTTAAAGTTCTGTATTAATATTTATTTGAAATAAAAGTTTCGACGAAACTCAACGTCTATCTTTATCAGGATAAATGATACAAATGTCATTATAGTAAATAACAGAGCATAGAAACAAGTTACTAGGTAACAAATAAGTAACTAGATCATAAAATTTATAGTTTTTTAATTAATGAAAGCCAAATTTTATTTAACTCGTGCCTTCACAGTGATTGATGTTATCTTTTTTATTAATAAATTTTTGTAATTAATATTTAAATTTTATAATTTTTATGCAATTCAAAGAAAAAGTATTTCTAAACTGTAAACTTACGTTTTTCTAATAGTAATAAAAAATTTAATAGAAAAAATAATAGTAAGTATGAGTATTTGAATAATTTATAAAAAATTTAATCTAGTTGCGTTGTTATCTAGTAACTTGTTTCTAGGTTTTGTTTGTTTATTATTTGTGTCATTTGTATATTTTTTTAATGATGATGATACACGTAGAGTATATTAAAATGTCGATTTTTAAATTAAATATAAACATAATTTAATTCTAAAGCTTTTTTCATTTCAATAATATTTTTGTTTAATTAAATTTCTAATAAAGAAATCTGCTTGTTTATTATAATAATGTTATTTTTAAATGTAGGTACAGAATTAAATACAAGTAAAAAAAAATTATATTTACTTGTTCCCGGCAAAAAAAAATGCAATTATAATACAGAATTTTATTTATAATAAGCTTATATTATATCTCTTGATATATATATATATATATATATATATATATATATATATATATATATATATATATATATATTATGAAATGCGATATAAATGAATTCGTAGCGTTGTTCCTATATATATATATATATATATATATATATATATATATATATATATATATATATATATATATATATATTATAAAACATTTATTTTGATTAATAATGCTTTTTCAATATATAATATATAATTTTATTTAAAGTGATAAAAATATTCATAATGAATATATGAAAAAAACAACATGTTTGTTGCTGAAGTATTTATATGCGAAATATTATAAATAAAATGTTGTATTATAAAAATATATACTGAAAAATAAAAAATATTTTATCATAATAAATATATAAAAATAAATAATTAAACTCTTACTTTCAAAAATGGATTGAAATAAATTTGAAAAATCATATTTTTTGTAATGTTCTAGAAAAATCAGATTTTTTTATTTATTTAACGAACAGACCGACCTTGCTGAATATCATAAATAATTAAACTATTAAAATAATTAAACTCTTACTTTCGAAAATGGATCAAAATAAATTTAAATAAAAAATCATATTTTTTTGATGTTTTACTAATCCAGCTGAATATCACACAACTTTCTAAAAATCAGAATTCTAGGCAAAATATTTAAAATAAATTTTTAGTTATTTCCAAAGAAAACTTATCAAATCTACAAGAAAACTATAGTACATCGAAATTTCGCATGTAAAACCAAGCTATAATTCCTCCGAAGACAGACGCAATATCTCCTTCAGAGCAACAAAGATTGAAATATACGAGATATAAATTAAACAAACTGACATACGATTTCACCAGCACACTGTCTGCTTTTCCGTTTAACCTATCCTTTAACACCTATGTATCTATGTACAATGCAAGCAAAAATACGGCGGCCCATACATTACAATTTTTCGGGCCCGCAAAAAATCCGGACCTCGAAGAAAAGATAACGCGAGTGTGAAATGTTTCTTGTTCGTGTGTGAGGCACACGGTATGGATGTGTGTTGTTTATCTTTGTTACAAATCGTAGTACAGTTCCCGAAAAGTTTTAAAATTACATTTTTGTAAAACTGAACTGCTTCGTTTTGATATTTTATTGCTGCATTGCTGCTAAAAGCAGTGGCGCACGCAAATAAAAATATTTCAGGGAAGGAATATTGTTTTAATTTGCAAAAATAATACTGACTAACATTGTAAAAAAATCTTTTAGAACTCATTATATTAAAATAAAACGGCTTTAGTTTTAGCTTTGTATTAATATCTATTAATTAATTTTAACACTAAAAATTTAACATGTCACTAGATGGTTGTTTTTTTATGAAATATGAAATTAAACGGACAAATATGTTTTCTTTCAGTTACAAAATAATTATTCACAGAAATTTTTTGAGTAAATTAATTTTAAAAAGTTAATGTTTTATTGATTTTTTATTAATTTTCGAGAGAGAATTATTCCACCTAATTCCCCTACCTTGTGTACGCCACTGGCTAGAATCTAACGTGGAATTCAGCCAACAGTCCAGACCTAGTACAGACACAATGATATATTTCCTTAGTTGGGCTGTCCCGGTATATTCTATGCTTTTATTTCAAATGGTATGTATGAATGTGTACTACATTACATGTTCGTGTCTAAATTATGTTTTTATTCGCACAGATTTGTGCTGCTTTTATTTTATTTACAATATAAAACCGTTTGAAATGGACAGAAAAAATTGTAAAACATACAAGATGGTTATATGTAACTGGATATCGTTAATTTTTACTAAAAAAAATTTGTAAATAAGTAAATTAATAAATTAGATTTTGCAGTTTAAGGTTAATGGATTTGTATAAGTTTAAAATTTTTAATAATAGGACAAGAATTTTTATTGAAAATTTTATTAAACTTTGAAATTTAATATATGTCACCATTAAAGGTAACTAGTTAAAGTTAATAACGTAACATATACATAGTTATGACTTTCAGTTAAAACATAATCTACGAAATTATTATAAACAATTTTGAATAAAATGACCAAGTTTATAATATAAAAACTTATATACTGAAAACTAATATGATATAAATAAAATGACAAAATTTGTTATTATTATTATGATAATTTTAAAAAAGAATAATATTACAAAACTATATATAAAATATGTCGTGTAATTTAAAATTTTTAAATATGATTAAATTTAAAACTAAAAAAAATTAAAAGAATACATACATAATTACGCCATGTACCCAAGGGTGTGGTACAAACACTTTCCAGTATGCCGAAATTAGTTTTCTCCAAACATTTCTAACCAGACAAGCAACTCTAGCTTCATTCATATTCACGGAACAATAATCTGAAAAAAAAAAAAACAGTAAATATAAGATATGTCAAGGTATTGCTATAAGTCTATAAAGTATATAAGTATATACAAATTCAGCTTATAGTACCCGAGCAAATAGCAACGCTGGTCATATTAAAATTCATATTCGTATATCAAAAAAGTTAAAAAAAAATACAGATCCTCAAACCAATTTGATTTAATATAGTAAAATTTTAGATCAATCAATTTTTTTAATTAAAAATTCTTTTAAAATCTCTAAAATGTAAATGCGTATATTTTGTTTGTAAACTTATATCTGTAATTAAATCAACAAAATTTTGGAAAAATAACAGATATTTTTAAATTTCAAATATTTTTATATGGTTTCATAAGTAACACAACAATTTTTAATAATATGCTTAAATAAAAATACATTTAACAGAAAGTGAGTTTATTAAAAATGCTTTTAACATTTTACAACAATAATTAACAGCAAAATTACTGTTTAAATGAAATAAAATGTTTCTTGCAAAGTAATCGTTTAAAAGTAATCATTTACGTTCTGACGTTTCCTTCTAAAAGATTAATTTCAAATAAAACAAAATAATAATAATATTTTAGTTTGTTGAAATACAATATTTGAAAACATAAATTAGCCGTACCAGTTAATTACTGCGCTCCGAATTGTAATTATAAAGTTAAATTAGGATTGGACGAATTTACGTTTCGCGAAGATTTAAATGAAAAATCAATCTAAGAAGGAAAAGTTGAGTTTGAAATATTCATATTGAAACTTTTATCAGTTAAATATAATTTAATTTAGAATTTGATGTATATAATATTATATAATTGGTCTTCAACATATTATGTTTTTGCACTTATGTTCAATATATATAAAATATAGTGTAGTATTTCCCATAATCTTAAGCGGAACATAGTAGCTATAGTGTAGAATAGTATAGACAAAATAACTTTTATTATTACTAAATTAAATAAGTTGTTAGTTCCGTATCAATTTTCAAATCACAAGTCTTTATTCCTGCAAAATTTCGCCGTTCTTTTCCATTTCTGTGACCCAATAAAATCGTTTTTTTTTGCCACCATACTGCGAACCAAGTAACTTCGCTGGTACTTTACGATCGCGCATAAACATGTCCTGGGTTATACCGCAACTAGGACCAATTGGATCTCGGGTTAACGTCGTACAATGACTCCCATCAGCGGAGAGAAGCGAGTGATACGATGATGTTAGTGGAAACTACGCACCGTGGACGCATTTCTTAAAGGATAAATATGAAATTATTGACGCTATTTGCGTTCCTAGAAGATTACTAAGGTTACGAAAGATTGTTTAATATTTATACTCTGGATATAAGAAGTCAGATATATTATTATTAGATGGGGAAATGTTTTCTGCTTATATTATAAATTATATTGTTTTTTCTTCAAGTGCATCAAAATATTGATATTTCATTATTATACCTTTATTTTTCTAATGAAGAAGAAGGTTATTATCAGTACAATAATAAGTACAAAGTAGTTACTTACTATATATACTACTAAAAATTGATTTTTTAAATAAAAAAAATACCTTTTAAAAACCCTATCTAACAATATCAAATAAGACTTATGTTTCCATTTAAAATTTTAAAGTTACTTCTGTTTATCTCCGGAAAATTCTAGTAACACCAATACATTTTTTGCATATGCTTTGATATTAAATATTAGTTTAAAATTTTATGGTAATAACAATTTTGTGACAACTGATGCAAATTTTAATTAAATAAATCTATCTGTCAAATAATTATGATAATTATTCAAATTTATTTGAAACTGTACTAAATATAACTGGCAAAAATACATACAAAAAAATTTATTTTAAATAAATTTAAATTATATTGCAATATTTATTTAGTCAGTTGTAATATTTTTCTATTTAATTTAAAAATAACAATAATAATAGTTGAAACAAATAATTTGTTTTCAATTTAATAAAAGTATAATACTGTAGTATTATATAAAAAAATAATAACATTAATTAAAAGTGATTAATATTTTTTTTTGATAATTTTAAACAATTAAATGTTTAAAACAAACCATTTACAGGGAGCAAAAAATTAAAGACCTCTCCCGAAAGAAAAAATATATGAAAAGGAGTGTGCGCTGAAATTATGTGAAAAAGTAACAATAGAGGGATGTTTTGCTTTATCCTTTTATTCCTTTACTGTGTGTTTGTGTGTATGGTTTGTGTTACGGAGCTTTTAATAATAATTTTGGAAAGCTATTGTCGGTGGTTGTGAATTATGAGCTGGTGGTTCATTTTTTTTATGTTGAAACATTTTTTTGTTTACGAATTATATATATATTGTTTTATATTTGTTTTTATAAATTTCGGTTTTTATCAGTGGCTCTGAAGTATTAGGTTTATTGTTATTGTGAATAATAAATTTCATGTACAATTTTTTCCATCCAAAACAATTAGAATTTTTGTTATATTTGTACAAAATAATTTATTACCCTTAACTTTTCATAACAAAATTTTTTAATTACGATCACTAGAATATAAAATATCTTTTTTGTATATTACACAATATTTAGTAAACTAAAAAGTTTCTAATATTACATTAATATAGAAGTAAATCCTAAAGCCGTTTTATTTTAATATAATGAGATCTGAAAGATTTTTTTACTATAGTAATAAACAATTTAATTTTTTTTTTCAGATTCCCAAATACATATTTCGTTTATAACAGGTACGTTACATATTTATCTACTTTTATTACAATAATATTAACCGTTATAGTGTTTATTTAACACTATATAGTAACCAGTAAATAAAAAGTAAATAAACGCATTAAAATCGAAAATAAATAAAAATTTATTAACATGAATTTTTGGCTTAAAATAAAATTGTGGAATCAAATAGTTTGTCATGATCATAAAACCCAAATAAACAAATATGATTCATAGGAATATTTTTGCTGGAAAATCAAATGTGCGCTGTATTAATCCGAAAACAATTTTATTACCGGAACCATATCTGCATTGGCGGTATAACATTCTGAAAATGTGTGAAAAAAATTTCATTTGAAAACTAACAGCATACACTAAAAATTATACCACTGTAGTTTGTAACAAAATTTTTTTGATGGATTTGATATTTTTTTTAGTTGCAAACAATTGAGAGTTAATTTGTGGTTTGATTTTTTGCTGTTGCTATTAAATTTAAAAATTAATTTATTGATTTTTTGGTAAGCATTTTTAAAAAAGTTACATTATGTGATTGGTTTTGACACACAATTTTATTAGATTTTTATGTTTCATGAAGTACAAGCATTATAAAAATTATTTGTTGATTTCTTTTGTTATACAGAGTATTTTGTAATACCGGACATACATGATAAATTGGACTATTGGACTGTTTTAAATTGTTTCTCATGCATTACTTTTCTCTGCTTTTACAGAAGTTTTGTAATATAAAATTATCGACTAAAAATATTCGGTGATTGTAAGTTTATTTCAAGCTTGTGTTAGCTATAAAATTACTAAATGATACAGTTAAATTTTGATTTGAATAGCAAATAAGCAAACTTAAATAAACCCGTCTGAAATTCAGCAAAGCAGCTAAAATAAACCCCGACATTCAACATCGATAAAAACACTCGAACGAACTTTCCGCAAACTGAACGTCTCCGTATACTAGAGTAACACTGAGCTAACAAACTTCCTCGTACTCTTACCCGCAAAATCTTTACGCACATCAAGTAGGCGCCCGGCGTCGGATGAACGTTTGTCATTTGTCATCGCGACGACTTTGGCAGAGAGGCGAGAGCGAGCAAGAGAGAAAGCCGTAGATCGTTTATTCCGCGTGAATCATCTCACGCACCGACGCCTCGCTTGATCCACTGCGTGAAATGACACGACAGGGGTATGAGGGGGACAATCCTACTTGGTACGCGCCACGATTATTTTGCATATATTTGTGTTCGATAAAGAAATCCGCTTTATGGGATCGAGTAAAATATGCTCTCCTCAAGCATGGTTTAACACTGGTTTAAAACAATATTATGATAAGTGGTGTGATTCCCTGAATATTGAGGTTATATTTCTCTTTCTTTACATCTTTTACTTCTGCTTTTCAAGGGTGTTGATTGAAAGAAATGGCGGCTTATTAGTCATATTTCAAAGTTTATAGCCGATTTCATAATAAACGTTATAAATAAATTGACAAGTTCTGCATTCTTAAAATTTATGTCTGTTTACAGTTTTTGGTCAAAAACTATAATGCGGTTGGTTGTCTTCTATTAACGTTATTTTTCTGATTTAATTTCATATGACTTCTTGAGCTAATAAAATAAGAAGAATTTTATCAAGAAAGAATATCAAATTTTTCTATTTTCCATACATGAAATTGCAACGCATATTGAAGAGTGTGTATGCGGTAAGATTTATATTAAACAAACAGGTAGAACTATTATAAACTTTTCAGATAAATCTGCTATTGCACAACATGCGTTAAAAAATCTTCATAATGTATAATTTGTAACTACTGTAACAATTGCAAAACTCATCAATATAGTAGATTGATAAGAAAAGCATTACAAATTAATAAAAAAAGTGTGAAAACATTGATTTAAATAAAGTTTCTTTGTTTTGATTATTTACTGTAATGTCATTTGTGTAATTTTTTTTCCTAATGATGATGTACCTATAGTACGTCAAAACATCGATTATTAATAAAAATTAATACAGCACTATATCCTAAAACCGTTTTATTTTAAAATTAATATAGTCATATTAAAAAAATTTCAAATTTTTTTATCAGTGGAAAAAAGTTAAAACAAATGCATTGAGCCAAGAAGAGAATAATATATATATTTTATTATATTTAAGTATCACAATTTTGTAATAAATATAATTAGCTTTAAAGTTCATAAATAGAAAAAATAAAAGTTTATTTTTAATAATATTAAATTTTATTTTATTAACTAGATATATCAGAAGTAATTTCGGATTGTTAACCGAATGAATTTCAAAATAGCATAATAATTATTGTTATACTCAATTTACGTTAGTCATTGTTACAAATTTGCGAAATAAAATTTAGGTCGCGGTCCGGATGAAATCTTAATTTCAATATAGCGTGTAAAATTAGCTGTAAACGAATTTTGCTTTTCGTGTATATTCTTCTTCATTATCACCTAATGCGTTTTAAATTCAAATAATCATTTGCGCATTTAAATTTACTCGCTTACAAATATCCGGAAAAATATACAAATGTTAAACATTACCAGTTGAGTAAATTTGTTATACTTTTGAAGGTATTATATTTTTAAATATGACGGTTTAATTATAATAAACATATTATTCCATTACATAGAAAAATATCTTCCAAAACTCATTATATTAAAATAAAACTGCCTTAAGTTATAGTTCTGTATTAATATTTATTAATAATCGACGTTTCGACGAACTCAATGTATGTATTCATCAGGAAAAAATATAAATGACCTTTACAGTAAATAAACAGAACACAGAAAAAAGTTACTAAGTAACAAAATAAGTAAATTAGGTAGTAAATTTATAAATTTTTAATTAAAGAAAACCAAATATGATTTAAATTTGTGCTTTCAGAGTGATTGATGTTATCTTTTTCTTTATACTATAATAATTGAAAGATAACGTTAGTCAGTGTGAAAGTATTGAGTTAAATTAAATTGGGCTTCCTTTAAATAAAAATTTATAAATTTTATGATCTAGTTACTTATTTTGTTACTTAGTAACTTGTTTTTATGTTCTGTTTATTTACTGTATATATTATTTGTATCTATTTTTCTGATGAAGACGTATGTTGAGCATGTCGAAACATCAAATATTAATAAATATTAATACAGAACCGACAGACGTTTTATTTTAATATTATTCAAATTAATATTTTAATATTATTCAACGCTTTATATAAAATAAAACTTCGAAAAAAATTAATTAGTAACTAACATAACAACAATAGCTTTGTTCGCGGAATAAATCTCAGACTATAGTTCTTGACCAGTACATTTTTGGCGTACGATTTTAAGTCTTCTTGAACGCTCAAACTCATTGAACTTATATTAAAATTATTGCTGAAGTGATCAAACAGACTCGCACAAAGATTGTCACCAAACTGGGACAAGAAGCAATGTGCATCATTCGATAAAAAGTTTTCCGATTGAAAGTATTGCAAAATTGAACAAATGCTCGTCGCCAGTCTGGCAGCAGACGGAATTCTCATTGGAATAAAGAACGTTTTCGAGTGGTCAAACTCTACAATTCAATAGATATAAAGAGTTGGTTTTCTAATGGCACTTGCGTTCCACAGATGTCTATTGCAACTGGAGAATTTTGCAGATTGGTGCAAACTGTTCAATCAAAACGTTTGTTAAATAAGATTTTATTTTAAAATCCATTAAAATCTAAAACTATTCGATAATATTTAACAAATATTTTTCACACATAAAATTTTCTCTATATGATGTATGTTACCTTATTTTTTTGTTAACAAAATAAAATTAAGTGACCAAATTAAATATTTTAAACTAGTCATTCGCTTTGTATTAATACATAGTTCAGAGTGCTGCATAAAAGTCATTTATGTTCAAATTTTGGATGCACAATTAAAAAATAATTTTTTTTTATTATTTTTAGCATTTATTGTAGAGGTTAATTATCTCCTAGAAGTTAACATTTAAGGTTTAATAAATTGTTGTTAAAATATTTTATTTTTAGGTGAATTACTTTATATAAATGGAAAACTTTAGCGATAATTTATTTTAAGATATAAGAAGTTCGTAAAGCAAATATAATAATAAAAATTTTAAATTTTAACGCACATTTTTAAAAAACTTATTAATAAATTCTGGTTTTTTAAAAATAAATTTAAAGTAAAAACAATTTCTCGACTAGAATGTAAGGATTGTCAAAATTAACAACAAGCATTTATTAAATAAATAAATTCAAAAATAAAGAACTGATACGCAAATAGCTGTTATTTACAATCTTTAAAATTAATGTTTTCAAATATGATTAATTTTTCATTTTAATGACAAACTCTAATATAATTAAAATAAAACAAAACAAAACTAGAAAAATAGCAATAGTTTTCTACCTGTCTTTGGCTGGTTTAAATTAAAAATATTGAAGATTAAAGTATCTGCAATTGGGAAGTTTTTATTTAAGTAGTAAAACCCAAGAAGAAATATTTTGGTCGAAATGAAAACATGTTAAAGTTGAAAAGATATTCGACCGTAGCTAAGTACGGGTGGATTCCTCGCAATTGAACCGTTTGCAAGCGAGTAACTCTTTTCTCATTTAAGTCCAACTTGTATTTGAAATGCTTGTACTGCTACTAACATTTGTACAACAAGGAAAATTCTACTCTGAACAATTTTTTCTTTAATTTGTTTAATTCTTACAGTTTCTAGGTAAAACACTAAGGACTGATTGTACAAAACATTGTTAAAATAAATTAATAAATAACAGTTGATAATCTAGTTGTTTAGTTAATTCGTTGACTAAACCCCGGGTTTTTCAAATGTTGAAATAAATTTATCCTTAGAATAATTTTAAAATTAAAATAAAACGGATTAAGGTTGTAGTTTTGTATTAATATTTATTAATCAACGAATGTTTTCATCAGAAAAATTGATGCAAATGATATTTACAGTAAATAAACAGAACGTAGAAACAAGTTACTGAGTAACAAAATAAGTAACTAGATCATAAAATCTATAAATTTTTCATTAAAGAAAGCTGAATTTCTAATTTTATTTATTCTGAAGATAAGTAAAAGATCATTTGTGATTGGCTAAAAATGTATTTTCAGAATAAATTAGAACAATTCATTGGCTAATTTTAAACTTATTTTAAAGATAAATCTATTGCAACATTTGAATATACTGAACCTTATACAAAGGTGAAAGATTTTCCAAAATCTCAGATAAACTTTTCCCCGGTTGTACTGAAACAGTCTTTTCCGGTAATCGATAGCAAACAAACGTTTCATTTTGAAAATCGTCTGTCGAGCAGAAGATTTCAACTTAAGATTTTCGTAATGAACAAATGATTG